>CAWUFW010000007.1:8720000-9320000 GCA_963921515.1 Calotriton arnoldi | reverse complement strand
GACCAAGCACTCTTAAACTATACTGTCTACCAGTATGGATGACTTGTGACACACCTTGTAGACCTCTGTCTTATGTAACATTTCCTATACACTGATTTACACACATATGATTGATTGTCTTGGTGTGTAATGTGTGTGTGATGCAAAGTGCTCTGACACCCTACACTGGTATAGGAGGCGCTATATAACTAATTAAATACATCTGAGAAAGAGTGGTTATGGAGACTTGAGGGGGCACTATTAAAGGGTGATAGTGAGGGAGTCTGTGGGGGGCGCCAACAAACATTGTTGCACAGGGCGCCACCAGGACTAAAGCCGGCCCTGGTGTCGCTTATATTCCTGAAGGAATTAATTCACCTCGAGGCCACAGTGTGAGTGAGACACTGCGAATGGAGGCCTACAAATATCTTTGGAAACTATTTTTTAATGAAAACTGTTGTGAATGCGTAGAACACTTCGCAGCAGTGGAGAGAGAAATTGTAAATACATTGACAACGGATCGTGGCAGATACAACGAGCAATAGTAGTGAGAACACAATGGGAAAAGCTGAAGAGCAGTTTTTGTGCCAAGAGCAAGTAGAACATTGACAAAATTAATTGCACGTACCATGCTTCTTTGCCTGTCTGCAAAGATAATTGCATTTTTCTTTGAGATGTTTAGTAATGTGTAATCAATCCTACGTGGTGAGACACAAATCAGCGATCTTGTTGCATTCTACCAGCAGGGGGCAATGTGTTTCAATCTTAAAAAGCTGCTCCGCGTAATTTAATATTTCTCCTTGTGTTTTTTAATTCTTTATTTAGCAGTTATTTTATTGCCCATGGAAGACAACAGTGGTATAACACAGTCAAACAGCAGCAAGTATGATGGTATACGACAATGATAGCAAGTCCCAAGGCAATATACAGCACACAACAGGAATAACAAGCACTGGCATAGCCAATAGGTCTCGCCTTTGGGACCTAATAAGTGTTTAGCCAGAGCTATTGGCTTTGCCAATGCTTTTAGGCTATATTGTAGAGCAGCTTGGCTGCTGTGCAGCATGTTGAAAAGTTATAATAAACGAGAGTTAGAGCTGTTGGCGCTGTAAATGACAATGTCTTTTTCCTATGTTTTTTGGTTTGGAGTGTAGTGGATGTATGTGGTTTGGAGTGGAATTATACGTGTTGTATTGGAATTGTTAGTTGTGAAATTGTGTGGAGTGGAATTGTGTGGAGTGGATTTGTGGAGTGGAATTATGTGGCATGGTGAATAGATAGAGGTTGGGGCTTGTAAAGATTAGTTAAGACGACAAAAGTAGGAGCTGCAGCAGCAACAGGGAGTTAGGAGAACAACAGAGGAGCTGGGTGGGATGTTGGCCTAAAACTAAACATTGGTGCTGTAAATGATAATGTGTTTTACAAATGTGTTATGGAGTGGAGTAGATGTATGTGGTGCGGAGTGCAATCATGTGGGTTGGATCGAAATTGTTAGTTGTGGAAGTGTGCAGCGTGAAATAGTGTGGTGTGGAGTGGATTTGTGTAGTGGAATTATGTGGCATGGTGTGTAGTGGAATTCTGTGGATATTAATTATGTGGTATTAGGTGTGGAGTGTAATAATGTGAATTGGTAGTTTGTGTTGTGGAGTGGTATGTAGTGGAGTTTAATTATGTGGTGTGCTGTTGAATTTTGTGGCATGATGTGGAATTCTGTGGTGTAGTTTGGATGTATGTGGTGTGTTATGTAATTGTGTTGTTGAGCTGAAATATGTGGTTTGTTGTCGAATTATGTGGTGTGGAATGGAAATGTGTGGAGTTGAATTGTGTGGCATTGAAATGTGTGGCACTGAGTGAAGTTATGCTCATTGGAATTATGTGGCATGGTGTGCAGTGTTTTTTTTGGATTGTTGATATGTGGTATCAAGTGGTTTTATGTGGGGTGTATTTATCTGGTATTGAAATGAGTGTAATTATGTGGAGTTGAATTTTGTTGTGTTGAGAAGTATTATGTGGAGTGTAATTATGTTGGGTGGTGTTGAATTATGTGGCGGTGAATTGTGTGGTGAGGAATTGTGTGTGTGTAATAAGTTAACCCACCCTCTAAAACTGATGTGCAATGTACCGCATAGAAAAATAGCCCATGATTGAGTGTTCCCTCTGTCTCACATCTTTCTTTAACATCAAAGTATGTATTTTTTCACGAGGGTAACTCCGTAGACTTATTGCTGTATTGGGGTGTTCAACTGGTACTGAGGTGCAACCTATGCCCTGACAGGTCAGAGTGTAAACATGTCAAAACAATGAAGTTATACTATCACAAAATGTGCTGCAATGAGCTACATAATTTCCTTTCCGTGCTGCATAGTTTAGTCTACACTGCAGAAGAATTTGGTCCTCCCCTGCTGCATAATTTCAGTGACTTTCATTATAATGCTATAGAACGCCAACCAATGTACTGTAAACAAAGTGTTCTATTTTGCTGCCAATAAACGGAGGGCTGACTTTGCCTGGTGTTTTCATACCCTTTCTGTATAAAGCGCTCCGAAACCCGATTGGGTATAGTTTCCACTTTATAAGGTGACAAATAAACCAATAACATCACATCTGATCACCGTCCCTGCATATCCCAGAAAGTGTGGTCAGGGGAAAGCTGTCCTGGTTGCCATGACCTTGACATCTGCAGCGTGCAGGGCCAGAGTAGAGAAATTTGGAATAAAAGCCAAAATTTATTTTCACTACCTCTTCTTTGAATTTTACAAAGCAAACTAATTTAAAAAGCCCCAGGAAGACACCTGGCTAATTTTTGTGCTATGTGTAAAATTACATTGCAGACTTACGTGACACACAAAAATCAAGAAAAAGTGTGTTTTTTTCATTTTATTCACGAGGTACCGAAATACCTCTCTTCGGACCAGCTTGGGAATAGACAGTGGCGGTGCGTCCATTAGGGCGCTGGGGCGTTGACCCACAAGCCGCGCCCGCAGCTCCCTCGGCGGCTCTGTCTGAACTGACAATGCATGTCAGTCAGCATGACGCGGGACCGCCCACCCCTTCAGAGTCTGAAGGGGGTGGGCGGTCCAGCGTCATGCTGACTGACATGCATTGTCAGACCAGGGGGTGGCGTGGAGCGCACAGCAGGCAGCACAAGTGCGCATGTTGGGTTTAGGTCGGAGAATTTTTCCGACCAGCCCAGTCATGCGCACTAGTGTTTGCTCTGGCTGGCGGCTGCGCATTAGGAGAGCGAGGGTTGATCAACGCCGCAACCCTTGGTCTCCTAATGGGCGGCAGGGCGGCGAGTATCCCTGCTAAGCCAATCCTGGCGCTGCTGGAGCAGCGTCAGTATTGGCTGAGAGGGGTTGCCAGTGACGCGGCTGTTCCTGTTAACAAGTTGAAGAGCGCCAACGCTGGACTGGACCCCGGCCCAGGAGCAGAGGCAGCGCGGACCCGGTCAGGTAAGTTTTTATTTTATTTTTAAACCCCCCCGGCCCCCACCCCCGCGCGACCCCCCCCGCGAGTATTGCGAGCCGCGACTGCATTGACTGACTGTGCCCACGTTTTTGCTTGTACTCCAATGCCTCAGCAATTCCCGGTAGCAGCCCCATGACTATAGGTTAATATGCCCAGACCTCCGAATGAAAATATAATGACATTAGTTGGAGATGCCCCTTGGATGGAATTAATCAAAAACAAAATGCCAAAAAATTTGTGGTTCAGTCCTACTCTTTGATGTTTTATTTATTAAGAAAGAGGGGCTGTATGAAAATTCTAGGTTGTTTGTTAGGTGACCTGCATGTCACAGGGATTGTTTGTGGGCATCAGTCGGCACTTCTCAGAAACAAGCAGGTACTCTGTACCAGAGTACCTGCACTTCTATTTTTCCATTTCAAGCACTGGTGGGCACTGAGTGGTACAGTTGGCTCCGAAATCTGCCACCATTAGCGGCAGCATGGCAGAAGGAGGTGGTGCTTCAGGTTTACAACAGGATGTATTTTGGGCCTGTCGTGGTTTCCAGACTGGTTTGACAAAGGTTTAACGTGCTGTTCAAGGCTCGTACATTTGAAAAAAAGTATAAGGAGGCCGAGGCTAGCATACGCACATTGCACAGAAAAGTACATGTAACCCCCGCCTGCGCCAAATACAGTTTTTGTCTTTCTACTCATTAGAAAGACAAAAACAGTAATTAGCGCCGGCGGGTGTTACACGTACTTTTGAGTACTAAAGTCATTGGCGGCTCCACCATGGGGGCGTCGCCCCACTGCTTTCTCGCAGTGCGAGAAGGCAGAAACATAAAATGGTAAAACTACCATTTTATGTTTCTGCTTCTCGCATTGCGAGAAAGCAGAAGTGCCTGGAGTGCCTGGTTGTGGGAGGGGGGGTGGGCGGTCCCGCTCGAGGGCAGGGGGGGAGTGGCTTGCCCACTGTTGTGGGTACTGACGGTTTGGTCGGCCCCAGGGCCGAACAAAGCAGTCATGCGCACTCCCCCATTTTCTCTATGTAGGCTGCTGCATGCAGCCTACATAGAGAAAATGGCCCGGCTGGGGCGCTCTCCGCTGCGCCTCACCAATCACAACGCTGCCATTGCAGCGTTGTGATTGGCTTAGGGGAGCAGGAGGAGGGAGGCTGCCTACAACGCGCCAGGAGCTGAGGCGGCGGTGCGTGAGGAATGTAAGTTTTTTTATTTTATATAAAGATTATTACTTCCCCCCCGCGCGAACCCACCAGGGCCGACGTCACCGGAGCGCCTCTGTGCACGCTGTGTGTGCATCGCAGCGCTAGATACACAAACACCACCGTCTGGGAAGGAGCCATAATACTGTATTTATAGCCCGTAGGAGCTGGTAGGCTGCTCTGACCCCCTCCTCACACCCCCGTCTGATCCTATTAAAGGCACGGGTGGGGCTAGGGGTGTCAGTGTGTCTGTGAGCGCGCTGTCTCTTTACCCTATGTGCACTGTGTGTGTCCTCGGATATAAGGCGCTTTAAATTCTAGTTACCGCGCGTGGCATTATAGATTACGTATCTGTTATCCAGCTACAGATCCCACCTGCATTGTACACTCTAATACCTGTTTGTGTACATTACGATGTCCTTCCATCCTGTGTGTTTACATAGTGTCAAGTGCAGTGGGGTTTGGTCTCTTGCAGCGGGATGTACACAGGACTTGTCCGTAAGGCGGCTTTGTGGATAAACCCCGCAGCATACTACCAAAGGCTATGCGCAGTTGGGATTGTCCGCTTGGGACAAGTTGAGCACAGGGCTGATTGTCGATTCCGTATAACTGCGTTACCAAAAGGCTACCAGGCCCAATGGAAATGAGCCTAAGATCATTCTAAATGTAGAAAAGCAACTGCTGTTCCCTTGATGTGAAATGCACCAATCCCAGATATTTGCAAATCTGTAGTTTTGAGTAATAGGTGTAAGATTGCCAAGTATTACCGTACTGACTGACACTCGCAAACTGATACTCTGATGGGTTAGGCATCCTTGCGCAATGTACTTGCCTAGAAAATATTTTCACCTCCGCCTTCTACTTTGGAACTGTCCTCCGCCGGGTTGTGTGTAATGAAGCCTGCTAATCTATTCTACTGTTTATGAATGTCAGCGAGAATCCCATGACTTGTAATCCTAGTACTCGATTATTTTCTCTGAATTCACAAACAACCTGCCCCCATACGTTGGCGAAGAGGCTGCAAAAGTACTTATTCTTCTACTGCATTTCCTCATGAGCGAACTGCCTCGCTTACCCTGCGCTACGTGATGAGAGTGCCGGCAGCACTAGACAGGTGTAGTGTCAAATTATCACTATGTGTGTTAAGCCTGTTAAAAGTTACATTTTCCCTCTACTTCTGAGAGTTTTAAAAAAGGGTTGATAAAGTGGTGTTTCAGCCAAATATACTATGCTATTATTTGGGTAATTGGATTTTAAAAACATAAAAAGAAAAGGTTACAGCTTATAGGATATAGGCATGTTTTTCCCCTGTAAAAGTAGCCTGTAGAAATACCTTAGATTTTCTAGTATAGTTAATAGAAAGCAGACTTTATCAACTTGACTGCGTTCCTGAAAAAATATATTCTATTTTCCGGTTTGAAAATAACCGTTTTTTGTGTGTGGCATATCAGACACCGTGTATTTTTTCAGTTTCATTATTACGACGTCAGTCCTTTAGTAGAAAAGACAGGTTCTATGTTTGATTGCCTCTGTCATGTCTATCATTCCATCTGGGTTTGCTTTTTCCCGAAGGATTTAAGTACACATGATGACATTCCTTTTACAGATAACATTCTGTGTTTTTTCTCTGCCAATTGTAAGATTACAGGGTCTGGATGCAGACCTTGCACTTCTGTAGAAAACAGGCTTTTGTATAGTTCTCACAGAGACACACGCTAAAGCACTTTTACTTATCACAGTTTGGATTTCCTTTAAATCTTTCAATCATTTGACAGCTCCTATTTGCTAATAATAACAAACCCCTTATAAAATGGTTTATGTCGTTCGAAAAAAATATGTTCGAGCATGCTGCAGCTTTATTTTTTATTCTTCTACAGCACTTCCTGCACATTGCACAGCAGTCTAAATCCCTTAGTAGTTTTGGGCCTTTGAGAATACTGATAATTGCAGCCGCTTTCTGCTCCTCGACTTCATGAGCTTTGCACTGCTGCAATGGTTTTAAAACTGGGTACATCGGGTCTTTGAGCATCCCAATGTTGGTGGCACCTATATTATCATTTTCTGTCCATTACATGGCGGGGGAGATTGAATGAACATGATCACTTCCGGAGTAGGAACAGGGTCTCTAGGATAGGCCACATATGTGGCATGGGGCTCATGGGTAAGATAGGTTCTGTCATTTCCAGGTAAGAGCTTCTGGGTCAGGCCACATGGATAATGTTACTTGCGGGTCAGTACTTCGAGATTAAGATTCATGCATGGCATCACTTTGTGGGCACCCTTTCATATGTGTGCACATTAGACTTCTAATGCCTGCTTGTGTGCATTAGAACGTCCTTTCTGTGTGTACAATCCTTTCATATGTGTGCACATTAGGCTTCTAATGACTGCTGGGGTGGAGAGGAGCAGACGGAAGGGAAGCTTGCACCAGATCGATGGCTTGCCACGTTCCCAATTACAGGCACATGGAGGGAATTGTTTTTGCTTCATCGGGAGGTAGCTTAAGAAGAAACCCCTCAAAGACCAGCGTCCATTCTTGCACAAATCTGGCTCAGTTTGAATAGGAAGCAGCGGCAACACCGTCTCCCATAGCAGCGAGGCTGGACACAGACTAGGGGACTGTGCGGGGGGAGTAAATAATTGTTGAAGGGTACTTTGATGGAATAAACATCGAGTACTGAGGTACAGTTTTTGAGAGCAACCAGGTCCCTTCCAGTGATGACATTTTCCTATACAACGTACAGGTAAGAAACAACACCAGACTTTGAGCATTTTATTACTGCTTGAGTTATGAGAGTAACGCCTGACGTTTCGGAGCGTTACAGTGCACCGTTACAGTGCACAGCGTGAGACCTCCTGGTTATGTGTAGTCGTCGTGGGAGTAAAAAATGTGTTTTTCAGCCTCCGCAGATCCTGTCTACTAAATGCCTGTAACAAGTCCGCGCTGCCTGTGAGTGCTTAACTTCTAGTAGAGCTCGACATTCGCGCTACGACCGCTGCTGATGGCGTTTGCTCTCACTTTACCATAAAATGTAGCGCCCACTACAAAGTAATTGTGTTTTTGTGCAGACAGATGTATTGGTTACTCAAATCTAGTACCATCCCATCCCCCCCATCTGAGTTTGATAAAATGCAGAGTCCCAGTACTGTGCAGCAGATGCCTTAACCTGTTGGGCTAGTTTGAACGTCGTGCTCCACCCCGTGCTATGACTGACCAGAGCACATCCATGGAGACCCTTCGCTTGTTCCTTGCATGCTCCTTTTGGCCTAATGTCCGTCTATGTGTGTTTTTTTATAACTCCCTAGTTCATTTTGTTTCGTCTTTTATTACACACTCTGACTGCCTGGGGATCGCAGGAAAAATAATCTTAAATGATCTTAGGAAGTTAAAAAGGAAAACAGTTAGTTCAGGGCCAACTGTCCAGCATTAAATTTAGTATTTTCCGATGTGTGTTTAAAATTGTATCGGGTGTATTAGAATTGTCAAGTGGAAATATCTTTTTAGGAAAAAGAGTTACAGATTTGTTTGGGGTATGTTTGCAAGAGAAACACAGTTTTTGGCTTCAATCTACCACTTCAGTATACTCCCTCCCCCCAAACATGCCAGTGCAGCTGCATTATCCAGCTTTTGTCGTTGATTGTAGGCAGGAGGCAGTTGTTTATATAGCGCCTAATAGTGTGGTTAGGCCTGCTTCTAGGTGGCACGAGTTTGGCAAATGATTAACTGAAGCACAGGGCAGTGGCGCAGCCAGCATCATAACTTAAGTCTGTTGGTACCACAGTGGAACACTGTTGCACTGAGCATGTTTACACCTCTAGTTAGCTGCCTTAATAGTGATGCACCGGTCATGACTTCCATCTTGTAATGGCAGTGTTTTACAGTGGTGTGTGTGGGACACATCTGTGTTTTGCCACGCATGGTGCGCTCAACCTGTGTCCAACGCTGAGAAGCCCTGTCTGCATGTATGGTCAGTGCCTCAAAGCACTGCACAAAAACATATTGTTGATGTGTGAATAGTTTTCGCAGTTCTCGACTCATTTGTTGACTTGCATAAGAGGTGTCTGAAGGAAATGCAGACATGTTTGAGAGCCTTGGAGTGAGAAATTGCTACATTCCCTAAGCGCTAGTGTCCAAGTAAATTCATCACCCTGTCAATCATGGTATTGTACATGTTCGCTTGTGGTTCTATCCAGTATGATTAAGAATAGTTGTGCTACTGCGGTACCAGTAAATTGTTGTTCATTTTAGTTCCATATTCCAAGAGCATTCTCATTATGTGTCAAACTTCTATAAGGTTTCTTAACTCCCACAACTCTAAACAGTAGTATTGACTGAGCTGTTCTTCACACCTTCTGGTTTGCTTGAAAATGCACCATTTGCCCACTCTTTTTTCAAACTTTTCTCGGGGGAGAACCCCCCCGATCCCCCAGTAGGTGGTTCAGGCTCGCTCGCTCCGCTCGCTCGCCGCAGTGAAGTATGACAATTGTTTTACGCCACACCACTTTCAAATGTCACCAGCCGCCACTGACTAAAGTTGCACTGTGGCACCATGCACCAGGCCCTTGCTGCTATTGTTGGTGCAGCCGGTGTTTCCAGGACTGGCCGTAACTTTGTCAGTGGAGAATTCAAATCGAATTCTCCATTGACTAAGTCTTCACACTTAAGTGCAATGCACTGAATGCACTGAATGCAGTATCCGACTTCGAGGAGGCCGAGGCTGTGAGCTGGTGGCAAGTTGGCATAACCACGAAAAGTACATGTAACCCCGCTGGCACCAAATACTGTTTTTATATTGCTACTCATTAAAAGACAAACACAGTAATTAATGCCGGCGGGGGTTACAAGTACTTTTCGGTACTATGGTTGTACCGCGGTGCCACATGGCAAGCCCTTGCTGCTGTTGTTTGTGCGGCCAACATTTACAGGACTGGGTTTTACTTTGTTAATGTTAATAGCGCCAGCGAAGGTTACACGTACGTTTTTGTACTAATCTAGACTATTATCACGTGCAATGCCCTTGCTGCTGTTGTTGCTGCGGCAGTGCGGCTGGCGTTTCCATTCCCTGGTGATTAGAGAATACTGTTCTTCTTTGAGGATTACAGAACTTGAATGGGCCACTTCCAGGCCAGGACGCTTTCCACACTCGGTGTGACCTTGGGTGTGGCTGGTCTGTGAAATGCGTCGGTAAAGTCAGTTCTTCTCATCTCTATCTGTTGACTGTTTGAATTGCATGGGAAATGGGCCAACAAACAATATTGAGCAACTCCACTGGTGCAGGATGATTTGTTTGTTTGTGCTGAACATGTTCCTTGATGATTTGAGCCACATTGCGCTCTGGGGTCTCCTTTGTTCTGTGCAAGAAGTGGGGTTCGGTGTTATTCATGGTAATGCGTGTATAGTTGTGAAATACGAGTTTATTTAATCAAACAATTAGCGTTGCTGGACAGCCAGGCCCAGTCTCCATTCTGGCACCTACTACGAGGGCGCCCCATTGTGTCTGACTTCAGCCCTCTATCACCGTAGTGCTGGTCAAGGAGAAGGAAGTAAACATAGTTTAGTGTGTGTAAGTTTGTAAAGGTTCTGACATGTTTTACGCTTTTATATGAGCATGCTGCATAACAGAGAAAAGTGCAAGACTGATAGTTAGTTACAAGGTCAAGTAAGTGATGTAAATCACCCCTAACAGTAACCGCCCGGTACCAATTGCAGCACCAGGTCACGAGGCCCTTACTACTGCAGCAGGTCATGGTGGCTTTGCTGGGCCACTACTTCATGAACAACAGCTGCATCATTTGCAATGTTTGTAAATAATGCAGCTGTTTTTGATGATGTAGTGGACCAGCAAGGGGAGCTAATGGTGTTCCATCATCAGGATGGGGGTGATGTGATCATATTTCTTCATCCCCTGAAAGAGAACAGTGCCTTGTAGGGTGCGCTACTGCCTTTTAATGTTTTAATGTTTATTCCTTGCTGTCTCATTGTGTCCAGTCCCACAAATCACAATAATTGCTATTTCCTCAGATTTCATTTGCAAATGTATATCAATAAATAAAGAAATCTGTGAGGTACTCAGCATTGCTATCTCAAAGTCTGTTATGACGTTCTGTGGTTATATTGAATAAGCAGCTACCTACGTCATTATCATATGCAATTTCTTTATTGATGTCATAGCTACACTTTCACAATTGCTTTATTTACATTCTTGCTTTCTCAAATATGCTTGGAAATGCACCATTTGCCCACTCTTTTTAAAAATGTTCTCAGGGGGGAGGGGGAGGGTGTCGGTCTCTCATGCTTACTGCGCTCGCTTTCCACCAGGCACTCGTCCTGAACTTTTACGCCTCACCACTTTCAAATGTCACCAGCCGCCACTGGGAATAGACAGTAGGAGGGCAGCTGTCCATAGAAGGCATGGTTACCTGTCAAATTTTGTGTTTCCCCTTATTAAAGACTCAGTCAACAGTGCTTCGAAGTAATAGTGCTCTGAAAAGACCTGGATAAATAAATCAGTTCTTCAGATCGGATTCGCTGTCAAAGGAGAAGCGAAGAATGCCCATGCCTCTCCCACTAATACTACCCATCCCGCCTCCTGGACTCCTGAAATATTGATGAGTGAGCAAGAGTCCCCTACTGCCCCAGGCACCATAAAACAACTCGCAGTCACATGCAGCGCTGACAGTGCTTAACTAAGAACAGCATAAAAATAAATAACCGTAGGGAAATGCATGGGAAAAGAATAATAGACAAATGCATAAGTAGATTAACTTTATATAGAATTAAAGGTACATGCATAACCGATTTGTAATAAGTAATCGATTTGTAACTGGATAAATACGTGGCTGGATAAATGTATACATACATAAAAGACTAAACAAATAGATAGATAGTTTATTAGCAGTATGGCTGGAAGCAGCACCATCGGAAAGCAACTAATAAACGAGCAGAAGTAGCTGGGAGCTGTGCAGTCTGAAAACAACTAAAAAACAAGATAAGCACGAAGCGAGTTATGTTGCGGCCATTGCTAGCCGAGTCATAGCGTTTTTTTTCTGGCAGGAGTACTGTGTGTGGGGGAGGGGATGATAGGGTAGGTGGAAGTGGGGCATGCAACATCAGGTGGGGTAAGCAACAAATTGGCAGTGGGGAAAGGGCACGGCACAAGCAGAAACAAAGGGCAAGGAAAGAGGGCCACGGGGCAAGCACAAACAACGGGGAAGGAAGAATTTGGCAGGGGCACCAGCTAAGCGAGGATGCCGGATGGGGCATGGGACAAGAACAAATAACAGTAGAGGGGGCATGGGGCAAGCGCAAACAACGGGGTGGGAGCAGGAAACAAACAACAGCAGAGGAATGATTTTACGGACACAAAACATAAACCAGTGAAGGCAATAATAGACCGGAAGCAACAAACAGCAATTGGGTACCGGTGCGAGCGCACAGCATACGTCCTTTACTCGACGTAAAAAAAAAACACACACACATCTATCGATGGGAGTGAGCGTTCGCATATCAAAATAAATAAGGGTAGAGGGATAAGTAGCGCCAAGTAGGCTGCAGGGCAGAAAAGAACCCACAAACAGCAGGAGGGAGGAGAAGGCAGCTGCAGCCCGAGGAGAGGGAGCGAGCCTTCACATAAATGAAGAGCTGGTCAAAATAAAATAAAAAGTTCCGGAGCCTAAAGTAAAATAGGAGGAGTGGAAGAGGACAAGTCCTGGCGGCGAGCCATAAGAGTCAACAATTGAGAAAAAAGGTGGGACAAGCAGGAACCATTATCCAATTAGAAGCTTTTTTTAAAGGACACTGACAAAACCCAATCAGAAGCTGTAAGCGGGCTGTAAGCCCCTTGACTGAATACAGCATGTCGAGAGACAGTGCATGCGCAGCCTAAGCACGACCTAAAAAGCATTACTGCAGCAGCAAATGGACCTATCTACTGAGAATAACAGATCCAACTCGAGTCCCTCCCAACTGTATACACAGAAATTTAGTTCTAGCCACTCACATCTGCAAACACAAAGGACAGAAGGACGGTATAAGCAGGTGCATACAAACAGAAAGTACCCAAAGTATACACAATGCATAGCCTCCCCATTCCGCCTACCTATTTATACTCCCCCATTAGACATAGAAACCATACTTTGACCCAAGTTCCCTTGCTCGTTCTCCCAACCCAGCCTAATCCTGTACCTACTGTTCCTCGATAGACCCCCAGGGCCAGAAAATAATCCCAAAATTTCAAGAAGACAGACAGATGGGTTGTTAAGCTTTAAAATGGCTTAGCCACAATCGCCAATCTGCCAACTCCCTGAACCAATCTTTCCTGACAGGTGGACACAATTTAGCCACCATGAATGTGTTGCAAACCACCTCAGCCCATCAGGGGTCATCCCCCGAATGTCTGACAGATCATACAACATAACCATGGGCTCATGGAGAGAAAGGTTATACCCTCAGGCGGTTTTCATCTCCTTATGTACCCCTTTCCAGTAACAGGCCACCATTGAGCACAACCACAGAACATGTAGAATATCCTGCTGCACCTACCCACACCCCGGGCAATGTGATTCAGGGCACAAACTAAAGCGGTGCGTGCACTGCAATGTCTATTACCATTTGTAAAGAACCTTCAAAAAAACTAAACTTCAATCTCGCCTCTCTCAGGCTTTCCCCGTGATGACCAGGATAGGGATCCATTATTCATGCAAAAATTCTCGTGAGAGCTTCCCCTGCCAAAGTCTTCTAAGCTCAGTTGCTGCAGGGACTGAGAATAAGGGTTCAATGATCATTCCCTACAGCCCAGAGACCACCCCCCTTTAAATTGACACTATGGGGTCAATTCCGATTCGGGCCGGAAAAAGCACCGACCGACTCGGATCCGGAAATAATACCGACCGACACGTACCCGTGGCGCACGACACGCCAAGTACGATGCAAGGCGCGAAAAATCCGACCGACACGTACCTAAACCAAGTCGACCGACCGAGCCGCACGGAAAACAGCAATCCGGCCGGAAAAACACGCGAATCCAACCGACCGACACGCACCCGGAACAAATCCGACCGAAACGTACACGCGAACTCCAAACCGCAAAGTACGATGCAAGGCGCGAAAACCACGAGCGAGTCGGACGGAGGACAAGCCGTACGACCGACACGCAAACAAAACCGAGCCGAAGCAACACAAAACACCGCGACCGACGCGTACGCAGCATAGAAAACTGCACAAAAACGCGTGAACGAAACGGAGAACACCGTACGAGACTAATGCAGGGTCCGACTCGGTCACAAGAACGTTTCCAACATACACAAACAGCACAAAGGAAAAATCACCCAAAAAAGGCCAAACAAGCAATTACCAAGCCAATAAATACTGGGGGGGTGGGGACAGAGAACAAAGACACACCCACAACTCCACCTATATAAAGGACACTAATCACAACCATGAGCCTTTGCAAATGCCATTCCACTGCCAGCACCCAAGAGAAAGCAACCACACACCCACAGCTCATCCCTCACACAAGCCACACACCATCAGCACACCAACAAATACCTACCTCACATACACCCAGCAAAACACACACTCACACACCCTCACCTGCACACCAACACACACATCACTCACCATCACCACCCATCACCATGCCCCCAAGAAGAATCCCAAGTTCCTAGATAGTGAATTGGAAGTCATGGTAGACGAGATCCTCAGGGTGGAGCCACAGCTGTTTGGCACACTGGTCCAACAGACCCCCATGTCGCAGAAAACCAAGATGTGGGAGAGGATCATCAACAGGGTGAACGCACAATCACCATGTCGGCGCACAAAGACCGACATCCAGAACAGGTGGTATGACGTGCGCAGGAGGGTACGGGACATGCTGAAGAAAGACTACATCAACAGCCAATACACCGGCAGTGGCCCTCCTGCCAAGCCAATATACCTCAGGCCCTGGGAGGAGAAGGTGCGGGCCATCCTTCCGCCAGTGAGCGTATATGGACTAGAGGACATCCCAGAGCCTGGTGAGTAAACAACAAATGTACACAATATACTGCCACAAAACACACACATCACTGTCAAGGGGAGAGTCAAACCATGCACTCATAGCAATTACACAGCAACCAGAACAGAATCATCCCAAAATGTGTATGTCAGTCAGATAAACACAACACATGCCATCAAAAAAGTCACATCCAACTGTGCCAACACATGTACAAACACAACTACAACTACAGCTAGGCAGTGGCACAAATAGAACTAACAAACACATCCAGACATGTAGCCACCACAACAACACCAACACACAGTGAAGACCACTCAAAGGAAGGAATTCTGTGTATGCTGGCCAAGTCAGTGTAGCCAATAGCATCATGGGAGTCGCAGTCACACATATTGCCCCCCACAACTGTCCCATCAACACCACCATGAACCATGCTCACATCACAGGAAGTGGAGAAGGACTCACAAGATGGCTGACACTGGCTACTGCTGTGGGGAGCACAAGGCCCTGCTGGCAACTGTGCACCAACAAACAGCAGGACACCACTGAATGACATCCTGAGAGACAACTTACACTCCCTGCAATGCAAGCACGTTCCATGGTGGGATATCTGGCTAGCTGGGTGGGAAGGGTGACTTGCAGCACTGACCATAGTCACAAGCACCTCCCCTCACACACCCCCCAACACAAACTCCACAGAACCCACCTGGTAGAATGCAATGCCCCCATCCTAACACAAGATCCCACAAAGAACCACCACCCTGGGTTATGTTGTGTGAAGCACAGGGACACTCTTGGGACCTCTAGCCAAACAACTGCCAGGACAACACTCCCAGCCATCCTGTCAGCACAGCCAGCCCACCCCACAGGGAAGCAGAGTCAAAAGGAAGGAAGCATGGGCATGCTGGGAAGGGGGAGGAGGCAATAGCATGATGGGAGTCGTAGTCACAGCTCTACATCCCCCACCACATGGCCCAGCAAGCTCACACTCACGCATGCACATCCCACAGAGAGTGGAAAGGCCCATCAAAGATGTCTGACACTGTTGCTGTGTCGTGGGGAGCACAAGGGCATGCTGGGTACTGCACACCAACCAACAGCAGGACACCACTGTCAGCCATCTTGCCATTGCTCTCACACCCACACACACTGAACTCCACACAAAAGCAAGTAAGTATGGGAATGCTGGGAAGTGGGGTGGAGGCAATGGCATGATGGGAGTCGTAGTCACAGACATAGCTCACCCCCACAACTGTCCCATCAACACCACCCTGAACCATGCTCACATCACAGGAAGTGGAGAAGGACTCACAAGATGGCTGACACTGGCTACTGCTGTGGGGAGCACAAGGCCCTGCCGGCAACTGTGCACCAACAAACAGCAGGACACCACTGAATGACATCCTGAGAGACAACTTACACTCCCTGCAATGCAAGCACGTTCCATGGTGGGATATCTGGCTAGCTGGGTGGGAAGGGGGACTTGCAGCACTGACCATAGCCACAAGCACCTCCCCTCACACACCCCCAACACAAACTCCACAGAACCCACCTGGTAGAATGCAATGCCCCCCATCCTAACACAAGATCCCACAAAGAACCACCACCCTGGGTTATGTTGTGTGAAGCACAGGGACACTCTTGGGACTTTTAGCCAAACAACTGCCAGGACAACACTCCCAGCCATCCTGTCAGCACAGCCAGCCCACCCCACAGGGAAGCAGAGTCAAAAGGAAGGAAGCATGGGCATGCTGGGAAGGGGGTGGAGGCAATAGCATGATGGGAGTCGTAGTCACTGATATTGGTCACCCCCACAACTGTCCCATCAACACCACCCTGAACCATGCTCACATCACAGGAAGTGGAGAAGGACTCACAAGATGGCTGACACTGGCTACTGCTGTGGGGAGCACAAGGCCCTGCTGGCAACTGTGCACCAACAAACAGCAGGACACCACTGACTGACATCCTGAGAGACAACTTACACTCCCTGCAACGCAAGCACGTTCCATGGTGGGATAACTGACTGACTGGCTGGGTGGGTGGGAAGGAGGGCCGGCTGTCAACCAAACACAACCAATGCAGACCATGTTCACACCCCAGAAAATACATAGAAATGCCCAAATAATGCAGGACAATGTGCCACACCAATATCAACCCCTGACTGTGACGACTTAGGACAATGCAATGTACAGGCCCGCACCCAGAGGCACAGTCACAACTGTCATGTGTGTCAACCATTGATGCCTGCAGAAACATAACATACATTGTTTGTGTCTCCCAAAAACAGGTGATGATGGGGACACAGCAGCAGACGCTGAGGAGTCCCAGTCCCAGGCTCAAGAGGATGCCGAGCTCACTGGCGTCGTACAGCCTCTGTCCTCCTCGGACGATGAAGAACAACCTGGCACATCCGGTGCAAGTCAACATGCAGCACCAGCAGGACCACCAGCTGCAGCACCAGCAGGACCACCAGCTGCACCCCCTGCACCCACCCCTCCAACGACTGTCACCACGAATACCATCCCTGCCGACATGGACAGAACAAGGAGCAACACCAGCACAGGGACCCTGGACCAACCTGGGGCCATGGACACCACCACCACCACCAACCCCCAAGGTGGACCAGGGTTATCTGTGCGTGCCACTGCACACACTGCACATGTCAGCAGGGGTGGTGGGAGGGGTGGGAGACAGAGGTCGCTGCTTGCAGACGTTGCTGGTGTGCATGACGACCCACAACTGGTACGCATAGCTGATGCGTACCAGTCCAGCACCGGAGACCTCAGCCAGGTAGTGGGGCTCCTCAGAGACATGAAACAGCAGCAGGCTGCCCATCATGCCCGCTTGGACTCCCACATGTCCCACGTGGAGTCACACATGTCCCGTGTGGACTCACACATGTCCCGCGTGGAGTCCAAGTGGGATGCACTGCATGAGATGACGGCGGTGCACAGGGACATTTTACAATGCCTCCGCCAGATGAACAGCAACCAGTCCACACCTCCCTGTGTGCCAACAACATCTGGTGCCGGACAAACTGCAACTGCCACAGGGAGGGAGGAGGACTCTGGCGGAGAGTCCCCTGCACCGCAGCAGCCTGTACTTGAGGGCCCCCCCCAAGAAGAGGGGTCGTCCAAGGAGGGAAAAGTGAGAGGCCGATGGCCAAGCGCAACTCCCAGGAAGCCTGAACCTGTTCTGGATGTTCGCCTTTGTGCACAGACTGTTCACCCTGTTGACGGCAACACTACTCCCACACATTGCATGGGGAGTACAAGTTGGACCAATGTGTCAGACAACTGTGGCCCCGATACTGGGGATCCTGTCTACCAGGACTTTCAATTCACCTAGGTACTTGGGATTGCAAGATTTATGTACAGCACTACCCATCCTATGCACTATTAACACAAATGTATCACAATAAACACACTAATACACCATACTTGCCTCTGTCGTGATTCCAACGTGGGTGCTGTTATGGGGATGATGAACTGCAAAATTACACTGTGTATGCGAACTGCAACAGCAAGGACAACACAGGCATGTGAGTACAGGCAACGTGACACACATGAGGGAGACACACCACCAGGGCTACACAACACATACACACCTAGGCCATCTGACTCATTGCCTACACTGATGTTGCCAGGGAAGACGGTGCAATGCACAGACACCACACCCATTCCCAGTTGTAGTCAAGTAGCCCACAGGTGCAGTAAGCAAATGGCAGTCAAATGTGTGACCACAGACAACGCACATCACAAAGTGAAGCACAGGTTTATTACACAGTTGCAACATGCCGTAACCACTACAGATGCAAGGTAATCCCACCTGGCAGCGGGCACACAGTCAACAACTGTAGACGGAAGGAAGTCCATGGGTGTGGCGCACATCACCTGTAGGGACACAACAGCTACCAGCCTGGATGTGCAATCACGTCGTCGGTGGACACAGTTGACCAAACGAATCTGAAAGTACCCTGTGAAGGACAGAAATGACACACAGTCAAAAGCAATGGAGTACAGGACAGAACAGCAAAACTCATGCACAATACATGTTACAAGATACCCACCCAGAACCAAGTTAGCATGTCAACACTGTTGGGGAGTACAGCCCACCTGTCACCACACATCGCAACACACATCCAGTCAAGTAGCCCATGGACACACTCCAACAGCACCAGAGCACCACCCACACATCATGCCAACTCACATCATTGACATGACACCTCAGGATACTCACATTCAGCTAAAGAAGTTGGTGATGAGCTGTGTGCGGACATCACCATCATCATCATCATCATCATCATCGTCACTGGCATCGTGGTCCAGGCCAGGATCCTCCACAGGTGGCGGATGTTGGTCATTGTCATCCTGGATGAGAGGCAACTCCTTCCGCACTGCCAGGTTGTGGAGCATGCAGCAGACGATGATAATCTTGCACACTTTCGCAGGGGCATATGGGAGGGACCCTCCGGTCTTGTCCAGGCAGTGGAAGCGGCTCTTCAGGAGACCAAAGGTCCGCTCAATCACTCTCCTGGTCCGACCATGTGCCTCATTGTAGCGCATCTGGGCTGGTGTCACAGGGTTCCTGAGGGGTGTCAGCAACCACGGCATGTTGGGGTATCCCGAGTCACCTACGGACAGACAAGTGCACATTAGCTGACTTGGAAAAGTGGGCGGAATACTACAGATCAGATCACACACAATGGCACAAAGTCAGTACACACCGACAAGCCAGGCACGCTGGTTCTGCATCTGTGCCATCATCCTGGGGATGCGACTACTCCTCATCACAAAGGCATCGTGTGCTGAACCAGGGAAACGGGCACACACGTGTGTGATGGTCATGTCTGCAAGACACACCACCAGTGCATTGACCGAGTGGTAGTGCTTGCGGTTCCTGTAGGCCTGCTCCTGGGCCTGTGGTGGTACCAAAGCCACATGTGTCCCATCAATGGAGCCAATGACATGCAGCATCCTCCCCAGGGCATAAAAGTCACTCTTCACGTCAGTGAGTCGTCGCAGTCTAGGGAAATAGATGTACCGGTTCAGGAAGAGCAACATTGCCGCCAAAACATCACGGAGCACACGGCTCAACATGGTCTGTGACATCCCACCAGCAGTCGCCACAGTATGTTGGAAGGTACCAGTGGCAAAGAAGTGTAGGGCTGCCATCACCTTCACCTTGGGGGTCAGCGCTGTAGGATACGGCCGGCCAGGCTGCAAATGTGGGGACAACTGCACTGCCAAATCCTCAATCAGCTGCCTGGTGAAGCGGTACCGTCGGATGCTGTCCCGTTCCACCATCGTTGCCAGGTCTGGGAATGGTCGATGGACAGCAGGAGCCCTGCAGTGCAGAGGAGAAGTAAGCAAGATTGTCAGTCACCCCACATATGCGGCATTGAACACACTCAAGATCCCAACATACATCATTATGAGGCACAACTACATGAAGTGTGCAGTACCGGAAGGACATGTATGGTACATACATGGCCAACATCTGTCAACACGGTCCAACAGGTGGCATCAATTAGTCCCAGGTTGGCCCATTGGATATCATGAGGCCGTGTCACAGTTCCCATCTCCTGCTGCCGTGTCACAATAACCCCCACAGTGACATGTGAGGACAGATGTGCCCCAGGCACCACAGCTCAACGACAGGTACATTCCCAGGGACCCTGTAATGCCACATGGACACTGGCATTACATGGAGTATCATGTATACACCACAGCAAAACAACCATGACCCCCACAGGTAGTGGCCCCACTTGCCACGGCAGGACAGACATGGACGTCTGTGACACACACACGCACAACATCAGAGTCCATGCACACACAACGTGGATGTGGAGACTGTCTCCCATTGTGCACATGAAATCAGAGACATTGTAAACACTACATGCACAAAGACTGTGGAGGACCATCACTATTGTGCCACTGGGACACCCTGGCTCAAACATACCGCTCCACATGGGACTCACGGGGTATGTGACATGACATACACATACACCACCGTGAAATGTGACCATGGCACATGCACAGATATGAACAGTTGCACATCACAGTGGTCATGTACACGTAACACCCAGGATCCTGTCCCCATGAACACGTGCACAGCCTGGGGGTGGCTGCCCACAGGTGACACCCACAGGACAACATGTACACCAACATACACACAATAGGAAATGCAGCCTTACATGCCTTATGATTAAGTTTGGACAGGCTGTCGTGATGTAGGTGTGCCCCTCACTCCCTGGGAGCTATCTGTGGCTGGCATATGTCCATCTGAGACAGGCATGCTGACATATGCCAGTCACATGTACAGTGATGCGTTGTACTGCAATGGACCGATCGGTGCCTCCGGCCGGCCCATTGCATTCAATGTGTGCGGGTACGCGTTGTACCCCTGTGCGCGTTGTACTGCAATGGACCGATCGGTGCCTCCGGCCGGCCCATTGCATTCAATGTGTGCGGGTACGCGTTGTACCCCTGTGCGCGTTGTACTGCAATGGACCGATCGGTGCCTCCGGCCGGCCCATTGCATTTAATGTGTGCGGGTACAGCGTTGTACCCCTGTGCGCGTTGTACTGCAATGGACCGATCGGTGCCTCCGGCCGGCCCATTGCATTCAATGTGTGCGGGTACGCGTTGTACCCCTGTGCGCGTTGTACTGCAATGGACCGATCGGTGCCTCCGGCCGGCCCATTGCATTCAATGTGTGCGGGTACGCGTTGTACCCCTGTGCGCGTTGTACTGCAATGGACCGATCGGTGCCTCCGGCCGGCCCATTGCATTCAATGTGTGCGGGTACGCGTTGTACCCCTGTGCGCGTTGTACTGCAATGGACCGATCGGTGCCTCCGGCCGGCCCATTGCATTCAATGTGTGCGGGTACGCGTTGTACCCCTGTGCGCGTTGAACTGCAATGGACCGATCGGTGCCTCCGGCCGGCCCATTGCATTCAATGTGTGCGGGTACGCGTTGTACCCCTGTGCGCGTTGAACTGCAATGGACCGATCGGTGCCTCCGGCCGGCCCATTGCATTCAATGTGTGCGGGTACGCGTTGTACCCCTGTGCGCGTTGTACTGCAATGGACCGATCGGTGCCTCCGGCCGGCCCATTGCATTCAATGTGTGCGGGTACGCGTTGTACCCCTGTGCGCGTTGAACTGCAATGGACCGATCGGTGCCTCCGGCCGGCCCATTGCATTCAATGTGTGCGGGTACGCGTTGTACCCCTGTGCGCGTTGTACTGCAATGGACCGATCAGTGCCTCCGGCCGGCCCATTGCATTCAATGTGTGCGGGTACGCGTTGTACCCCTCTGCGCGTTGTACTGCAATGGACCGATCGGTGCCTCCGGCCGGCCCATTGCATTCAATGTGTGCGAGTGCAGCGTTGTACCCCTGTGCGCGTTGTACTGCAATGGACCGATCGGTGCCTCCGGCCGGCCCATTGCATTCAATGTGTGCGGGTAACGCGTTGTACCCCTGTGCGCGTTGTACCGCAATGGACCGATCGGTGCGCACCCATTGACAATGGGCTTGCCTGGCAACGGACGCGTTTTCGAATTTTGAACGAGTCGGTTGCTGTAAATTCAGTTGGTCACCCACAACAATGTTGCAAAATCATGTATGTCATGAAGTTGAAGATTTGAAGGATGCTGTGGGAGTGTTTTGGTGCTGCTATTCCATGGATTGGCCAGATTCAGAAGATGCAAACGACTTGGACCTATCACTTTGGACACAAGGGACAGTATCTGCCTCTCCAGCACATATATATTGCTGGCTGTTCCCCTGAGAGCTCACTTGCCTGCACTACATGCTCCAGGACGACATCTGCCACTGCACTGCTGCTGTCTCTGCCCCTCTGGACCCTGCAATGGCACGTACTGTGGAGAGAGCCCCAGCCTTCAGCCTTGAAGAGAACCAGGCCCTGCTGGACAGCCTACTTCCACAGTACAGCAAGCTGTATGGGACACCAGGGGAGCAGGTGAGTGTTCTGTGCACTGCCTTTCTGAATGTGCATTTTGTGTGACTAGCAAGGCTGAGAGTCTGCACGCCACTGGCTAGCAGGCTCACTGAGTAGTTGTCACCCCCCATAGTGTGTAGTGACTTGCACTGGACAGGTATGGTGCAGTGACAGTGCATTTGAACATGGTTTTACTTCCCATGCAATGATACCATTTAGTGACGTCTGGCAAACTGTCCATGGTCAGCTTTGCACTGCGTGTGTACATCATGTGCACCTGTGATTGAGACATGTATATACAACTGTGTCATGCACGGATATGTTGCATGTGTGGTAATGGCCTTTTCACTTTGTCATCCTGACAGGTTAATGCCCATCGGAAGCAGGAAATTTGGAAGGACATCATCCGGGCTGTCCGGTCCGTGGGGGTATACAAGCGCCGGATCCGCAACTGCCAGAAGAGGTGGCAGGACCTTCGGGGCTGGACCCGGAGGATTGCACGGGTCCAGCTGAAGCTGTCGCCTCCTCGCAGGAGGGGCGGAACACGGACCCTGACCCCCCACATGCTCCAGATCCTGGCGGTGGTGTTTCCAGACCTGGATGGGCAGCTGAAGGCCAGACAGCAGCAAGGAGGGGGTGAGTCAAAGACTGCACTGTGAACTCTGTATTACATGCTTTGTGCCCTCCTCTGGCCTGGTTCAACTGCCACAGTGCAGCAGTCATGTTGTCCAGGAGCCATGTCCCTCTATTGTGCACTGCCCACTGCTCATCTGATACCCAGGTGTGGCCCTTACATTCAGGGAATTGTGTCACTTGGGACTGTGTCCTTGCAGTTTGCTTCACTAAAGGTGGGGGACAGCATCTGCTTCCCTAACTCTGTTGTGGGCATCATGGGTGGGTCCATTGTTCACACAACGCCTGGGTTTGGACATGTGATCTGCGTGTTGCTTTGATATGCGGTCCACTTGCTGAGCTGAGCCACCACATGTGCCTGGGGTATGTGGCACACGCCCATGCAGCGGGTGGGAACAATGTTTGGGCCCCAGGAGTGTGCAGATTACGTGTGTCACACATACATAGCCAGCTATCCACTGTCCAGGGCACATCCCTCATTCATGTGGAGCAGGACAGTCATGCCTACTCCAGGCCATGCAATGCACTCTGTACTCCCACTCCCGTGTATCAGCTGACACATTGTGCACAGTGATTTGACCCCTCAGGTGTCTGCATCTGTGTCAGTGTGCTGTGGATTAGTTGCCAGGACTGCTGGGGTGTTTCTTGGTAGGGGCTCAGCATGCCCCTGGAGATGTGACCATAGGAGACGATACTTGTGTGTCACATAGGTGTTTGATCAGCTGCCCGTGCAGACTGGGGTATGCGAATGTGAAGTTCAGGCAGCTGTTCCCCATTCACAGCAAATTGTGAGGGGCTCAGGTTCAGAGGGTAGTGTCACAGGTCTCCCATATGTCCAATAGGTGTGACCTGGACAGATGAGGGTTAAGATGATGTGTTGTGTGGGGGATGTACATGTGCACTTGTGCAGCTCCAGGACTTGCATTCCCCATGACCTACTATTGTGACACAGTGCATAGTGTTGTTGTCTGGCTGCCAAGTCATACATCACTGAGACAGTGATGTATGACTTAGCAGTCATGCCTCTGCCATGGCATGTGTCAACTTATTGGTGGTCCTGCAGGGGAGTGACATGTGCTACATGCACACCATTGTGGCGCTGGCTATCAGGACATGGGTGCATCATGGTGTCTGTCGCTGGTATGCATCACATGCATTTCCTATTTGACTCTGGGCATCCCTTTCATCCGGAAACCTGTACTGACTCAGTGGCAAGAGCTGTGATGTGTGCATGTCCACATGCCACACCGTGTCCTCTGCACTGTCCAACTACTGTGTACTTGGTGCATGTGTCCACACTGGGGTGTTGCAATCCAACAGACACCAGACAGATGGGTGCAAGGCCATGTGGGATGTGAGTGCCATGCTTGGCATCAGACTGACAATTGGCTTCTCCTGTTCAGTTAGGGCACTTTTAGCAATGTACAACTAATGATGCCAGGGCTTGCTCTGTAATGTGCTGTGCTCACAGTGGTGTGTGCGTTTGGTGCAGGTGACTGATGTCTGACTGTTTCCCCATTGTTTGCAGATACATCCACGGCCACGGAAGGGGACAGCTCCACGGACCAGGAGGAGCCAGAGAGCCAGACTGGGTCAGCAGCCGAGGAGTGGTCGGAGGGACCCAGTGGCACGGAGGGCGAGGGGAGCCACACCGAGGAGTCCTCAGCACCATCCACCTCAGCTGAGGACCAGAGCAACTCGGAGGATGACTCCCTTGTGGAGGCGGGTGTCAGCAGCCACCACACCCCAGCTAGTGTTGCTGTCCCCGCCACCACCAGCACCACCACCGCCCTCCCATCGGCTCCCATTCCCCAGGTCCGTGGAGGCTCCCATGTTCGGGAGCGTGTCTCCTTTGGCCCAGGCACCGCACCCCCTGCCCCTGTGTCCCCTGCTGCCCTGAGTGAGGAGTCTGTGTACCTCCTTCGCCAGCTCCATGTAGGGCAGACAGCCATGCTGAGTGTCCTCCATGCGCACACCGCACTGTTGACTCAGCTGGTGTCGTTCATGGAGGGCATCTCATCGGGCATGTCTGACCTACAGAGGGGCAACAGGTCCATGGACTCCTCCCTGACGGCAGCAGTGTCCCTCCTCAGACAGTCCCTCACCCCTCCTGCCTCTGCTCCATCCACACTCCCCAGCACCTTACCCGTCCCAAGCACACACACACCGGCACAGGCACACACCAGCACACACACATCCAGCACACAGACACACACGCCACAAACTAAACGCACACGCACGCACAGTCAGGGACTGAAACCAGACTCACAGGGGATGGGGCCCTGGTACACACACACGCATCCACGGGCACTGCGCAGTCCTCAGTTGCCTCTCCCTCCAAAGCACCCTCCCTTGCCTCACCTGCAACCCCAAAGACCCAGCGCCTCTTCCTCAGTGACCTCGGCCTCTTCCCCTCCGATCCAGCTGCCCCAGCATCCAGGGGGAAGAGGAAGCCCCCACACGGAGCAGAGTGCCCCTCGCCCCCGGACACCCTCCCCCAGGCGCAGACAGACTGAGGCCCCCACCCGCAAGTCCCCCCGGAGTGCTAAGAGCAAGACCCCGCCGCCGCCACCCTGCAGCTCAAGCACCAGGTCTCCTTCCTCCATCCCTCAGGCCCCCACTCCACAGGTGCCCCCACCACACCCTGCCCCAGGTTCCCCCACCCACAGATATACCATCCCCAAGAGGCTCCGGCCTTCTCCCCTGCCACTTGCTCTCCCGGAACAACACCCCCGCTGCGCTTGTCTGTGCCACTGATGTGGTGAGGGTGTCCTTCCCCTCTGTCCAGCCCACCTTGCCTGTTCCCCATTCTCCTCCCCTGGTGGTAGGCACTGCAGTGGAGTCCACTACCACCCTGTCTGACTTGGGCACTGCAGTGGCGGACCTGTCCACTCCATCTGCAGGGTCCACTGCAGTCGGTCCGGCACCCACAACATCTGAGCCATGCCCCCAGTTGTGCCGGCACACACCATGTCAGACACCTCCACTGCAGTTGTCAGTGGCTCTCCAGCACCCACCACCCCTTCCCTGCTTCCTCCTGGTGAGCCCTGATCCTGTCCCTGCGGTGCCAGGCCTACCCCCCGGTTGCCCCTCCTAGTGGATTGTCCCTGGTTTTGTGCAGGCATGTGTAGGGTGGCATCTGCCACTGTCACCCACTTGTGACTTTGTTGATGGACTGGCCATTGGCCTTTGTTTATGTTCTACCGGACTTCTACTTTTAATGCCACATATGCTGAATAAAGCAACTTTCTGTTCTCTAGTGCTTTTGCTTCTGATGTACATGATGTTGATGATGCTGACCATGCCCTTGCTGCAGTGATGGTGATATTTGGTCTCATGATAATGAAGTGTTACTGTGCAGGAACCCATGTGGTCCAGGGGGAATGTGTCCTATCCTGTGGTGTATCCATGTCATCCATAGCAGCATCTGAGGGTGTCATGTGTTCAGTATTTGGCAATGGAATTTCCTACTTAGATTGGCAATTTCACATCTGTGGCTTCCACCCCTGCACATCTGTTGTGCCTGCCATTGTTCTATTCGTCTACTTCCCTGACCGTGTGGCCATCTCCACTGGACATGCAGGTTTGTGCATCAATGGGGAAGGACTCATCTGTGTTGTCAGTGCAACATTGCTATACAAGTGTGTTGGATCTGTGCTGATGATTCCGTTGGCACTTCCATGACCAGGCTGATGTGACGGGAGCCCTCATTTGGTGCTAATTGTTGATTGTGTGACCAAGTGCTCAGCTGACATGGTGGGGCCCTACTGAGGCAACATATGGCACAGCTTTCCTCACACAGGAGTAGAGTCCCCTCATGGCAGTGTGTACTCCTGTGACATTGCCTGCGCCCAAGGTGTGGGTTGTATGTGCATGTCTGTGTGTTCACTTCCGTTTAGCTGTGCATGCTGTGATCCCTAGTGTTGTACCTGTTTGTGATGCTAGCTGAGTTGAGCTATGTTCCCCCAAAGTCTTCTCCCTGGGTTCTCTGTGATGTGGGTGCATGGCACATTACTGGTCATCAGGGTGTCACCCATAGGTGTGCTTGCTGTCAGGGCTGAGTTTGTGTGCAGACGCAGCTGGGTCACAGTCAGGTTTCCCCTTGGCACTTGTTGTTTGCCCCTGTCATGTGATTTCCAGTTTGTGTTATCTTTCAGTGATTGTGACACGTTGTGTGTGTGACTGCTGGCACTCCTCAGGGTCCGGGCTGCAATGTTGGTTGTTGTCTATGTGTGTTCTTTGTGGGTGACCTTGGCTTCTTCATTGGTGTGTGACTGTGGCTGAGATCCCATTGGTTGGTGTGGTATTGCCGTCATGTCCATGTACGGCGTAGTGTGCAGTGTGTCAGACATTCAGGAGTCTTGTTGAGTGTCCATGTGTGATGTGTTTCTGCACCTTGGTTCCCACCCACCACCCTGGAATAGTCATGGGTGCATGTGCAATGTCACCAGTGCATGTGTGCTTCACTGCTGCACATTGTTGGAGGTCGAGGGGTGTGGTGTTGAGTGTGTGCAGATGAGAGTTGTTGCCCGGCTAGGCCCCTGCCTCCAAGTTGGCCTTGGCTCACTGGCCATGCTGTTTGATTTGTGCTTGTGTAGGTGTGATGGTAGTTAGTTGCTCAGTACACATGACTGTGGTTCACAGTGTGAACCACATTTAGCTTTGTCATCACAGTGGGATTGTAATGCAGCCCAGGGTCACCACATTGTGGGGGCCCTGGGGGTGGTGCTGTGGTGTGTCTGTGTCTTGCTGTGTCAGTTGCTGTCCCTACGTGCCTGTGTGACATGTGTGATTTGTGCTCCCTCTCATCTGACAATGCCTGCTTGCCCACATAGGGAATTTGGATCCATGAGTTACCTTTGTGTGGCACTGTATGCACATCTGTATGATTGGTATTCATGTCTCCTCATGTGTTGTGTGGTTGCCTGGGGACACTGGCACCCCCACCCTCACCTGTTGTGTATGATGTGCAGGGTGGGTCTGCCTGTTTGTGTTTGTGCATCTGCACCACTGCATTGGCATATCTTGGGTGTGCCATTGGCTGTATGTAGTTTGGTGGGTTTCCCCTGCTGTCCCTGGGACTCCTAAGTCATCGGTCAGCACAATGATCATGGTTTGTGTGTCCCATTGCTGCCATGGTATGGTATCTGTTCACCTCACATCTGCAGTCTCCACAGGGTATCTGCATGTGTGTGCCCATTGGTGCAAATATGTGGGTCTGCATTCGGATGGTCACTTCTGTCATTGTGTCATTGATCATTGTTGACGGTGTCAGCCCCCATGGGTGTTGTTTGTCTGCACATGGCCAAAGTTATGTCTTATTTGCACTGCAGGATTTGGCTCCCCCAATTTATGTTGCAATGGGACACATACACTACTTTGCCACTGATGTGTTTGTTGTTCTGTGACCAGGAATCATCCATGCAGTTTGGCAGTTGCACCTCTTACTTTGTCAACACTTACCTTTTGGTCACTGTGATGATGGGGGTTTGGACCCCATTGCCACAATGTTCAAAATGTGCTTCAGCTATGGACCCCACACTTACCTTTTGGTCACTGTGATGATGGGGGTTTGGACCCCATTGCCACAATGTTCAAAATGTGCTGCAGCTATGGACCCCACACTTACCTTTTGGTCACTGTGATGATGGGGGTTTGGACCCCATTGCCACAATGTTCAAAATGTGCTGCAGCTATGGACCCCACACTTACCTTTTGGTCACTGTGATGATGGGGGTTTGGACCCCATTGCCACAATGTTCAAAATGTGCTGCAGCTATGGACCCCACACTTACATTTTGGTCACTGTGATGATGGGGGTTTGGACCACATTGCCACAATGGTCATGGCCTGCTTGCATTGTGGGTGCCACACACATATTTGTGTGGCACATGTGCTAGGGGGTCACATTGTATGTTCAAAGTCATGTTCGGTGTTGTAGGCATTTGACACAGTCTACACACGCTTGTCATGGTGTTGGGGGATGTCTTCTTCTTGCATTCCCTAGGTTGTGGTGTGCTGGTTGTGTCATGCATTGTCCATCCTATGAGTGGGGGTGGTAGTGGTGGTAGGCATCCTGCCCCCCCTGGCTAAGGGTGGTAGTAGGCATCCAGCCCCCCTGGCTAAGGGTGGTGGTAGGCATCCAGCCCCCCTGGGTGAGGGTGGTAGTAGTGGTAGGCATCCAGCCCCCTGGCTAAGGGTGGTAGTGGTGGTAGGCATCCTGCCCCCCTGGCTAAGGGTGGTGGTAGGCATCCAGCCCCCCTGGGTGAGGGTGGTAGTAGTGGTAGGCATCCTGCCCCCCTGGGTGAGGGTGGTAGTGGTGGTAGGCATCCTGCCCCCTGGCTGAGGGTGGTAGTAGTGGTAGGCATCCAGCCCCCTGGGTGAGGGTGGTAGTAGTGGTAGGCATCCTGCCCCCTGGGTGAGGGTGGTAGTAGTGGTAGGCATCCAGCCCACCCTGGGTGAGGGTGGTAGTAGTGGTAGGCATCCAGCCCCCCTGGGTGAGGGTGGTAGTAGTGGTAGGCATCCTGCCCCCCTGGGTGAGGGTGGTAGTAGTGGTAGGCATCCAGCCCCCCTGGGTGAGGGTGGTAGTAGTGGTAGGCATCCTGCCCCCCTGAGTGAGGGTGGTAGTAGTGGTAGGCATCCAGCCCCCTGGGTGAGGGTGGTAGTAGTGGTAGGCATCCTGCCCCCTGGGTGAGGGTGGTAGTAGTGGTAGGCATCCAGCCCCCTGGGTGAGGGTGGTAGTAGTGGTAGGCATCCTGCCCCCTGGGTGAGGGTGGTAGTAGTGGTAGGCATCCAGCCCCCCTGGGTGAGGGTGGTAGTAGTGGTAGGCATCCAGCCCCCCTGGGTGAGGGTGGTAGTAGTGGTAGGCATCCTGCCCCCCTGGGTGAGGGTGGTAGTAGTGGTAGGCATCCAGCCCCCTGGCTGAGGGTGGTAGTAGTGGTAGGCATCCTGCCCCCCTGGGTGAGGGTGGTAGTAGTGGTAGGCATCCAGCCCACCCTGGGTGAGGGTGGTAGTAGTGGTAGGCATCCTGCCCCCTGGGTGAGGGTGGTAGTAGTGGTAGGCATCCTGCCCCCCTGGGTGAGGGTGGTAGTAGTGGTAGGCATCCAGCCCCCTGGCTAAGGGTGGTGGTAGGCATCCAGCCCCCTGGGTGAGGGTGGTAGTAGTGGTAGGCATCCAGCCCCCTGGGTGAGGGTGGTAGTAGTGGTAGGCATCCAGCCCCCTGGGTGAGGGTGGTAGTAGTGGTAGGCATCCAGCCCCCTGGCTAAGGGTGGTAGTAGTGGTAGGCATCCAGCCCCCTGGGTGAGGGTGGTAGTAGTGGTAGGCATCCAGCCCCCTGGGTGAGGGTGGTAGTAGTGGTAGGCATCCTGCCCCCCCTGGGTGAGGGTGGTAGTAGTGGTAGGCATCCAGCCCACCCTGGGTGAGGGTGGTAGTAGTGGTAGGCATCCTGCCCCCCCTGGGTGACGGTGGTAGTAGTGGTAGGCATCCTGCCCCCCCTGGGTGAGGGTGGTAGTAGTGGTAGGCATCCAGCCCCCTGGGTGAGGGTGGTAGTAGTGGTAGGCATCCTGCCCCCCTGGGTGAGGGTGGTAGTAGTGGTAGGCATCCTGCCCCCTGGGTGAGGGTGGTGGTGCGCATTCAGGCCCCTGTGTGCATATGTGGCATTGGTGATGGGCATCCCGCCCCTATGGTGCTGCTGTTGCTGGTGTAAGTATATTCTGCATCCCTCTGTGTGTGTGTGATGTGTCGTGTACGTGTTGTATGTGTTTCGTGGTTGGTGTCTGGCTTACCTTCTGCGCCGTACGCGTCCGTGCCTGTTCCGGTAGTAAATGTAGAATATTGGTATGATCGGGACGAAGGGATTCATGGTTGGTTCGTGTCGTTCGTCCTTCTCGTTGCTTCGCGTCGTCCTCGTCGCTTCGCCTCGTCCTCGTCGCTCGCGTCGTCCTCGTCGCTGCCGTGTTCATCTCGGAGCCGTGGATCGTGTTGTGGCGCGAATCGGAGCTTATGTGCGCCTCTCCCGGATGCTTTGACGTGCCGTGCGTAGCGACGGGTTCGGCGCGTACGGAAAGCGCATCGTACTTGTCCGGCCGGACGGGGCTGCATTTTTCCTTCCGTGCGACTCGATTCGGCGTTTCCGGATTCGCCTCGGTCGGGGAACAGGACCTGGTTTGGGTGAGTACGGCTCGGCCGGATTCTTTGCTGTTGTGCGCATCGTACTTACTCGTTCGGTGTGCTGTACGGATCGGTCGGGAAACAGGCTTTCGCATGGCTTTTTTCCCGACCGAATGGTGTTGGGTACGCCTCCGACCGAGATCGGAATCGGCCCCTATGTGTTGAGATAGGCCTATACAGGGGAAGGAGGCGGATCACACGGTGGGGACACAGGGCAGATTTTGGTTAATGAAACAGCTTGATGTAACACAATCTTTGAGACTGATGTATGCAAAACTCAGTTAAATTTCCTCAAAGGACTTAAGGTCAACCTCAGACATCAAATCCCAAGTGCACATATTGCCAGCCACAGATAATACAACCCTAAAAACAATAAATTCCCTATTGTAAATTTGGTATTCCTTCACTAAAGGGATTCAGCATGCAGATGTGGGTCGATCTCGAGCAGTTTATGCACTCTGTACCAGTTTTGCCCGGCAGAAAGTATGACAGGGTTGTGAACCCCTTGTGAGCCTCCGCTCTCCCCACACAAAATTTCAATCCCATTGTGAACATGAGATGTTTTTCTATCACCAGCCAGGCAGGAAAGGGACCTTTAAAGTCACTGGGCGATTTATTTAGGAGTTGTTTGATGTTGTCTAGGGGCACATCTCTCAAACCCCGATCAACTAGAATCCCCACATACTTTACTTTTTTGGCACTCATCTTAATGGATACAACTTTATTGAGTTTCTCCCCATGCAGATAGTGGCACCTCGCTTTATTCCCAAATAATTTTATACCCTGAAAAGGAGGAGAATCACTTTATGAAGGGCATTAGTGCTGAGATTAAGAGGTAGAGTGGGATAAAGGAGGATGTCATTAATGTCAATAAATAGTTTCTGTTGTCCAGCTGCTGTTGCTATGTCCTCCACCCTCTCATCCTTAGTGAATGGCCACTGGCAGCAAATCCAAGGTCAATAGGAGCAGCAATGGGGATGAGTACCCCTATCAAATACTGACGTAATCTTTGCATTTTTCTGCTTATGTATCCCCATTGAAGTTCATATATTTGTTTATTCATTTAAGTGCAACTTTTTTATAAACGTGTGTTGCATTTAGTATTGTTTGCATGTGTGTGACATATATATTATTTGCTTTATTATAATTTGATAGCACATGCATTATTCATATATTGGTATTCATATGGTTTATAGTATGTGCTAGAATTAAGTGAAGGTGCCACAAGATAAATATGCTAAAACTTGCATTTTACATCACTTATCATGAGGCCTGCTCTTTTCAATATAGTCAGACAAGTGCATTTAAGGTTGGTACAGACAAGTATTAGATAGAGAGGAATGTTCAACTTCCTGGGAGATTTGGTTAGTGTGAGCGAGCTGCAATCATCCTCAGAGAAGGTTATCAGCTTCTCATAGCCTGCCTGGCCTTACCAGCTTGCTTGGCAATGCCACATCAGAAACAGAAAACAGAGAACAACCTTCTCAAAGTACAGAACAACAGGATTGTTGTACAGTTAAGGTATGTGGCCTAGAGGCCACCTCAGGACACACAGGCGGGCACTTTTGGTGCTAAAACAGCTTCGCAAAGGGCTGGGGGGAGGGGTTTGGTGAAAAAAGACTGGTTCTGTCATTTAATTTTAATGCAATGAACTTGTAAAACACCATCACAAAATTGCTATACTTTTTAATATTTTGCTATTTATTGCTTTTATTGCTATTATATTGTTTATTTTAATAGTTACATCTATACACATTGATGGCTATTCACAATCAGAAAGGTAAACTTACTTATGAGTAAATCTACATGTGTAAGTTTACTCTTACAGTTTTGAGTAACTTTAAAGCTTTTGATTATTCCTCATTAACAGTGTAAAGTTACTCAAAAGTGTAGACTTTCCTGTCCCTTCACAATGAAACGGGGGCAGAGTCAGTGAAAACTTCATATATGATACTGGAAGGAGGCACTCGCGAGTCCCCGCGGTGCCACTATAGCATCTCGCTACCGCCTAATCCAATTCAAATTTCTCCACCGAGCCTACTTCACTAGACACTGCCTTTGGCGCATAGGTGCTATCTCGTCGCCGATATGCCTTAGGTGTAACCAGGAACCGGGTACTTTCCTACACACAGTATGGAGCTGCAGCATCCTCCAACTTTTTTGGTACAAAGTCCTGACTTGTCTTGCAGAAGTACTGGCCTGGCATATTCCGGTTGATCCCAAATTAGTACTACTCCACAGCACAGATGAAATAGGTGGTAATAAATACAAACAACACCTTTTATTTCTAGGGTTTACGCTGGACAAGCGGGCTATTGCCCATCATTGGAAGAGTTTCACTCCACCTTCCGTGGGAAAGTGGAAAAAGGCCTTAGACTGGTGCATGGGCATGGAGTTGGCAGTGTTCCAGGCGCGAAGTTGCCAACAGAAGCATAAGAAAATATGGCAACAGTGGGAAAATTACAGAGGTATAGACCTGCCGGTGGTGGAATCACCAGAATCTCTTATAATGCAGATAACAATCTAAACATCTCTCTACGCACCAAACAGAACTATTCTATCGACAAATGTGTAAGTGATTGGGCGGGGCGGGAGGGAGTGGGGGTGCTGAATCTGTGCTGGTTTAGTCATAGTTTCTTGTTTCATTTTCTTTTCCCTCCTTTTTGGTTATATTATACCTATTTGGTCCAGAATAACAATTGTCATGTAATCTCATTCATGGATGGCTCCCATGGGCCGCTTTTGTACCAAATACAAAAATTGAATAAAATTTGTATAAAAAAAAAAAATCATATATGACAGTAAAGTTACTAGTGACTTTACGACCCTAATTTACATCCTGCACACTTGGTGGAGACCTCCACAATCCGAGCGGGGATTTCTCTATAGTAAAGTATAGGGAAAAGTGTAAAAGTTTATTAAAAGTTAAATAAAATTAGCAAAAAATATTTTTCAGATACATAAATTAATTAAAAATACTTATTTTAAATGTAGAACAAATTAAAAAATGCTATATTAAATTTAAATTATTTTTCTTAAGATTTAAATTTAGAAAATTCCAACAGTAAAAAAAATTATATATTTATTATATGGGAAAATATTATCAAAAGTTATGCATGGAATTACTTTACATTAATTTTTACATTTAAAAATGGTTATTAGCATATTATGTAATAAACTAGAACATATGTTATATATAATCTGCTTAACATTAAATTACATTAGTTGAGGTTTTTAAAAAGTTCAAATAAGTTAATTAATTTTATGATTAGTTTTTATGGGCTTATATTTTAAGTCCATGCTTCCAATATTTTCTATTGGAAGGTATTGCAGTACCAGTGCTTGGCCATGTGTGGTGAAGGGCTTGCTCCAGGTCTGAGGTGGAGTACATTTATTCCTGTTTTGGGTCTTTTTTGTCAGTAGTAACAGGGCCGTTTCTAGGTGTTTTGCCGCCCTAGGCGAGAATTGAAAAATGCCGCCCCCTCCCTTTTACTACCATCACTCATCAGCTACAAGTTCATAATCCTTGCTAAGCACACTCCATCCTGCCGAGGTAGGTAAATAGAGCAATCGTGACACCTGTTATTTGCAGCCTTTGGAAACTGTATACGCATCGTGTAAAGCGCTATATGAAAATAACTGTATTATTTTTGTTTGCGGGGTGGCAAAAGGACGGGGTGGGGGATGGTTGGGTGGGTGGGGGTAGCAGCGTTCTGTGACATCACATGATATAGTCTTCGCTCAATCAAGTGACCAGAAAGAAGAGCATCAGTCAGTGCGCTAGTGCATGGGAAGCCAGGTTGCAGAGCCCCAGGCGCTTTTTGCCTGAACTTGGGTTTCATGAGACGCTTTCTAAAGGTCTATCTGTTTGAGCTATGAATTCACCGACTGTAAGATGCAATGGGTAAATAGATTGATGCGGTAAAATTAAATTTCAATATTCAACTTGGGAAGGAGAAATGTATTCAAGGCGAGCATGAATAATTAATTAATATTATTACTAATAATTCAGGCTGTATATGCATCAGTGATTATTATATTTATTTACACACAATGCCTACTATCAAGTATCCGACAGAGAATATCTTCTGCTCCTTTCAATGAAAGTGGAATTTCACTTTGTTGTGGCTCTTACAAAAATCCTGCCTTCCCATTTTCTTTTCGCCTGTTTAATAGTATGCCAATAAAAGTATTACCCAACTTTGTCATTGGTTTTGTGTTAAAGTTACTACAATCGAATGTACTTTCACGTTATTTTTATAACTCTCGCCATAATAAAATAATAAGATATTTTTGTTAGAAAATAATTTACAATAAAAAGATATTTAATTTTCCATTTTTTACACTATTTTTACAATAAAAGTAATAGTTTACTTAGTACTGGGGATCTGATAAACATATTTCGATAAAGTGTTATTACACTGTTTTTTAAATGAATTAACAAAACGTGTTTGTACACTTTTGCATTCCTTTGTAATTAATATTATGATAAAAGTATCATAACACGTTATTATTTAATAATTATTATAGCAATTACCATGTTTTTACGTGTATATATTGCTTCTTATCACTCTGAAGGTGCCTTTACACTGTTGCTCCATCACATTATACGTGGAAATTACACAGTTGGTAATTTTGTGTGCTACCTAGAACAACACTATAAAAGTTACTTTACTTTAATCATAGCACGAACAATCTCCACCTAATGCAAAAACTACAATACTTGGCCCAAGTTTGTATAAGCACTTACTTGCTAAAACCATTTGGGAATTAGTAGCATGTTATTAACATTATTAACAGTGCCACGAAACCAGAAAACACCAGTAGCAAGCGCCTGGCTCCTCACTCTTGATCCACTGGTATAATCTTCTTGACGCACTGAATGGCTGACGCCGCGCAGCTCCAGGGTGGCGCAGAGCTCTTTCATTCCCGTCTGTCCCCAGCCTGATGTATGGCACCTCTCCCGGCCACCGACCCACTTTTGCCGCCGGATTTCAGACACATTTGTTTCCGGCGCCTTTTAATAATAACTGAGACAAAAGAGGGACCCCGGGCTGAGCGCGTGCGCGAGGAGCACGACCGGAAGAAGACCTCTGCCAAGCACTTTGCCGCCCTGGCCGGTCTGAGGGTCCCTGCGCTCTGATAGTGGCATAATTGGTGAGCCCCTTACCGCGCCTCACATGTACACTCCCTTGGCAGTGCTGGGGATCCCTGCACCTTGAGAGAGGGGCTTAACGACCCCTGCCCTCTTCAGCACCTTTTGGTGTCTGAATCACATAGCTGTATGGCTGAGAGGAATGCAGAGCACATTTGTAATTTATTGAAATTTAGGAGTCTCAGGTTTCTAAACATACACAGACTTTCAACCGGGGCGGGGTCTCAACAGACATTCATTGTTAGCACCTGTTTGTTCAATTTTAGGAACCCCTTATTGGTGAACCGACATCACTGAACCACAGAGGAACACAGCAAAACCATAGATTTTGTAGTTCTAACGCTGTATGAGAGAAACCTCATGCTGGGTACCAGACCTCCTTCCACCTACTAGTTAGCGCACCGTCCACACCCAAAAATATTTTTACATCTTTTCCTTTCTTCAGACAAATTTATTCCAGTCTCGAAGGTGGGTCCAGGATTTTGCCGCACACAGACCCACTTTGGTCTCCTTAATATAGACATGCATACGTTTCGTTTACAGGGCCGTTTCTAGGTTATTTTGCCGCCCTCCCCCTTTTGCCGCCCTAGGCGGCCGCCTAGTCCTGCCTAGTGGTAGAAACGGCCCTGCGTAGTAACTGTAGAAGTGATGTTTGTGAGTAAGAATGGCCTTACTCCTTTGTGGGTGGGTTCCTGTCCCTCCCTAAACGCCTCTCTAGCCCTCCTTTAACCCCTCCTTAGTCTTCCCAAAATCCCTCCCTTTAGCGGTAAGTATTCGCCATTATCCATCCACTGCCCACTGTCCCTCGCACATTTAGTTCTAAAACATATATCTACATTGGGAACATTTTTTGCTAGTATTTACACTACTAAGCACGGCTCACCCTGATTAGCGACGTTACTGGAGGTGTTAAAACAAAGACAGAATGAACATGGAGCTGCTCAGGCTGTTGTTTTAGGTAGGGAATTGATAGATAATTTTGAGGTTGTCTCTTTGATAGTTCTTAGTAATATTCGAGGGGAAGCAGTGGCTCTGGTAGTCTGGCGGAATATGGTTGGCATTCCTGTTCAAAATTGTGAACAAGACCTTCCTAAAATTATTTCAGAAGAATATACACCTCCATAGGTTACGACGCTTTAGGAGCATGAAAATCACAACTCAAAATAAAAAGAGTCTGAAGGTTCCAATAAAGAAAAAGCACCAGAAGGTAAGAAAAAGCAGAAAGCTAAACAGAAATCCAGGCCTGGATCTCTGCTGCAGCACAAGTCAAGTAGTTTTGGATACAATTTGAGGGACCATGGAAAAACCTATTAAGACAGATCGGTGTCAATATTCTGATAACCGTTTTTGCTGTTCTTTGCAGGACTCTGTGGAGAGTAGAAGGACAGTAACTAGTGTCCGGACTGAGTATTACAGAATGGACAAGTGCACCAGAAAAAAAAAGGTAATAGAAAACTGGCCAAAAAAATATGCTTCAGAAACTGAGCATACCTCTGCAGAACGTGATTTAGGAAGTATCACTTCTGGACAACACAGCGGAAGTAACTATAGTTTGCCAGATTCTCACAAAGCATCTGGTGGTAACTCCAACTGAAAAATATAAACAGGTTAAAACACAAGATGGACACGTAAAGTCTCCAAATAAGGCGTATGATCTAGACATGCAAATTGAAGAGGATATATTGCTCAAAATGAATGCTGTATTCTGGTCACATTTGTCAGACGCCTATGACATCATTCAGGTTGGTTACCCTTCATCATTTATAAGGGTTGCACATTGAGGAGAGGAGCCAACAATGCAAACATTTTCCTCCTTAGTACCTGAATAAGTCAAGGGAAAATATGCCAGTGAGTGGATTTTAAAGCAGGCTCTGGCACTGTAAAAACCAAGCAGGGTGGGACAAAGATTCTGTACCTAACGTGATTCCCTTATCGATTGACCCCCAAATCCAGGATCAGTAACCATTAAAGCTATGAGCTAAGATTGATATAATGGTCATCCTAGATCAATTGCAGTTGCCGGGTGTAATAGAGTCTTTTCATTCAACCATGAACACTCCCCTTTTCTCTATGCTAAAGCAGACAATTCATATAGAACAGTTTTAGATTATAGAAATTTAAATGGAAACACACATGTAGTGCAAAGCGATCACAGTTCTTGACTGATGACAAATTTAGTTATGAAGAGCTATAACATGACACTAGACATCTTTAATGGGTTCTTTAATCAAAATATTGCACTTGAACTGCAGTATCTAACTGTTTTCCCATTTGCCGATTCAGTACGCCTACACGAACGACATTGACTCAGGGGGATAAGAATAGCATTGCAGCATGAATAATGGAGATTTTACAAGAAGATCTAGAGGTGTTATCACACATCAATGACATCTACCTCACAGATGATGATGTATCAAAACACTTAAATAGGATATAAAATAAACTTTGAAAAATCTTGGCCTAACGGCTAGGGCGGTCGACCTCGAATCTGGGGAACTGGGTTCGAGTCTCGGCAATGACGCTGAACATCCTGTGATTCTGGGCAAATCACTTAATCTCCCCGTGCCTAACAAAAATGAATGTGTCCTCATGTAACGCAACTGGTGCTTTGTAAAGCGCTCTGATACCCGATACCTTCGGGTCAAGTTCGCGCTACATAAAACTCTGTTAAAAAAATATATATATATCTTAACATAATTTCCCATGGATATGAATTATTCAGTGAGGGCAAAGGACTAGCACCAGACTTCCTGCAGAAGTGTGCTAATTTACAACCTCCAAACACACTGAGAAAGTTGCAAGCCCTAATGGTTTTTTTAAACTTTGGACAAGCTTACTTGCCACATTATGCTGAGCTCCTACATATTCTGATAAAAACTGTATGAAAACACAAACTGCTATTTTATGTGGACTGTAAGCAGACATGTTAGAGACCAAATATTTACAAACACAGACAACAAGCCAAACCTAGTAGTTAGTGTTGTTCTAAGCACTTCAGGATGTACATACATAGTTTACAAGGAGGGACAGACAACCCCATTGACATAGAGATCGAATTGATATTCTACTGCAGAAGATTGATTTACTCCTATTGAGAAATTCTCACTGTGGTATAGCTGATTATCGTACTGAATGTTCAACACCAACACAAGAGAGTACATTTGCCAGTAACCTATAGGTTATTAGGAGGAAGTCAATGCAAGGACAATGCAAGTACAAGTCCCATGCACACAAGACAGATTGAATAGTCCATGTCCCTAGGGTACAACAATATCCACATGTCCACAAAGGCATGGCCCCCTAAAACATCCCTGAGGATGCCCTTTTCCTACCATTGCTGAAATATGGCCTGTCCATCCTATCCAGAGGGAGTTCACCATAATACACCAGTACTGTTGTGCATCACAGTTTTAGTCTGGCCAAATTCTGAGACAACCCCAGGCAGATCACTCAAAAAACTTGTTTCCATTGGGAGCATAGACCAAACCTACTATCAGAGGCGCTACTTGTTAACCTTGCAGAACACAAACCTTCCACCTAGCTGTTTCCATGTTTTGATGATGCGAACGGTAGAGTTCACAGAACAAAATAGCCCCCGCTCCCTTCCTAAAGGCTGAAGCACCTGCTTCACACTGCAAAGAGCACCCTGAATTGCTAGCATACACCACCTTCCCACCCAAACCCTTCTCAGTTTGTCATTCAGTAGGGTACACATGTTTCTTCTCTGAGGGCAATATCTAGACATTTCAAAGGTATGTGCATTAATGCCTTTTTTGCATTCAATTAAGTGTGTTAGCCCATTAACTTTGAATGACATAATCACAACATTTTTTGGGTTAGTGTTGGAGGCCATGTCACAAAACCTCCAGTAAAGAGGGGCAGAATCAAAATGGGAAATGCATAAACATGCAAGAATTGACTATAGTGTGTACCTAACCAGAGAGCAAGGGGTTGCTGCTGGAAGATAGCTGATGAAACTGTGGATTCGCCCTAATTAGAAAAAGGAGACTGATTCAAACAAGATCCAAGAAGGACCAGAACCCCACACCCCTCCAAAACAAAAAACTCTTAGGGGCATATTTATGAGAGGCTTGCGTCCCTTTTGCACCAAGCAACGTGCTACATGCATGAGGCAAACTTCTATGTCAGATTTTTGAAGCCACTCAGAGCCACTTTGCTTGGCTCTGAGTGGCTTCAAAGATCCAGAGTACTGCAACGCAGCATAAATCATTGCATTGCATTACTCTGCCCTAAGAAGGTGTCCATGGGCATTGCGTGGGTGTTCCCATGCAACTACCATTGATTTTGATGCATCCCCAGATTTACAAGAACTTGTAAGTCTGGGAATGCACCAAAATATTACACCTTCCCAAGGGAGGTGTAACGAGGAAAGGATAGGAATGCGCCATATTGCCTTAAGTATGGTGCATTCCTGCCCTTTTCCTATCACGCAGTGCAGCGCTAAGTCTCTAAAGAACACTGTAACCTGGGGGATCCTGCCCTCCACCTCCAAAAGCCTCCAGGGAAACCAGAACTCCAAATGGTCCCTAGCCTGAGAGTATAATATTAAAACAGTCTAATAAGTATGTGAAATATCACACTTGATATACAATCACTGTGTGAGTAGATCTGAAAGGTATGCAGAGGGGCCCATGGTACTCCTGAGAATGCATCAACCAAGGAAGCTGTGTGCATCCCTATTCATAAAAGGCCCATCTATGAGCACTAAATCTGGAGGAGCCACATCCAGTGTTCGGTCTGATTGGCTAAACCAATATCCCACCAACCCTCTCCCGCTGGGCCCAACAAGCCATACTCACAGATGATTATATCTTAAAGGGAGAACTCAATTTGTCTATGTCATTATATCTTATTAGGTCTCCAGGTCTCTCTTTACTTGCACACCGTCTCATGACAGACTCCAGACGGTCTCTACTTGATTCAGAGATTGACTAGCCGCTACAGAGTCGATGGCTCCTACTCCAGTTTCTCCACCCCTCCTGTGCAGTGCAGCAGGCAGTGACATATCCTTGGCCAATTCCTCTAGAGTACCAAAAAATTTTTTTAAAATTCTCTGTTCTTGCAATCTATTGTAATCAACATTGAGGTGGGTTCAATGAATCCATACCTGCTGATCCTCCTTCTAAGTGGAGGGTATAGTGCATTGCGGAACTATTCTGCACGCCCTCTGAAATTCCAGCACTGGGGAGAACTCCCACTGCTGTAGTTCTTGAAGAAACATCACCACAAACTTCAGCAAGTCTGTTCCAGACATTTTCCGGAATACCCATAAAGTGGCCGTTATTGTGTTGGCTCCTGTCTTCCAGATCCATCAAATACCTTTTGACATTCTGTAGCTCCTGACCACAGCCCTACATTTCCTTGAGGCCCCAGTGACTACCTCTGAAAACAAGAGATGCCTCTGGCACTGGAAGAGACTTTAGAGGTATTAGAGTCGAATCACAGTCTCGCCCTTTGAGTGAGCCTGGCTGGGGATGAATGCACAAGTCTTGGATGTCCCAGAGAGAGAAGGCAGAGGTTAATTGCTTGCTCACGCCCCACAGCCACCACTGAGGAAGCAACAAAGGCCAGCCAGACTATGGAAGTAAGCAAGCAGGAGCATTCATGGATGGCGTTTCACTGAGCAGAGAGGCTCAGCTTCCAGGCACTCATGCAACATCAGGAAGCCTGTAAACAGACAATATTCTAGCCATCATTGCCAAAGGTGCTGTACTCAGACCATGGTAAATCCCATGCCACTGTTCATACAAGGTATGAGCTGCTCTTCACCACTGGCTGTGTATACTGCCTTGTCAATTCCAGTTCCTCACTCCACTTCCAAAGTACTATATGCTTCAGTCACAGCATATATATATTGGGGAAAGTCACATGGTTCAAGTGAGCATCACTGAGGTGGAGTGGGAAGAGGGAAGTGCTCCAGGGAGTTGGGCGTGCAGGCCATCTAGGCTCCAAATTGACTACAAAACTCACTTGTGACATTTCCTATCAGAGAAAAGGAGGTGCTGCAGATCAAGGGCCCCACTTCATGTCCCCTGCCTGGGGCGGGACTCCACATGTTGCCTTTGCCGCTGTAGCGGCATAAGCTAGGGTAAGACTTCCTCCCTGCTCAGGACCACAATTCCGCTCAGCCTCACTTCCAGGTGGGCACTTGTCCTGTGATGGAGCAGTAAAAATAAATATTTTTAACCCCTAACAAATTTTATAATTAATTAAATAAAAAGTTCGTTTAAATGTATTAATCAACACCGTATGTGTGGGAATGGTAATAGGCCAATGTGTGTGCTAAATAATCTATTAATAAATGTCTATGTGTCTAATTATAACGTAAAAATAAATGCGTACTAATAAAAATAAATGCATGTTATTGTGCTTCATAGAAATAAAACGTGTCGTTGCAAAAACAAATAGTGATGGTAAGTAAGGAACAGCTTAAATGTTGCTTTCTGCTAGGTAACGACTAATTGGGGTACGTAGACGGGAGGGAAACGAAAGGGATATTTTTCTCTATTTTAATTATGTTTTATTTGCCTCAAATTAGTGCTTCTAAAGTAGAACCGAGTGGCGATATAAAATGGCCGCCAGTGGGAAGATGTGCGCAGGCGCAAGGGGACACGTGGTACGGGATGAGATTGAAGAAATCTGGAACCTCGTGATGTCTCTGAGAGGCTAGGATGCAAGAAACGGTCAAGGCTGGTGTGACCTAATTGAACTGATAGTGTGGCATGATGATCAGCGGAGAGCCCGTGAGAAACAAGTCTAAGAGAAAGGACAATGACTGCGGAGTTCTCGAATGTGTCGAAAGAAGTTACAAATGAACTGATCGAATCGGATGGAAATGTTTAAGCGTATGGGAAAGGAAATGATCCAAGGACCCTTGAATCCAAGAGAACTTGATTAAAGAATGAATAAGCTGACATGCATGGACCAATGAAAGAAAAGCGTGATATTAATGTTGCAACAGTTAGTTAGCAAAGTTAGAATTAGGGTATAAGAGGGCCTACTCTTAGTGGGAGGGGTACACAAGTTCCAGTCAGAATTGATGTCAGTCGTGGTTGCAGTCACAGTCAGGAGAGGAGTTGAAGAGTCGTGTTGGTGGCTTCCAGTGCTGGGTGGTCCTGATCGATCCCTTATTGAGCGGGAGATGCTGAAAGACTGTTAGAGGAGACGGGTTGCAGGTAGCTGATGCTGACGAGCTGAAGTTACTGTTGCTGTCTTAATTTTACAGTTGAGTATGAGAATCAGGCTATTTCTAATTCCTAACTTAGGTTAGAAATCATTAGGCTAAATTAGGAAGCTAGGCAGGTAATTAGGGTTTTGGCTTCATGACAAAAATTTCCTTTCTGCAATAAATTGATTATGTTTAATAAAATTGTGAATTTAAGATTGAATAATTGAATAAAGTATTAAAAATTCTTTCCATGCTTTTAAAATTATATAAAATTTAAGATTCTTTAAACTCAAAATGACTCAGTGGTTATTTTCCTAAATGATTGTGACATAGGAAATTGTTTATTGTGATTCAGCTGGTCTTAATCACTATGAACTAATTTCTTAAATGAATGATTCATCGACAAATAATGAGCAGGAATATCTTAAGAAATAACTAAAATAAAGGGACAAAATAAGGTAATAAGATATCCTGGCTCTTCCAGCGGTACATAAAAAGGTGTTCTCCATTTAGTTCTCATGCTTCTCCTAGGAGTACAGAATTTCACAAAGGTGTAAAGGAAATCCAGGAGTGTGCGTGTGTGTTAGACGATGTTTATGGGCCCCATCGTCATGTGGATATGAGAAATATAGTTTGCCCCTGGATGACCTATAAGTAACCTAGGAGGAGAATAGTTTTTATTGTACGCGCTGCATCAGATTTCTTGGTAGCAGAGTTATGGTTTTCTATAGATTAGTTTAGTGATTATTGTTTATTGATTATTGATTATTTTTTGATGACTAACACTATATGTTGAGTCACGTTATGTTATATGTAAGTTTTCACGCTTCTGGGATGTAGGAAGTGGAACACGTGTGGCAAGAGAAGTCACATGGAATTTGGTACATGGTCTGAATTCATTTTGGTTATAACGCAGGTTGTGTTATGTTAGGGATTTCGGTGTGAAAAGTGTGTAAATGAAATAGCAAATCACGTTTACTTGTGAAACTTTGGCCTTAATTCTCAGGAGCCTAGTCTCCACATGTGTCTTATCCCCAGAGAAACGAGTAAATTGTTTGTTTGAAAGAAGGGTAAGGTAGAGGGAAGTGCTACTTTATCGGCGAGAGTAAATAATTCTGTGGTAGGGTAGAGGTAAGCGCTGCCTACTGGAAAAACAGGATTCTTGTATAAAAGGACAAGGCTGTCACTTTGTTTAGCGAATCAGACTATGGAATTGTTTATTTGTTGTAACTAACGAAGAAAACAGTGAAAAGAAAAATTGCCGATAAATTTTGTAAAGGAGGGGTAAAGAGTAGAAGTGACGTGAAAAAGTGCCGCGCTAGGATTGGATAGTGCGCTAGTCACGTGAACACAGAGCAGGAGTGACGTAGAAAAGTGCCGCGCTAGGATTGGTTGGTTCGCGGACGGTGGAAATTGTTCTGATTGGTACGTTAGTGTGAATCGCGCTGTAATTGGACGAAGTTCCGTACACAGAAACAGTGTTAGAGTAAAGAGAAAACAAATAGAAAACATGCCGTATTACGAGTATGAAAGGGAGAGAACGTCATGGACGACGAAATTGAAGAATTTCTTTAAGAAAGACAAAAAGGTTGTGACTAGAGAGGGACAAGTAATTCCTCCGCCGAAATCAGCAGCTTCACATATGATGCTGAAATATGGGTATCATACGTGCATATGGTTGGACAATTGGGTAAAATATACAAAGAATGATGGAGCATTGGCTTTTCCTGAAAATGGTTCTTTTAATGTAGCGGTTTTACGGAATCTAAGAGAAAAAATGTTTAAATTGGAACCTAGACCTAGACCGACACAGTTTGAGGCTTTAACAGAATGGGAAGACGAGATGTACGAGCGAGAAAGGTTCAGAGGAATGAAAGGTTATGAGTTTGTGCCCGGAAGATTGTGGGGAATGAATCATGAGGACAGAATAAAACGGTGGAGATGTGCTAACATGACAGGAGGTTTGTTTCCAGCTTTTACAGTCGAGGAGGGGACAAAGAAAAAACGGACTGAGAAAAATAAACATTTAGAGAGAGAAAAGTATATGCATGAGAGCGAAACGGATGACGAGTTGCTGGAAGATATTTTAAATAGAAATCCACCTCCGTATCAGCAGAGTTCTACAGTGGTGACACCAAATGCGCCACCAATAGAGACTATGCGAAATAAAAGTCCGGAAAAGAGAAATGAAGTAAATAGGTCACAAGAACAAATGAGAGCTTCTCAAAATGAGGGAATAGAAAGCGACAATGCAAGTGAATTGGCAAGGACAACAAAAGAACTAACTGAGAAAATTAGAGAATTAACGAAAAATATGGAAGCAGTTACTGTGCCTGTAACAATAGGTCCAGTAATACCAGTTTTTGAGAATCAGAAAATTGATGAGCGAGCTTTGGTGATTCCCTTAAGTTCACAATTTCAGAGAGAAAAGGAAAGAATGGAAACAAGTCCAGGTACAAGCAATTTGGCTAGTGCTTACAGACCAAGTCCACCTGAAAATTTAACAGTAAATGAGTGTAACGGTAGGAAAATACCTATGGTAACTGAATCTGCAACAGTGACACCTGAAAAGAGTGGAAATTGGACAGAAATAAATAGTACTCCCATAGGTCCGACTCCTGATGAGTTAAATGAGTGGATGAAAGCTTTTAAAATAAAAGAAACGGAAGAAAAACCATTAGATGTGATCAGATTAAAAATTGACATGGAAGAATTAATATTAGGAACGATTGGTACTGAAAAGATAAAAAATTATCAGGATGATGAAATAATGTTTCTGTGTAAAAGTATAACATGGAGGGCAAAGAATTTACATGACAAATTAGAAGAAGTGGCTAGTGAGATTGGAATAGATTTTGCAAAAGTAAAAACATTACAGAAACCATACAGAGTGGATTTTTGTGAAAAAGATATTGAAAATTTGAATACAGCAGGAAGGCTGACACAGATAAAAGAGTTGATTGTTTTATTGAGAAAATGGGGTGATGTGGACAGATGGAAGGTTAGATGGACAAAGAAGAATGAGAAAAGTATAGACAAAGGTTCATTGGCTTTTGTGGTAACAGAAAAAGAACCTGTTGTTAAAGAATACCCTATGAGAGAAACTCCAGGTGGTAGTTATGTGCATGTTCCATGGACTAGGCAGGACATCCTGTCATTTACAAATGACTTTCCAAAACTAAGAGAGAAGCCAGTTGAATGGTACCGACAGGTAGAAAGGTTTGTAAAGGTCTCAAAAGTGTTGTGGATAGATTTGGATGGATTGTTTGACATAGTGGTACCAACGGATCTGTGGTCAGAATGTAAGATTACAGTTGACTGGCCAACTACAGAATATCCAAGAGATCCTAAGACAGGAGCTCCAGGACCAGATGTGATGAAGAAATACGACAAAGTGATTACCTTTTTGAAGAATAAGATTCCTCCCAAAGAGACAGATTGGGTTAAGATTGATAGAACTACACAGGAAAGTAAGGAGTCTGTACATGCATATTATGAACGTTTGTTATTGGTTTTCAAGCAGTATAGCGGTTATGAGGAATTGAGTGAAAAGGACATGAGTCATTTTGTATACCGATTTGTGTTTGGCCTGAAACAAGAAATAAGCGATATGATTAAACAACATATGATAAACTGGCAAAATGGAAGTGTAGATGAGGTGTTGAGGTATGCTAAGTATTGTAGTGATGAAATAGAAAGTAAACAGCGTAAGTTGAAAGAAAAGGCGATGTGGGCACAAGTGAAAGTGGCAGAGAAACAAGAAGCCCAATTGGACAATAATAATGGAAATGAATCAGGACAGAATAAGATGCGACCAAACATAGGTAAAGGAAAAGGACAGGTGAGTCTAGAAGAGGCAAAGAAGAAATGGCCATGTCATAATTGCGGAAAATTAGGGCATTGGAGGAATGAGTGTAAGTTCCCACCTAAACCTAATCCGGAACATCAATCATTAACTCCACAGGTGCAGAATGAGGTAGTTGTTCAACAAAGTCAGGTGCCACAACCACCACTTCCCAACATTGTTAACCAGCAAAGATACAGTACAGAAACAGGATTCTACGGAGGAGTCAGGTAACACAGTTGCCGCGAGCAGCTAACATTTCTCAGTATTGGTTGCGTCAGAGTGAGGATGACCCGGATGAAAGTTTCTGACGGTGCGCAGGAGAGGGGAAAGAGTGCGTGCTTGGCGCAACTCTAGAGGTAGATCAGTCTGGTCCCTTTGTGGATGGAGAAGTGAATGGTGCAAACGTAACATTCCTTGTCGATACTGGAGCTACCCGTTCTACTGTTAGGTCAGTGGAAATTCCGAACCTTCCTCTCTCAGGTGAATACATCCAAGTGGTAGGAGTAGCCAATCAGCAGATTAAAACCCCACTTACTGAATTGGTAGAAGTAAAAATTGGTTCTTTTAGCAAAATGCATAAATTTGTAGTGTGCGATTGTAGTCCTGTAAATCTTTTAGGTCGTGACCTTTTGTGTAAAATGAATTGCACAATTTATTGTACGCCAGATGGAATAGGTTTTCAGACTTCAGATGAAGATGTTTTGTACAAAGTAACTTTGATGAATCAAGAACCTGAAACGAATGGTTTGTTTCCTGCATTTGATGCAGAAAAACTTCCAGAAGAACTAAAAAGTGCTGTAAAAGAAAGTGTGTGGGATTTTACAGGTGAAGACATTGGGTTAATGAGAGAAGTTGATCCTGTAAAAGTGACAGTGAAAGAAGGGATAATTTATCCAAACACGCCACAGTACAAATTAACTCCAGAAATAACTGAAGGAATAACTCCTGTGATAAATAAGATGATTGAACAGGGAATTCTGAAAGAGATCATGAGCAGTCCATGTAATTCACCTATTATGGGACTGAAAAAGCCAAATGGAACATATAGAATAGTACAGGATTTGAGAAAGATAAACAAAATAGTTGTACCATGCTGTCCAATAGTGCCAAACCCTGCAGTGATTCTATATCAAATTCCGCCTGAAGCTGAGTGGTACACTGTGATAGATTTGTGTCACGCATTTTTTTCTATTCCTTTGCATCCAGATAGCCAGCCATTATTTGCATTCCGTTTCGGAGAGCGTATTTTGGCATGGTGCCGAATTCCACAGGGGTATACAGAAAGCCCCTCAATTTTTAATCAGATTCTAAAGAAATCTCTGGAAGATTTGAAGATGCCAGAAAAATCAGTGATGGTGCAGTATATCGATGACCTATTGGTGGCATCGAAAACCAAAGAAGCATGTGTAAGTGACACAATTGCTTTACTGAACCATTTGGAGAAAAGAGGACATAAAGTGTCTCCTTCAAAATTACAGTTTTGTCAGAAAGAAGTCCAGTATTTAGGACATAAAATTGAGAAAGGAGTGCGTAAAATAGCGACAGAAAGAGTAAGAAGGATTCAAGGAATGAGAGCACCAATGACTCAAAGAGAGGTAAGAATGTTCTTGGGAATGGTTGGATATTGTCGACAGTGGATAAGTGGATTTTCTTTGATTGCAAAACCCTTACAAAAATTGACAAAGAAAGATGTAAAAGACCCTTTTGAGTTAAACAAAGAAGAAATGAAATCTTTCAAAGAATTGAAAAAGAAACTGTGTGAGGCCCCTGCATTAGGCATGCCTGATTATGAGAAGGATTTTGAGTTATACTGCAGTGAAAGAGATGGATGTGCATTTTCAGTACTGGTACAAAAACACGGCACCATGAAGAGGCCTATAGCTTACTTCTCAGCTGTTTTAGATCCTATAGCAAAAGCATTGCCTGGGTGTCTGAAAGCAGTTGCTGCTACTTGTGTAAGTCTGGAACAAAGTGAAGGTATAGTGATGGGGTATCCACTGAGAGTGTATGTTCCCCATTCAGTAGAAATTCTTTTGACAAGAACAAAAACACAGTACATGACACATAGTCGGCTGACTAAGTACGAAAAAGTCATCTTGAGTGCTGAAAATGTGACCATAGATAGATGCATAAATGTAAATCCTTCTACATCATTGCCAGATGAAGAGAGTATAATTGATCAAGACGAAGTAGATCATGATTGTCTGAATGTGCTGGAATATTGCACAAAACCAAGAGCTGACATAAAAGATGAACCATTAAAAGAATCGGATTATGTCATGTTTGTAGATGGTTCATGTTTACGCACAAAAGAAGGAGTGTTAAGCGCAGCTTACGCAGTATGCACAGTGGCAACTGTGATGGAAGCGTCTTGTCTGAAAGGAGTTAGGTCTGCCCAAGTTGCGGAACTAATTGCTTTGATTCAAGCATGTAAATTGGGGAAAAATGTACGAATCACGATTGTGACCGATAGCCAATATGGTTTCGGCATCGTACATGATTTTGGTCAGATTTGGTCACAAAGAGGATTTTTGACATCTGCAGGAACACCTATCAGAAATGGAGAGTATGTTAAAAAACTGCTTGAGGCGATACAGTTGCCTAAACAAATAGCTGTAGTGAAATGCAAGGCGCATAAGAAAAACGAAGATTACATAGCGGTCGGCAATAATTATGCTGATGAGATCGCTAGATATTGTGCGGAAAACATGGCGTCCCTGAACAAAAATAGAGAAAGGGAGCATGTCTCTTGTCCTTTGCTTTTCACTAATACTGTTGAAACATGGGATGAAGTAAGGCAGTTACAAGAAACAGCGAGAGATGAGGAAAAAGATTACTGGATACAAGCAGGATGTAGAAGACAGGAAAATAATGGTGTGTGGGTATACAGAGATGAAAGACCAGTTATGCCTGATAGCATGATTGCAGACATGGCACGGATGTACCATGGACAAGCTCATATTGGGAGAGATGCAATGATCAGACTTTTTAGACAGACCTGGTATAACCCAAAATTCAGAGCCATTGCGGAAAGTCTTTGTCAAAGATGTCTTATTTGTCAACAGTTTAACCCAGGAAGAAAAACCGTAGTGAGTCTAGGAACAATAGGACGAGAAGGAGGTCCATTCACAAGAATACAGATGGACTTTATTGAGATGCCCCCTAGTAACAGATTAAGATATGTTCTAGTGGTCGTCTGTTTGTTCTCTCGTTGGGTGGAGGCATACCCCACAAGAAGGAATGATGGAACAACAGTGGCAAAACTTATGCTGCGAGAGTTCATTCCAAGGTATGGTTTTCCAGTCACGGTTGAGACAGATAGAGGAACACATTTCCAAAATGAGTTGATCCAATTGATTTGTGAAGCCCTGAGTATTAAACAAAAATTGCATTGTGCCTACAGACCAGAGGCTTCTGGGGTAGTAGAGCAGATTAATGGAACAATTAAAAACAGATTAGGAAAAATGTGTCAAGCTACAGGACTCAAATGGCCGGATGCACTGCCTCTTGTTCTGATGACCATCAGAAGCATCCCAGAAAAGAAAACGGGACTCAGTCCTCATGAGATGATCATGGGACGAGCAATGAGACAAGCACACGTACCTGTCAACAAGTTATTAACTATAACTGATGATCTAGTACTGGATTATTGCAAGGGACTGGCTGATGTGGTGCATTCTGTGTTTCATCAGGTTGGACCGGATGCGACCACTCTTGAAAGAAAACCAGCCCACGACTTGAATCCAGGAGACTGGGTCCGCATAAAAGTCCACAAGAGAAGAAACTGTCTAGTTCCACGTTGGGATGAGCCAAGACAGGTAATCCTAGTAACAACGACTGCTGTCAAGTGTGCAGGAGTGAAGAACTGGGTTCATGCCAGCCACACAATCAGAATTCCAGAACCTACAGATCGACATGTGAGTCGGCGTCTGGAAGTGTGGGATAAAAGTTTAACGGCTGGAACAACCAAGATAAAAGAAAGGGTGCCAGAACTTGAAGATTGACCTGAAAGTCGACATCTGGAAACCCCAACGGAAAACACCTCTAGAGAAGAAGAGGAACAAGAAGAAGAAGAAGAAAGAAATTCAGAAGTTCCAGAACTTGAAGATCGACCTGTAAGTCGACATCTGGAAATATCTGACACAACTTCAGGATCTGATGATTCAGCTGCAAACTGGGAAGAATTCCGAAAGAGAACTTGGGGTTATAAACCAATTAGAGAAGAAACTGAGCAAGAAATTGAGTTAGATGAACAACCAAGTACAAGTTATGGTGGAAATCCTTCAGAAACAATATTAATAGATGAAATAGGGAAAGAAGTACACAAAAAGTTAGAAAATCGAGAAGAACCCCGAGGAGCAATAGGGATAGATAGAGAAACAGGAGAACAGGGAAATTTAGAAACAGAAAAGGAGAAAAACACCAAATCGGAAGAACCCCGAGGAGGGACAGTAATAAGGGAAAACAAAAAGGAGAAGACAGATCCACCAGTAGGAGATGACGAGATTATAAGTTTCAAAATAAGAGACAATAGTGAGACAGTTGAAACAGAAACAGAAGAAAGTGGAGGAGAGGAAAAAGCAAAGACTGAATCAAGAAAAAGAAATTGGAAATCAGAAAGAGAAGAAAGAGAAGGTGAAGCCAAAAGGCCAAGAAAAGGAGATAATTGGCCCAACAGCTATGTCAGAAAATTGAGATATAGAATAATAAGAGCGGAAGACGAAGATGCTGAACAAGTAAATGAAGTAACAAGTCAAAAGGGGCAAGAAAAACCCAGTGGAAAAAGATTACAAAAGTCCAAAAGGACAAAGAAAGTGAATTCAAAATTTAAGTCACCTGAGTGGCTGTATATTGCACTAACGGATTACAAAGAAGAAGAAGAAAACACTCACGGAAACCAGAGACTGAGAAGTCGGATGGGAAAAGGTGAGATGCAACAAAACTGAAGTGAAGACTTATAGTGCTTCTGCCGGACGTGACAAATTTACTGGACGTGACAAATCACCGGATGTGACAACGAAAGAATTCTGGAGAGAATTAAAGAAAGTACCAAGCAAAGACTTTTTGAAAGCAGAGTGGCATCTAAGTCATTTCTGAGGTGTAGTGACACAATTTTCTGAAACTTAAACAAATAGAAAAAGAAAAATGGAAAATAATAGGGATAGAAGAGATAAATGTGAATTTATAAAGAGATGGTGCAAAATGTGCTGTTTTTGTACAGGGTTATTAATGACCATATGGATAGTTTTAGCAATCACAATTCCTATTAGTGTAGCTGTGATAGAAGCAAAGAATGATACTAAACCAGAAAAAGAAACTAATATTAAAGAACCAGTTATTTTAAGAAGTAGTGCAGAGTTGCATAAGGATAGGTCAGTAACAGATTTCTCAAAGAATGTTTTTACAAAGTTGTTGTATGAGTACGTAAAAACAATGGAAGTAAGAGATTGTTATGTTTGTATGCAGTTGCCTGCATCAGTATCCGAAGGTGTGACTTATCATCACCTACCTTTGACTTATGGAATAACATGTAGTGTAATAGCAAGTTTATTTTATAAAACAGGTAGATTAGAATCTTATTATACTGATATAGATAAGATTTTTGCAAACATTCCAGTAGTACCAGAACTTAACAAAGTAAAACCAGCAAAAGTTTTAGGAGAATTCTTTTTAGAACATAGAAAATTAATGTTAGAAGAAATAGTTAGTAACAACCTTACCTGTGAGTTAAAGAAAGAAGAAAAGGTATTTTTAGATATGGTTGAAGAAAGAAGAATGAAATTTCAGAAAGAAGCAATAAAAGAGGAAGGAAAACGCTTATGGACGTTTGAGGAAGGAAATCATGAAGGGAAAAAGATAAATGCAGCAATGACATTAGACTGGCCGCAAACAGGAAAGTTGTGCATTAAGAGAAATAAGACAGTCTATGACAATTACTTTGTAGGTTCCAGTATCTGCCATGACAATTATCAAATTCTGGGAGGTTGGGGATTCAAAGGTGGAAAAGACCCAATATTTCCAGGTATCTATTATATTTGTGGGAATAGAGCTTATTACAGGTTACCGGACCATTGGTATGGAACTTGCTATGTAGGCCTGGTCTTTCCAAAAAATTTCACATGGACAGAGAAGAAAAGGGAACATACAAGATGATTAATAGATTTACACGTAGAAAGAGGGAAAGTTTTTCAGAAATTGTAGGTGATATTTTTGGAGCATTGATACCAGCAGTGGGAATATCTTTGAATGCATTTAAAATTCGGAAGTTATCCACAGTAGTAGATCGTTTATCTACAGATACTGCGGGAGGGTTCTTAATGGTAAATACCGAAATGGTTGCCATGAGAGCTATGGTGATGCAAAATCGGCTTGCCCTTGATATTCTTTTGGCAAAAGAGGGTGGAGTCTGTGGAATGTTGAAAGTCCAACATTGTTGTACTTACATTCCTGATAACAGTGAAAATATACAGAAGTATATTACAAATATTACAAGTTTGCACAAAGAACTAGTTCCACTGGAGGTTGAAAGTGTTTTGGGAAAACTTGGTAGAGGGTTTTCCTCAGTAGCAAATTGGTTAACTAGGATGAGTAGACTAGTGATAGGGAAAGTTATAATAGTAGCAACTATAGTAATATTATTAGCCATGATGTTGAAAATAGTAATAACATGTATAAAGAGAAAAGTAAGACAGAATAAGATAAGAAGAAATAACAGATTAATGAGAGAAAGAGAGAGAGAAATGGGTGAAATTGAGTTGGAGAAAATGAAAGAAAGCAGGTACAAAGAGACTAAAAGGCAAGATGAAGAAGAAACAGATGTATAAATAACAGAAAGCAAAGGATGAAAGACATGCTGCCTGAAAAGAAGTATGACTTGGTTTTATGTGGTGATTTAAAAATCACCAAAGGGGGATTGATGGAGCAGTAAAAATAAAAAATTTAACCCCTAACAAATTTTATAATTAATTAAATAAAAAGTTCGTTTAAATGTATTAATCAACACCGTATGTGTGGGAATGGTAATAGGCCAATGTGTGTGCTAAATAATCTATTAATAAATGTCTATGTGTCTAATTATAACGTAAAAATAAATGCGTACTAATAAAAATAAATGCATGTTATTGTGCTTCATAGAAATAAAACGTGTCGTTGCAAAAACAAATAGTGATGGTAAGTAAGGAACAGCTTAAATGTTGCTTTCTGCTAGGTAACGACTAATTGGGGTACGTAGACGGGAGGGAAACGAAAGGGATATTTTTCTCTATTTTAATTATGTTTTATTTGCCTCAAATTAGTGCTTCTAAAGTAGAACCGAGTGGCGATATAAAATGGCCGCCAGTGGGAAGATGTGCGCAGGCGCAAGGGGACACGTGGTACGGGATGAGATTGAAGAAATCTGGAACCTCGTGATGTCTCTGAGAGGCTAGGATGCAAGAAACGGTCAAGGCTGGTGTGACCTAATTGAACTGATAGTGTGGCATGATGATCAGCGGAGAGCCCGTGAGAAACAAGTCTAAGAGAAAGGACAATGACTGCGGAGTTCTCGAATGTGTCGAAAGAAGTTACAAATGAACTGATCGAATCGGATGGAAATGTTTAAGCGTATGGGAAAGGAAATGATCCAAGGACCCTTGAATCCAAGAGAACTTGATTAAAGAATGAATAAGCTGACATGCATGGACCAATGAAAGAAAAGCGTGATATTAATGTTGCAACAGTTAGTTAGCAAAGTTAGAATTAGGGTATAAGAGGGCCTACTCTTAGTGGGAGGGGTACACAAGTTCCAGTCAGAATTGATGTCAGTCGTGGTTGCAGTCACAGTCAGGAGAGGAGTTGAAGAGTCGTGTTGGTGGCTTCCAGTGCTGGGTGGTCCTGATCGATCCCTTATTGAGCGGGAGATGCTGAAAGACTGTTAGAGGAGACGGGTTGCAGGTAGCTGATGCTGACGAGCTGAAGTTGCTGTTGCTGTCTTAATTTTACAGTTGAGTATGAGAATCAGGCTATTTCTAATTCCTAACTTAGGTTAGAAATCATTAGGCTAAATTAGGAAGCTAGGCAGGTAATTAGGGTTTTGGCTTCATGACAAAAATTTCCTTTCTGCAATAAATTGATTATGTTTAATAAAATTGTGAATTTAAGATTGAATAATTGAATAAAGTATTAAAAATTCTTTCCATGCTTTTAAAATTATATAAAATTTAAGATTCTTTAAACTCAAAATGACTCAGTGGTTATTTTCCTAAATGATTGTGACATAGGAAATTGTTTATTGTGATTCAGCTGGTCTTAATCACTATGAACTAATTTCTTAAATGAATGATTCATCGACAAATAATGAGCAGGAATATCTTAAGAAATAACTAAAATAAAGGGACAAAATAAGGTAATAAGATATCCTGGCTCTTCCAGCGGTACATAAAAAGGTGTTCTCCATTTTTATTGTACGCGCTGCATCACCTGCCACTGGGGCCAATATTTCTCTAAGGAAGCCGTAGGCAATACAAGCTCACCGTGCAAAATCTGTTGGCCGTTTTAATCACCTAGTCGCCAGCCATGCATCCTCCACTCTGCTGTCACACAGTTTCCCCTTCAAGGAGTAGAGCTCTGCACCTCTTCTCCCTTTCCATACCACTCCCAAAACCTCTCACAGCTTTGGTTTCCCCGAAGGACAGCAGGAGACAAGAAAACAAGAAGTTCACCATTACTTTGCAGTCTGTGCAATTGTTACCATCAAGAAGCTTATGGTATAAGTGTTTGTATATGTTAACTGTTTGACAGGAGAGAGATCAATACACTGGGCACAGCATCAGTCTGATTTTAGTCAGTCTATGTTAAGACTGCATTATATATTTGTCAGCACATGCAATCAGGGTTGTTCTATGTTTTATTTCTGTCTGTAAGCATGTCTGATCATGTTTTGCTGCAGAGATGGCTTTACTACCAGCCAGAGGTAAAGCACTTTGTGATACTATCATAGTTTGTTGAAATGGTGACAGGAAAGGGAGCAACAGCTCAGAGCGAGACGTCAAAATGTGAAATTATGACCCTGGTTGATACAAGCCCAGGTGCTGTTTCTCTACAGTTTGATGCAAACTGCCTCCTTACAGAGCGAGAGCTCTACCTGTGGGCCTCTCTCAAGCTTGTCCTGAAAGAAGTCTCTAGCTTCCATTGACAAAGGTTACGCCTGTTGATCCAAACCCCTATCTGAGTGCATGGCTGCAGGTTGAGTCTGGAATGTGTGATTATTAGGTCCCACGTAAACCATCAGGATCACAACTTAGCGGCATTGTTGGCGAAGATGTCTTTCCCGCTCTCTGGCAATAGTAGTGCAGGTAAGTCTGTGTAAATCAATGACTGACTGATGAACACCACTGGCTTGTAAGGAGATCAGATGTGTGCTGGACACTTCTAGAAATAAAGTGGGGAAAGGGTAAATCCATTTCACATAAGTCCTAAGTGGATATAGATCATCACCAGGATGTGTTTCTGGTAGGAGCTGTACAAATCCTAAGTGACATTTAGAAGGTTCCCAGGTGGACTGTGCAAGCACAGTAGAAGAAGCGATCTGCTTGTGAGTTACTTGACCAAAGAAAGGAGGTCAGCCATATGTTTAGATCATTGCAGAAGCCTGTGGGACTCATGGCATGATTAATTATATACATATACCTTAAGTAAAGGATACATGTTTAAAGTGTTCAAACTAGGAATGGTGTTCGCGAATGGTGTGGACTAATGGGTCTTCATGCTCAGATTAGAGCTGAAAAGTGTCAGACTGCTGCAGTTCTTTATCGTACAATTATTTGGGGGGCGAAATTTGGTTAATATCCCGTTATTCTATTAACATCTGTGATAAATGTTAAACAAAAAGGAAGGCGGAGTGAAACATAAATGTATACATTTGCTTAAAAAATTAGGAATGTCTGAAAATGCAAAAGTCCCTTGTGCACCAAATCTTATATGAAAGATTTTTTTGATGGGACAACTAGGGAACTCAGAGAGAGAGCCCCCTTCTCCAGCATGTACCATACAGCATCATTTGATATGCAATTTACATGTTTACATAAAAATGTGGCAACAGACACCCTTCAGTCAACAACCAGTACAGGCTAATGTCATTAAAATGGAAGTGTGGATGAAGGGTACAACAATTTGTCTATAGATACACAGACTCACACATGTGAAAAACCTAGTGCAACTGATGGACATTTTGCGACATCCTGATCACAGCCCAATGCAGTCCTGTGCCAAGGAACATGTTGCCGCTGCTCTGCTTCCCGCTATTGCCGATGTCCTGCATTCCATCCCACACACAACACTCCACTCATCACCACATATTACCAGAGAAGCAAGGAGACACATCAACACACAGCGCAAATATGAAGCCAACACAAGATGAAAAGCACACTATCGGTCACAAAACAACAACACAATAAGGTGCCATGCTGGAAAGCACAACACAGACAGATGCACTGGAATCATATATCCGTACCACGCTTCCCAGGTAGGTTGTGCAGCAGGTGCAGTGCTGCTGCGACACAAGAGTGAGGAGTCGACTACACCCCAACAATGATTGTCATTTACTATCCAACTTAAGGTCACAGAGGGACGCTTCACTTGCTTGTATTAGTGCCCATGACACCAATGCTACGCAATTGGTAAACTATTACATGACGTTCCTGATGACACACTGGTATGATAGTTTAAAATGTGCAGCCGGAGGTGGGACCACCAGGACCCCACTTGGCCTTGGTTCTTTGGCGCTCGAGCTGAGCACCCGTCCTTTGATTGGCCTGCTTGTCACTCGGGGCTGAGCGACCGCATCGCCTATCTCAGAGTGTTCCTGAAGGCAACAATCCTGCAAGGGACCAGGTCTGCTGCAGGCAGAGGTGGCATTGACTGGAGGTTGCTACTGGCATGGTCCAATTCAGAACTGTGAGACAGTCTAGAGTACACCGAATGTAGCATCCCCCTCTGGGCAGTCACTTCAAGTGAGAGACAGTGTGTGGCGGGGGAACGTCAACAGAGGTGTCAACCTGGGATTCTCCTTGGAGCTGAGAGTGAATCACAGTATACTGCCAGACCCGTTGACCCACCTAAATGCAGCACCATGGAAGGTTACCCGGAGAAGGATGCACTAAAGCGGCCTTTTCTGTAAGGCCCGACTATCGGAGATCAGGTGACCCACTTTTGAACACGCTCTGACCCCATCTTCTCCTCCGTGAGCATATGCCATACCAGTGGCCCTCACCAGACACTTCAAAGAAATTTAGAGGACCATTCCTAGGCATACTGCAATTTGATGGGAAGAATATGGCTGCAAAGAAGGAAAAAAAGATTTTTCATATCTTAAGGTGGCAGCATAAAGACCCTGACGGAAGGATGCTGCATATGAGCCACAAGCGGAAACTCAGCTGCCTGGCAGTGAGCATACGCTCCAGCACTTAATTCAGACCCTGAATGCATAGCATTGCTAACCCTTGCCATTGGAGGATGTGAGGACAAAGATGATCTTACAAATACCATTCAAGCAACATAATAATTGACACGGACACCTCTTTTGTGGATCAAACTGTGTTGCGCGTTTTTAGATTACATTGGTTCGTTAGCTTTCAGGCAGTCCAGGTGTCTACGGCGTGTTCACCGAACAGCTGACACCCATCCTGAGAAAGCTGGAGGGGTCCTGTTGGCGGTATCAGCACCAATGCACTTCAATTCTTTACAACTCCTTCACTTAACCTGGGTTGCCAAACTATTCTTTTCTTTGCATCATGCTCCTGACACGTCAGAGCGAGACCAAGGCCAGTTTCCACAGTTGCTCAGGATTCCAACTGTCCCTTGAGGGAGTAAGTAGCGCCATTACATCATCTCAGGCCATAATGTCAGACTCCTGTCCGTTGTCCATATTGACTTCTTCAACTGACACGGTTTGTCCGTAATTTGAACAATGCAGGGTGACAGCCAATGCTATGGCTGGATTTCACCCTCCAATTGTCTCCGAAGACTGTGGCTTCAATATGGAAGGTTACCCAGGATTGGCTTGTTTGTCCTCAGCCAATCCTTGGGCTCTTCACCCATACACCTAGGAGTGTTTTCATTGATCCTGTTGCTTGGGCCACTTTAGGGGGTGCCGAGCACACTTTTGCTCTTTTGCTTTCTTGGTTCCAGAGCAGGGGAGTGGGCTTCTTGTTCCAGGCCTGCAGTGCCTAGTTTTGCACTTTTCCAATGACATTGCAACAGACTTCTAGTCGGCTCCTGAACCGGATCTCGAGTGACCTCGACGGTGAGAATAGACCAGGTCTGGGACAAAATTAACTTCTGCAAATAAGGGGGTAGGTTAAAGTGACTCAGTCCGGTTGGTTACCGGTCGACCGTTATTGTAACCTGCTTTCTGCATTTGTAAATGGGACATTACTTGCAGAGGCTGCCCCCAAAGGGGGCTAGAGAGCCGGTGCCATAACTAGCGCCGTGCCCCCGGACAGAACCAGTTTGGGGCTGGTTTTGGCGCGCAAAGCGACAAAGAATAAGGAAAAACACCCGGGCCCCCCCGCGGCGGCCTAAAGAGGCGCCGGCCCCATCGGCCAATGGGGGCCCAGGCGGGATATGAACCCCCCAATAAGGGAAAACGCCTACCTTGGCTGGAAAGCAAGTGGGGGGGCTTATAAGCGCTGCTCCCCCAGGTAAGCTCCTATCTTCACGGAGCGGGGGAGCAGCATCGGCGTCGGAACCTTTTGTGTGGAGTCCGTTTGTTGTGGGAAGGCGAAGCCCTGCCCGGCCGAAGTACCAGCCGATACTGCCCCAGTAACCAAGTATCCCTGGGCAGGAAGAAAACGACCGGGAGCCTACCCCGCTTCACCTTCGAGAGTCCGCTTGCTGCGACGAACCGAAGCGAGAAACCGGGAAGAAGGCGAGCCCGGAAGGCGACGAGCGAGAGCCCACCCCGCGTCACCATTTAGGGAGGGAAGCAGGAAGAAGACGAGCGGGAGCCCACCCCGCGTCGCCGTCACACCCCGCGTCACCGTTGGGGAGCCAAAAGCAGGAAGAGGACGAGCGGGAGCCCACGCCCGCGCCACCGGCTCACCCAGCATCACCGTCTGGACATCCGAGCGGCAGGGAGGAGCAGCAGGTTGCCGCCGACACCGGAGGGCTGCTGGAGCTGACTGAGGTAGCGGGCAACAGACGCGGTGAGCAGGTGGGGCGCGGGTGCTGGGGGAACGAGGCCGGTGCGGCCCAAGCGCATTTCCCCGGTCCGGGCAGGCAGGCCTACCCTGGACGATTAGGGGGGATTGTGTAGCACCGAGAGGGTGCGCCTACGCCGTGTTGGGCACACTGCATGTGCGCGTAGGAGCTGGTTTGCCGCAGGGGTGGCTGAGGACATCAGGAGCAGCGCACCTCACCGCCTGCACTTACCGGGGGACGCCAGAGACGCGTGAGGTCTCCGCCTGGGGGCACAGGAAGGGAAGAGCACCTGGGGGATTTAAAGGGACACGCTCGAATAGCGGCAGTAGCGGACAAAGAAACGTTACGCAAAGGCATTCATTCCCTAAACAGGAAGGGGGTGTTACTAAACCGGCAACAGCTCTCCCAGGAAAGACAATTAAATTTGGTGCATAAGACTGCGGCAGCATCCCGCCAGGGCCAGGGGACCGGTTTTTGGTGCAGAAAACCAGCGGCAGCACCCCGTTTCGGCACAGTTACACGGTGCTAGAAGGCATTCCCCAACCAGCAAAGGGGGTGTTAATAATCCAGCAGCAGCTCTCCCAGGATAGTAGGTCAAGTTTGGTGCATCAGACGGCGGCAGCACCCCGCTAGGACCAGGAGACCGGTTTTGGTGCAGACACCAGCGGCAGCACGATAACAGAAGGAATGGCAAAGAGGGGGAGCAATGTGCAGCAGCAGGAGGACCTGAATGAGCTGCTAAGAAAGATCCGGGCAGCATCGGAGGTACACGCGAGCGACTGGCTGCAGCCTCACCTGCTGCACGACGCCGTCGAGGGACCAAGCAACCAGCAGGGCAGCAGCAGCACACCGACAGTCAAGAGAAGGAGGAGGGCACCGGCGAAGCTCGCGGAGGCAGCGGCGCCCAGGAAGGCTCACCAGAAGAGGGCCCAGCCACCTGTAGCCAACACGGCGGCGGCGGGGCCAAGCCAGGGGACAGGGGACACAACAGCAAGTGGTGAGCATATCAGCGCGATTGTACAGGAATGCTTCAGAACTATGGCGCCGCTTTTGCTACAGGGTTTAGGCATACAGGGCGCGGGGGCAACAGGGGCACAGGCTGAGGGGCGGCAGGGGCTCACCCAGGGGGGGATACGACAGTAACCCATGGGGAGGAAGAGACCTCGGGGCTGCCATGGCACCTGTTAGACCCAGGCCTGGCGCGCCGGCACTGCATGGGGGAGCAGGCTTCAGCAGGGGTAAGGATAGACATAGGGTCCCCCACGGTGGCTTGGGGGAGTGCAACCCCAGCACCCACACCTTCGGGATATACACGGCCGTCACCGGGCCCCGCGTCATTGACTACCAGGGCCACAGGGTTGGCGAGTCTCATACCGCTAGCAGTCAAGGAGAGAATTTGGAGGAAGGAATTCATCGACATTTTCTCATTACTAGAGATACAGTTAGAAGGACTTGATCTGACAACCTGTGATAAAAAAGAGGAAGATAGGAGGGAAAGGAGGAAGGAGCGTAAGGAGAGGAACTTTGACAATTGGTTAGACGCATTTCGAATAATGGCTTGTATAATAGTCGAGAAATTCCCGCGCTGCGCAGCCGACCTGTGGCTTTATGAGGCCAACATCCACAAAGCACAGAGGCAATTCCCGGGATACGCGTGGCTAGCGTACGATAAGGGGTTCAGGCTAAAAATGCAGACCCACCCGGAAATGGAGTGGAATGAGGAGGATGTCTCAGGTTTTATTCACAAAATGATGGTAGCGAGGGAGGAGAAGACATGGGTAGGAAAAAACGAGCAGTCCTTTCGGGGGTCTTTTCACAGGGGGAAGGGGAGGCCTTTTCATAGACCCAAACAATTCAGCGCGGGGAAAGGAACACAGAGCAGCGGGCCACTGGCAATATACTGGAAGTTCGAGGCCAACGAATGCACATACGGGGCAGCGTGTAAATTCCAGCACATATGCTCATCATGTGGAGGAGGGCACCCGGCGGCAGGATGCAGGAGCAGGAAAGAACACAAAGGAGACAAGGAGAGAAAGAAGCAGTGAGTCAGACACTGGGGGCACCAAGGGGACAGCAGGACAGCAAACATACAGGCTAGCATAGTCCCCCATTGACACGCACAAAATGCGCAGGCTAGCCAACAGATACCACGACCAGTCAGACGCCGAGATATTGGTCCACGGCTTTGAAGATGGTATCCCCATCCCATTCATGGGCCGCCTCCCCTCAGGCAGTGGAAAGAACCTAAAATCCGCATTGCAGCACCCGGGAGTAGTGGCTAAGAAAATAGAGAAGGAGAAGCTATTAGGTAGAATAGAAGGACCCCTCCCCGCCCGGATGGGCAAGGATCTGGTGATCTCTCCGCTAGGGGTGGTCCCCAAAAAAGAGCAGGGCCGATACCGATTAATCCACCACTTATCATTCCCAGACGGTACGTCAGTAAATGATGGGATTAGCACAGAGGTCTGCTCAGTAAGTTATGCCACAATAGACGATGCCATAGATCTGGTTAGGGCAACTGGCCGAGGGACCCTCATGGCAAAGGCGGACATTGAGTCCGCTTTCTGCCTACTCCCAGTCCACCCCTCAAGCTTTCACTTGTTGGGTTTCCAGTGGGACGGGAAACTCTATTTCGATAAAGCGATGCCAATGGGGTGCTCAGTATCATGCGCATACTTTGAAATGTTTAGCACCTTCATTGAATGGGCACTGCACGATAGGCACCCGGCGGGCGGGAAGCTCCACTACTTAGACGACTTCCTTTTCACAGGCCCGGCGGCATCAGCGGAGTGCAGCGACACTCTAAAGGCATTCATGGGATTGGCAGAGGAGCTAGGGATCCCCCTTTCAGGGGAAAAAACAGAGGGTCCGGCGACAAAAATCACATTCCTAGGAATAGAGCTAGATTCCGTCGCCGGGACATCCAGGCTCCCTCCAGAGAAGGTGGAGGATTTTAGGCAAGACATTAGGAGCCTCTGCGGGCGAGAGAAGGCAACGTTGAGGGACCTCCAAAGGCTAATAGGCAAGCTTAACTTTGCAACCAGGGTAATCCCAGCAGGTAGGGTATTCGCCAGACGATTGACCCAATTGACCCGCGGGCTCACACAGAAGCATCACCACGTCAGACTCGGGGCAGAGGTCAAGAAAGACCTGGTGATGTGGGATACTTTTCTGGCAGATTTTAACGGGTTAACTGATCTGGAGGGAAGGTTGGGTAACTAATAAACAGATCGAGTTATACACGGATGCATCTGGCAGCACGGGGTTCGGGGCGATCCTAGGAGGCAAATGGTGCGCAGGTCATTGGCCCGGCAGCTGGCACAGACGGGGTATAACCAACAATATTACCTTCCTAGAATTATTCCCGATCATAGTGGCATTGACGATCTGGGGGAAAGAATTGCAGAACATGAAACTAACACTATGGTCAGACAACAAGGGCGTAGTACAGGCCATTAACAGGGGGTCCGCTAGGTGCCCAGACACTCTGCGACTAATGCGCCGACTGGTTACATTACAGCTGGAAGGCAACATAGACCTACGAGCACACCACGTCCCAGGGGTGGAGAACGAAGTGGCAGACGCCCTGTCCACAGCCAAGACGGACAGGTTCAGGGAGCTGGCACCTGGGGCAGCGCAGGTCATGACCCCTTTCCCGAGACAGCTGTGGGACCTGGCGGAGTAGACCTGTCGGAGCTGGACCACCATGCACTTGCCCCGGAAGCGGCCAGGAGATACAAGAAGTACTTGGGGACAGTAATGAGGGTAGGGGGCATCCAGTCTCTGAGCGACGGGGGGGCCACACGCAGGGCAACTGAACAATTCATTCAGTGGGCATTTAATGGCAAGAAGTCCAGGTCATGGGCGCAGGCCCACCTAGCCGCCGTGGCATACTACGCAAAATTAGAGACCGGGCAGGACCCAGTTGCATCCCACTACATCAAAGCGGCAATGAAAGGGTGGAGACGAAAGGAGGGCACAAGGAAGGACACCAGGCGCCCAATAGACTTCAAGAAACTTTGTTTGTTGTTGGGGACACTAGGGGACATAACAACGGACAGCTTCGAGCGCCTCCTGTTTAGGGCCGCATTCGCCACCGCCTTCTTTGGGGCTTTCCGCCTCAGCGAGTTAGTAGCCCCCTCGAGGGTGGGCCCGGCAGAACGCTGTTTACAAGCAAGCGACGTAACCCCCAGTGCAAAGGGAGTAGAGATTCGATTAAGGCGGTCGAAAACTGACCAAGCCGGCAAAGGGGTAATGGTAAGGCTACAATGCGTTGAGGATCACAACTGCTGCGCGGTGTGCTGCCTGCTCGCTTTCATGGCGGTGCGTCCGGCCGGCGGGGGCCCCCTGTTCAAACACAGAGACGGAACGCAACTGAGCAAGTTCCAATTTACAGCAATATTGCGCCTCGCAATAAGCAGGGCAGGGCTGCCCACCAGGGGCTTTGGGTCCCATTCATTTCGGATAGGGGCTGCCACGACTGCCGCTCAGCATGGGATGACCGAGGCCGGAATACAGGCAGTGGGGAGATGGCGGTCAAGGGCATACAAGACTTACATGAGGCCACAGCTGCTATGATCCACAGGACACACCAGGGGGAACAAAGGAGGGCGCCCGGCCCCAGGACAAACGGGGAGTGACTGTTTGTTTTCATTACTTTGACAGGAAGGAGACCGCGCCTGGTGTGGGTGGTGGGGCACTCGTTTATAACGCGGATGGAAGCCTGGTGGCGGCATGGGGGCCACTCGATGGGAAAACGGCCAGTGGGCACCTGCATACGGTGGTTTGGCCAACCGGGAATGAGATGGGAACAGCTGCCGGCAACCCTCAGAGACTTGCAGGCAGAAGCGGCGTGGCATCCGGATGTTTTGATCATACACCTAGGGGGGAACGATTTGGCCAGACTCGGGAGGAAAGTACTCCTCCACAACATCCAGAAAGATCTCACGGAGGCAGCTAGGGCCTTCGGGAACACCGCCATTATCTGGTCGGAGCTGATCAGCAGAAACGAATGGCGCGGGGCAGAATCTCAGAAAGCAGTCGAGAACTCCCGTAAGAAGCTCAACCTCACAGTGAGCAAATTCTGCAGAACAAATGGTCTGGAAACGGTCAGACACGGGCTCATCCACACGGGTCGCCTGGAATTCTATGCCAAAGATGAAGTGCACCTATCCGAGGAAGGCATGCGAGTGTTTTGGAGCAACCTCTGGGGCGCCATGGCCTTAGCAGGTTGCAAATGAAGTGGCGCAGGACGTAGTTGGGGGGAGCTGTGGGGAGACGGAAGCCTCCCAGACGGCGTGGCGAAGAACTACGCTGATAACGGTTGGTACGGAGGCACACCGGAGGGCGGTGTGCCAGAATAGGTCCACTCACCTTGTGATGCCTCACGACTGGGTGAGTTGGCCTAAGGGCGGTGTGTAGGACCACTCACTTTGAAATGCCTCACGGCTGGGTGAGTTGGCCTACCAAAGAGGGGGGGGTAGCAAACGGAGATGGCGCTCGCAGCCCAGCCCCCGCCGGACGGCAGGGCACAACAAGAGTCGGACAAGGTAGCGAGTTGTGGCCTAACTCCGGGACAGAAGCTACTCCCTCCCCGCGCAAAAAGAGCGCAAACCCAATCCACCAAAGAAAACGACCCAGAAGGGCCAAGAGACAATACCAAGGAAGTTTGTTATAACATAACATGCAAAATATGCAAAGTATATACATGTTTCCTTGTATTCCTAATAAACTGCGGCCAACTAATGACCACCACAAGACAAGCGTGTACGTTGGCTTTTGTCATGAGGAGGAATACAGTATGGGGAATGTTGCATATATGTGGGAGTGGGGCGGAGTGTGAGGGTTATTGCAGAGGCTGCCCCCAAAGGGGGCTAGAGAGCCAGCGCCATAACTAGCGCCGTGCCCCCGGACAGAACCAGTTTGGGGCTGGTTTTGGCGCGCAAAGCTACAAAGAATAAGGAAAAACACCCAGCCCCCCCCCCCGCGGCGGCCGCCAAAGAGGCGCCGGCCCCCTCGGCCAATGGGGGACCAGGCGGGATATGAACCCCCCAATAGGGGAAGACGCCTACCTTGGCTGGAAAGCAAGTGGGGGGGCATATAAGCGCTGCTCCCCCAGGTAAGCTCCTATCTTCACGGAGCGGGGGAGCAGCATCGGCGTCGGAACCTTTTGTCCCACCCACCCACGCCTAAGGAACAGCAATGTCGCAGGGCTGAGGAACAAGCAAGGCTTGGCGAAGAACTACGCTGATAACGGTTGGTACGGAGGCACACCGGAGGGCGTTGTGCCAGAATAGGTCCACTCACCTTGGGATGCCTCACGGCTGGGTGAGTTGGCCTAAGGGTGGTGTGTAGGACCACTCACTTTGGGATGCCTCATGGCTGGGTGAGTTGGCCTACCAAAGAGGGGGGGGTAGCAAACGGAGACGGCGCTCGCAGCCCAGCCCCCGCCGGACGGCAGGGCACAACAAGAGTCGGACAAGCTGGCGAGTTGTGTCCTAACTCCGGGGCAGAAGCTACTCCCTCCCCGCGCAAAAAGAGCGCAAACCAAATCTACCAAAGAAAACGACCCAGAAGGGCCAAGAGACAATACCAAGGAAGTTTGTTATAACATAACATGCAAAATATGCAAAGTATATACATGTTTCCTTGTATTCCTAATAAACTGCGGCCAACAAATGACCACCACAAGACAAGCGTGTACGTTGGCTTTTGTCATGAGGAGAAATACAGTATGGGGAATGTTGCATATATGTGGGAGTGGGACGGAGTGCGAGGGTTATTGTCCGGGACAAGTTTATTTTCGTTCTCATATTTTGTCATGTTTTCTATCCCTCCAGTCTCCCTTGTACTCTTTCCTTCTTTCCGTTGCACTCTCTTGATCACTCTAACTAGCTTTCTTGTGATTCCCACTCTCACAGCGCTCCTCCTCCTCACAGTGGGCCCCATGCATCATCCGAAAATCGGGTCGCAAACGGGCAGATTTTGCGACCTTTATTTTTGCATTTGGGATGCATCATCCCAAATGCAAAAATCGCAATTTAAGGAATCGCAAAATTGCGATTACTTAATTGCGATTGCATTTAAGGAATCGCAAATTGCTATTCCTTAAATGCAATGCACTAAACTGAAAAACATAGCGATTTCGCTAATAGGAGTCGCAAATTACCATCAATCTGAACTTGATGGTAATTTGCAAAACTTTGAAAAATGCACAAAAGTGCATTTTTCAAAGTGCCATATGGCGCACACATATGCCCTTACGGCATATGTGTGCGCCACATGAGCCCAGATGCCAAATTTGGGGTGCAGCAGGGTGGCCTTTAAGGCCCCTAGCACCCTTCAAATTGCATTCGCAATTTGCGAGTACCTATTTGGTACTCGCAAATTGCGAATGGCTTCCCATTCATTCCTATGGGCCTTTAGGCCCATAGGAATGAATGGAAAGGCATTCCTTAATTGCGAATCGCAATGTGTGATTCGCAATTAAGGAATTTGTAGGAATCGCAAATATTTTTGCAAAACCTACATGCATAGGCAATTTTGATTCCTTAATAGCGATTCCTTAATAATCGCTATTAAGGAATCGCAATTGCCTAGCTTGATGCATGTGCCCCAGTGTGTCTCGAGGCACAACAATCAGAGGAAGAGGCACTACTGAAATGCCGTCACATGCTGCCTGACCAAATTCTGTGGTCTGAGGCAAATATTTCAATTACAATTAATCTCCTTTGTCATTGTGCTTTATTAGAGGTGGGCGAGCCAACAAATTGAAGGGGAGAGCAGAGCTCATGGTCCATTCACGAGCCAAGCCCTGAAAATGTTTGCAATGTATGCTACAAACATCATGTAAAATGTGATAAAGCTTCTTCAGCATTCAAACGCGTGTATTTACATATCATGCAGAAGCTTGGGCCTTAATAGACCCCATTCTATCACTGCACTTGGAGGCATTTCCTAAAAGTGATAGCTTTAAACATGAACTTAGAACCATTCCTGCTCCCGCCTCCACCCAGGCAACAGTGTCATTAATGAACTAAGAGACAATTTGCGATGTGCACCCTGTTTGTTGGACCACATTATTATAGACAGAGCAATATTATAGTCTATTAAATCAAACACATCACTTATGTATTTCAAATGATTTCCTATGTGATAATGAAGATTGGCGAAATATTTGCCTAAGATCACTCAATTTGGTTAAGCAGGAAGCCGGGATTAATCCCTGGTTTTCTGGTTTCACTTTGCACAAATCTGTCACTAAATTGGTATCTATTTGTCTCACCTTTCATCTCAAATGTTAATGCTTTGATTTCAAATCTTTGCCGGTAAGAATGGAGCATGGGTGGCAGGAAGAAGCCACATGAAAGCTCATTTCATTTTGGGCTTGAGGCTACACGAGGACCTCAAGCTGAGCCAGAGCCAGAGCCAGGCAACTGACTTGAGCTTTTAATGGTTAGCCCACCTCTGTGGTACATGAGAGCACCTTCATATGCGCCAGTCTAGCTTATGATTTTCAGGACAACATCTTGGCCCATCAGGGAGACAAAACATTTCCCCTTTATAGTTAAGGGGACTGTATCTCTGCAGTGATTGCATATAACCACTGAGCTATCTTTCTTTCCCTGCTGAAACTAAAATTGTATTTCTTCCCTTCACGCAGCATTTTGTTACACCATGTACATGTAATCATTTTTATTTTAATTGAGCCATAAATATAACACAGTACAGTACGATCAACAAAGAAAAAGACGGAAAAAAAGGAAGACTGAGTAAGACATACAGGGGAGGCTCCTCCATTAGGGCGGAGGAGCGCCGCCCAACTGCTTTCTCGCAGTGTAAGAAGCAGAAACATAAAATGGTATTTTTAATACCATTTTATGTTTCTGCTTCTTGTGCTGCGAGAAAGCAGAAGACAGGGGTATGCCTGGTTGTGGGTGGGTGGGAGTGTATGCCTGGTTGGGGGCGGGCGGGCGGGCGGGCGGGCGGGCGGGTGGGCGGGTCGTGGAGGAGTGGCTTGCACCACTCTGAGTACCCTGACTGTTTGGTCGGCCCTGGGGCCGACCAAAGCAGTCATGCGCACTCTACATTTTCTCCATGTAGGCCTCCCTACAGGTGCCCAGCTGGGCGCTGTCCGCAACTCCGCACCAATCACAACGCTGCCCTTGCAGCGTTGTGATTGGCTTACAGGAGGGGAGGGAGCATGCCTGTTCCTCTTCAGGAGAAGGAAAACGCGGGACAGGACCCAGGAGCAGAGTCGGCACGGGACCCGGGTCAGGTAAGCTTTCTTTTATTTTAAACCCCCCAAGCGGGTAACCCCGCGCGACCCCCCAGCCGCGAATATTGCGAGCCGCGACTTAGACGTTTGCAGACCCAATTTAAAACATTATTTAGCATTACAACGATCTGTTACTAGCGATGCACTCCCCCCTTTTATCCCCCCAACAAAACACGTCTCCTAGTATCGTACTGGTTAGAACATTTATTTACGCGATTCTTGTAATAAAAGGCGAGTCGCTTTTATTCCGCTCATGCACAAGGTTTGAAAAACAGTCTCCCCGTTCCATTGGGCTCTTTCCTCAAAACTCTTCGCCAGGAGTTGGGCCTCCACAACAATACTGGACACAGTCTGTAACGCAACGTGCAACCGGTGCTCATGTAAAGCGCCCTGATACCTTAGGGTCGAGTTAGCGCTATATAAATCTGCCCAAAAACTAAAAAATCTAGACCTCCGGTGCTTTTAGAGAGCGCGTTTGGGTTTGTTTGAGACCCCTCTTGAATGTAGACGTGAACGGACTTCAACTGTTGAAGGAGAAAATGACCAGAAGTACTGAATCAATCATTAATTCATTCTCGTCTGTTTTCGTTATCTTAATTCTAAAATCTATTTCCTTTAATTACTCCCCTGCTCCCTTCCCCCAATTCAAACACTGCCGTTAATAGACCCACCTGGGAGAAATGCTCACCTGGCCAGCAATCGACAGGTGGAATGTGATTAATTACACTTTGCTCGGCGTAACGAGGTGCCTCGAAATCCAGCTGCAGCGCTTTTTGCTAAATTTTGACCCATTAAACTTGCAAGTTCTGCAGCAGATACCATGCATGGCACTATTCTAGCGGCGTTGGATTTACCGCGACCTGCGAAGAGTTCTCAGCAGCCTCAAGAACCCTCTAAGTAGCTCTGCTTATACAATCACCTCTAGGTGCTCAGCGGGGAAATGGTGTGTGTATGGATATGGTATTCGTGGATCTGGACAGCAGCGGAGTCTGAGCCTTTCCAGTGCGAAGTGGGGTAGAAATATTACAACCGTTCTATCCGTGGCCTCTCTGCTGTGACCGCAAAATCGTGGTGTTTAGAGGGCTGTCATTAACAGCCAAAGGGGGTGTAATGATTATGTGGCTCGAAGAAAAGGAGCGCTCATTTCCCGTCTTGAGTATGATGCTAACCCAGTCTTCTGAGCATCTTTCTTTAGGTCTGTGAGGGAGGCATGATGCATTCTGGGATATGAAGTCCTGGCACATCTATATTAAATGTACTTCAAGACATGATATACCGTTCAATTTTACATGGGTTTGTAGTCCTGCGGGGTATGTGTCCAAGGACATCGTTTTTTTATTGGACAGATTGTCTAGGAAACGTCGGGAGTGAACAGCGCATCCAGGTGGGTGAGGCAGGGGTTTTGTGGGACATATTGTCTAACTTCATCCAGTGCTGACTGTCTCTGAGTCGTTACATGCTCTACTTCTACAGGAAGTACTGTGAACGATGTCGGCCCTCGCGGGGCAGCACGTGCTGCACCTTTTCAAGCCAGGTCACTTGACAGTCCTAAGTCCTTTCACTTTTCACTCCCTCTTTAGTGTTAATCATGTTCGGTACTTGTGAGAGTCACGTGATATGTCTCCTGCTAGTGCCACTTCTTTACATAATGTGTTGGGGAAGCTTGCGTTTCTACTTGATTGTGAATCCTCTACACTGCACAAGACTAAAGGATTCGCGTTGGCAAAATAGTTTTAATGCATGAGGTGAATTGAGGAAAAATTGAATCCTCACAAAATAGCTCACTGGTACTTGCTGTCCTGTGTCCCACACAGAGGCGCAACTAGAGCCAAATTTCGGGGGGGGGGGCTACAAAAATTTCAGGGGGGAGGGGCTAATTCTTCCATCAATAGGCAGAGAGGAGATAAATATGTGGTTTAACTACATGCACACCTCACTATTCATTGACAAGAGACGTGGCTCGAAAGTTGTACTGTAATAGGTTTAACATTTAATTGTGCTTTCACTTTAGTCACGGTCTGTATTGTGGACTTCCTGCTATGCAACGGTGTCACCTAAAACAGATTCAGAATGTTGTAGTGAAGTCACTGTTGCACTTTTTTTTTTTAAATGGCATTTCTTGTATGAAAACAGAAAATTAATTTAAGGAAATAGTGTCATCATATTGATGTACAGCACTGCACAGTCAATGAATGTATTTATTGTATAGTTAAAACCATTACAAGTGTATCAGTGTGTTCAAACGTTAATATGGGCAAATGATAACATCACCATGCGCAAAGATTGTCCTCTATAGCTCATAAATATTGGCAATTTCTTAAATGATAATAATTCAATCGTATTGCTTTATTAACCTTCCTGCTTCCTCAAATTTGCTTGAAAATGCACCATTTATCCAATCTTTTTTCAAAATTTTCTTGGGGGGAGAACCCCCCCGAATCCCCCACAGGTTGTTCGGGCACGCTCGCTGCGCTCGCTCGCCGCACTGCAGTATGGCAATAGTTTTACGCCCCACCACTTTCAAATGTCACCAGCCACTACTGAAGAGATAGATTGTACATGAATTATACATTGATGTTGGAAATGTTAACTTCACATAGTTTCAATCTTTAGATGCCTCCATCATAGCCTGAGAAATAGAGATAAACCAGGTATCGGAGTAGAGATCATCTACAAAAGTACAAGAAATAACGACAATTTTCCGTTTTTTAGGATTGATATTTGAAATGTAAAGTAAAGAACATATATAAAGTGACAGTGCGTCATTAATGAAGCAAACACAAGGAGATGATGGACGGAGCGCTGAAAGTTTTCAGACACTCACTCCCAGTCACAGATCTGGGTTGAATCCATCATCATTCTTTAGCTCACTTCGCCACCTCAGTTCAGAACCAACTATATGCAAATCAGCCTTGACCCTGTGCCTCATGGGAACAGTCCAGCCCGAACTGCCAAGCCAGATCTTCCCTGAACCGGAAACAAGCATCCTGGGACCGGTTTCGGGGTAACACCCCTCTTCAGCCAGGCTAGTTTGAATCCAGTGGCGAAGTGAGCAAGGGACCCACGTCTGGGCATACCTTGACAACTTAGGGCAAACACAGCAAACACAAGGAGATGATAGACGGAGCGCTGAAACTTTTCAGACACTCACCCCCAGTCACAGATCTGGGTTGAATCCATCGTCATTCTTTAGCTCACTTCACCACCTCAGTTCAGAACCAGCTATATGCAAATCAGTCTTGACCCTGTGCCTCATGGGAACAGTCCAGCCCGAACTGCCAAGCCAGGTCTTCCCAGAACCGGAAACAAGCATCCTGGGAACTGTTTCGGGGTAACACCCCTCTTCAGCCAGGCTAGTTTGAATCCAGTGGCAAAGTGAGCAAGGGACCCACGTCTGGGCATACCCTGCCAACTTAGGGCGAACGAAGCAAACACAAGGAGATGATGGACGGAGCACTGAAACTTTTCAGACACTCACCCCCAGGCACAGATCTGGGTTGAATCCATCATCATTCTTTAGCTCACTTCGCCACCTCAGTTCAGAACCAGCTATATGCAAATCAGTCTTGACCCTGTGCCTCATGGGAACAGTCCAGCCTGAACTGCCAAGCCAAGACTTCCCTGACCCGGAAACAAGCATCCTGGGACCGGTTTCAGGGTAACACCCCTCTTCAGCCAGGCTAGTTTGAATCCAGTGGCAAAGTGAGCAAGGGACCCACGTCTGGGCATACCCTGCCAACTTAGGGTGAACAAAGCAAACACAAGGAGATGATGGACGGAGCGCTGAAACTTTTCAGACACTCACCCCCAGTCCCAGATCTGGGTTGAATCAATCATCATTCTTTAGCTCACTTCGCCACCTCAGTTCAGAACCAGCTATATGCAAATCAGTCTTGACCCTGTGCCTCATGGGAACAGTCCAGCCCGAACTGCCAAGCCAGGTCTTCCCTGAACTGGAAACAAGCATCCTGGGACCGGTTTTGGGGTAACACCCCTCTTCAGACAGGCTAGTTTGAATCCAGTGGCAAAGTGAGCAAGGGACCCACGTATGGGCATACCCTGCGAACTTAGGGCGAACAAGGCAAACGCAAGGAGTGTGTCATTAATCCCATTGGAGACTAGCCCAAATCCTATTAAATTTAAGCCAGGAGCGAGGCCCTCTGGCCTTAGCCAAAGCTAATTCCATCTCATACACCTGCCGGAGCAAAACCCAAACTTCGCTAACATTTGGACCGACATTGTTTATCCAGACTCTAGCTATACATAGTCGGGCACATACTATAATGATAGTAGCTAATAGACTTGCATACCTTGCATCATCACGTTTGATCCCCAAGATTATTTCCTTTTCAGTAAGCTGAAAGTTTTGGCCGAGAAGTGAAATAAGGATATTAGAAACCTCACTTCAAAACCTTTTAAGCCCGGGGCAATCAATAAACATGTGCCTAAGGTCTGCAGCAAAGAGTTGACATTTCGGACAGAGTGACTTAATAGAAGGTCGAGATACAGCCCACTTAGCAATAATCGCCGGTGTATAATACAGCATGTAAATTGTCCGATGCTGTTGTAATTTCAAATTGACAGAAGTTACAACTCTTGCATTTCCTCAGCTGTTATAGCAACACTAAAAGTCTGACTTAACTTGGTAGCTATCTGTATGCTATCATCATTAGCTACAGCAAGAAATTTCTGATAAGCAGCACCAATTGCGCCTCGGACAGAACTCGTTTATATTCCCGTCAGTATTTCCGACGGATTTGGCATGACTAATAGCTTTTGACCTCTTACAAAAAAATCCCTGATTTGTAAATACTTAAAAAAGGTATTTTGTAATAACCCAAACTCGGCTTTCAATGCGATGAAAGAAAGAAACCTGCGTCCATCATACAGTTGTCCGATCTGATTGATGCCGTTACGTTGCCAGCTTTTTCCGATAGTATCTTGAAATATATCGGGCAGCATAGGATTGCCCCATAGCAATGTATAATAATGGAGCCGGGGTAGAGAGTATTGCTTACAGATGTCCTGCCAATCCATGGTAATATCTCTAACTACCTTAAACTTAACTCGTTTGAAGTAGTTAGGATCAGAGGTCTTGTATAACATGAACCCAGCCGACGGACTGCAAGCTAACTGATAGGACAGCAAAGCCGGACCAACATCCGACCCGCAAAGCAAGCCCCGAATCCGGCCAAGACAAGCAGCCCAGTAGTAAAGCTTGAAGTCTGGGAGCTTAAGACCCCCTTGTGTATAAGGTAATTTCATAAGCCGAAGAGCCCTCCTGGCGCGTCTATACCCCCAAATAAAACTGACTATAGCACTGTATAATCACTTAAAAAGAGACCAAGGGACCCGCAGAGGTATCGAATGATATAAATATAAAAATTTAGGCAAAACATTCATTCTGATTATGTTGCACCACCCATAGATGCTGAGAGGAAGCCGGTGCCAGCTGCGCAGTTTAGCCGAGACTGTTTTGAGTAACGGTTCATAGTTTAAAGACACAATATCGTTGACCTGACTGCTAAGACAAACACCGAAGTAGGTAGCTGTTTGTGTAACCTCTAGTGTGAGAGGCAGGTTATCAGATTGAAAGTTTACAATTGTATGAGTCTTGGCTAAGTTTAACTTATAGCCGGAAAAGGAACCAAATAGCTCAGCCTCTCTCGTAATGTTAACTAAAGCTTCTCCAGGGTTAGCAGAGAAGACTGCTATATCATCTGCAGTAACCTTGAGTTCCACACCCGTTGAAACACCCTGGGGGTATCCCTCCATTCTGTTGCAGATGCCTTACGAACGGCTCGATATAAAGTGCAAACAGTAAGGGGGACAATGGGCAACCCTCCCGTGTCCCCCGTTGGACTGTGAAGAGGGCAGATATCATGCCATTCAATTTGATTGCTGCTACCAGCTTCTTATAAAGCTTCTGCACAGAGGAAATAAATTGAGAGCCAAGACCGAATGTTAGCATGGTCAGCCAGAGAGCTTCCCATGCAACTCTGTCAAACGCGTTTTCTGCGTCCAGCATGACCATCCCTATCCATTGATTAAGTTTGCCAGAGACATCGAAGGCTGCTACAGTGGTGTTAATGTGAGCCGTCTACAGCGGTGTTAATGTGAGCCGTCGTGTCTCTGCCAGGGACAAAGCCATGCTGCTGCTCTGAGACTAGCTTGTGAATAACAGGAGCAAGGCGTGAAGCCAAAATCTTACAAAACATTTTGGCATCAGAATTAATTAGGGATATTGGGCGATAAGAACCTCTGTTGTCAATTGGCTTCCCCTTCTTAGGGAATACCACAATATTAGTAGTACTCCATGAGGCAGGAGCATTCGCCCCACTAACGATGTACATACACACTGCATGAAGACATGTACAAATATATCCCTGAAAGTTTTATAAAAACTCAAGTGGAATGGTGTCCTCACCAGCCGCTTTGCCTGAGGGCAGAGATTTTATAGCATCCTCGACCTCGACTGGTTCTTTATCTTTTTGTAACTCTGTAGAGTCAAAGAAGTCGAGTTGAGGCAAGTGGCTCTCCTGCAGATATGCAATATTTATTGAATGGTGCAGACTCTGAATATAAATTAGCATAAAATAATCTAAACTGCTCCGCTATATCCTGTGGCTGAGTGCAGGACAGACCGCCATCCCCCTTAATAAGTTTGATGTTAGACCTAGCCTTCTGATCAGCAATTTGAACTGCCAACACCCGCCCCACCCTTTCTTCATACTCATACTTTAAAGTTTTATGCTTATGGTAGCTAATAGCAATTTTATCCGTTAGCCCTCTATTAATTTTGAACTAGACTTCAGAAGCCGAAGGTATATTAGCTGTGCCATTGGGTCCCTTGCACCGATCGCCCTAGCATGTTGGTGTGCCAGGTCTAAATAGTCAAGACGATCCTGTTCTGCCTCTGCAGTTGCCCGCTTATTTTGTGCTAGAACAAACTGAAGAGTCGCCCCCCCCTAACAAAAGCTTTCATACAGGCCCAGACTATTGAAATGCTAGCGGTGCCCAGATTGTTGTTTAGATACTCCTTCAATGCCCCTTTAATGTGACCTATATATTCAGAATGGCTAAGTAAGTCTCTGGGAAATGAAAAATCCTGAGGATCCTTTCTGACACCCAGTTGTTTCTGTAGCGTTAGCATTACTGGGTTATGGTCCGATGTGATTTTGGGACAGACTTCTATGCGGGCATGTTCCAACAATGACCTCTTGATAAAGATTGTGTCGATCCGAGAATACTGTTTGTGCGGGTGAGAATAGAATACCCTGGGCGCATTGGGAAGAGTGTCCTCCAGGCATCATCAAGCTGATGTATGTGCAATAATGCCAACAAAGCTGCCCTAGTCTTGACCATTCTGGCCCGTACTTTGCTATTGGTAGTATCTATTTTGCTATCCATAATACAATTGAAGTCGCCCATATTGATCAGATCCCTGGCCCACCTCAATAATTCAGAACTTAAATAATCAAAAACATCGGGACAGTCTGAGTTAGGACCGTATATTACACAGATCGTAGCCTTACGCCCTGCTATCAACAACTGAACTCAACAACTGAACTATTGCCCACCTGCCCTTAGTATCAGCTAATGTACGTAAAACAGTAACTGCGAGATTCCTAGCCCTCAATATAGCAACCCCACGGATAGAAACAGCTTGTGAAGTACATATTAATGTGTCATACCCAAGTTGACTCAGCAGTATTCTGTCCTTATATGCAAGATGAGTCTCGGATAGGCCAAGTAAATGTGGCTTAAATGCACGGAGTTCCTCTCCGATTAGTCGCCGTTTTCTAGATTGATTCGACCCTGCGAAATTCCAACATATACATTTCAAGTCAGACATTAAATAGTTTATATTCTGCCGCCTCCAACCTGACTCCCTCTTCAAGCGCCTTTTGTTCTGCATCTACATTCCCAACTATTGATTGGCTCCACTTTAGAATGTAGAAGTGCCATCTGATTCTCACAGGTTTTAGCAAATCTTGAAGTAGAGGTGTTGACTTCTTTGACTGCTGCGACCCGTTCATGCAAGTCCATGACATCTGATGACAGTAGGCGACCTTAGTGGTGACATCCAGAAGTGCTTGTTTGATCTCCCGACTGTCAGCTTTAGCTTGGAGGTAGTATTCCTGTGCCTCAGCTCTCTGAATGGATAGCGCCTGCAGAATTGTGGACAGAGAGGGCACCTCATGCTCCAGAGAGTGCAAGAGACTAGCGGACGGCCCTTCCATTGAATTACTGGGCGCTGTTGATATTGCAGGGGCAGGTCCAGACCAGGGTATCTCAAAATCTCTGGCCAAATTCCCTTCAGAACTGGCCGTCTGGACTGTTGGCGAGTCCATTGAGCTTGCACAGGGGCGAGGAGATGTTAATAAGTCACCCCCCTCAACTGCCGCCAATGCCATTGGGACCGTAGGTACCACAGCCTCCACATTGCCAGAATTGGAAAGTCGTGAAATAATGGCTTTAACCTCTCCCTTTGATGCCACCCATTTACGCAAAGGACTAAAGCCAGAATCAGCTTTCGTGCTGCTCGGGGTGGAATCCTTAAGTCGCCCAACTGTGGTAGTAAGTGGGAGTTTGGTGCCGCCGCTGTCTTTTCCATCTTTAGCCCCTCTGGTGCTTTTGGAACCTCTCACCTTTGGACCTTTCTCCCCCACTGGGGAACGTACTTTGGATGTATCCGATACCAAGATGTCGTCAGTCTCACCATCCTCACCTGACAGAGCCACGGACTCCAACAGGGCACCACCATGAATATCCAAAAGGACATTGACAGGATGAGTGTGCACAGAACCAGCAGATAGCCCCGGGTTACTGCTGGGCAACGCCGTTTGCTTTTGACATTCCAAGCTCGAAGTAGTATTGGTTTGAGAGTGAGGGTCCATGTCGCTGGGGGTCATGATGTTTAGATTGTTAGCAGAGAGCAGACGGTGAGACCGTACTTGAGTTGACACAGCAGATTGGGTGGCAGACGATACTGAAGGACTACAGTCACCCAGTTCTGGCTGCATTTGTACTCCGCGGCTCTCTCTTTCTCCCTCTCTCCCAGCATCCGAAAACACTTCTTGAGTACTACTGCTGTCGACCAAGGAGGGGCCACTCCCCTGCTGTACAATTGCTGAAGGTACTGTATTTGCAGTAGGAAGAGCTGGGGGATCACCCTTATCACCCCAGCCTTCATGTACCGCATTAATCAGTGCATCGGCCATCTCAAGCCCAGGGATGGATGTTTCAGAGCCACAGGAACGGAGCAGCCCACCAGCCCTGCCTGACCGCAATAGGCGCAGGATTGGTCTTCCCAGCTGGGGCCCTGCCTGACCGCAATAGGCGCAGGATTGGTCTTCCCAGCTGGGAGCGAGTGTCTTTATCGACTGTTGTACCAGTGTCCCCAGCTCTGCTACAAGCACCAAGTCCCCCCTCCGCCAAAACTGAACTTATTGTTACGGCTCCTGCCATTCTCGCTGTTCCCTCTGCCCTAGTTGTCGCTGCAGAATCACCAGTGCGCCCACGTCCTTTGGGAGCAGCGGTACGCTGTGGGGCCATTACACTGCCCAATGCAAACACAGCCGTTGTTAGCTCAGTACCACCAGTTTCACGTTTGAGAGTACAAGCAGGGAGTAAATAGGCAAGCAGCCCAGCGTGATACCACTGCGCCGCTCAGCTCACCTGGAAACAGTTGCGAGCGGCCGCCGAGCACAGCCGCCACATCAAAGCGGTTTCTGTATCTGCCCGCCGCATCTGGCGGCTCCGCTTGCTTTTCCATGTTTCCCAGCAACGACAGGGTAAGTGAACAATTGCCGACGTTTTCAGAACAAAATCGGAGTCTGCATTTCTGCGTGTGCTAAGACAAAGCCGTGGGGGAGAGGTGGAGCACCAGCGGGGCCGCGGTGTCGAGGAGGTCGGCGGGAGGTGTCCTCCCAAGCGGACTCAATCCGCCATCTTGCTTTCTCACACATGTAATCATTTTTTACAAGTTCTGTAATTTGCCCAATGTTTAGTTGGAATGACTCCAGGAATGCAATATTGTAACCTGTTGTGACCTATTGTTCTTATTTTACTAAAAGTGTCAGCCAAAATTTTGTTTCCTGAATCAGGCCATTAAGTGTTTATATAGTGGTGGGACTCCTGAAAGTATTCTTACTGCATTGCTCTAGATGACAGCATACAAAATAAAGAAACACTGAAACATTGCAGATTACTTCTATTTCAAGCACTATTAAAGAGCAAAGGCTGGGTTTATAGTTCTATCTGGCAATGTGGATTTGCCTATTTGCTAAACTGAAGTCCTACTTTTACAGACAGTGCCCTACTGGGTACAAAATGTATAATCCTGATGTTGTGGAGTTTCCTGAAACACTCCATTTTTAAGAGACTTGCATTGTAGTTTAATATCAGGTACCTTTCACCATGTTGTGGTTTTGACCAGCACATCATGTGTCATAAAAAGTTAACAAAAGAAGATGGGTCTAGCCAATCTTGCACGTTGACCTATGAATTCCTGTGCACCTTAGCCCTCACAATTTGCAGGCTCTATAATTTTCACACACACTTAAGCTGACGGGGTTAAAGGTTATAACTCAAATAAAGGCAGTAATAACTTACATTGCATATTTTAAGGCAGCTAAGGTTGTAAGTACTTCTTTGGAATGGTACCTTCTTTGAAATACATTTTGTTTTTAAAACCAAATACCAGTTATACTTCTGACACTGCACCACAATATATACTGATGACAAAGCTGAAAATATATTTGGTATTGCTAACCTTGATAGGAGCACATTAAACGTGGCTGTATTTATCTTTCAATGCTTTGTAGTCATTATATAAAAAAAATGAGAATTCAGAATAATGTTTTCCACTAATATCTACTCAAGCAAGATAAATAAGTTAGTAAAAGGATCCCTGTCACCATCCTCCTCACATCAGTGTTTGAATCTCTACCCTCCAGCCACTGGAGTGCATGCAATACACTTCCAGTGTCTGGGCAGTTGTCCTCTCCGTCCACCTTGTCCCAATACAAACCAGAGGCATCCAAATGGATCCTCCTCTGCATTGTAATGAATACTGTGAGCCAAATTTTGGGGATGAACATCAGGAGACATCCACTCCAGCATTTGCAGGATCCACTTTTCAATGTGTACATTGTTTGGCCATGTATTTTTCACATTGCTGTGATCTTGAGGTTACTGCTTCTGCAAGTGCAGCATTAAGCTCTTGCTATTTCAAGATGTATGTGTCCAGCCATTACTTTTCGCGTCCAACCCTCAAGCAGATCACTTGACCTGACTGGGGTGGTGGTCTAGCATTAGCCTCGTAGCAGATAGACTGTTTACCTGATTCTGCCCCTGCAAAAATACCTCACATAGCATAATCTGCACACTCAAATAATATTGTTTTTTTACAGTCTAGCAGCCTCAACTGTGCGCCGTCTTGACAATATACTCTGTACCCCTAAAATATGGCATGAAAAACTGACCTATAATTAAAACTTCTAATTGTTTCCTCCCCTTTTCTCTTCTCTTCCATACTCTGTATGCCTATTCTCTCTGAGCACAGCCTACTGTCACATGCATGCTGCATTAAATTGCCCTCAACTCATTTACGAGGTCACAATCTCTCCTCCTTCCTCTGAAAGTCACTTGACTTGCACTTGTGTCATGACTCTATTTACATAATGTAATATTGCATGACCTCTGCCTATGTGTCCGTAAAACTGACCCTTTGCCCTGAATTTTGACCCTTTGTCCTGGCCCCCCTAGCCGGGCATAGTGTAATTAGAAAGCATGGCAGGGAAGGGGGTTGTTTAACGAAGACTCAGTAACCCAAAAGCTCATACAACTTAATAACTCATCCCCAAAAAAGCTAACTCAGAATCAATGCCTGACACTTGCAGACAATCCGCCACTACAACGGAGTGCCGATTAATATGTGTAAATATGGGAGACTTGGGCCCCTCTTCACGCCCTGCAGGAGGTTCCAACATTTTACCCCACACCACTGCGCAGGTGAACTGGGCACAGGCGTGTCTTGACAGTTTAAATCCTGACTATGGTTGGAATGGTCATATTGGAGTTCTGTGAAAGTTGAGAGGTGTGAAGGGTTGGGGGGACTGGCTTCCTGAGTAGCACAGGCCTGGAGGTAGCATCTCTGGGAAAAGTGTATGGAGTTGAGTAAAGCCTGACTGTTGATTTTAAGCTTTTCTTACTATCCTCACTCTTTTCTCCCATGTTGGGCTCTAGTAGCCGCAGAGATACTTGAAAGCAGGGTTTAAGTGGGATGAAAAAGGGGGGTCCTAAAAGGGGCTTGGCCTATGTAATTAAGGGTGTGGCTTAAACACATAAACAGTATCTGTCATACTCATAGCGTACCTCCCGACCAGTAATTTGGTGCTTCTCTGAGCTTTCTGTTATTGCATCCAGACATATAACACAACAGACATACACCAAAAACCAGTCAGGGCTATTTGCTTTGTCAACGGTTGTTGGCTGTTTAAGATGAATGAGTAACAATGATTTTGTTCAAATAATAATGAAAATGTTTCAATTCTAATATTGTGACTGTGAATTAAACATTACTGAGACCTGTGGAAGGGGTAGTAGTCTTCAGAGTGTCTCAATCACTCCGCTTCACACTATGCTAGACATGTATGCCCTTTTCCGGTCCTCATCTCCTCCATTTCCAAACCCTACACCATTTCTCTTTCCGCTTCAGTACCCTCTTTTCATTCTTTCCCGAATGCACTTTCTCGCATCTCCTTCACATTTCATCACCGCCCAAAATTACAACAAGCTCACTCACCTGTGAGCACTGAAGTTTCTTTATGTTTCGCCTTGTCAATATTTTGACACCTGTGCACCTTCTTCACACATATTTGCACAGAATCACAGTTGCAACTGGAATACGCGACCATTACTCTGTGCGCACTGCAGACAGACCAAGGATTGGATGGTCATGTATTTTGAACTTCTTTTTTGATCCACCGACTGGCACTATGAGAAACGTGCGCTGCTTTCAGCCTCGACTCCAGAGCAATTGTGACATCCTGGAAATAGCTTACCTAGGGCCGTATGTATCATGCATTTACATTCTCAACCAGTAAAATGCATTTTGTATGTATGAATTCCAATTTGCAATTCGGTAACAGGTTACAGAATCGCAATTTGGAATTGTGAATACATACCAATTCTGTATTGGGAAGGGGTGTGTTTAGGGCATCTCTTCCTAATACCGAATCACAGCGGTATGTAAGAATGTTTTGCGACCGAAATGCAGTCACAAAACATTCGCATTTTACCACCTACTTTAAGTAGGTGGTAACCCATTTGCGAATGGGAAGGGGTCCCCAAGGGACCTTTCCCCTTTGGGAATGGTAGCGAAAAAGTTTTTTCAGTGCAGGCAGTGGTCCCATTGACCACTGCCTGCTCTTAAAAAATTATAAGGAAACTTTTCGTTTATCTTTTTTATATGCAACGTGTTTCTCTTTAATGAAAACGGGCTGCATTTTGTAAAAAATGATTGCTTTATTTTAAAGCAATCATGGACATGGTGGTCTGCTGACTTCAGCAGGCTGCTGTCCCCGTAAATTTAGCGATTCCTAATGGGTCACAAATTGCAACCTACCTCATTAATATTCATGAGATAGGTCGAGTTGGGACCCACTAGGAATCTCTAAATGAAACTCATTGAGTTTCATATTTTAGGAATAGCAATTAATTGCGATTTGCAGAGAATCCTAATTAGCTAATCGCTATTTCCAATAATGATACATATGACCCCTAAGCTTGTAGTCCCTGAGGCTGTTAAACATGTGAAATATATCCAGAAACTAAATCGCTGACATGGATTACTTTAACTTTTTTTTACATTCATTGTTCAGAAATTTGTGAGTGCTTTCGCCAGTAAGGTTAAGGACATGAACCTACATCACTATAGGGACGGGTCTGAGACCCGAACGGATCCGGTCCACTTAAAGGCCTGCTTGAATGGTTCTGAGTGGCAGAGAGGTGGGCGATTCATTTAATTCACCAGCACTAGCGGAATGCTCAGTTACAACATGATACCCGCCGGCCTCTCTTGGGTATGTGCAGGGCCGGCTCTAGGGCGGTGCGACCGGTGCCACCGCACCGGGTGCTGGCTTCCTGGGGGCGCCGTGTTTGTAAGTTTATTATGTTTTTGAAGCACCTGCCGCAGCGTTCCTTTCCTCGGCAATTACCAGGCCTCACAAAAATGTCAAGATAACACCTGTAATTAATATCCTTCCTGGAGAGAGATCAGAGTTTTGTATAATTGAGGTTTTGACTTATGTGAAGTTAGTGCAGAGGGTCAATATGCCTGCTGCAAAGAACGTGTACCAAGTAGATTACAGAGTGCATATAATGTAAACAGATCAGCGGGTTACTGCTTTTAAAAGAGACATCCTTTTATTACTTGCAATCTGTAGTATCTTCATGTTATGTTTATAGTGTTCCCCTTTACCTTGTAACTAGCTGCTCAGCCAGTGTGAGTGTTCTGTGTGGAATGTTGACATGAGTGGAATGCTTGGGTGCCTGGTGTGTGTGAGACAGTTGGAAGATGGGCTGAGCAGCTAGCAGGCTGCTCCTGGTGGGGCTGTTACTATGGATGTTAAGAACTAAATAAATAACTTGAAAGACACAACTTGTCTACGTCTGCTGTGTCACCTCTATGCCTGGAACCCACTTATTACACAATATATAACTTAAAGTCCTAATATAGAACAGTGAGCTATTAACTTTCATCATAGAACTGCATACACAATGCAAAGTATACATTAGAACATTGATTAATTTTGCAAAAAGGATTAATTTGGCTAGAAATCCATTCTTATTATTAAAGAAAACTCCGAACTAAGCGGTTTCTTTTTCGACTCTGAGTTTGTGCTTCTCCTGACCAAGCACTCTTAAACTATACTGCCTACCAGTATGGATGACATGTGACTCCTACACTTTTAGTCCTTTGGCTTATGTAACATTTCCTATACACTGATTTAGACACGTATGATTAATTATCTCTGTGTAATGTGTGTGTGATGTAAAGTGCTCTGACACCCTACACTGGTATGAGTTGCACTATATAACTAATTCAGTGCATCTGAGAGAGACTTGGTCACTGTTAAAGGGTGCTAGTGAGAGAATCCGTGGTGGAGGTGGTCATTGGGGGGGGGTGGGAGGGGGGAGGCGCCAACAAATATTGTCGCACAGGGTGTCACCAGCACTAAAGCCGGCCCTGGGTATGTGGGCGGTTATATGTCGTTATTGTGCCTAATAAACAAAGTTAATCCTTAAAATATGCAGCCATCACTTCAGCACAGATTCGTCTTTGACCCGAAGGTCAGAGGTTTGAATCCCTGCCAGGTGACTCAGCCTTGCAGCATTTCCTTGCAGCCATAATGTGTGCGACTCAGTCGGATAATGATCACACCTATTAATAAACTGCCGAAAGGCAATTCACTTTGTGACTACAAAGTGCATGCAGCGCCTTATCTGAATTCTAATCGGATGCTTGAAATGAAAATCTGGAAGTGCAAATACTCAACATTCTACAGTAACTGCCTGATACTGAGAAGTGCTGGTAGTCGCCAATTGAACGTATTGTGCACCTGCTGAGAAGTGCATGTATAATTAAAGAGGTGCATATGCTCAGTACTTGATAGTAACTGCTTATTTAAGGTACTGGCTCTAATGCGCGTTGTAATAAAATAGAAGCTGTAATTTTGTCAGACTGATGCTTCTCAAGAGAGGCCTTCCCCTGTTAGGTTGACTTGTGACTGACTTTTCCTGCCTTATTGCCTCTTTCACAGGAGCAAGCATGTCCGGTGTTTCTCCGTAGGACCGTCCTCCATTGCTCACTGGGCCCATTCCAGGATGTGACGTCACTCACCTCTCGTCAGCACCGCAGATTCCATCCCTTCCTTGTACTTGGAGAGCGCAGCTTCCAGCTCGCTGAGCTCGATGAATCCAGAGCCGTCGGTGTCCCACTTCTGGAACAGGGCCTCGAGGACGAGCTTCCGCCGGGCAGAGAAGGCCTCGCGACGAACCTGGAGACACAGAGCAGAAGTAGAAGTCATGAGAAAGGATGTGTCATGGTTAGGTATACATTTACAGTGAACTGACCAGTTGATGAGGACATTTTGATAAAGTGGCGCCAAATTGTGCGTTTTAAAGCTACTGTTCAAATAAACTGAGTATGCAATTTGACATGGCCCCCATCAAATCACAAAATAATATATTTTTTTTAAAAACACTTTCCTTCAATTCCACCAATGAAATGTTTCCATCTTGCCACTTCAACGCAGATTTGCAGTCAGGTAGTGTGAATAACAAAGGAAAGTTAGATCTCAAACCTTGCATGGCAGAAATATGTTTCAGGTTAGAAAAATGTTCCAGGCTTGGACAGCAAACCTGGGTGCACTGACCTTAGAGGCCCGTGGCAGCAGTTAATTCTAGTGTATGAATTATTCATTGTCATTTTGTAATCTTTATATGTTGTAAGAATGTCAACGTCGATAATCTCACAAGTGGTGACATTCTTTTCCCCTGGTGACCCTCCATGCACCGGTGAGCCCCAAAAGCGGTAGGGATGATCAGGTGTAATGGCGATCTTGTGGCCTTCAAGGGCACTGCTGACCCACCCAGTCCTGGAGAGCAGAGCTGATTACAGCACATGAAGGCCGCAATAGGCAGCTACCATACTGCGACACCATAGGAGGTCACAAAAGCGCGCCAGGCTGCACAGGGCCTTGACGTGAGAAGGGGATGGGATGCTCAGACAGCCAACTGCAATTTTGTCTGAATATCTGAAAATCCTTGCTGCAGCTCTGGGGGTCTTTAGCAGCACTGGTAAACCTTGGAGGCACTGGTGGTATAGATATGGCCCGTTAATTCAGTACTGTACAGGATGCATGGATGTTGTTTAGCGGTCACCAGGGGTCGCAGCTGCGACCCCTGGCTTCCCTCCTGGGACCCCTGGCACTGTCTTTGCGACCCCTGGCCTCAGAGGTGGTAGGGGCAGTGCCAGAAACATAAGTTAGACAAGGCTCCAGTGAGTTTTGTTTACTTTCTGTACCCTTCAGCTATATCATGTGCGGAGCCAGGTAAAAATGTGCCTGGGTGGCTCCTGCTGCCAATGAGCATGTGAAGGGAGCTAGAAATACAAGAGAGTGAGAGAGAGAAAGAGAGAGGGGATGGAGTGGAAAGACTGTAAGGGGAAATGAGGGGAAAATAACAAAAAGGAAGAACAGGAAAATGACACCACTTAGAGACGAGTGAGAGAGACAAAGACGCTCTGTTTTTGCATGTGTGAGAGAGAGAGACAGAAGGGTTAAATAGACATCAGAGAGAGAGGTGACTGCTGTGAGAGAGGTATAGACAGGTGTGAAAGAGAGTGTGGCAGGTGAGAGCAATAGGTGATACAAACATAGACAGGTGACAACGAGACAGCCACGAGAGAGACAGAGGGGGGAGACCAGTGAGAGGGGATGTCCATATAAGAGATGTGATGGACAGAAACAGATAAGTAAGAGAAAAGACTGGTGTGAGAAAAGTGATAAAGAGACAACTGGTGATAGACAAATGAGCAGCAGAGGGAGATTGGTGAGACTTGCTAGAAAATGTCAGCTTAGAGAAGGGCCGGTAAAAGACAAGTAATAAAGATGCAGCTGAGAGCGTGGAGACAGGTGAAAGAGGTGAGAGACTGGTGAGAAAGAGTCTGTTTAGAGAGAAGGAGAGGCAGAGAATGGGGGAGACAGTTGAACAAGTTACTAACCTTAGGTAACACCTTTTCTGGTAGAGACTATATCTAACCGCAGATTAACTTACCTTTGAATTTTATAGGCGTAAGTCTGGATCCGGAAGATTTTTCGTGAGCATTCCCCAGCGTGCAGGTAGGTGGATTCGTTCGGCTCCACGTGCGGCGGCGGCACCCGCCCCAGAAATCACATCCGCTGCACCTATATAGGCACCATCTAGACACTCTGACAGCAGTTTCTTTTCACAACTTTCCACGCCAGAAGAACAGAGCCATGAAGAACACAGACCACTGGTGTGGGAAACTAAGGCCCTGAAAAGAGATCAGCCCTGTCCCTAGAAATCTGTTCTCAGAGCAGGGAGGATGGGAGGGTTGGTAAGGGATCTGTGGCTAGATATAGTGTTTATCTTAAACAAGAGGAACCAGGAGCCATATTTAAGCAGGTCCTGCACACACGCTCCAAGGCAATAGTGAAAAACACACGGGGTGTGCAGTTCCTAAGGGTGGAAGGGAAAAGAAGGTCTTTTCTAAAAAGTGCCCTCACACACCCCGAAGGATGTCATGCTTCATCATCGGGCCTGCTCCTTGTCGGGCCAGCGCTGCAGTGCCCGACAGGCACCCGGGAAGGGGCTCTTTGGCGGAGATCTTTTATTGATGAGGCCGTAGGGTGAGTGCGGGTGTGTGAGCTAGGTAGTGCAGTGAGTGTGAATGGGTATAGGGCAGCCCTAACTAATGTATTTAGTATCAGGGGGCTCTAGCCTAATTAAACAAGCATTGGCATAGCCAATAGGTCTCGCCTTTGGGACCTTATAAGTGTTTAGCCATGCAACAGTTGATGTTGTTGCACCAAGGATATTGTGCTGCATAACTAAATACTTATAAGGTCCCAAAAGCGAGACCTATTGGCTATGCCAATGCTTGTTTTACATATTCTAGTACATATCAGTTATAAAAATAATTAAAAAGGTGATAATTCCTAACTAAAAACCCTGGCCTCAAAAGTGCTAATGTGCTTAGTGTGCTTCGGGCCGTTAAAGTGCGTGTATCTGCCACCTAAGGACTTCTGCACCTCCAGGGCCAGTCCAGCCTCATGTGTGGTTACTTGTCATTTGGACTTACAGGCCACAGTCAGAACGTAAGTCCCTAGTTGTTCAATCTATAAGTTGCGTCCTGGCTAAAAGACCTGGCCACTAAAGTGCTAATGTGCTTGTTGTGCGTCAGCGTGTTAAGGTGCATATAATAGCCACCTAAGGACATCCTCGCCACCCAGGCAACCCAAGCCGTGTGGTTGTTTACCTGCCATTTGGTCTTTCATGCCACAGTCAAAACCTAATGCCCTTGTTGTTCTGTCAGCCGGGCGTGCATCTCTGCCATATATTTCCTAAATCTGGCCAGCTCAGATGGTGAAGTGCTGGTAAACAGTGCTGATACTGCTTCTGCACATGTCCATACCCCTTTTAAGAAAAGCATAGGCTTTAGCAACTTGTGACGTGGTTGGAGCACGGCTAGCAGCAGCAAACCAGATGGAGCAGGGACTCCTCTCCATGCTTGCAATGTCTACACTTGACTATTTGTGCTAAAGATTTCCAGCCAAGATTGAGCCCTTTTGTTGGAAAGGGCACCAGCCGGGCCCATTGGGGGCCATATTACAATAAGTGCCCCGGAGGCGCAACCGGCGTTTGCGCCCACTTTGCACGCCGCTGGGGCACTTTGGTATTATAGAAGGGGGCACAGATGCCTGTGCGTCCCCTTCACTAATACCGATAGCACTAGCGCACTTAAAGCGCTAGCGCTACCTTCAGAGGGTGTTCCCTCATTTGCATAGGGGCGTGCCCTATGCAAATGAGGGAATTCCATTGACTCTGCGCCCGCGCCATTTTACTGACGCGGGCGCAGAGGCAAAGAAGCCCTCAGGAGGCGAACTGTCAGTGCGACATTTAAAAGGTGGCGGTGGCGACTCCTGAGAGCAGCACTCTGCAGGGGGTAAATGTGGTCCCATGGACCCCCTAGACATCCCCTTGCAGGCTGGTGCAGTCACTGACTTCACCCGCCTGCAAGGGGATCTCTAGTCCCCTGTAAAAGTGCAGGCGGGTGCCGCCTGCACTGTGAAAACACGGAGCAGCTGCTCCATGTTTTCACATGAATGCGCTGCCGAGTTTAAGCTGCCCTGGGAGCAGTGCATACATCATAATAGGGCACTCATTGTTTGCACCCGACGCACCTTTTAAAAGGTGTGCCGGGTGCAAACAATGACAGGTGGGTCGGGTGCAAACAATGACAATGCGTAATACGGCCCTGATTGTCTTTTAGGACCTTTCTTCCTAGTGCTTGGTTTAGATATGGCTATATTCTATTTGCCTCATAAAATAAGATTAAGCCTGGCTGCCCTCTATTGGACAGATAACAGGACATATCTGCTTCCCGTGATAACTGGTAGATTTGTTTAGTAATAGCATTCTTTATAGTGGCATAGCTCCCAGCGCCTTGAAACCATTGAGGGGTGAGATGTTAGCGCTTTACAAATACCAATTATTATTATTCATTGCACCAAGGACGCTGTTCTCATGTCCTGGATTTTTAACAACCTAATCATCTCTGGGAGGAGTCATCCTGGTTCACGTCGAGCAATCAAAGTGAACAAACTCACTGGAAAACCTCAGGACTGGCACGGAGATGTCTGGCTGCTAGTTGCTGTTGTGAACAAGCATGGGAAATGCAATAGGTCTCGCATTTGTTTAAGTTAGAGCCTTTGGCTTTGCTAATGGTATTGTATTTTAGCCATCTGTTATTCAGTGTATAACAATTGTTAAAGAAGGGAAGGGGGGATTGAGCCCAGGCATTCAGGTTTCACATTGTGCAATATTGCCCGTAGATGTGTATGCCTTCAACAAAGGTTAATGCTTCAATTTTAATTCATGGTGTATAAGGTGACAGGCAGAACCCACATTTTTGGCAGTTTTGCATAGCAGAAATCTTGCACAAGGGCGCTTCACTACAGACTACCTTACATTGTTTCGACAAATAGATAAGAGCAGTCAAATGACGTTGATATGAGGCTGCGATTCACTCTTGCCTCTAGGCCACATCTCACCTGTGAAAGCTCTGAATGGTTTGGGATTATGTTTTTCAGAGGACCTTTATTTGAGCCAGGCATCTGGCTCAAACTTTCAGTGACTTGCCCACCTGTGCTTTTTGTGTATTTATTTTATATGTTGGTATCTGCTTTCAGTGAGTGAAACTGCTGACTGAATTGTATTTTTTATGTGCCATTCACTTTGAGAACGCAAACATGTATTAAGTACAATCTATCTCCCACTGTTCGCACAAACATTTTTGCTGATTGCTGATCTTCAGAAATGTTGGTCATGATTATTAATTTTGGCAACAATCTGAAGAAATCCCGCCTGGATGCTGAGGCTGCGTTAGCACCTGTAACATGAACGTGTTTTCCGTGCAGGTATTTGATTTTGAAAACGCTGAATTAAAAAAAAAAGAATTGTAGTTTTACATAGTGTGAACTCGACCGAACGGTTGTAGCGCTTTACGTGAGCACCAGTTACATTAAGCAAGACCATCAACCTTTTTTATATTTAGGCAAAGGGAAATTAAGTGATTTGCCCAGAATCACAGGATGTTGAGCCGGCGCCGAGATTCAAAACTAAATCCCCCTGCCCCAAAACCTGCAGCTCTGGCCGTTACACCGCATCCTTTTACTCGTTCGACCTGGATGGCCTGTTTGCTTCTAAGAGTCTCTTGGAAGGGATTTCCTAGCTTCAAGGCTGAAGCTTTGTTATTTAGAGACTAACAGGCTTTTGTTTCAGCTTCGCCTCCATCGGATCACTTGCCCACCGCTTCTAAATAGGAAGCCTCGCTCTGTGCACTCCCACCCTTTACTAACTCGTCAGAGTGAGGTCAATGAAGTGTGCTCTTAAGACCCCCGCCCACCCTGTGATGACTTAGTAAAGGGTGTGAGGCAGCAATGTGTGATTAGCAGCCAGATGCGTTACCGGGCTGTTGATGAAAAAGCTCGGGCTGCCTTAAAAAGCAAGGCTTCTGTATGTCATATGTGGTGGACCCCGAAGACCCCTGATCCCGAAAGGCCAGGGCTGGTGTAAAGTAAGTCCTTCGGCCTCCACGAAGGGTGACACAGGCGCACGTCTCTTTAAAGTGCCTGGTTACTGCCTGACTCTCACGTCATTGCAATTATTTAATAACATCACAAATGTGGATCCGGATTATACATAATTACACAAAGGCTGTAACATCAAGATCGACATTTGTGATAATAATTAAGCCATGGAGGCACAACATAATAGCGACCTGGCAGACGGAGGTCGTTCTTGCTACGGGTGGCACTGGGCACTGGAAAGCGGTGTGACAGGGTAGGGAGGGCTTTGGTGGGCCAGAAGGGAGAACGGGATCAGGGTATGTTGCACAGGGTAAAGGAGACTCCAGTTCGATGCTAGTTATGTTTCCTGAAGAAATATGTATATTCAAGTCCAAAAGCACGGAGCCCACAACCAACTTACCCTGCGCCTCGGCCAGTCAGCAGGAACTGCCTTAACCGATGCTGAAGCAATGCCAGCAAAGCTCTTACATATTTAAAAGCACAACAAGTTTACTGAACACGGTATGCAAGCAAGAGCTAAAGCATATAAAAACGAACAGTTCCCAATGAAAAGCTTAACAAGCGTACACGCCTCAAGTAAAAAAAAAAACTGTCGGCAAAAGTGAAAGCGTTTCCATGTGGGAGCGAGCGGCGCCAGGAGCGATAATTGCTACCATATGGCGCCGCTCGCTCCCGCAAGTGAATCGCCAAACGTGTACGCGTTGCCATTGAAGGCAATGGAACGCGTGCACGTTTTTGGCTGAAAAGCCGAAGCGATTGCAAAAGGTCTTTTTGCCTATGCAGCGCATGCGCGCTGCGTAGGCGAGACCTAAAAAGGGGTGGGCCCCAACTGGATGTAATGATCCTATAGGGCTAGTGTGGAGCATAGGGTCGACATGTTTCATGCCTAATTAGCCCCTAACGGGTCTGGTGGCACTTCATCAGGACCAAAGAATAATGTAAAGGTACTCTGGCACTACCGCAATACTGGTTCAGTAATTACCAGCTAGTAACCAGATGCAGTTGAGCACCCTGAGTCAAGGGATACCGAGGAGAAAGACCCCAAGAAAGAAGGGCTTTTGCTGACGGGGATAGCAGAGCACTTCGTTGCTCTGATGGCAGGTAGACAGCACAACTAGCTTCAGTCCTACCCTGGCTCCGGGCCCCGGGCCCCGTTTTTTAGATATAGTGTTTACCAGATAAGGTGTTATTGAAAGTAAGTAACTTGTTCATCTGATAGAGACTTCTAGCCGCAGATGCCTTACCTTTGAATAGATACCCAAGCAATACCATCACCGGTGGTGGGTCTGTGGACCAATTTCAAATAAGGAAGTCCTGCAGGACCAAACGGGCAAAGTGCCCATCCCTACGGGGCTGACAGTCCAGACAGTAATGTTTGGTGAACGAGTGCAAGGAAGCCCACGTTGCTGCCTGGCAGATGTCCAAGACCCGAACTCTACGAGCTAATGCAGTGGTCGCAGTTTTAACTCTGGTGGAATGAGCTCGCAAACCTTCTGGAGGTTGCTTCTTGGCCAATGCGTAGCAGGTTTTAATGCAGATGGAGATGGTCCACTTCTGCATAGCCCGGCCTTTCTTCGCACCAACATACCCCACGAAGAGTTGGTCGTCCACCCAGAACTCTTGTGTGCGGTCAAGGTAGAATGACAATGCTCTTTTTGGGTCCAGATGGTGGAGTCTCTCCTCTTCTTCAGAAGGATGTGGAGGAGCGTAAACCGTAGGCAGTGCGATGGACTGGCCTACGTGAAAAGGGCTAACTGCTTTCGGTATAAAGCATTCCCTTGTGCAAAGCACCATTTTGTCAGGATAAACTGAAAGGTAAGGCGGCGTAGATGACCAGGCCTGCAGCTCACTTACTCTATGGGCAGATGTAATAGCCACAAGGAAGGCTGTTTTAATCGTCAGGTGCCTGAGGGGATAATTATGGAGACGCTCGAAAGGAGCACACATCAAGAAAGCTTAAACTAGATTAAGGTCCCACTGAGACATGATAAATGGTGAATATTGTGACTGTGAATTAAACATTACTGAGACCTGTGGAAGGGATAGTGGTCTTCAGAGTGTCTCAATCACTCCAGTTCAAACTATGTTAGACATGTATGCCCTTTTCCGGTCCTCATCTCCTCCATTTACAAATCTTACACCATATATTTTTCCTCTTCAGTACCCTCTTTTCACTCTCTCCTGAATGCACTTTTTCGCACCTCCTTCACATTTCACAAAAGCCCAAACAAACAATACGCCCACTCACCTGTGAACACTGCAGTTTCTTTTTCTTTTGCTTTGTCAATATTTTGACAACTGTGCACCTTCTTCACACATATTTGCACTGAAGCACAATTGCAACATGGAATACATCACTGTACACTCTGCTGACAGACCAAGGATTGGATGATCATGTATTTTGAACACCTTTTTTGACCCACTGACAGGCACTATGAGAACCGTGCACTGCCTCCAGCCATGACTCCAGAGGGAAGAGATGAACAAGACTCTTTAGAAACCTATGTACAATAGAGGATTTGAAAAAAGAAGGTTGGTCCGGCAGCCGCAAAAAAAGCTGAAAAAGCAGACACATATCCCTTAAGAGTACCCAGAGCAGAGCCCTGCTGGCCAAGGGAAAGAATGAAGAGTAAAACTTCAGAAGGGGGCAGAAAGGGGATCAATGTATTTTTCTGCATAGCAAGCCACTAGCTCTTTCCAACTGGAGGCTTATACTATCTTGGTGGTGGGACGCCTGGCTGCCAAGATGACATCACAGACTTTGGGAGGAAGGCTGAAGGCTGTCAACTGGCGCTGCTCAATCTCCACTCAAGAAGGCGGAGAATGGACAAGTTCGGGTGGAGGGCCCTCCCCTGCTGCTGTGACAGAAGATCCTCCCAAAGGGGCATCCTGATTGGAGGATTGATAGCCATGCTCAGTAGCTCGGGGTGCCAGACTCTTTCTGCCCAACCGCAGCCACAGGGATAAATTTGCCCTGGTCATTCTAGATATTCTTGAGAACTCTGGGCAAGAATGGGATGGGCAGAAAGGCGTATAGGAGGCCTGTGCTCCACTCGAGACGAAAAGTGTCTCCGAGCGAGAGCCACCTTGGAAACTCCAACGTGCCAAACTGCTGACATTGCATGTTCTTTGCAGAGGCAAACAGATCTAACCAAGGCTCTCCCCAATGTTGAAAGAGACTTTGAGCCACCTCTGGTTAGAGACGCCATTTGTGATCCGCTAGGCATTGAAGGCTGAGTTTGTCCGCTCTGGCATTTAGAGAGCCCACCAGGTATTGAACCACCAGGGATATGCCCTACTGTTCCAATCATGTCCAGAGATGCAGGGTCTCTTGACAAATGGTCCACAACCCCACCCTACCCTGTTTGTTGCAGTACCACATGGCGGTGGTGTTGTCCGTGAACACGTGCACTAGCCTTCCCTTAATGGAGGGTAGAAAGGCCTTCAATCCCAGTTGGATTGCAAGGAGCTCAGCAGGTTGATGTGGAGTCTGGATTCCGCCAGAGACCAGAGTCCTCTGATCTCCACCTCTTCCACATGGCCACCCCACCCCATCCCATTAGTGACCCATCTGTCACTACTGTGAGATCTGGTTGGGGAAGGGAGAGCGGTCTGCTTCTGACCCAATTGTGGTTTGTGAGCCACCACTGCAGATCTTTCACAGTTCACTTCGAGATCTGGACCATGTCAGAAAGGTTCCCCTGATGCTGTGCCCATTAAAACGTCAGTACCCGCTGGGCCCATTAAAACTTCAGTACCCGCATATGCCATCGGGCATGAGTTACCAGCTGGATGCAGGAGGAAATGAGTCCCAACAGCCTCAGGGTCTGCCTCCCCAAAATCCAGGATAGACGCTGAAACATCGGTATCATAGCCTGAATATCCTGGATTTGCCACTCTACACTACACTGTTTCCAGAACAGCTCCAATGAAAGGGAGTGTCTGATAGGAAGTCAGGTGTGACTTTGGCATGTTGATAGTGATCCCCAGAGAGTGCAGGAGGTTCGCCGTAGTCTGGAGGTGGGAGACAGCAGCCTGGGGCGAGCCCACCTTCAACAGCCAGTCGTTGAGATAGGGGAAGACTGGCACCCCTGATATCCGCAGATGATCTGCAACCACCGCCATCTCCCTGGGGAACACCCGAGGGGCGCTGGTAAGGCCAAAAGAGAGCACAGTGAACTGAAAGTGCTCGTGGCCCACCATGATCCGCAGGTAAGGCCGGTGGGCAGGCAGTTCAGGAATGTAAAATAGGCGTCCTGCAAGTCCAATGCTACCATTCAGTCTCCTGGGTCCAGGGCAGACAGAACCTGAACTAACATGAGCATTTTGAATTACTCATTCTTGAGGAAGTAGTTGAGGGGCTACAGGTCTAGGATAGGACATAGGCCTCTGTCCTTTTTGGGGACCAGAAAGTAGCGGGAATAGCAACCACAGCCCACGTCTGGCACCGGCACCCTCTCTATGGCGCCATTGGCCAAGTGAGCCATGACTTCCTTGCGGAGAAGGGATAGATGATCCTCCATTAGCTGGTCATCAGATGGTGGCATGGAGGGCGGGGTTGTCACAAAGGGGAGGCAGTAGCCCCTTAGGAGGAGTTGCAAAACCCATCTGTCCAAAGTTAGGGCCTACCAGTGGAGCAGGTGATGGCGAATCCTGCTGCCAACTGGATGCCCATCTGGTAATGGGGGAGATTAGGAGGGTTTCGAGGCTGCAGCTACTGGGGGATGGTAGACTGACCAGACCGCTGGCTGCCTGAACCCCGAGGTCTGTGGGTTCGGCGGCATCTGCCACACAGAGGCTTGGGAGCATGCGTTTCTCGGTGGCTGGGAGGGAATTAGTGTGACTGGAAGCCCCTTTTGTAGCCATGAAAGGAGGGAAAGGCAGATTGAGGGTGATGTGGGGCCATAAGTAACACCCATGACCTGGCCGTAGCCCGACTGTCCTTAAAGTGCTCCAGCGCAGAATCGGCCTTGTCTCCAAAGAGACGGGTTCCATCAAAGGGCATGTCCATAAGAGAGAATTGGAATTGGACATGCCCCAAAAAGCCAGTCATCCTCAATCAGGCATGGTGCCTCAAGGCCACCATCAACGAAACTGCTCTGACAAGAGAGTCCACAAAGGATAATGAACTTTGCTGCATCTCTCCCATTGGCCTGAAAGTGTATGGCCCGGACCTCCACCAGAACTGTTGGCAGCACTTGCGCAACCGTGTCCCACAGAGCATGGGAATAATGGCCCAAAAGGCATGTGGTGTTCACAGACCACAATGCCAGGTTGGCGGAAGAAACATCTTATTCCCCAGCCTCTTGGATTCCCTATCCGGTGGAGCGGTAGGAAACGTGCCTTGGGATGTGGAAGCTTGGACCACCAAGTTCTCCTGGATAGGTAGTTGGGTGAGGATGTTTGGGTCCCCTGGGGCAGGACAATGGCAGCAGGTGATCATCCCATTCATAGGAGAACCTGTGTGAGTTTTGGACCAAGTCCCCAAAAGGAAGTCAGTGAGGGCATCATTGAACGGGAGTAGTAGTTCTCAGGGGAGTACTCCCGGTTGCAGCACCTTTGTCAAGACGTTAGTCTTCACTTCCACTGAAGGCAACTGAAGGTAAAGGACCTCAGCCACCCTCCACACCACCATTGCATAAGAAGCTCCCTCCTCTGTACCCACAGTAGGGGGAAAGCATACCAGTATCTGGAGAAGTATCCAGTTCACTGGCTTCACCCAGTTTCTCACACCAGTCTATGTTAGGGTGTTCTTCATATGACTGGTCTGCCTAGGGGTCCAGCAACCCCTCCCATTCCTCCCGAGTCCTAACCCAAGGAAATAGGACTCAGGCTCCAATCTAGGAGGCAAGGATCCTTTTGGTGCCAGGTACGACTCCCCTCTGGCTCTGTATCCGAGTCTGGAATCAGAATGGGGACGGCGCTGCCAGTGGGGGCCGGTGCCATCAGGAGCTTCATCATCGGGACCGGCATCAGGGAAGGTCAAGATGGCACAACCTGTGCCACTCCAGCTCGAGGAACGGATCCTTGGGCCCTGACTGGAGCTGGGCCGGAACCACTGGTGCGAAACCAGATGGGGCCTCTTCTGACCATGCGGGGCTCGAAGGCGTGCAGGTGGGGTCCACCCGCCCAAATATGAGGCGCATGCAGGGCCGGACTGGCCGTAGTGGGCACTGGGCATTTCTCCGGTGGGCCACCAGGGCTGGGGGCCGGTTTGGGGCCCCTGGCGGCCGTTTTTGTTACAGGGCCGTTTTTGCAGCATAGCTGCAATATCGACCCCTGTAACAAAATCGGCCGAAACCGGCCCTGGCAAACAGCTCGGCCGCACACCGAACCCTCCGGAAAGGGGGGGGGGGGACCGAGCACTTTGCCAGGGCCGGTTTTGGTTCCCAGTCCGGCCCTGGGCGCATGGCCTCATAAAACTCCTTTAGTTGGACGGGGATCGCTCCAACTCCCGGAAAGTCAGGGAAGTGGGGAGTCGGCACAGGCTCAGGCTCTACCATGGAGCTAGGCCCTGATTGTCAACGCTCTCTTGTCTTGTCAGTCAACAGGCGAGGAGAAGTCGAAGACCTCTTAAACTTCTTCTTCTAGTGTCAAGACTTATTCGAATGCCCTGAGAATTTGGAGTGCGTCGAGGATCTCAGACTCCACGACCGCTCCCAGGACCTTCCCCTAAACTGGGACCTCGAGTTTTGCGGCGTCGCAGGCCAAGCCACCATGAGCTACAGGGACTGCTCCTGCAAGGCCTTAGGTCTCAGGGCGCAGCACTCAGATCATGACTTTGGGTCGTGTTCGTGCTCAAGACACCACTGGCATTCAAGATGCGGATCCGTCACCTGCATCAGTTGATGACAGGCTCCACAGGACTTGAAGCTGGCTTTACTGGAGGACATCCCTGCCACACCAGGAGGAAAAAACCTCAAAGAGTCAACAAAAAGTTGACAAAACCCAGTCAAACTGTGATTGAAGAGGTAGCTCTTCTACAAATCAGCGTTGGCTGGCGCAGAAAGAAAATAACTAACGTCAGCGCGCCTGGGTGGGACCTATATAGGTGCTGCGGATGTTATTTCTGGCACGGACAACACTGTTGAAGCACGCAGAGCCAAACGACGCCACCTACCGGCGCGCAGGGGTACTGCTCACGAAAAATCTTCCGGATCCAGTCTGACGCCTGAGAAATTCAAATGTAAGGAATCTGCGGCTAGAAGTTACTATCAGATGAAAGAGGTGCTAGAGACAATGAAAGAGACAGCTCAGAGAGAAGGGAAGGCAGGTGTGAGAAAAGTGCAATAAATAGACAAGTTAAAAAGACAGATGTGAGGTGGACAAGTAAGAAGATGGCAGCTGAAAGAAGGGAATTTAGAGAGGTGTTAATGTGACAGAGCTGAATGGGAGACAGAGCAGTTATACAGTTTAAAAAGAGAGAGAAAGTGGACATAAGAAGACAGGTTATAAAAAAAACAGCTGAGGGAGAGGTGTGGAAAAGGAAAGATAAGCAATATGGAAGTGATAGTAAGATAAGACAGGTGAGAAAGAGACAAGGGAGTTAGAGGGGGAGATAAGTGAAAGAGGTTAGAAAGAAATAGTCCAGGTGAGAAAGTCAGGTGAGAGGGGAAGGTAAGTGAGATATTATAATGAGATCAGTAAGAAAGACAGTTGAGATACAGGAGGAGACAGGAGGGTGAGAGAGACAGCAACAGCTGAGAAATACAGATGAGAGAGAGATAATACAAAAAGACTAACAGCTGAGAAACAGACAGCTGAGGGGAGGGTGACAATGGGTCAATCGTCATTTGACATCACCTCCTGTGATTTCATTGGGGTAAAATAGCATGTGATGTCACCTCGCTACCCCTAGTATTTTGGTGAATTGACGTTGCTCTTACCTTTTCCATCCGCTGGAATTTCTCCTCCTCAGTCTCCATGTACCCATTCCGAATGAAGGCAACCAACTTCTCTACCACTGGCAGGGAGGTCTCTTCCGCCAGGAAAGTTTCCATCAGCTGCACAAACTGGGGCAGATTCAGAGAGCTCCTGTCAAAGGCGCTATTGACACGTGGAGGCTCCCAGGAGTGGATATCAGTAATGATGGAGCGCAAATCTGGGCGGGGGGCAGAGCAAGAGAGGAAAGGAGAGAAAGCACAAATATGGTGATCAAACATGATCAGGTTAAAATACATCCAGGTCGGCATGAATGCAGCCTGCTCTTTTTTAATATGAAACTGCTTTTTTGTTAATTTCAACTGTTTTATGCCCCCTAACTAGCAAGTAAGAAGACCTCTCAAGAGCTAAATCATTAACTTTTTCTACGGCTCAACTCAAATATCATGCCTACAGAACCGTTTACCTTGAACTACCTGTAGGTGGCAGCAGCAGATAAAGTATCTGAGATCTGTCATATCCAAACTGAGGACAGATCCACCTGCTTCAATTGTGATTATGAGATATCACATTATACCAAGGGCAATGGAAGTATACAAAACATATTGGTCCGTTTCTACCCTGCAGCAGAAGCTTCATGCGGCCAATTCACAAGGGTATTTGTAACAGTACTTCTGTAGTACTACTTCACGTATTTGTAAATGTCTTTGTAAGTCGACTACAAATTGCCAAATTCCCTATAAGGAATGGATACTCGAAAACATTTTCCCAGGGGCCAAAAGGTGTGCTCTGTCATGTAACCGAGGGCCGCATTGATGCCAGCGGAGTGCGGTCGGTCCAGGGGTAGAGGTGTGCATTGGCTGTAAGGTGGGTGTAGGGGATATACATCTAGTTGCTGAATTGCACAATGTGAAACCAGAAAACCTGGGATTAATCCAGGCTTCCTCACTTTACCAAATTGTGTGATCCTAGGCAATAGTTTTACTTCACTTTCCCTCCTTTTTCTTCATTATCACGTATACCAGGACTCGAAATACATGACTTCAGAATGCTTGCTGTACAAAACCTTCTCCTGTGTTTGATTTAATAAACTATAATGTTTTACTTGTACATTAGGAACCAAGGCCACCTAAATAGTGCACATAACAACTAACTTATCTCTTTAGATCACTATTGGCATTGTTATCAGGGTGAAGGGAAGAATTAATATTTCTAAATTCAAGATTGAAAACTATCACTTTAAAAATAATACTTCTCAATGCACTGATATTTGATGTACTACAGTGAAAGGCTCCTGAAAGTTAATTAAATACACTTTTTGAATGTTGAAGAGACTTTATCATATTTTCACACTTTTGCTGCAAGATGACTTTAAAAATGAAGGTGCTCCTAAAGTTAAGTGGTGCAGGACTAGCTAGTTACTTCCTTTCTTAAACACCAATTAACCTTTAAATAAATGTTTTCCTGTTTACTTAACATTTTTTTTATTATTATCATCTCTCTAGTAAACAGCTGTACACCAGGGGGCCGCCTGTAAAGGTCAGGAGGGCCGCACATGACCCCCTGGCCCTACTTTGAGTATCACTGGTATAAGGTAAATTCCTGAGAGGCACAGTCCTTTCTGTTTGTAGTAATTGTATATTAATATTCCTTGAATATTTCCACTTTACATGTTTTGGGACATTTTACAACAGCGTTTATCAGTATGTGATGTATTCACATACTCAGAAATGCCTTTGTTCACTTGGCCCTGTGTGGCAGAGAAGCAGAAGTTTGCAAACTGTGCAGCACATTTTTGGCAGCCAGAAGATCCTGCTTCATACAAAGTTTAATTATGAGCTTTATAGTATTAGTGTGGAATAACAAGTGGGAGACTACAACCCCCCTATATTTCACTGTGTTGTATTTTCTTATTACAGGCAAGTTTTCACATCAGAATATGCCTGTTATAAAACTATGAACACCTGGACTCTCGTAATAAGCTATTGCAAGCTGCTTGTGATGACAGAGGGCTCGAAGTCCATGGCGGCCTCAGGGCCCAAGCCCTGTTTGTGTGTAGAAGCAGCTTCTAAAATAAACTGTCTCTTTACAGGGGCTGCGTTCCACCTTGCTTAATTTCCAAACGTAAGTACTCTTAGGCAGGCTGCAGGAGTGAGCTGTGCCTGTCCGTCTAATGAATTGAAACCATTTCTTTCACAAGCATGTAGAGGAACTGGTTTGATTTCTCTACCTTTCGTCACAGACGTAGCTTGATGGGGGGGAGTAGGTGTATGGGGTGTGACACCCCCCTAATAAGTACTTAGTGCCTGGTAGTGGAAGTAGGATCTGCTCTGCAGCAATAGGGATATCAAGTCGCTGTTGCTGCAGACTCAGTAGATGTAGGCTAGCCAACATATTAACAGGGAGAATCGAGCTAGAACCAAGCTTGGCTCTACAAGTCTGTGAACGAGCAGAGACGAACAAGTCACTTACCTTCGGCAACGCTTTTTCTGGTGGATACAGTATCTGCCTGTGGATTCCTCACCTTTTGAATTACCCCTGCGCCAGCATTCTGCGGAAACTTTTTCTTAGCTCTCCCACGTCGACGAGGACGTCACAATGGCACGGCTCCGCTCGCGACTCGGTATGACGTCACCGGAGCCATAAGAAGACCTCCTCTGCGTGCTGACATCAGTTTCACCCATTTTTTCCGTGCCTTCGAGGCGAACGGGTGGACCGACAACATAATTGGAGTATACGCAGTATACAATATATACACAAATACACACAGTATATAGTTAAAGAGGAAAAGCTAAAGAAACAAAGCATTTCCTAACAACCAACAGTATGGCAAGCAAAAGACATAGGAAAACATCCATGTCAAACAATGACAACTTTTTATTTATACGAAGGTGGACAACGGGGAGGAGGGTGGGTCAGTGAGGAATCCACAGGCAGATACTGTATCCTCCAGAAAAAGCGTTACAGACGGTAAGTAACTTGTTCTTCTGATGGATACATCTGCCTGTGGATTCCTCACCTTTTGAATTGAATCCCACAGCAGTCTCGCTCCCAGAGGAGGGTGTACACCTACTCATACCAACAAGTCCTGCAGCACAGAACATGCAAAATGACCATCCCTCCTCACCTCAGAATCCAAGCAATAATGCTTCGCGAAAGTGTGGAGGGAGGCCCATGTTGCAGCCTTACAAATATCCACTACAGGGACACCTCTAGCCAAAGCAGATGTGGAAGACTTTGCTCTAGTAGAATGAGCTCTGATACCTTCAGGAGGCTCCTTCTTGGCCAGGGCGTAGCATATCTTGATGCACAAGATGATCCACCTGGATAGCGTTCTCTTGTGGACAGCTTTGCCCTTCATCTTCCCCACAAAGCCAACGAAGAGCTGGTCGTCCAACCTTGAGTCTTTGGTTATGGCCAGATAGAAGCTGACCGCCCTTTGAGGGTCCAGGTGATGAAGTCTCTCCTCCTCCTTGGAAGGGTGAGGGGGAGGATAGAAGGTAGGCAATGTAATAGACTGTCCCAGGTGGAAAGGAGAAACCACCTTAGGCAGGAAAGCAGCCCTGGTCCTAAGAACCATCTTGTCTGCATGGATAGTAGTGAAATGGGGCTTAGAACTAAGAACCTGCAGCTCACTTACCCTCCTGGCCGAGGTAATAGCCACCAGAAAAATAGTCTTAAAAGAAAGCAGCCTCAAAGGACAACTATGAAGAGGCTCAAAAGGAGACCCCATCAGAAATGTAAGAACTAAATTCAAATCCAACTGAGGCATTATGAAGGGAGTGGGAGGAAACCTATTGGTGAGGCCCTTAATGAACCTCATAACAATGGGGGACTTAAAGACGGCTGGTCCAGCAAAGAAAGGAAGGCCGACAAGTAGCCCTTGACCATCGCCACAGCACAACCTTGCTGGGCCAAAGAAAGTAAAAAACTAAGTACATCCGATAAATGGGCCTTCAAAGGATCAATGGACCTCTCTCCACACCACTTCACAAACCTGGCCCATCTAGAATAATAGACAGATTTGGCGGAGTGTCTCCTGGACGATAAAATAACATCCATCACATCCGGTGGAAGAGAGAAAGAACTCCGATTGCCCCGCTCAATCTCCAGGCATGAAGGTGCAGGCTCTGGAGGTGGGGGTGTAGAACCTGCCCCTGCGACTGCGAGAGGAAATCTGACCTGAGAGGGAGACGGAGCGGAGGGTGCGATGAGAGGTGAAGAAGGTCTGTGTACCACACCCTTCTTGGCCAATCCGGGGCGATCAATATAACTTGGGCCCGGTCTTGGAGAATCTTCCTCAGAACTCGAGGAATCAAAGGTATGAGGGGAAACGCGTAATGGAGTTGTGAGCCCCAATCCAATTGAAACGCGTCGCCCAATGCTTCCCGCATCGGAAACTGGAGACTGCAGAACGACAGGCAGTGCCCTTTCTCTTGAGTGGCAAAAAGGTCCAACCGAGGAAACCCCCACATCTTGAAGATGCGATGGACCACCCCCGGATGAAGCCTCCACTCGTGATCGGCCGAGAATTGCCGACTGAGACTGTCCGCACACACATTCAGCACCCCGGCCAGATGATTTGCAAATACACAAATCCGATGATCCTGAGCCCAGGACCAGAGTCGCAGAGCCTCTCTGCAGAGACGATACGACCCTACGCCTCCCTGTTTGTTTATGTACTGCATTGCGGTAGTGTTGTCCGTTAGGACTTGAACCGACTGACCGTGAAGGGAGGGAAGGAAAGCCTTGAGAGCCAAACATATAGCCCGCAATTCCAGAAGGTTGATGTGGAGCAACCTTTCCTCCAGAGACCAAAGACCCTTGATCTCCAGATCCCCCAGATGAGCACCCCACCCTAGAGTGGAGGCATTCGTGGCCACCGGTGGAGGAAGTTGAAAGGGCCTCCCTTGAGGCAGGTTGCCCTGCACACTCCACCAAGACAGCTCCGCTGCAGTGTCTCTGGAGATTCTGACAATCTCCCCGAGATCTCCGTTGTGCTGATACCACTGCCTGCGAAGGCACCACTGGAGTGCCCTCATGTGCCAGCGTGCATGGGTGATCAACAGTATGCAGGATGTGAATAGACTGAGCAGGCGTAGCACCTTCAGGAATGGAACAACCGCTCCATCGTGAAACAAAGGAATCATCTCCTGAATGTCAAGAATCCTCTGCGGAGGCGGGAAAGCTCGACACTCGGTAGTGTCCAGTACTGCCCCTATGAACAGGTTGCGCTGAGAGGGCACCAGGTGAGATTTGGGTACATTTATCGAGAAGCCCAAGTCTAACAGCTGTGTTGTTACCTGCAGATGATGCAGCACCAACTCTGGTGACTTTGTTTTGAGCAGCCAGTCGTCCAGATAAGGGAAAACAGGAATCCCTGACCTTCTGAGATGAGCTCCCACCACCGCCATCACCTTTGTGAAGACCCGAGGCGCGAAAGTAAGACCGAACGGGAGGACCGCAAACTGGTAGTGCTGAGACCCTACCGTAAAACGGAGATACTTCCGATGCGACTTCAGGATGGGAATGTGAAAATACGCATCCTGCAAATCGATCAACACCATCCAGTCTTCTCGCTGCAGCACCAGAAGAACCTGAGCTAGGGTCAACATCTTGAACTTTTCCTGCTTGAGGTAAAAATTCAAGACCCCGAGGTCTAGGATTGGTCTTAACCTGCCGTCCTTCTTGGGGATCAGGAAATAATGGGAGTAGCATCCCTGACCCCTTTCCTGCTCCGGAACCACCTCTATCGCACCTTTCTGTAGTAAAGCAAGAACCTCCTGCTGCAGGAGCAGCAAATGGTCCTCTGAACACCAGCCCTGGCAAAGAGGGTAAGGAGGTGGAAACTCTCGGAAGGGTAGGGCATACCCATTTTCCACAAGATTCAAAACCCAAAGGTCTGATCTAATAGATTTCCAATCTTGTAGAAAATGGGACACCCGACCCCCTACAGGACCAACATGCTCCAAGATGGGGGATCTAGAGCTGCTTTCCCGTGGTACCAGCGGTGGGGACAGGGGAGGAAGAAGAGGAGGAGGAGAGTTGCCAAGAGTCCCCCCACAGACGACCTCTACCCCTTCCTCTGTACGATTTGTACAGAGGGTTCTGCTGCTGCTGTTGCTGAGGCTGCTGACGGCCTCAAAAGGAAGCCGTCTTCCCAAAACCTCGTTACCTCCTATATCCATAACCCCTAGGTTGTGACTGCAGTCCTAAGGATTTTGCAGTAGCTCTACTGTCTTTAAAACGCTGTAGAGCCAAATCTGCCTTTGCACCAAAGAGTCTGGACCCATCAAACGGCAGATCAAGAAGAGTAGCCTGCACATCCGGAGAGAACCCCGAAGACCTGAGCCAGGCATGACTCCGGTTAGCCACGGAGGAACCCATCACCCTGGCTACTGAATCTGTAGTATCCAGACCCGACTGGATTACCTGACGGGCTGCAGCCTGCGTGTCTGCCAAAACATCAAAATAAGAACCACGGTCATTCTCTGGTAACTTAGGAGCCAACTCTTTAGCCGAGTCCATTAAGGCGTGGTGGATATACCTCCCCAACAAGCACGTGGCATTAGTTGACTTTAACGCCATACTTGCAGAGGAGAAAACCTTCTTGGCAGACTGCTCCAATTTCTTAGAGTCCCTGTCCCCCGGAGTTGTGGGGAACGACCCAGCCGATTGCTTAGAACAAGATGCCTGTACCACCAAGCTTTCCGGCGAAGGATGGGCAGTAAGAAAGGCAGGATCAGCAGGAGCAGGCTTATACCTTCTTGCCACAGTCCTTGAAACAGCGGGGGCAGATAAGGGTTTCTGCCACACCTCCAGAATCTGCTCTGTTAAAACCTCATTAAAAGGCAATAGAGGTTCTACAACAGAAGATGGTGAATGCAAAACCTCAGTAAGAATATTTGGCCTGATCTCAGCTGTGGGCAGTTGAAGGTCCAAAAGTTCAGCAGCCTTCCTGATGACAGCATGGTATGGTGCAACATCCTGCAAAGGTAAGGCCTTTGGCGATGAAAGCTCCCACTCCGGGGAAGTGTCTAAACCACTGGCCTCCCGAAGCCCCTCGAATTCATCAACGGAGTCTTCGATTTCTCCTTCTTCCGCCTCATCCTGCTGGTATTCCTCTTCCTCCAGCAGCCTTTGGGCTTCTCTCCTTGAACGCATTTTCGGGATCGGCGGCGCAAGGCGCGGTGCCGAAGACATAGGCGCCGGCGTCGAAGGAGGACCCTCGGAAGCGGGCAACGGCGCCGCTCGAAGTCGAGAAGATGACGGCCCAACACCAGATGGTGCCGGAGACTGTGGTATCGGCGTCGAAAACCTTGGAGCCGGAAACTGCCATAACGGTGCCATCGGCATAAAGGGCGCGAAGGGTGCCTGGGCATATTGTTGAGGGATGCCCAAATTAAAGGCAAGCGGACCCCCGGGGCCAGACGGCGCACCGGTAGGGTAGGATGCCTTGGCAAACATGCCAAACATCGCATTGAGAAAATGCGACGGATCCGACCCTGGACCTGGAAATGGTGGATAAGGAACCGAGTCTGGATCCAATCGAGGCCGCGTGGAAGGCTGAGGCTGCGGCACCCGGGATGTCAGATCTGGTACAAAAAAAGCCACAGGAACAGGAGAAGACTCCCTGGGCTCCGGAGAATCCCTGGGCGCCGGAGAAACCCTGGGCGCCGGAGAGCCCCTTGGCGTCGGAGAGTGGGTCGGAGTCACTTGAGGAGAAGGAGAAGGCGACGGCGAGACGACATCCTTAGAATGACGTCGCGGAGCCGGAGATGCCGACCTCGAAGCCCTACCCTTCGAAGATCGACGGCGAGATCCATGCCTTCGCTTCTTCTTGTGTTTCCTCGACTTCGAGGTATGCGAGGTCGACGACTTCGATTTTGATCTCTTACGACCCCGCTTCTCCTTTTTTGCCTGTGCCATGAAAAGCTTGGCCTCACGCTCTTTCAGTGTCTTCGGATTTATCTTCCGACAACTGGAACAACCTTCAACGTCGTGGTCTGACGAAAGGCACCAGAGACTGTCGTCTTGGGGATCCGTGATGGACATATGTCCCCCACACTCCCTGCAAGGCTTGAATCCAGACTTTTACAAAGTAGCCATCACACTGCTACACCAAGAGTGAAGTAGAAACAAAGTAAAATGAAACCAATCGGAGAGTTCCAGAAAACAGTTGCGCGTCGACGGTGCGGAAAAAAGGGAACTGACGTCAGCACGCCGATGAGGTCTTCTTATGGCCCTGGTGACATCATACGAGTCGCGAGTTGAGCCGTACCGTTGTGACGTCCTCATCGACATGGAAGAGCTAAGAAAATGTTTCCGCGGAATGCTGGCGTAGGGGTAACTCAAAAGGTGAGGAATCCACAGGCAGATGTATCCATCAGAAATGAAAATATTTTACATGTAAATCATGCAACATACATCATGTAAAGCATGTGATAAAGTCACTTTAAAAAAAGAGTATGGGCCTGATTTAGATCTCGGTGGACTGGTTACTCCATCACAATGATGATATCAATCCCATAGGTTATAATGGGACTTATATTTCAGCAGACGGGATATCCGTCCCAGTTGTGGCGGAGTAACCCGTCCGCCAAGATCTAAATCAAGCCCTATGTCTTTAACAAGTGGATGCATTGCAGCTTAGTACTTTAGATTATATCAATGCATTGAAAGGCATTGATGAAAATAATAGTTATAAAACCTAAATTTAGAAATATTCATACCGCCTCCCACCCTGACAACAATGCCGCTACCGGAATCGGAAGCAAGTCAGTTGTCATGTGTACCCCATATGTGGCCTACATTATTATAGATGGAGCAACATTATAGTCTGTTAAACATATGAGGTTTTTGTACATCGCACTTCCTGAACTCACGCATTTGAAGGCACTCTCATTTGTAATATTGAAAAAAGGAGTATCGATGAAATAAAATATTTGGCTAGTATCACACTATTTTTTTTAAGTGGGGAGGCCGGGATTGACCCCAGATTTTTTGGTTTCACTTTATACAATGTAGCTACTACATGGGTATCTCCTTCTCTCATCCAGTTTACATAAAGGTCACTCACTGCTTTGTCATTAATTATTTGGGACATGAGGTTAGAACTTGGAGGCAGGCAAATGCCACGTGAAATCTCACCTTGTTTTGGGCTAGAGGGTCCAACAAGCCCTCAAGATGAGCCAGAGCCAGGCATCTGACTTGAGATTTCAATAGCTCACACAACTAAAAGAGTGGGCCTTGGATTGCAGTGTGACCTGCGGAGATGTTTGTGATGCGCAGCTAGAGTCGGGGCATGGGTCTGATTGGGCCCCTGCCAAACACTCACTCCACATCAGTATGCCTCCTGCAGGGTTTTAAGTGTGTTGGGTCTTGCCAGGTCTCAGATGTGGCAGTACTTAAAAACTTATTATAACTTATAATAATTATAGCAGCAATGCAGTGTCTGTTTACATTACATTTTAACTTCATCTTCCAGTCTCTAAGAATATTTGTTTTTTAAAATATATTTTGCATTTCTGTAGTTTTTTCATGCAACATTTGGCTCTTTTGTGTGAACAGAGTTGCTTCTAGGTGTGTGGGTGAGTTCTAGTGGTGGGTGAGTGTTCATGAGGGGACACGAGTGACATTTCTGACGATGAGTCTGAAGGCAGAGTGTCATAAAGGTGTTCGGATTTCATGCAGATGTAATCTGGGCTACAAAAAGTCCTACTCTTGCTTCCCATCCTAAGCTTGGTCTGCCAATGTTAGATATGGGCTTTTATTAGCCTGCTCTTCTGGGCCTCTCTGCCATATATTGCTCTGAGGAGGAACTGGACTAGAGTGGACAACATAGTCCAGGCTATCCCTACAGTGGCTGGCTTTACTTTTTCAAGTAACTGAAAATGCTTTACTTTTTCAAGTAACTGAAAATGAATTCCCCTAATCCTATCCATTATCATATTCCAGTTGTGACAGCCCCGCTCTATCCTTTTTAGTTGGGTACACCTCATTGCTTGTTGGGAAATCTCAGCCTCAAACATTATTGACTATGCTACGCCCCTGCCTTTCACCAGTAAAAGAAAATATGTGTTTTTCCAGATGGGCTGGCACAATGACGTCATTTAAGGGTCGCCGGGGATTGCAGCTGTGACCCCTGGCTTGCCTCTTGTGACCCCTGGTACTTTCATTGAGAACCTTGACCTCAGAGGTGGCAAAATCAGTGCAAGGAACACAGTGGCAGCTCGTCCTTATGGACGTCGGTTAGGGCTCCAAACTCCTTGTTTTCTGTCGAATTTTGTTATTACACAAAGAGTGAATAATATTTCATTATTTACTATTAGTGTAATAAAATGGAGTACAATTAGTTGGAATATGACCTTTGATGGCAGCTGAGGTAAGAAAAAAATGGTGTTCAAATATGCTGTGTGCATTCTTGCAGGTGAGTGTGTGTTTACAAGAGAGAGGGAGACTGTGTGTACATTTGTGAATGTATTTATATATAAGCGTGTGTGTATAAGTGAAACTGAAGGTAAAAGGGCATGTGATGTCACATCTGCTACCCCAGGCATTTTAGTGAATTGTTGTTCCTGGCACTGCTAATTCCTACAGGCCTAAACATAGCTGCCAAGATGTCCCATGTCATGCGTGAAATGAACAGCAAGTCATGCCTTTTTAGCATACAGCAGGTTGAATTCTGGGGCATGTTATTTTTAATTTCAGCATTGAGAATACCAAGATCTAAAGTGCTCTTGGCTAAAAAGGCAAAAATGATTGAAGATGTCACACATGGCATGTCATGGTGCCACATGTCAGCTAAGGAGGGTAACAAAAAGCCCACCTATCTATTATATGGGATAAAATGCGTCCTCCATTTACATTATAAAGGATATTGCAGTTCACCTCGGAGTTCAGAGACCGATAAAGGCACTGGGCCTGCGGCCTCCTGCCTCCGTATGGTCACTATGCTATTCCATACCTAATCACTGTGGACTCTCTTTCAGACGCCATTCTAGGTCCAGGCATGCGTAGGCAGCTGCATTGGGCACCAATAGCTAATAGTAGTAACGGGAGAGGAGCTCATTTCTTCCCTACAAGCAGAGAAGTATGTCCACATGCTTGTGGCCTTGGCTCCGACACGTCATGCCGCCTCTAGTGGCAGAAATCAGTGCACTGACCCACATTTGCTCCATTACAGGAACTATGAAAGGAAAGGCTGCAGGATGGGAAATTTTTGTAAAATACAACAAAATTTAAATAAAAATATTTCAAAATATATCAGCAGCAGGAAAAATTCAAATGAGAGGCCATTTCAATGAAAAATGTGCTTTCCGTAAAAGGCAGTGTCCTAGCACACTATGCTTTAGCCATATATTCGGGACAATGAACTCCAAAATGCCCAGCTAGACACACACTAGTCACCCACCATTGTCCTGATGAATGTGCGTGGTTCATTACTACACTTTTTGTAATACTTGGATTTTTCACGACTCCTATGACTTCAGTGGCATAAGATTGATGTCAGCACCCCTACTCTGAAATTGTTTCAGCACCACTGAGTGTTGTGTGTGGTGATTTAGGGCAACTTTCTGTTTGTATACCAAATCCCCTAATGATGTTATATGTGCAAGTGCAGAGCAATTGCATGATCTCAGTTGCCTTGTATGTTACCCACTATACAACAGGGAGCTCGTCAAGGTACTAGAAAGTTGATGCTCTGCCTGGTTTGAAGATGTGTAATTGTATAAGGCAACATTGGCCTGTGAGGCCCAGAGCCATACCAGTTTTTCAGAATATCTCCAAAAGATATATTTCCATGCAATGAGTCGGAATGGGAAATAATTTCTATAGTGAGAGGTTATCCTGAAAATAAATATGCAATAACTCCAGCCCTCCGGGACCAATACTGACCAACACTGGCAAAAGGAATTGTTAGTAATTGGGTTACTGGTTGACTGGGGTGTGAGCCCTTGTCAAGCAGCAACCACAGTCCTAGTCAGGGTAAGGCATAAGCAAACCCTAAATTAACCTGTGCTCAACCCCGTGGTAGCTTGGCACAGAGCCGTCAGGCTTAACTTTGAGGCAATGTGGATTGTATTTGTATTGTATTTGAGGAAATGTGTATGGTACTTGTGCAACACTTCTAACAGTAAAACAGTGAAAACACCACACAAAACGATTCGCAGGTTAGTAAAACAGAGCTTAAAATAATGAATAAAACAAGACCAAAACGACAAAAATCCAATCAGTAGAACTGGAGTTATGAATTTTTAAAGCTTTTAGAGAGAATAGCACCAAAAGGAGTAAAGCTGGCCGCGCAGGTCTGGGACAAAGTCACAAGTTGAGGCCGACTACGATGGAGCATGGGCTGGCTACAGGGATCCAGTTAGGCCTGCTGAACAGAGTATCTTAAATCCTGGTAGGCGGAGCGCTGCGTGGACCCGCTTCGAAGACGCGTAGTGCAGCCGAGGAGAAGAGTTGGTTCAGAGATGCGTCAAGGCCGCGGTACGAGGTCCTGTTGCGTCGACATCTAGGATCCCATCAACGAAGTCTTGCGCTGCGAAGTCCAGAGTCAGGGATGCAGTGCGCAGTCAGGCCGATGCGTACGTTCCGAACAGCTGCGAGGCTTTGATGCGAAGTCTGTCATCGTCGTCGAAGCTGCCGTCAGCGAGAGATGCGAGGGCCTGCGCCAGGGATCCATTGCCTTTCTGGCCCTGGCTCAAGACTAACTACAGGGAGTATGCAGCATTTTGTGTGGAGACACCACACAGCATACTCAGGTGTCAGGGAGGCTGGCCGCAGCTCCTCCCTCCCATCCTGCCAGTGGTGGCCCATCCAGTCACACCTGAGCCCTCAGGCTGTCTAGGAGGAATATACAAAGCCCAACTACCAACTACACTGTGTCATGTGACCAGGCTGTAAGCACCACGTGGCTATGGCAAGAAAATGCTAACTTTCTAAAAGTGCCATTTTCAGAATTGTAATTTAAAATTCAACTTTGCCATTAGTTAGGATTTAAACTTAGGATTCCAGGGGTGACATATATGAATTTAAAAGGAAGGTTTGAGCCTGGCAAAAGGTTTATTTTGCCAAGTCGACATGGCAGGTTGAAACTGCACACACAGGCTCTGCAATGGCAGGCTTGAGCCATGTTTAAAGGGCTACCTAAGTGGGTACTTAAGTGGGTGGGGCAATGCGTGCTGCACATGTAGTGAACTTTACTTAGGACTTATAAGTAAATTAAATATGCCAAATGGGTATAAGCCAATGTTACCATGTTTTGAGCGGAGAGCACAATCACTTTAGCACTGATTAGCAGTGGTAACATGCACAGAGTCCTAAGACCAGCAAAAACAAAGTCAGCAAAAACAGGAGATCTGAAGGCAAAAAGGTAGGGGGAAACCACGCCAAGGAGGCCAGTGCCAGGTCTAACAAGAATGTATAGGACAGAATCTTAATTCTTTTTACCTTTTTTTAAGGACTAGTGGATTACCTCAGTAAATGGTAATATTTTGCTTCTTTCATTTGTGCCAACCCTTTTTTGCTTTACCACACATGCACACCCTCTCATTTCACCAATGGTATTCCCTACCTGTGTTTCTGATTGGATAGATATTGTTCTTTCTATAAATATACTGAGGGTGAAATGTGGGCCTGGCTACTCCCTACAACAAGTCTTCCATTTAAAATGACTGTCTGTGTGTTTGAGGAAGAAGATTTTATGTACAGTTTGATGTGGATTTTCACATGTTGTCCAATTGTATTTCTTCAGTTGAAGATTTAGACAGCACTTTCTGTGCCAGTAATGATATGATGAGAATTCCCTACCGGTTCCCTTAAAGTCTTTTTTCAAATGGAGATGGGCCTTTGAGGGCTCTGTAGAACTCTTTTTAACTTGAAGAGTTTTTTTTAAAAGTACATTTTCATTGTATTTCTTAACATGTAATCTAGTTTTACCTACCAGTACGAGAGAGTACCAAACAACTGCAAGATAATGAACCCACAATCAGCTGTGTGTCCTTCAGCTGTTACGAGGAAACAGTTGACCTACAGAAGGACAGCAACAAAAAACACCCCTTTTGAACAGCCAGTTCTCTACTGGTTGAGTTGAGTGGCTGAGGACACAGGCAGAGACCTGAGTTCTAAATCCAGCTTCCGCACTTCACCTAATTATGTGATACTATGCCTCAATTCATCATCATCATCATGAGATTTATACAGTCCTTAGGGCTCCAGTGCATTAAAGCGTTCTCTTATCTGCTTAAAAATGTGAACAAATATACTAAACAGTGTATTAAATAACGAATAGAAAGCTTCACCAGGCATTTCCTACCCATACCAGATCAGGAGTCCGGAAATAGTACTGGTTTCTGCCCAGGTCTTGCACTGCCAGGAATCCTAAATCAAGTGAAGCATTGACAATTTTTTCCACAACGACAAATCTACCTGTAAATCGAGAGGCCGCCACGCTCCACTCATCCAGGCTTCTGTTCCCGTAAGACCCATACTTTAGAGCCAGGTCGGTGGTCAAGAGGTCTCCTGCACCAGATAGAAAAGGAAATATTTCAGAGATTGCATTGAGGGCAAGGACCGCCGCAGACATGAAAAGACTTGTGAACAGTTGCCTGTATTTCTGGATGAGGGGAGAGGGGTACAAGCATGACACTGCATGCAGAAAAATCACAAGAACTTAGACGCCTCAGCTTACCTGACCAGGGGATACCGTCAATGTCCTGCGGCTCCTTAGTCACGCCCACATCTCCTATTATAATTACAGAGAAATATAAACATTTAGTGTCCTCACGTCTTTATACAGTAAACACAATAAAGTAGTCAGACTGAGATACATACAACCACGAGTTATGAGAGGACACTACCAAATGACAGGTACAGCTCACAGCACCTAATGTCAAATCATAAAGGCAGGCACTACTTACCTTACCTGCGAATTACACAACTGGACCTGGTGTTTGGAGACCTGGGACCTTGGATCCTTCATCCAAAGAAACCTTGCAAGATCACTTGGCCTAGAGTACATACACTTATACTTCCCAGTGCAGGCCTCATGTGATTCCAGTCATAATCACTATTTGAGTCTTTTGACCTGTACTCTACAATAACTTTCAGGCCTTGTTCACTATGTCTTCTTTTTGATCTGTACTATGTGATAGATCTCACACATTATGCAATATTTCTGTCTTTGATGTGTCGTCTATGATAATTCCCAGTCCATGAACACTATTTTGGTCTTTTAGAACTGTAGTCAAACGATAACTCTCAGCCTTTGACCACTATGTCTTTTGACCTGTACCCTACAAAATCTCCCAGTCCTTGAATATTCTGTCTCTTGACCTGTGCTCTAGAATAACTCCCAGTCATTGACCACTGCTTCCTGGTTTCAATCATTGTGATTTGAACATTTTCAACAATACAAGGTGAGGCATATCCACCTAAGTTTCACTATCCCAAAATAGTAACCCCTCCTTAGTATGTCTAGCCCAGTCTAAATAGTTTTCACTTGCCCATTCAAAGTTTTAGTCTCACTGCCGTTTTTATCGTTTGAGCTGAACTCTAAAGTAAGTTCCAGTCTTTGACCACTATTTCTGTCTTTTGACCATTATGATAACCCTCAGTCCTTGACCTTGATTTCTATGATAAGACCTTTACTCCGCAGTAACTTCCATTTCTTAACCACCATTTCTGTCTTTTGAACTGTCTCCTCAAGTAGCCCTGTATCCTTGATCACTATTTTTGTTTTTTCACTAGTATTCTATGGTAACTCAGAGTCCTTGGCTACTATCTTTGTCTTATGACTTGTACTCAAGAGTAACTCCCAGTCCTTGGCCACTCTTATTGTCTTTGACCTCAACTCCATAGTAACTCCCAGTTCTTGACAATTATTCTGCTTTTTTTTACTTCTTCTTCAGAGTACCATCCAGTATTTGACCACTATGCCTGTCTTTTGACCTGTACTCTACAGTAAGTTCAGGCTTGACTACTATTTCTGTATTTCGGCCAGTACTATACACATATAATGTTATTATTGTTGATTGAACCCAACAGGTACTTGAGATCATGACTTTCAGCACAATCTGTTTACCTGTTCTCTGATCTTCTGAGTCTTTTGCTTCTTCGGTGACATCTAATGAAGATTCCTTCTGCAGTTTCTCCTCGGTCACTGTAGTAGCACCATGTTCCTCACCAGCCGTGGGTTCCTCAGCAATACTCTCACTGTCTTTCACTCTATCTGCCGATGTGGAGGATATTGCAGACTGAACCACTGTTTGTTCATCTCCCGTGGGCTGCGCATCCATCACTAGGGAAGGACTCTGCCTGGAAGCACTATGTTCCCTCCCTGGGGCTATGTTTTGCACATTTGTACTGGGCTCTCTGGTAGGAGGATGGCTACCACGTGGGCTTCCCTGTGCTGGATCTGCTGGTAAATCACCATTGCCAGCATTCGTGTTTGTATTCTCCTTCAGGATCGGCATAGCGGGATCAGGCACCGTCATTTTCCCCTCCGAGGACACTGCTGAACCTGCTGCACCCAGGCCCACACTCTTACTTTTCTTCATTTCTACTGACCCACGTTTTCCCGCACTGTGTTGCTCACCCACCGAGTCCACGGACCTGTCACTCCCACTCTTCTTCCTTTGTGCTGACCTTACCCGACCAGCACTGTGTTGCTCACCCACCAAGTCCACGGTCCTGTCACTTCCACTCTTCTTCCCTTGTACTGACCCTGCCCGACCAGCACTGTGTTGCTCACCCACTGAGTCCAAGGCCCTGTCACTCCCACTCTTCTTCCCTTGTACTGACCCTACCCGACCAGCACTGTGTTGACCAGCACTGTGTTGCTCACCCACTGAGTCCACGGCCCTGTCACTCCCACTCTTCTTCCCTTGTACTGACCCTACCCGACCAACACTGTGTTGCTCACCCATTGAGTCCACGGCCCTGTCACTCCCACTCTTCTTCCCTTGTACTGACCCTACCCAACCAGCACTGTGTTGCTCACCTATTGAGTCCACAGCCCCATCACTTCTACTTTTCTTCTCCTGTACTGACCCTACGCGTTCCACACTGTGTCGCTCAGTCACTGAGTCCACACCCCAATCGGTCTGGGATCCTACTTGTTCCAAAGCACCAGAGATGACCCCAGATGCACGGACTTCAAGGCCCTCTGAGGATTCTTCGACTTTCAGGGATCCTTCTGATAAAATGACTTTTGGTGCTTCATCAAAGTCAGCCCAGAATTCAGTAGGATCCATCTCACGGAACTCAATCATGGGCCCTGTGTAAGATAAGACTCCATCAATACAAAAATACTACAATTCATCATATTCACTAAATAGGCAAGGCAGGGTTGTTCATCGTTAGAAAACAATTTACCTATTTTCTGCCAGAGTAAATCAGCACAGAAGTAGTTTCTTTTTTACAGTTTAAAGGCTGCATATAACTGCAGAAAGCATCATTTTTCAGTGCTGTGATAAAATTGAGAGTACTGTGGTTTAATGAGGTTAGTGACATTTTACTGCATCCTTCCAAGGAAGTTTGAATCATGGGATCACTGCATGCAACATTTGAAGAGTTAATATGCTGCAATGACCCAGATTTGCAGGGTAGCCACATACGATAAATATACATACAGTGAATCTAAATAGAAATCAATTACATTGTGGAGGGTTATCCTGAAATCTGGCATGTATACGGCCTGGTGGGCCAATACTGGGCTTCCCTGTGCATATTCCCTGGGTATAGTTTCCTGATAGTCCCTTGTTTTTTGATTAAGCTATGCCTCATCCATTTTTTACCCCTGCCCTGCTTTCAACCTGGCTCTATCCTTGACACTGCATTTGTATAAACATGAGTAAAGAATCTAGATTGGGGCATTGTAGGATGTGTATACATGCAGAGTCAGTGCAAAAGAACAGCTGACGTCTGCTTGGGGTTTTTCAGACAATGGTAAAGCCTCAAGTAAAGTTCACCCAGATAGCATATCTTGTTGTGCAGCTTCAGGACGCGTCAATTGCACAAGGCACCAAGGCTGTCGATTCTTACCGGTACCTCATTTGTGTGTTTTTCCCAAAGTTCTATTTACCTTTGGGCGTCCCTTGTTTGTGATCTTTTGCTATAAAAACCCATGTAACCATCGTTCAGTGTGCTCTCTCCTCGAGTATCTCTATGGTGCTTGTCGGACGAGGCCCCCATTCATGAATGCTAATAAATGACCTATGGTTTGTACTTCACTCCAGTGTCGATTCCTCCTTACTTGTTAAGAACCCGTGGACTAAGGGTGACCCCTGCACCAGTGGGTTTTAAATAATCCGCTTCCACAAATTGGTGCCCAAACGTGGGACCCCATCAAGGGCTTGCAGTCGGACCAGGGGAGGAGATCGGGTCGGTAAGACGAACTTCGCTGAGGGGTGCCCCACCTGCAGAGACTAGTGTTTCTCGTGGTCCAAGGTGATTTTTCAGCTCTCCGACTCTGATCTTCCTGGTGGCTGCTAACCTTGACTGGGGCCCTCGGATGGTCATTCTTTTGGATCAGGGAGGATCGACAGGTGGGAGTTGAAGACTACAAATAAGGTAGATTTGTATTGAACTGGTTCTTTTGGTTATTTGGAATTTGTCTGGAACTTGTTTGGAATTTTGTTTGGAATCTGTTTGGAATTTGTTTGGAATTTGTTTTGAACCTTCTTTGGAACTTGCTATTTGATATTGATTAACATTTTTTCTTACAGGTAATGTGAGAATATTTTTTCATTTCTCTCTGTTTATAAGTTTTTTATATCTTATATAACATGCCTGTATTTAGCACACTTTGGGTTTTGTTGCTGCTGCTGTGATAAGCAGAGCATTTTGGAAGCAAGTCAGCCTGCGCCACCAGAAGGTACGCCGAATTTTGAGATGTACATTAAATATGGTATTTGTCCCATCATGTATAATGCATTGTGGAACAAATATACAAAAGGGGATCCCCAGTTGCAATGGCCATTAGAGGGAACAATGGACCCTCACAAACTCGAGTATTTAGAGAAACGATTGTTTTTAAAGAAAGTTAGGCCAGCTATGTTTGACAGTTTGCGTATGTGGAGGAAAGAAGTAAAGGAGCGGCAGCTCAAGGCGGAGAAGGTACAAAGGAAACAAGAAAGGAAGACAGAGTATCAGAAGTATAAGGAATTGAAGGATAAGGAAGTTCAGGAGAAGAAGGAATGTTTAGATCAAGAGCATAGATTGCTAATATCTAAGGAATATATAGTCAGACCAACAGTAACAGCACAAATCCACCAAGAAGATGTGGATTCAGATATTGATGGATTATTGATTGAACGACCCCCGCCCCCATATGTCCCTTTAACACTCCTTCCCCCTGGACCACCAAATGTCGTTCCCCCTGTACCTCCGGCTCCACCTCCTTTGCCCGCAGTTGTCCAGCTCCCTATTTTCCAACCAGTACCGGTACATCTTTTCCCACCTCCATCCCAGGCCACTGCACCTGAAATGACTGATGATCCCGTACTTTCTGTATCTGTCTCGACCCCTCTAATACTGTACCTCAGTTGTGTCAGGACGCGATAAGGTTGATGGTATTAAATTGGTTGAGTGATCTAGAAATGGAGGTAGGAGAAATGATAGATCAGATACAGGATTTTTCTGAGGGCGAGCTTCTTTGTCTTGTAAATAAGCTTTCACATCAACTTATGGTCCAATGGGAGATGATTACAGGACAGAATGGCCCTGATGATGTTAGAGCTATTAATCGACAGTGTCAGATAGGAGCCTTCCCTGTGAGTAGAATTAACAATGCCATAGCAACGATAATTGGATATCGTAATGAACTCTCTTCCTCTCCTTGAATAAGACCTATGAGGGAAGCCGCGCCACAATTCATTCCTGGAAGAGGGAATGCAGATAATGATGACCCTAATAATCCTGATGCTAGAGCCCATTTTTTGTACAATTGGATATATACGCCCTGGAAAAGGACGGATGTACTCACTTTAAAGGCCTCTTTACCAGATATACGGAAAAATCTTAGAGGATTTTATGATGAAGTACAGGCAGCCATTGACTCTTGCGTTATGACGCTAGCTGACATTGATATGTTTTTCGGCATGATCTTAACGCCGGATATGTGGCGACTCACCCGGAAACAGGATCATGTTGTTGAGTTAGGAGGAGATTGGACTGCAATAATAGCAGCTGAAGCTGATAGGAAGCCTGGTAAAAAAAAACAATCAGCTTGTACTGGACCTCCCTGGCAACATACTAACTTATATAAAGACGGTAATTCTGGCACGGAAAATAGATTGGACGCTCCTTACTGCTTGTAAGCAAAGACAGGGCGAGTCTGTCCCTGATTTCTTTACTCGCTTTGAGGAAGTTTCCTCTAATGTATGTAAGCCCTATTCTTCCTGTCCTTAAAAAAGGGGATGGAATACAGGATAAAAGTTTATCGATTTGTGATTGATTTGAGAGAAAGTAACAAGATAGTAGTCCCTCAATATCCTGTTGTTTCTAAGGTAAAGTTAATACACCTGTGGGATTTCCTGGCATCCCCGTTCAAAGCCCTATTTCACAACAACTGAATGTTAGTACAAGGGTCTCCAACATTTTTTGTAACAAAAGTCACTAGTGATGAAAAAGTGACCACCCCATCCAAGAGTGTCAGTAGTGATCACATTGGTGCATTAGCCAGGGTTTTCAGCAGTAATGAAAAAAAAAAGGCTTTGACAATTTGAACTGAAATATTACATGGGTACTAGATACAAACAATAGCTGCAATACTCCCTTGCGCCAAGATATAATTATGAGTAATAAATATCTCCAACTGAAATAATAGCTGTAACTACATTTTCAAAATGTCAACTATTTTTCTGTAGACATCAGTTTATGAGTTGTGAAAATACAAAAGAAATGTTGTCTTGAATGCATGAGTTTTATTTTTAAAATACAGGTTGGACTGCACACAGGCGAGCTACTCACAGGTACCTGGTGATCTACTGGTAGCTCACGAGCCACTCATTGGAGACATAGCAATGCAGCAGAAGGTTGCAAACAGACTACAGTGAAATTATTGCATCACTTAGCCTCCTTGGGACAAAAGTATCTCTTTTCCAATTACAGTATTGTCAACAGAAGGTTACCTATTTAGGTCTCCTCCTGTCGAAGGGGGGTAAGACTCTACACCAACATAGGATATAATTGGTGCAGAACTTGCAGAAACCACTGACTCAATCTAATATCTGTGCGTTTATTACCAAATTTTTCACTAATTGCAAAACCCCTGCTTGCTTTAACATTAAAGCGCGTATGCATGCCGCTTCCTTGGACTAATCAGTGTGAAGCTGTCTTTTTGCAATTGAAAAATGCTTTATGTAATGCTCCTGCTTTAGGTAACACCTGATTATTACAAATTTGTGCATGCAAAAGATGGTTGCAGCTTGGCGCGGTCCCATGTAGGAAGGAATAAGTCATGCGCATATTTCTCCTCCACATTGGACCCCACTGCGATAAAGCAATCTGAAATGTATATTTAAGGTCACAATTTGACAGTTATGGTACCACATTTAGTGGATATCTAAAAAAAAAAAAAAATTCAGACCCAGCACCTGACCAGTGCGATATTAACAGGGTATGAGTTGACACTTTTTGCTCCAAACATCACTCTGAAATGCTGTAACATTTTGAATCCAGCCACTGTACTGCCCCTTTCTGAGTCCCAACAAGATGAGAAGCATGATTGCATATTTTTTACTGAGAAGGAGACTAAAGGACGGGTAGACCTGACAGATACCCCTATATCTGACCCACTAGGGGAACTGTTCGTGGATGGTTCATGTTACAAACTACCAGTTGGCTCTAGTACAGCGGCCTATAAAGTTACTCCCTTGAAATCTGTGGTTGAGTTATGTAAAATACAACAAATGTCAGCGCAATCTGTGGAGCTGACAGCTTTGACTAGAGCCTGTGAATTAAGTAAAGATTTGACTGTAAATATCAATATATATGCCTTTGGAGTTGCCCACTCATTTGGACGACTCTGGAAAAAGTTGTTTTTTTTACTTTGCATGGTGATAAGATACAGTATGGGGAATGAATAGTAAAGTTACTGGATACCTTGATGTTACCAAAAAGAGTTGCTATTGTTAAATGTTTTGTCCACAAGAAAATTATAGATGAGGTAATACAGGGAAATACTTTTGCCAATGAAACAGCTAAACGAACACCCTATTTAGAGTATAGTTTAATGTATATTGTAGGGACAGCTAGATGGACACCAGAAGTGCCTATGTTTAATCAGACTCTAGATTGCATTAGGGAAGTACAGGAAGAAGCTACGGAGGAAGAGAAGGAACAGTGTAAAAGATATGGGTGTCAGGATGCGACAGGATGTTGGATAGATCTGTCAGGAAAGCAAAGATGAATGCTTCCAAATTGTTATGTGAATGCTATTGTTACCATGGCCCACAGTTCAGCCCACATCAGTGCTAAAGGAATAGTGGCCACGTCAGATTATGTATGGTTCAATAATCTGATTCCCAGGGTGGCAGAGTTCTATGTCAAGAGGTGCATGATGTGCCATACTTATAACACAGGAAAAGGTACCCCGTTTCAACAGGATATTTTGCACCCCCAGATCTGCCCTTCGAGGTCTTGCAACCAGTTGAGGTGGTTATGGGGAGGCCAGCAAATGTATAGGGTGTACCAAGATCAAAGACAATCTGACATTGAATATACTTTTCTTGTTGATTACTGTGTTGACTAAAGATTTGCATTTGATCCATTCACAGGTGAAGGCCAGTCTCTCTTCCAGTCTTAAAGGTCCAGGTCTCAAGCTGAGGCCTAGAGACTGTGTCTTTACCCAACAGTTTCAGAGGAAGTCCAGCCTTGCGCCATGCTAGAAGGGTCCAGTGCAAGTTCTCTTCACCACTCAGACTGCTGTTAAGTGCACAGGGCACAGACACTGGATACATGCCAGTGATGTGGAGAAAGCAAGCGCCACTCCCTTTGACATATGATCAGTGGATAACAAGAGGAATACCTGATTTTGAATATGATCAGATCTCTCAGCAAGTGCCTTTTGGGGATGGTGATCTTTTTGAAACATGGTGAAGTGGTGTCATTGGAACAATAACTTGCTGCCATCATGCCTGACCCAGATGAACAGATTCTGTTTGAACATCCTGACATTGTTCAGCCCTGATACAAAATGCGGCCAAGGACCGAAAAGAACTATAGACTTTGATTGAAGAAACTATCTCTGGAGAGATAGCAACCCATGCCGGTGGTCAAGACCGCCAACGTCCGGACCGGTACATAAGCTTGCCAGTGAGGCTTTGAAGCAAAAGACACTTGGGACTTACTGCTCTCTGATAGAGTAGTGAGGGAATTTTGGGAGAATTGAGATTACATTGCTCTGTTTCTGGCTGATTGTTACGCTACTCTTTGTTACCTTGGCAATCAAACAACAAATACTACAGTAAGAGGAAGGAAGGTTAAGAAACATACACGTTGAATATAAAAGATCAGTATAGGGAATAGTGTTAGGTGTTCTTCTGAAATAGGTATTTGTATATAGATTAGGTTGAAATGGGTAGAGTTGTCAATCTGCCATTAAGGCCCTTTGGGAAGGTGTTTTTTGACCTATTAGGAGGAATAGAAGTACTTGCCCCGAATGCCCCCGCTAAAAGCTGACAGTTTTGGATTAAAAGGAGAAAAATAGGGATACTTGTATGTTTTCTATTGTTAGTATTGGGATTTTTGGGTCTATTTTGGAGGCTTGAAACATATTACCCTGTTCATAGCCTAGTGCCCCCTACTCCTACCGCATCTGAACATTATCACTTCACCTTGTCCTCTCTTAAGGACTCACACTGCCAAATATATAAGCACAATACAATTGTTCAATATTTACATAAAACGCCCTTAATGTTAATTGAGCCACACAAAAGCTTCACCAAATAGCTGCAGAAATACACCAGGAAAAAGGAACATGGACTTGGTCAGAATGGTTTTGGGATATGTTTTCTACTAGGAGCTGGAAAATATTGATGGTAATAGTGATAATAGGAGCCATCTTTCTTACTTGCTGTTGTTGCATTCAGTGTGCCCCTACGATATGTACAGCTTGTATAACCACCTGTAATAATATTAAACCTCCCCCAATTAATGTTCATGAATTGAATCGAGAAATGATGATGCACACTGAAATTTACGAACTTATGAACATTGATGTACGAGATTAAATTATATACTTTTAAAAATGGATTCAGCATAGGCTGAAAAGGAAGGACTGTTAAAATGTAAAATCTGAGTCCCTTGTTTTTTGATTAAGCTATGCCTCATCCATTTTTTACCCCTGCCCTGCTTTCAACCTGGCTCTATCCTTGACACTGCATTTGTATAAACATGAGTAAAGAATCTAGATTGGGGCATTGTAGGCTGTGTATACATGCAGAGTCAGTGCAAAAGAACAGCTGGTGCCTGCTTGGGGTTTTTCAGACAATGGTAAAGCCTCAAGTAAAGTTTACCCAGTTAGCATATCTTGTTGTGCAGCTTCAGGACGCGACAATTGCACAAGGCACCAAGGCTGTCGATTCTTACCGGTACCTCATTTGTGTGTTTTTCCCAAAGTTCTATTTACCTCTGGGCGTCCCTTGTTTGTGATCTTTTGCTATAAAAACCCATGTAACCATCGTTCAGTGTGCTCTCTCCTCGAGTATCTCTAAGGTGCTTGTCGGACGAGGCCCCCATTCATGAATGCTAATAAATGACCTATGGTTTGTACTTCACTCCAGTGTCGATTCCTCCTTACTTGTTAAGAACCCGTGGACTAAGGGTGACCCCTGCACCAGTGGGTTTTAAATAATCCGCTTCCACACTCCCTGTCAAGTGCTAAGCCAGAACAGACCCAGAATCCTTCCCACAAATTCCAGAATGCCACAGTGCTCTCAGTTCCTAGTTTGTAAAAACATAAGTGCCGGAGCCCTCCTCAGGAGACCACAGCAGTTTGCACCACACATTGCCACTGTACTTACACAACTACTAACCATCACACTGCTACAAATGTGACAACTGAGACTGTTCGAGGCCGCCAAAGTTTTAAGAATGGCTTGGGTGGCAGGTATAGTCATTTTTAATGTATACTGAATTATCAAACAACTGATTTTCTGCTCATCTTTAAATTACACAAACAGCGCCACCATGTGCCAAGCACAGGAAACCACCGGCTCAAATTAAGCACTGGGTGCTCTATACTCACACTGCCGAGGGTTCCGAAAACCCCAACTTGCGTCTTCCAACCCTTCGCTGTCGTAGAAAGCCTCCAGAAGCAACAGCACCCTCTGTCGGTCCAAGACGCCAATCTGGAAAGGAAGCAAGAAGGATCTCGACTCAGGTTAACATGTATTCACCATTCACTCCCTGCCAGCCCGCCTTGCCCCAACCCTGCCCTGTGCTCCTTGGTTTGTAATGTTTTTCTGGGCCATGAGAGGTGGCCCTAAGCTAGGTGTGGACTTGCTACCTTTTTACTACTGCGCTTTGCAGTACATCGTTTTTACCCGCCATGCAGGTAGGTGTATCATATTCTCAAGTCTTTCTCAAATACTCTCAAAGTGCACACAATTTACTCTCAAATGCTTTCTCTCAACACACAAAAAGCCAAAAAACATATAAGCTCGTTTTTGTCAAGTTGGCCCCAGAGGTTTTACAATATATTACTGTAATTTTGAATACAAAGTCAGGAATGGTGCAAGGAGTTTCAGCATTCCAGACAAAAAAAATGCTTTTAGAGCCCTCCCCGTCATATTTTCAGGCTTTCCTTTCATTTGGCACTAGGTCACCCTGCCTTATGTGAGAGCCAGCACTGCTGGACGTAGCAGGACTCGAAGGTGTAATAAGAGTTTTTTTCAGCTGAAAGACTGGTTCAGTGAGACAGCTAGGAGGGTACATGTGCCAAGACTTACTCCAAGACTGAGCTGGAGTACATTTACACCTGTTTTGTGACCTTTAGGGTTGCAATGACTTTAGAAGTGTAGTTTAGGAATAGCGATAGTCTTACTCTTTGGTGCGTGTGTGCAGGGTCGGCCTTAGCGCTGGTGGCGCCTGGTCCGACAGTCTTTTTTGCCCCCCCCCATGACCTCCTCCACAAATTCCCGCACTACTACTTTCCAAATAGTGCCCATCACATCTCCATTGCCCCTCTCTGACGTACATTTCATTTTTTAAGTGCCTAAGCTCTACCCATAGTTCTCTCACACTCAGTTTTTTTGATGTGCATGATACATGCTCTTTGCAGAAGGCACATTAACCCTCTGCGCTACTTTATGATGAGTAAAACCTGCCACAAGACAAAATTATAACATTAATCACCAGAGTTATCTTGACATTTGTATTGTTGCCTGACAACTGCTGGACGCACAAGGAAGTTCACGTGCATTTAAACCCATAAGGTATTTTTAAACACAGTGCCCCACCAAAGTAAGCGCCAGGTGCGGCCCTGGGTGTGTGTTTGTATTTGTGTGTCCATCCCTAAACCCCTCTTTAAAGTTCATTAAACTCCTCCCATGTTTTAGTTAGTTTCCCTACCACTCCCCCCTCCCCTCTCTCTCGGAGAAGAGAGGAATTTGCGCACCCCTCCTACCTTCCCATGGTCACAGGCCAGGAAGAGGTCGGTGAACATCTGCCTCCAGCGGTCGTGCCTGATGGTCTCCCGGAAGACATTTGCACTTTGAGACAGATGGTGCAGGAGCTCGAGGAAGAGGTCTGTGCTCAGGTCCTTGATGTAAGAATGCACATACTGCAGAGACAAGAGAGCTTAGTTGTCAAGTACACCTCCCTGTGGCTGAAACCGGCATTTGAGTCTGAAAATGAAGGTGCCTCAAGCCCTCCTTAAAATGCATCTGGCAAAGTTTGAGAAAATAACCAATTTAAAATCTAAAAAAAAATATTTTCAATTATCAGTTAAGCACAATGTATGGAAGCTTTATTTATCGCCATTGAAAACATTATTTACTCCTGTCAGTTAGGCATACTCGTAAGCTACAACATGGAGTTACATGGGGTAATTCACTCAGCAGTGTTTTACCAGATAATCAAAGTTTAAATATTGACCTGTCTTTATATCGACTCCACAATATCTATTACCAACAATATCATTAAGGTAAGTATCCGGGCATGCAGGAAATCTTTTTCTTTTGACCAATGTTTACCTTTTTTTTATTTCGTTTTTAGGTCGAGCCTAGAGTAGCGCGCAAGCGCTGCTTCTGGCGAAGACTTTATGTAGTGGGGTTTTCAAAGCTGACCACACGCGCGTGCACAATGGCCTTTTCTGTGCGGTTACCCGCACGTTTCAGGCACGATGCACGAGCGTGTGGTCAGCTCTGCACGCTGCCACGCTCGCTCGCCCCCGCTCCTCTCTTCAAAGCTTTGTTCTAGTTGCTTTCACTTTCGTGGCCGCCGCATTCTAACAGCGCGCGCACCACTCGCGTGCTTGTTTAGCTTGGTCCCACATTCCGGTAGAATTAATAGTTTTATCACTCCAACACTGCATGCAATGGATTTAAAGCAGCTCTTCGTGCTGTCACGATGGACGAGGACTCCCCAGGTCTGAACAGGGTGATTTTAAAGGCTGCTTTTAACACATGCACGAGCAGGTACATGGATTCCCATTCCTTTTGTTCGGATTGTACGTGAAGCCGGTAGTTAATAAACACGTCCCAGTGATAGCTGGATGGGAACAGGCCAGACAGAAGATTGCGTGCGGAAGCAGGTGTGCAGGCGAGACAGGTAATTACAGAGTGCCCGGATGAGGAGGGCAGGGCGCCAGCTGCCAGTCCGCGAGACAGTGGCGTTTAAAGCCCAAATTCTGGCAATGGTGGCAAAGGGCCCAGCGCACAGACACAGACCGGCACTCAAGATGAAGCAGGCTAAACGGTCTCCTGCCATACAGACCTGTGCAGGGCACCAGCAGGCTAGACTGTCCGAGCCATTCGCCCCTCACAACACTGACAGGACATGATGTGAAAGCCGTGCTGAGACGGCCACAACCTGACTAATACTCTGCCCCCGCCCATCCTTGGCTCACCTGCCAGGTGACGTGATGGCAAACACGGATGAGGCACTCGAGAGAGGCCCAGGCTGGTTTTAAGGCACGCAATATATCCCCGCCTCCTGCTTGCAGCTAGTCCCTTCCAGGCTACCCCTTGTTCATCATTGTTTCTGATAACGACCCAAAACAAGAGGTATTATCCGAAAGTACAAAATTTAAGATGCCGGGCATTACTATTAATTAGGTTTAGTACACAGTTCAAAATGAGAGCCATAGGCTTCCACTTCCCAGCCAACAACTACTTGCGCATGCTAAGCCTGGCGTTTCTGCTAGCATCCAATGTGCTTTGCCTTTTCCTTACACCGGCCCCATTCGAGAGGGCCTACGTAGAGTAGAGAGAGTGGGACAACTCTCCTATCCCCCCCCCGCCCTCCACTACTACCACCAAAACAGCCCCGGCTCATTACTTACAGCTTCCATTCCCTCACCTTACCAATTCATGGTTTCCTCGCTCAGGCTCTATCTTCCAACAGTGCCAGTTTGTGTGTCTCTATTCTACCTCTCGTTGTCTCGCCTCCATCACTCATTCCAGATCCCGACTTACCTCCCGCATCCACCTCTCTCTATCATCCTGACCTGTACTAATCCGACTCTCCTCTACCTTTCCTGGTATTCCTCTTACCTCTTGACCACTCTCGTCCCTCTCAATCCCAATGTAATCTCTCCGTTTACCTTTCACGTCAACGTCACCCTCCCATTCTGTTTCATCAATCTTTCTTGCTTTTTTTACCCTCATACTCTGGCCACCTCTCGGCTCATTATAGCAAATAGTGGCAGGAATTATACCTAAAAAAACACAGGCCGGAAGCAGGCTGCTCCCGATGTCAGTCCTTACCCACTTCTGTGTTACAAGTGTGCATACAGCCCGAAGCCCTCCGCCCTGGAGTCCACACGCAGGGAAGCACTTATTGTCAGGGCCACTGGAATTACGAGGGCGGTCGAGGGCCAAATTATGCGGCAGAGTTGGGTAAATTATGCGGTAAAAAAAGGCAAATTGTGCGCCGTAATACAGCACATTTTATTATAGTATAACGTCATTATTTTGTCCTTTTTACACTGGTTAATACTGGCTAGACATAAGGTGCACCTCATTAGTTCCAGTGTATCACTCAAATATAGCAATAAGCAACAGAAAGGTGACCAGTCATGCTTTGCAGAGGGGCCCTCCCTGCGCGGCAACAGGTGCTGTTGAGTTTTTAGTAACTTTTGAACCATTTGAGCTAGAAACTATTTTTTGGTTAAAATCTGCAGATTATGCAGCAGATGGTGAACTATGTGGTAAATGCGGCAAATCTATAATCATGCGAAAAGCCCTGCGACCGCACAATCGCGTAATTCCATTGGCCCTGGATATTGTCAAAATGTGGATGCTGAAGTCTCAAAAAAGAGCTTTCCCCTGCACAATTAAGCTCCATGCATACTCACACAGAGGTATTGTGCCATCCAAAAAATAATGGGAACAGATATAGCAATAAATAAGTGTTGAGGTCCAAAGTGTTTGCCAAGGGCTCTCCACCAGCACTCTTCGAATACTGGGGCTGGGTAATACCAAGGTTGTCAAGTTTAGATACTAACTCAAGGCTCTTTCTTCCACATCCCTACACTTCATGCCTTTCATCCCTGCTTTCTCTCTTTGTCACTGGTTCACTCTCACTTCCTTCTATAGTGTCTTTTCTGTCTGTCTCTTGCTCTACGTCAAAGTCTGATGATGATAAGTAAGTCTTGCCAGATGCCCGCCACCTGCGCACATTAAGAACAGGCTGTCGTCATAACGCAGCTTGTGCTCATGCCCATGAGCCAGCTGACAAATTGGAGTGAATGCATGCGATAAGAGAGCGCCAGCACGACCCCGCGCGCCTGGCAACAAACTGCGTCAGACGCTGATCTTCAGATGCGCAGATTCCCTGACAGAACCGTTTGAAAAGCAGCAGCCAACCGTCGTCGTAGGACACTTCAATGGAACACGGAGCTGGCCCTCTGACGCCCAGGCCTGCTGCGGTCAGAGGTCACGGAGGTACGCCAGTATAGTGACCAGTTTGTAGAGAAGGGTATATCGCAGTAAACCGTCCTCGTCAGTCCTTTAAATGGAAAAAAATACAAGTTCAGGTATTCTGTACTAGAGTACCTGCTTGTTTCTGAGAAGTGCTGGCACTCTCCAATTAAAAGTATTACGTTTTTCTTGAGAAGTGCAGGTGCTCTCCTTCTCAAAATAAACAAGCATTGGCATCGCAATGTCGTCTGCTTTGGGACCTTATAAGTGTTTAGCCATGCAACAGTTGATGTTGTTGCACCAAGGATATTGTGCTGCATAACTAAATACTTATAAGGTCCCAAAAGCGAGACCTATTGGCTATGCCAATGCTTGTTTATTGTTGAATGTATGACTGCCAGAAGATGAATGTTTGTGATAATGACTGCACTTCAAGTTGCAATTTTTTACTAGCATATTTTGCCAGGAAACAGCTGTCAAAACCCAGACACGGAAAATAGCCTAGAAAAGGCAAAATAGGCAGAATTTGGTGCAGTAAATACAGAATCCGCTTGTTATGCTCTATTCGTGGCCACAAAACTCATAAAAAGAAGTAATTTCTACTCCTTGTACATAACCCACGCTTGGTCGCGGGTGAATCCCAGGTGTAGGAAATACCACCTCGTATAAATACCACCTCCTATAAATACCACCTCCAATCAGGGTCTTAGGGTCTCCCTAGGTGCCCCAGGTAAGGGTGCGGTATTTACTGGGTACAGTTTTCCTTATAATCACTAAGGGGTAGCTGTTCCTAAAGAAAGGACGATAGATCAACCTATTATGGTTGGGAAAGTGTGAATCTCTCAGTAAGGTTGGATAGTAGAAGAAGTGGGGGAATTTCTCCGTTTAGACTTGGTGCCCTCACACACCCTTGCGAGTGTCATGCTTCATCATCGGGCGTTGCTCCTCGTGGGGGTGGCGCTGCTGTCCCTCACGGGCCCCGTGAGAGGGCTCTTTAGCGGAGATCTTTTAAGGAGACGCCGCAGTTGTGCATGCGGGAGTGTGGGCCTGGAGAAGTGAGTAGGTGGGTTAAAAATATCTTCAGTGGTACCCAGAACCTAGTTTTATTCAGGGGTCCCGAAGATAGGGTTAAAATATGTGTAGGATTTGGAGGTCCTCCTTAGAACAAATGTGGAGGAGGGGTGAGTATTTTACCACTGCTCTCGCATCCGTGAAGTAAAATGTGAATATAAAAAGTGTCGTTTAGGTCAACATGTTTCGCGCTACGATCGGTCCCTAGTGGATCCAAGAGCGCTTCGTCAGGACCGGGTGCAAAAGTGATAAATCAAGTGAGAGTAAAAATAGGAATCAGGGAAAAGGCGCCCTGTACTCCTACTGTACCTACAGTCTGGTGTGAGTGCGTATTAGCACTGGCTAGAATTCTTAGTTGAATCCTATGCTCCAACCCCTGTATTAAGGATGATTGGCCACGCCGGTGGTCAGCGGTGAGTGCGCGTGAAAATAATCATTCACTCCGCAGGGAGCCGTGTGCCTACCCCTCCGTTCTCGCCGTTTTCCTTCTCAAGTTTGCGGCTTAAAATGGTAGATAATGCGGTGATAGTCCAGGTTTTCCCCCACTCCGTATACTGCAGTTTTCCTAGTCCAGTTTCCATCGGGTTTATCCTCCCGAAACGTGTGGAAAGTAAAATCATTTTGCACTACTGGTGGTCTCAAGTCAGAATTATCAAGGCCCCTGCTATCCAGAGTATGGCACCGGCTGAGCGCCTGGAAGCACAAGCAGAGAATAGTGAAGCAGTGACCACCAGTGACCGCCAGTGACCGCAGCTTGACATTGGCTGAGGTCCTGGATGGACATACAGACATCCACTGGCACGGCAGTGATATTTTTGGGCTCGCTTCAGTAAAATTGAACATTTCATTGTCAGTCAGAGTATGCCATTGGTTGACATTCGTGAAGGACCAAATCTACACTGGTACAGAACTGATGTCTGGTTGTCAGTCAGGGCATCCCACTGGCTTGTACTCTGCACCCCTCCTCAAAGGACTTCTTGTATCCTGGAACTATGGGATTGTCATCCCATTCGCTGCATAATTATGTCTCTGATTGGATTCACATTACCATGCAAAGCTCTTCTGTGTCGCTCATGTCAAGGTCAATGATGTATAAATACTGGCAATACAGTAAATAAAATATTACTACAGCTCCACTTGATAAATAATAGCTTGTGAGATGGTTCACACTTGCTAGGCAGCTGCACTGCTTGTTTTCCATCAAAGCAGTTCCCTCTTGGAGGAGAAATCACTTCAAGATGAATGCTGCTACCAGGAAAGGATCCCAATCTAAGATGGCCACCAGTGATAACATAAACCAATCCTTCATAGATTCCTCCAGAGTCAACGTATCACAGTTTCCTGCAGAGTCAACCCCTTACCGTTATGTTTGTCAATAAAAACATAAAATAGTTCTGAACTTAGATTGACCACAGACTCTCCTGGTTCCTCCTCGCCGCCAGGTTCTTTGCTGTTGCAGCCATCTTTGGTCTGTACTCTTGCAGAGCACAGACGTGCTAAATCTATTATCTCAGAGCCTGCACTGGTGTATTTCTCACCTCATTGTCTGAAGGACAGTCAAGCTTCAATTCTGCAGAGTCTACTGTCTTCAAAGCAGAAGATTATCAGTCCATTTGTTTCTTCTAATGATAATCCTTCAGGACTGCCCCCTCATACATAGGACATGAACATTGGAGGTTTTATTATGACTGTTGCCATTTCCCTTTTTGTACCTTTTCACTCTATATTCTAAAATGGCCTTTGGGGGGGGGACAGCGACCATAAAGTGGTGTGCCCCCCCAGGGAGTTGGGGACATGGTGCAGCCCGGGCTGCATCGGGCTTCTTTTGGGCTGCTTTTGAGCTGGGCTGGGCTGCGTTGGGCTTTAAGCCCATTATATACCCGGCCATTTTATAAGGCCAATTACCATTTTGCAGGTGACACGGTGGCCGTCAGGAACCTTTTTTCTGCCTTTCTTGAGTGTAGGTAGTGAAAGTTAGCTATGGAGGATTTTCACGTTCAAGAAGCCATTCGCCTGCTTGCTGAGGAAGGTCTCATGGATTTGCTCACCCTAGGCGCGCGGGTCATGGTGCACCTGGCGAGGCGTGCAGCAAGTGGTGTGGCGACAATAGAGAATTGGACGGCGGCTTTTCTCAATTTCGCAAGCGTGTATTGCGAAACATATCCAGAGCAGTGTGTATCCCTCTATAAATACATGGAAGTAATTTGCATGGCACACATCACGTACGAAGGGTATGCATGGGCACATTATGACAAGGAGCTTAGGGCAATGGTGGCATGGGATACAGAGGAGAAGTGGGGTGAAATTGACACTGACATGCCAGCAAACAATGGGGTCAGTTAAGTTCGGCAAGATGACATACACAGTGAGTGGGTTAATGTTGGTGTATCAGCCCTGTCAGCCCCGCCCCAACCAAGGGGGGGTGGGGACCGCGGCCAAGGCACGGGGGGAACAATGGGGACATGCTGAGACTTCAATAAAGGCTTGTGTACTAGAGACTTCTGTAAGTTCCGGCACGAATGTTCAATATGTTCGGGTAGACATTCGCTTGTCCAGTGCTATGAGGTGGGAGGAATGCACAGGGTACACCGCCAGGACAGTAGAACCAATACCAAAGGGGTTATAATGGACAACCGGGTAATCCAGAGACTGGAAACAGGGGAGGACAGGGGCACATGGCAAAATGGGCAAAGGCGCATATGTCAATTAAGGGTGACCGGCTTGACAATTGGTTGATGCAATATCATGACAGACAGGACACAAATTTGTTGAGCGACGGTTTCCAGGAGGGGTTTCGTTTGGGGGACAGGGGCCCCAGAATCACAAGATGAGCAGACAATTTTAAATCTGTGGTGACACATAAACATGTTGTGAGGGAGAAGTTGGCAAAAGAAGTGAAGGAGGGCAGAATGGAAGGACCATTTGGGCAATGGTCTATGCCAATTTGATTGTGTCACCGATCAGGGTGGTGCTGAAAAAAGAATGGGGGCAATTTAGAAAAATACAGCACTTGTCATGGCCGGAAGGGAACTCGGTTAATGACTTTATCCCAGGTGAGGTTACGTCGGCTTCATATTCCTCAGTGGATGTGGCTATGGCATTGGTAGAACAGATCGGAAGGGGTGCACTCATGGCGAAATGTGACATCAAGTCATGCCAGTTCATCCGGAGGATTTTTAGTTGCTAGGCATACAATTTGAAGGACAATGGTATGCTGATAAGTCTTTATCCATGGGCTGTGAGATAGCTTGTGCACTGTTTGAGAGATTCAGCTCCTTCCTACAGTGGGTTTTCACATTGCACACGGGGAAGAGGACTGTAACGCACTATCTGGATGATTTCTTTTTTGTGGGGCTGCCCGGTTCTGCGGCCTGTCAATGGCAGTTGACAAGTTTTCAAGAGCTCATGGGAGACATTCAGGTACCACTGGCTCTGAAAAAAAACTATGGGGCCAGCTACGGTGCTTTCGTTCTAGGGTATGAAACTGGATTCTGTATCCATGGAAGTATGCCTCCCAGTGGACAAGAAGGTGCAAATGCAACTGTTATTGGGCACAATGCTGGACAAACCAAAGGTGATGGTCAAGGAAGTGCAGGTCTTGCTGGGACATTTGAACTTTGCGTATAGAGTAGTCAGGACGGGTAGGACTTTCTGTAGGCACTTGGACATGTCCTTAGCAGGGCTGTCATTGCCCCATCATCACATGCGTCTGTCTGCAGGCACAATCGAGGACCTGCGCATGTGGCGCAGGTTCCTGGACGATTTCAATGGGATACCAATGATCAGTCCAAAGGAATGTGAGTAGGACGTGCAGATATACTCATACGCGTTTGGGGGGATCGGGTTTGGGCTTTACTGGCACAGCAGGTGGTGCGCAGAAGAATGTCCGGCAGCGTGTAAGCAGGGGGCTAGGAGCATTGCTTTTCTGGAATTCTTCTCATTAGTCGTGGCATTGACTCTATGGGGGCAGGAGCTTGCTCACAGAAAGGTTTTATTCAGAGTAGATAATATGTCAGTTGTACATGTAGTGAACAGGCAGTCGGCGAGAGATTAACAGGAACATAAGCTGCTGCGAGTTTTCGTGCTGTGTTGTTTGAAGCATGATGTTGCCTTCAGAGCAAAGCACGTGCCAGGGGTGGACAATGACACTTCGGACGCTTTGTCTCGTTCACAGTGGAAGAGGTTCCATGGGCTGGTCATGGAGGCAGACAAAGACAGGACGATGATACCAGCAAACATGTGGAGCATAGGAGAGAGAGGATGCTTCAGTTGGTGGTAGGGTCGCTGGCCATATCCACCAGAAAAGTGTATGCTTCGGCCTGGAAAAAGTTTAAAGTGGGGGTGGGGGGCATAGCAGAAGTCACAGCAGTGGGGGCAGGGAAGAAGATGTAGTACATTACATCCTCACACTGATTGGAAAAGGCTTTCGAGGGTCACAATAGCGGGAAAGCTGGCAGGCATTGCCTTCATGGGCAAGCTTTTATGGGTCTATATGCCTTCAACCAGGGAACTGGGAAGGAGAATGTTAGAGGGAAAGGGTTCGCCGGCCTCGGCTGAGAAGGCATTTATCACGGCGGTTGTTAGGCAAAAGGATAGCGATGCTCCCTGGGATATGCAAGGAAAGGGGAGAAGGGGGTTCTCTTTTTGACTCTCATGTCCTGGATGTTTTTCGGGGCCTTACGGGTTTTCGAACTGCTGGGTAGAAAAGGTATCCCGGGGTTGGAATGGGTAGATGTGGAAGGCCAGGAGGGTGGGCTGGAATTGTGCATTCGGCAATCCAAGACAGATCAGAGGGCACTGGGGAAGAGAGTGAGGCTTCAAGTTTTCCCAGCCAAGGGCGTGTGTCTGGTACAGTGGGGAACAAAGTGGTGGGCAGTTAGCGGGGCATCAAGGGGGGAAAGTCTTTTGTCACGTGGGCGGGGCCCAGGTGACTGCTCATCAGCTTCTGTGGGTCATGCGAAGAACATTGGAAAGCAGCGGGGAAACCCCGAGGTACTTCAGGACACATTCTTTTAGAATTGGTTTGGCCACAGAGGCAGCAAGGAGGCCCTGGGTCAGGGAAAGGATTATGGCATTGGGGCGTTGGTCGTCAGATTGCTTCCGGCAATATGTGCGTGGGGAACAGGAAGGGGGTTTATGAATGGCGTTAATTCGGTATCTCACATTTGCGTTCTTTACAGGTGCGGTAGCTGGGTCGGAAGCAATTGACTTGTCGATATGGATTGTGGGACATTCATTTATTAAATGGGCTGAAAGGTGTGAACTCCAGAAGGGTCGAGGCAGTAACCTTGGGCTGGATGAGAAGCTTTTTACAGTGAAGTAGCATGGAAATGGTGGTATGAGATGGCGAGAACTTTTACAATGCTTGAATCAGCTACTGAGGAGGCAGAGGTGTCCTTACATTCTCGTGTTACATTTAGGTGAAAACGATTTAGTGGTGTGTAAAGGCCTTGCCCTGTTAAAAGAGATGAAGAGGGACATGCTGGAGATTAGGAGGCAGTGATCAGGGACATTTGTCATCTGGACGGAATTTATTCTGTTGCAACACTTGAGAAGGGTGGCCAAGCCGGCCGCGATTGACAAAGCCTGGCGAAAGATTAACAGGGATATGAGGGTTTTTTTGTAGGTAGGAAAGGTTTGGCAGGGTAGAACCTCCAAAGCTGAGATTCGATGCACCAGATTTTTTCAGAGGGGATGGGGTACGTTTATCACGGTATGGGATACAGCTAGATTTGATACAGATAAAAGAGGCGCGAGATAAAGCTTTGATAGGGAGCAGGGAGAGGGGAGGTTCCTAAAGGGGAAGGGGGGTGAGGTCAGAAAAGTGGAGGTGGGGGGTAGGCCTTTTCGAGTGGCGGTGGGCAGTTTCAGTTGCCATGGATATATTTTAAGATGATGGTTGTGAACATAGGGAAAGCAGGACAAGGGGGGCTGGGGGGTGGTAATAAAGTTAAACCTGGAGGAAGCCAAGGAAAAGTTAGGAGTTAGGATACTTAGATAGTTAGATGATAATAGATGTAGGTTAAAGTGTTTTCAATGTAAAGGTTGCAAGATAAGGATGTTAAGGGGGGCAGGAAATTTAGGGGTTGGTGGTAGGGAGAATTAGGTGAAATGCTGTATAGTGAGGTCTAGTTTTGTGAGGCTAAGGCCTAGGGGATTCTATGTGATGTGCACCTATCTTCAATAAAGTGGCCTTTTTCACATAAGAAGCGAGTATGTGGTCTGTGCTGCCCCTTGTGGCCCAAAGCAGCTTTCTGGGCAGAGAGTGTGGTTGCAGGAACGGTTTAACCTTAGGTCAGATTAGCCCTGTGCGAAACTGCGTAATTTTTTTAAAGCAGAATTACTCAAAATTATGCTTTTAGTGCAAAGTGTTATTTGCCAGAATCTGACATTAAATTCCACGAGTGCATACTTTAAGTAAAAAAGTCATGCACTATACCAGCAGAATACTGGTTTGAGCAGAAACTGCCCCCAGTGAGACATTATTTGCATGAATCAGTCTCGAGCAGGCGAAAATCATACGAAACCATGTAATGCAAAAAATTTTAGTCAACACTTTCACGGATTTCGATGGCATAATTTAAATTTGGCCTAGGCCTACTCAGAACCTCCCAGGCATTGGATAGGCGCGTTGCCTCCAGTACACCATAATGAGGTTAGTGGAAGAGGGGGAGTAACTCCCTCTCTCCAAGCAGCTGGCACTGATATCTGTGGGCTGAGCAGTAGCTTAACTGAGGTTTCCAGCTTTCTCCGTGTCACCAAAGACTCAAAGCCCCAGTCCCGGGCTGTTTTCGGGTGTGCTAGTTCCACTGTTTCAATAGACTACAACTCCCAGAATGCAACAGATTCTTAAAAAGAAACCCAGGACTGGAGCGTCGTATCATGGTGCCATGTAGTCGTCTCTAGTAACTTTAAAATGTACACAACTTAAACCGGAGCAGACAGTGGTGATAAACTCCAAAACATATGTAATGGGGAGGCAGAGAGTCGGAGGAGAAGGAACTGGTGTGCACACCACTGTGCACGAAAGCGAGGTCGAGGAGGAACAACGAGGCTGAATTATGGACATTTTTCTTTTCATCATAACCGGCGCTCAGAATATCCTGAACCACAGTCACAGCCCTGTTCCCTAAATAGCCCGAGATGACATCCGGGGCAGCCACACATTCCAGGGTGGGATTCTGAAGCCTGCTGGGAAAAATCCAAAGTATTTTAAACCAAAACAAAAAAAATGTCCAAAGAAAACAAGAACTTGTTTCTTCTTTCCTGTTCGTGCGAAACTTGGATTTTATGACGTATAGAGAGACAGAGAAAGACACATACACTGTCTTCACACTTGGTTGTGGCTTTCAAAATGGTATTAATATTATTAAAAATCTCATGTTCTGCTCATAGTCGACCCAAAATGACACTCTTGCACGAAAAGTGTACCTAAATGGAAATAAAGATGGCAAAAGAAAGGCATCCTTCAAACAGCTAGTACTTTTAGATCTGGCGGCCATTATTTAAGAGCTGAGGAAGCAAAGAGGGTGGGGGAGGGCTGGGGTGGGAGCAGGAATAATTTTAGAATACCCTTGTTCAAGGAAAGTGTGGTGGACTCATGGAGCTGCCTCCAATAAAGGTTGTGAAGACAAGAACGGTGGTGGCAATGAAAATGGCCAATGAAAGACCATGAGGAGTTATTATTTAACAAGCAAAGCTATAACTGGAGACAAAAAGTACGTCCCATGGTGCAGAGAGCAGGAAGGAAATAGGCAACATCACAGGTCTCATAGTCTGGGCCACTCTCAGAGACATAATATTAGACATTATGTAAGAATGAAGAACACTAGAATAGTGACATGTGAAGACGAAAGTGAGCTTGATGAGGTTTTGAGTAATAAAAACATTAAAATTATAACAATAATAATTATTACATTATTATTATACATGGGACGCGCCTGTCCACATTCCTACAACTTTTACCCAGACTGCAATACACCTGTATTGCTGAGAAACGTACGAGCTGCAGAATGTAATATTATCATGTGCCAAAAAAACAAAAATAAAGTTTTTTTAAAAGTGGACCTTTATTTTGATTATTAACAAATTATGCATGTAGAATTAGAATTATGAGTAGAGTTAGGGTCAGGGATTGGGTTTGAGCCAGAGTTGTTTGAAGGGTTAGGTTTGTAGGTCTATGTTTAAGGTTAGATTTAGGACAGGTTTAGAGTAAGGGTTAGGGTAAGGTTAGAATTTATGTTGAGGTTAGAGCTGTGTTCTGGGCTATGGTTAGTCTTGCAGTTGTGGTCAGATTTATCGGCCTATGATTAAAGTTATATTTAGTTTAACTTTGGAGTAAAGGTCAGCCTAAGGTTAAAATTGTGGTTAGGGTTAGAATTGTGGTTTGGTTTAGTTCTGGGTTAGGGTTAGATTTGCAGTTGTGGTTTGTGTTAGAGCTAGGGCTGTTTGAAGGGTTAGATGTATCCGTCTATGATTAAAGTTATATTTCAGTTAGCTTTAGAGCAAAGATCAGGCTAAGGCATACCTGCCAACTCACACAGCGCCCCAGTGTGACACACGATATCGGCTCCCATCACACAGTCACCACGTGAGGAGCTGACATCACACTGTGGCAGGGAAAATTAGCTGAAAACCACTGTAAATAGTGATTTTCCAGCTCGTTTTCCGAGGCTATGAACTGCTGACGTACATTAAGGGGTGTGAAAACACCCCAAGACATCGGCACCAGCCTCCAAGCTTTTTTTATTTTATTTTTTATTGGGAAGAGGGGGTGTGGGGGCAGGGTTCAAAAGTGCCTCCTAGGTACTTCTCGGCACAAGGTCCCGCCCCCTTTAAGGCCCTGCCCACTCCTAACACTGTGAGATTTTTTTTTTTTTGCAGATTTATATAGCGCGAACTCGACCTGAAGGTATTGGAGTGCTTTACATGAGCACCAGTTACGTTACACACGGACACATTCATTTCTTGGTAGGCACAGTGATTTGCCCAGAATCACAGGAAGCACAGCGGACGCCGAGGCTCGAACCTGGTTTCCCAGCTCCAAAGTCGGCAGTATGCTAAAGTTAGAGTTGCCAGTGAGGTTAGAGCTGTGGTTTGGGTTAGACTTGCAGTTGTAGTTTGGGTTAGGGTTACATCTCGGGTTGTTTGAAGGGTTAGACGGATCAGTCTATATTTAAAGTTATATTTAGGTTTGCTTTAGTGTAAAGGTCAGGCTAAGGTTAGAGCTTTAATTTGGGCTAGACCTCTGGTTTGGTTTAGGGCTCTGGTTTGGGTTAGGGATACCATTTGAGTTACTGCCATAGATTGAGTTTGCATTTAGGACAAGGTGTCGGGTTTTTGCAAGGTTTTTTCCTAATTCTGATATTCGTTATAATGGGCTCTTCACAACAGCTAATTCAAAGTGAAACACACTTCTCATTTTTGGTTCCTTATAACCACTTCTTCATGAAAGGGAAGAGGTGTGGTGCAGCGGCCAGGGCGGCTGACTCCGGAACACAGGGGCTCACGGTTCGATCTCCGGTGCCAGCGGCAGGTTAGGCCAGCACCTTGTGACTCTGGGCAATAGCTCGCTTAATCTTCCCGACGGCCCCCAGCGCCAGGACACCTCTCCGGAGGTAGTGCGCTTTACAAATGCTGGTATTTCATTTTATTTCATGAATGCATTTCCTAATTTTCGCATTCTTCATTATCACACATCCTTTCTAGTGGCATCGAGAGGTTGAGGCTGGCTAGCACTGGTTCAGACCAGATGTCTTTGCAATTCCATTAATTTGTTCTTGCCACTCTAGATCAGAGACTCCACCAGCCATTTCTGGTTTAACCACCTCTCCTCGCCCTGCAACCCTCCCCCTCTTCCAAATGGACGATCTATTGTGTTTTAATGGCCCATATTTTAATTTGCCCTCATGTGTTATTAGAAGGTTAAGGAATAACTTTCTGCTAGCACAAGGATCTTTGCCATCATAGACTAAGGGCATATTTATGAGATGCTTGTGTCACGTTGTGAAAGGCAGCGAGTCTTCTAAGACCCTCAATGCTGCCCGGTGCAGGGTTCCACCTCTAATTCACTTTGGGTTCGCTATCAAAATAATGAGGCAAGCGCTGGAACTGGAAGACAAGAAAAAGGTTTATTTCTCATGAGGAGATCACGTCAACTGCAGACACTGGGATGTCTGAGCGAGGTGTTCTGCTGATAACTCCTTTGGCTCTTCCTTTTATACAGGTTTGACACAATGCATTGGTTTCATCAACATGGTTACACAAGCTTGGGGTCCCCGCCCCGGGCAGGTTGTCACACAAGCCCAACAGTAATTCTCTTCCCACCCAGGTCAAACAGACAATCTTATCTTGCAGCTGGACCTTGCTTCAGGGTCTAAAACATGTTAGACCGGCCAGATCTAAGAGTCCGTTCTGTTGATAAAAACAGGTCCCATTGTTGGTAACAACAAGTCTTGCTGTTTGCAGTGCAATAAATCATGTTGCAAGAGTCTTTTGGTGTTTGGAACCTGTTTGTGTAACTAGGTGCAGTGAGGGGTAGAGTGTCCAAAGGTTTGCCTGAAAACAGAGATGAGAGGAAAAACGAGTTTGTGGCAGCAAGTGGCGCTGAGGTTTGTTGCGGCAAATAGAGTTTATAGCCCCCAGCACACGTACCAGGTCGGTCAGAGGGTCAGAGGGATGCTAGTAAGGGCAGGGTGAAACAAAGGTGACCAACAGAGTACAAAATGGCTGTGATAGATTAAAATGACTGCCACTTATGTGCACATAGAATTCCACCAGACAAGATGGCGCAGGTAATGTTCACGATTGTCGTTTTGCTTTTAACAGTGGCCCCTTTGAACATAACTAGCCAGCTTGTCAGTCTATTTCGATCTCCATAATGTCCTGTATCTCTTGATCATACATTACTCTCATTTTTGTTAGCTGAGTGTCCATAGTCTTAGGGTGCAAGGTAGTTATGCAAAGAGAACACAAAGGTGGTATACAGTGTATACCCAAACAACAACCACATATTGTCAATACTGGGACCAAGAGAATCATTGATATTTTCCAACCCCACTCCTTCAAGATGCCCCAAAGCCAACTTCCAATTGTCCAAGTCTCTGATCCTTGATGAATTTCTGAAGATAGTCTATGGAGATGTTCGATTGCTTCATAGACAGAAGGTGAATTATCAGGAATGTATACACAGCAGCTGGCACCGATGATGCGGCATGCTCCTCCACGGTCCGCTAGTACCACGTCCAGGACCATGCGATTTTGCAGGGTAACCAGACGGATCGCTTGGAGCTCAGCAGTGTTGTTGGTGAGGATGCCAGCAGTGACGTTCAGGGCGGTCTCTACCGCTTGGGACAGATGTCTGATGGCTCGGCTGTTTGCCATCGGACCCCATAGCGGGACGAGCCCTTTTGCTGCGTCGAGGAACTGTGATGAGGCAGAGTCTGCTTGATCAATGTCTTTAGAACGCTTTTCTCGATGATGCTCTGCAGGGGCTGTGTAGGTTGGTGGCAAAACAAAGGCGATGTAGCACGTGCCCCCCAGTTTCTTGGGAGCCAGGTGTAGGCTTTGGTTCCACAAACAAAGTACATATTGGGTGATGCAACAAGTGCTGGGGGTTGGCAGTGTTCAAAGTCCTTACAATGCTACAGGTGCTGTGACCCACATTCTTAGTCCCACGGCCTTCAATGCATACAAGGCCAGAGACGTTCACCACAGATAGGGCCACAGTCAGTGTTGCAGCAGTTCTTTTCTTCAGGTAGGAAAATGTGGCTCTGTTAGGATTATTGAACACTTGCATTTCCACTCGTTCTTTGGAGGGGACATTAATCTGGAATGTCGCATTGAAGGTGTGAGGGCAGAAGGGGGGCGGCTGTCCTTCCTGTTTTGTTTCACCAGAACTCGTTGTAGAACTGGGCGATTGTTCCGTCGGAAGTGGCATTGTCTTTGTAACTTTCTTGTAGGAGCATCATCCAGGCAAGGCAAGATCCGTGAATAGAAAAGGGCGAAGGGATGAAAGGGATGGAATGTTCAGTGGCATGTGGTAACAGCCCACAGACCCAACAGTTGGTAGCATTGGTGGCAAGATTGTGCTGGTGCAACATCTGCACGAAAGAATTATTCCAGAATTTTTTGCGTCGTTCTCGGAGATGTGGCGGTAGTGATACCAGGTAGTGTTCTTTCTTGGTGGTTGGTTGCATGGTGGGTGACAATGTTCTGTATGCAGGTGCATTCTCTTCAATGATCCAGAGTGCGACCATTAGCAGGAGACAGGTGAGAAATGCGGCTACAAGTGCAATTATCTTTGTGCTGTGCAGGTTAGCAGTCTTGGTGTCTTTGCGGTGGTTTTGCAGGTGTTCAGTTTCTTCCATCATCTTCGAGGAGCTCAACAACTGTTAGGACCACAGACTTTTGTCTGGCGCTTTCCTGGTAGCGTTGTTTGACTGTGCTACCGATCTGAGACCTTGACTTAGTTAGTGGCCTGGTCGTTGGAGCTCCCTCCTTTCGTCTATCTTAGGTTGTACCCTTTCCTGGATGGCACCGTGGGGTCGGGAAATTCTGATAGTTCGAGGGTGTCTTCTTGTGGGTAGCAACTCAGAGCTGGTCGGTCTCTCGCGAGTACTTCCTCTTGCACCTCCACCCCTTCACAGGTTGCCAGGGTTGGAGGGACTCGTTTGCAATGATGAGCGTGGAACCAGTTTCGTTTTCCTTCCACTCGGAGGGCAGTTCGGGTGGTGATCAGGACTTGCCAGGGGCCCGTCCACCTAGGCTCCAGATTCTTCGTTCTTTGGAAGTTGCGAATCAATACATGGTCGCCTGGCTTTATTTCATGTCTCGGGCCCCTGGATACGTCAGGCAAGGCTTGCTGCACCTGTTGGTGGATAATTGTTAGCTCGTTTGTCAATTTATGCAAGTAATCCGACATTAATATGTTCGGGACATCGTTAATGGAGGTGGGTCTTGGTGCCGCCCAAATGCTCATAGGCCTGCCGAAGACCACCTCATACGGGGTCAGTTGGTGTTTGGTTGGGGTGGAGCGCATCGATAACAATGCCAATGAGAGGGCGTCGGGACATTTCAACCCGGTCGTGGCAACTATTTTGGCTAGTTTTAGTTTCAACGTTGCATTGTGTCTCTCTACCAGGCCCGCTGATTGGGGGTGGAAGACGGCATGGAACTTTTGTTTTACCCCCAACCCTCTCAGTATGTTCTGTATCACCTCGGCTACGAAGTGGGGGCCATTGTCGCTCCATAAAATTCTGCAAAGGCCGTATCGGGGGAAGAATTCTTTCAGCAATACTTTTGCAGTGGCTAAGGCGGTATTGTCGCGGGTGGGATATGCCTCCACCCATTTGCTAAAGCGCACACAACCACCAGGACATATTTTAGACCAAGGCATCTCTCTAGTTGAATGTAATCCATTTGAAGGATTTCAAAGGGGTGGTCAGGGACTCCAAACCCTCCCCGTGGTACTACTGTCCCCTTCCCTCGGTTGTGTTGTAGGCAGACTATACATTGTTGTACTAGGCGTTTTGCAGATTCTGCTATCTTGACGTTATGCCATACTCTGGTGATTAGTTCAATCATGGGGGTGGAGCCTATGTGTGCTGGTAAATGTGCCATGGTCAATATGGGGATGAGGTAGGCATTGGGTAACAGCCATTTATTTCCGTCTTTAGTTCTCCAGCAATCTTCCTCGTCTTTTAGTCCCACCTTTTCCCACTCGGTCAATTCGTCTTGTGTGCCTGTAGTCTGTATGTCCCTTACAGTGGTCCTAGCGTCAGTCCATCGTTCAGCTTGTGACCTGGTCACATACATTCATGTCGTAGTTCTGTCTCCTGCCGTGGCTCGGGCAGTAACGTCTGCTAGTGCATTTCCCTGTCCAATGAGATCAGTCACTTTCCTATGTGCTTGGCATTTTATCACTGCTAACTTCTTGGGGAGGAGGACTGCTTGCGTCAAGGCGGAGACTAAATCTCCATGCAGGATGGGTGTACCGTGTGAAGTCAGGAACCCTCTTTCTTTCCATAAAATCCCAAAATGGTGAACCACCCCGAAGGCATATTGGCTGTCGGTGTATATGTTAACTGTTGTGTCAGTCGCTAAGATACATGCTCGTGTGAGGGCAATGAGTTCTGCAGCCTGGGCTGAACGTTGGGGAATACGGGCTGTTTCCAGAACGGTTCGGGCTGTGGTGACAGCGTATGCAGCTGAGGTGGTGCCGTCGGGGAGTTTGATGCACGAACCATCCACCCATAGTTCTCCATCTGGTTCTAGAAAGGCGGTGTCTCTGAGATCTATTCTACTCTTTGTTTGTTCATCGGTTAGTGTCACACAGTCGTGTAGTGGAGTCACGCTAGGATCATTTTCGGGTAGGGGTAACAGTGTGGCTGGATTGAGGGTGGTGCATCGCTTTAGGGTAATGTGCGGTGCTAGCAGGGTCAACTCATATCCTGTCAGTCGGGCGCTAGTCAAGTGTTGGGTTTTGGTCTGGTTTAGTAGTGTGTCGACTGCATGGGGTACTAAAACAGTGACTGGATTGGAGAGTACTATTCCTTCGCTCTGGCGTATCGATACTGCTGCAGCTGCCACAGCGCGCAGGCATGCTGGCAGCGCTCTGGCTACTGGATCGAGGGTGGCAGAGAAATATGCACAACGGCGTTGTTTGTGACCAATTGATTGTGTTAGGACAGACAATGCACATCCTTCCCTCTCGTGCGTGTAGAGGAAGAATGGTTTGGAGTAATCTGGGGTTCCTAGGACAGGCGCTGAACAAAGGGCATTGCGTAGTTCTTTAAAGGCTGACTGGTATTCGGGGGTCCAGGGGAGAGGTGAGGGGATGTCTTTAGCTAGGAGGGAGAGAAGGGGTTTGACAATGAGGCTAAAGTTCGGTAACCACTGTCGGCAAAATGAAGTGAGACCTATCAAAGAGCGGACTTGTTTCTGATCTTTGGGGACAGGGGTGTCTAGAATTGTCTGGATCCTGTCAGGCGTGAGTTTCCTCCCTTCTTTGGATAAAAGGTGACCCAAATAGGTCACTTGTGATTTACAGAACTGCAATTTCTTTCGGGAGACCTTGTGACCATTCTCAGCAAGAAAATGGAGTAGTTTGATGGTGGCTGTGACGGCAATTGCTATGGTGTCCGCTGCTAGAAGGATGTCGTCTACATATTGTATTAGTGCCACTCCATCTGGCAGTTGTATGGCGTCCAACTGTCTTTTAAGCGCATGGCTATAGATGCTTGGGCTCTCAGTGTACCCCTGAGGTGCTCTGCAAAATCTGTACGAACTGGAGTTTAGGGTGAATCCAAATAGATAGCGGCTGTCCTTGTGTATAGGTATGGAAAAGAATGCGTTTTTGAGGTCAATTACAGTGAAGGTGGTGGCAGTGGAGGGATTAAAGTCAAAATTGTTGTGATGTCGGAAACTACTGGGTATTGTGGCACTACGATTTTGTTTATCTCCCGCAGGTCAATGATGAAGCGGTAGGCTTTTCCGTCTCCCTCTCCCTGTCTCTTTACAATCGGTAGTATGGGACTGTTACAAACGTTGCTCACTACTTCCTCTACCACCCCTGCCTCTACCAAAGAGTGTATGATCTCTGTCAGTGCCTTCTCACCCTCTGGCGATATTTTGTACTGCGGTACTTTCGGTAGGGTTGCGTCCTGTCGTATTGTTACGTGTACTGGGTCAATCATCATTCGTCCTACGTCTGAATCAGCCCTAGCCCATAAGTGTGATGGCAAAGTGTCCAGTAGGGATGCGTCAGTCTCGGAGATGGGAAGCATGTGCTGAGAAGGGTTCTCTCTATGGCGCTGGGGGTTGTCATACAGGACGACACGCACTCCGTCTGGTGAGCATCTGATAGTCGCATGGAAGTGTTTCAAAGGTCGAGACCCATAATGGCGTCTGGGGTGTTGGAAGAGAGGAGGAATGTTGTTTCGACGCTATTGTTGTCAAGGTTAAAAGGGATCGGTCGGGACAAAGGGTTGGTGGAGGGCGTACCGTCAAATCCTATTGAGGTCACATGTGAGCCTGACAAGGGTGCCCTTGGAATCAGTCGTTTGGATACTGCACTACGTGTTGCTCCCGTGTCTACCAGAAATGGCGACTTTGTGCCCAGGACCTCAGCGGTAACATAAGGGCCTTGCTGATCAACATAGAGCTCGACTGGATCCCTCCCTTGCCCCTGGCTGTCCTATGCAAAGTCGTACGTATTGTCATAATCTGTCTGTTGGTACTGATTCTGTTTGGGATGGTCAAATGTGTTCACTCTTCCTGGCCTTTCCTCGCTTGCTTCACTCGCGTACCCTCTCCCACGTCCTCTTCCTCTCTGTCCACTTGCTATTTCCCTCGCCCCTCTGCCCCTACCAGCTCCTAACAAAGCCGGGCATTGGGTTTTCCAGTGTCCATATTCTTTGCAAAATGCACATTGATCCTGTCCTAGGTCTTGGCGTCCTACATATGATGTCGATGAATTGTTTCTAGGTGGCTGTACTCTAGGGGTATTCTGCTGGTATCCTCCCCTATATTGCTCCCTTCCTGTATTTGCCCCCTGGAGTTGTGCTACCATTACCCTTTCCTCCAAGTCCTTCTTTTTCCTTTCTGTAGCCCTGTCATTTTCGTTTCTCTGATGCTCATAGTACTGGGCCATTTGGAGAATGGCCGCCGGTTTAGATGCTGCCCAACTACTTTCGCTGGCTTGTAATTTCTGGGATACATCTGGCAGTAGTCCTTTGACATAGTTCTGCACAAATAAGTGGTGTCCGGTTGCGGTGGACATGTCTTGTCCACTGTAATCGGAGAACACCGTTTCAAATCTGGAGAAATACTCTGAGACATCCTCTTGTGGTTTCTGGCGGCACGCGGTTACTATGGACCAGTCTATCTTTTTCTCTGGGATCAGCGTTTTCACTTTCTGCACTATTTTGTCAGGGAGGTCCAATATTGCTTTAACCGGTTTTTGACCAGGGTTCTGCTGTTTATCTAGTGTGTTGAGTTGTTCCCAGGTATGACCAAGCAGTTCGGTATGGTCTATTTTCCTAATCTGTTTCCACACATCTGCTGGCAAACATAACCCGAAGAACAAGTCTATGTCGGCAAGTGTCATTATTGTTGATCCCAGAGCGGTACCTAGCTCGGTGTAAAAGGCGGTGGGGTTCTTTCGTAAATCCGGTAAAGATTTACGGAACGTCAAAATGTCCTGTCTGTCCCATGGTTGATACACCCAATTGTAGACCACCCTTCCTCTAGCGTCTTGATGGTTCATATCGTCATGAGTCCCTTGTCCTCTAGGAGGTACCCAATAAGGGGCAGCTTCTTTTATCGGCATCATGCTATCTGGTTTTTCCACCGGGGGTCCTGCTATCTTAGATGTCCTGTCCTTATCTATCCGTCCTTGTTCCACGAGGTGACGGAATACCTCCAGTGTGGATGAAAAGAGTTCTGTAACATCGTTGTCACCTTCATCTCCGGTGTCTACCTTCCTATAGAGAGCCACTAGCCGCTCGGGCCCTACATCTTGGTACTTCTCTTCATATGCAGTAAGAGTGTGGTAACAGAGACGTACAATAAAGTATCGTTTGCGGTTTTCAACATAGGAGTTGCATATGTCAGTTACATACTCTTCTGTCTCCTTCCTATCTATGAGGGATTTAACTATTTTATCAATGCCTGCTCGCTCATTTTTACTTAATCGCGGGACCCTGGGCGCTCCTTTTTCTTTTGATCCTACCTCTACTACTGTATCCTTTGATGAGGCATTTGGTGAGGGTGACTCGGTGGGAGCAGAGGCGGTGGAGACTGAGGCGATCGTGCCATCTCCGGCTATACTTTGGTGGTCCTGGCGTTGTACTACGGGATGAGTAGGGGCGTAAGGGGGTGGCATGTATATGATTGGGGGACCTAACAATAAATCATCATCTACCCTTTGTTTTGCTGGTAACTTGGGGTAAAGAGTCGAGGGTGTTCTAACAGGGCATTGACCTGATATTTTTGATTCCTGTTCCTTTTTATCGATTTCCTTTTCTTTTAGTTTTTCTTCTAATCTTTTACAGGCTTGGTAAGCTGATTTTCGCGTTTCTTTATCTTGTCTAGCTTCGTCCCTTTTCTTTCTTTGAGCTGCCTCTTTTCGCCATAAACCAAAACTGTCAAACATGGCTGGTCTAGTTTTCTTTTTGTGGAGAGCTAATTCTAACGTTTCTATTTTAGCGGGATCGAAAGATCCCGTCAGTGGCCACTGATTTTCCCGGTCCTTCCTAGTGTATTTATGCCATAGTTTGCTATAAGCTACGGTGGCTAATCCATACTTTACGTACATGTCCTTGTTAGGGGTGCCTTCCGGCGGTGCCGGCTGACTGACCTCTAACAAACGGTCTGGTCCAAAACAATTACAATCAAACAATCTAGAGAAAACAGGCATGACGTATTTATCGGTCAAAAATGAATATCTCAATCAATCAATTTAGACAAAAAGTCTGCACTACCTGTCCTTCGCTGCCTGCAAGGAGAGAGAATATTCCTATTCTTCGTTGTTTGCAAGCAGGGAAATGTCGCAAATAACTCAATATCAAAAAAGGAATACTAGTATTTCAATCAAACTATTCAATTAATCAATCAATTTAAGTCGTTTTTTCACGACCTTACCCGGACCGTATGGACAGTTCTTCGTCTTCCCCTTCCAGCGCCTGGTTGTCCTCTCACTCCAACAATCAATGCGGCGTTCCTCTAAGGTCCCAGTCAGGACCGCAGGTCACCCGAGAGAGGTCCGTTCGGAACCGGTGAAGTTCAGTCGATCGGCAGCCAGACAAGGGTCTTCTCAGGCAGGTATACCCCAATCGTTTAGTCGTTCACTCCGTCGTTAGGACCACTCTACCGGACCCACGCGTCGCTGATGGGCCCCCACGTTTGGGCGCCAATTTGTGAAAGGCAGCGAGTCTTCTAAGACCCTCAATGCTGCCCGGTGCAGGGTTCCACCTCTAATTCACTTTGGGTTCGCTATCAAAATAATGAGGCAAGCGCTGGAAACTGGAAGACAAGAAAAAGGTTTATTTCTCATGAGGAGATCACGTCAACTGCAGACACCGGGATGTCTGAGGGAGGTGTTCTGCTGATAACTCCTTTGGCTCTTCCTTTTATACAGGTTTGACACAATGCATTGGTTTCATCAACATGGTTACACAAGCTTGGGGTCCCCGCCCCGGGCAGGTTGTCACACAAGCCCAACAGTAATTCTCTTCCCACCCAGGTCAAACAGACAATCTTATCTTGCAGCTGGACCTTGCTTCAGGGTCTAAAACATGTGAGACCGGCCAGATCTAAGAGTCCGTTCTGTTGATAAAAACAGGTCCCATTGTTGGTAACAACAAGTCTTGCTGTTTGCAGTGCAATAAATCATGTTGCAAGAGTCTTTTTGGTGTTTGGAACCTGTTTGTGTAACTAGGTGCAGTGAGGGGTAGAGTGTCCAAAGGTTTGCCTGAAAACAGAGATGAGAGGAAAAACGAGTTTGTGGCAGCAAGTGGCGCTGAGGTTTGTTGCGGCAAATAGAGTTTATAGCCCCCAGCACACGTACCAGGTCGGTCAGAGGGTCAGAGGGATGCTAGTAAGGGCAGGGTGAAACAAAGGTGACCAACAGAGTACAAAATGGCTGTGATAGATTAAAATGACTGCAACTTATGTGCACATAGAATTCCACCAGACAAGATGGCGCAGGTAATGTTCACGATTGTCGTTTTGCTTTTAACAACGTTTGCACCAAGCAACGTGGTACATGTGTGACGCAAACCTCAAAGTCAGATTTTTGAAGCCACACAAAGCCACTTTGCGTGGCTCCAAAAACCTGGAATAACGCAACGCAGCGTGAATCCCTGCGTTGCGTTACTCTGTCCTGGAAAGGCATTACATGGACATTGCATGGGTGTTCCCACGCAACTCCCATGGTTTTTGACGCATTCCTAGATTTACAAGATATTGTAAATCTAGGAATGTGCCAAAAAGATCCACCTCCCCAGGAGAAGCGTAATGAGAGCGAATATCTCTTTACTTCTTCTTTCTATCGTTACTTCTTCTTTCTATGAAAATGCAGCACACATAGTAAGAGGAATATGCCTCTCAGGATTGTTTTGGTGAAGGAAGGTGTCCCTTCCTGCACAATAACAATCGTGCATGTAACGCAGGCGCCAGGGTGCCTGTGTTGGCGCCAGTCAGCCCATTGTACGCCAGCACAGGGGGCAAAGTCAGGAATCCGCCATATACCTTAAATATGGCGCATTCCTGCTCTTTCCCAGTGATGCAACGCAGCAAGGTGACTTGCTGTGCTGCGCTACTTTTTCATAAACTTGACCGTAAATCTGCTAGTATTGTCGCAGATGTCCGCTTAGCCTAGTCTTACCCTTATAGGGTCCAGCCTTCCCGGCATCGGGCAGACATGGTGTGTGTGCCACATGCAGCTTCCCATTTTGAAACCCACTCTGGACACCTGGCAACGCTCTACTAATTATTAAAACAAATCCCCTCATTTAAGATATGTCAAGCAGAGCAGAAAGGGGGTTTTGATAGAGGTAAATTTTTATGTTTTTGTTTCCCGTTGGTCTGTGGCTTTACTTGGTGCAGGTTCGTTAGAAACACCACATTATAAATTTTGTGAAACTACGTAAGTCTAAATTAGGGAGAGGAGCTAAATCGGGCACTGTAACCCCATGGTCCGGTTACAGTTTATGTGAAGTTGGTGCTGGGCTTTAGCGCTAAATTTAGTAGTTTGTACAAAAAATGGGAATAACATACAAAAACGGCCTCAAAACAGGCACACACATTTTTTGCGTGTTTAGAGGAAGGTAAAAAGAGCAAAACCCCAAATATATGAATACAATTAGCTGTCAACTGGCAATAGGCAAGTGTGTAAAAAAGAAATCCTTTGAGCCTTGGTTTCCCTTTAGCACGACCTCTTGGCCATGCACTTTTTTTTTAAAGAGGGACACTTTTTGTGATGTTCAGAGCTGGATCCGTGCTACTCGTATTATCATAATTAACTGTTGCAGCACCCCTGTGGAATGTATATGTCCATACCTATAATAAAGGAGTAGTGTGACTCCAGTTAAGTGTATCTGACCATATTTATAAGAAGGAGAGAGGGCAATTCCATTGGAGTGTTTGGGGCGAGTGATGGTGCGCGATCAGCGGGTACTTGACAGCGGCAACAGGGGGAGCGGGGATATCAAATGGGGCAACACCGGGGAGAGGCCTAGGACATTTAGGCACAGACGAGTAAGGGGGCAACCACACAGAAGCTGGGTCCGTGCCGTCAGTAATGTGCCCTGACGTCACGCTTTATTTATACCCCCTGGTCCGCGCCCGGCCCAGGGAGTTGATTGCAACAATGTATAGTGGAGGCCGGGTGGCTCACTACATCCCATCTAACCAATGGGTAGTCAAACAACAAACTAAAATAAAAATCCAACGTAACAAACTAACATAATAAACAGAGCCAAACTCCAAGTGCTCATAAAGCAGCTCACAGTTCGCACAAAGCATCTCACAGTTCGTTTCAGTTTAGCACAAAAAGTCTTTCAGTCGTGTGCTGGGTTGTGGGTTGGTTCGGAGCCGGTACCGTTGGCCTCCTGTGGGTGTGGGGACATCTTCCGGTCCACGCCCTGCCCCTTCGACAGCCCCCCGGGCCGGCGTCTCTGGTTCTTCACCCCTCTCCTCAAGGTTCGATTGCTCGGGAACTTCCGTTGTTGCCGGATGCTGCTGGCTCCCGACTTCCACTGGTTCTCCAATCTCTCCTTCCCCCTGGACCGCCATGGGTATGGGGGCTTTCTTGAACCAGGATGCATTTTGTACTATCTGGTGGGTGCCTCTTCTCGCTGTGATCATGGATCCTTTTACTTGTACTACCTCCCACAGCTCTCGCTCGAATGGTGTCCGAAACTTTGATCCGGGGTGTTTATCTTTGACGACTACGTAGTTCCCTCTGCCGATTTCAGATGGTTGGGCCCTCCTTCGCTGACTGGCCCTCTCATTATTGCGTTGTCTTGTTGCCTGAGTGCGCACTGGGTCCAACACTGCCGGCGACCATTTTTCGTTTGTAGGAATTACGTCTCTCACCGCCCGCTGCATCAGAAGGTCACTGGGTGCGCACCTGGTGGTACAGTGTGGGGTCTGGCGATAGGCCCTTAAAAACCGATGTAGACATCCTTCCACGTCTTCGGCCTGATCCACTCCAATCCTCAGTGCTTTGTTGAGAGTTCGCATGAACCTTTCTACATCCCCGTTGGCTTGGGGCCATTGGGGTGTTATTCGGTGGTGCCGGATATTGTGCAGATTCAGGTATTCACAGAACTCTTGTCCCTGGAAGGGCGGGCCATTGTCGGTGCGTATTTCTGTCGGCATTCCGAGGAGTGCAAATGTTTTCTCCAGCGCTGGTTTAATGCTTTCAAACGCTGTCGAGGCCACCAACTCCACCACCGGGAACTTGGGGTAACTGTCCACCAGGACCACGGTGTTTCTCCCGTCCGGGAAACTGCCAAAATCCATGCTTACGTTGGTCCAGGGCATCTGGCTGGGTGCTTCGGTAATGACCGGCGGCGTAGGGGGTTCTGCTCCTGTTATCAGACATGCATGGCATCCTCTGACTTTCTCTTCCACCATGCGGTCCACGCCCGGGAACCATACCTTGGCTCTTAGCCTCGCTATTGTTTTTTCGACCCCTTGGTGTCCTTGGTGGGCCAGATCCACAGTTCTTTTCCATAACTTGGCCGGTATCACCATTCGCGTTCCCCTGAGGATCACCCCCTCACAGCCTTCGCTCAGTTCCTCCCGACATCTCCACAGTCCCAGACGGTACTCTCTCTCTTCCTCGGTCAGGCCGTGGGATCCCTGAAGGAACAGCTTCCACTGATGGTTGTGTAGCGTCTGCTTGACTGCCTGTAGGCAGACATCGTCTTTGGTTGCTTCCTGAATTTCCTCCACCGACAGCGCTCGCGGGCAAGCATCCTCCACAATTTGCTTCACAAACGACTCCGTGCCTTCATCAACTTCTCCCCGGGTCCCAGGACCGATGGCCATGATCTGCGTTGCGATCAACGTGCGCGCGGGACGATCGCCACCCTCGTCGCCAGTGTGATGGTGCAAGATCAGCGGGTACTTGGACAGCGGCAACAGGGGGAGCGGGGATATCAAATGGGGCAACACCGGAGAGAGGCCTAGGACATTTAGGCACAGACGAGTAAGGGGGCAACCGCACAGAAGCTGGGTCCGTGCCGTCAGTAACGTGCCCTGACGTCACGCTTTATTTATACCCCCTGGTCCGCGCCCGGCCAAGGGAGTTGATTGCAACAATGTATACTGGAGGCCGGGTGGCTCACTACAGGGCGTACTTAGGAGGAAGAAGTGAGACATCATTACATTGAATGGTGTCCTAAACATAAAGGGAATGAGGCACCATTGAAGTGTATACGACTGTGTGACTATACCAAAGCTTCTGCTGGCTGTGATGTGATGAATGAGTGCAACTCCACTAAAACGTATGCAACCAAGTTGTACATGGGACAAATGAGTGCGACTCCATAACGTGTGAGGTTACACAGTGATCAATGAGTGGGTTTCAATCAAATTGTGTCTGGGTAAATTATGACGAAAGAGGAAGACTCCATTTAAGTGTGCAAGGCCATGCAATGCACATGCCAAAGAATTAATTTAAATAAGGCGCATATGGATGTATGTATACACAAAAGATGCGTCCATATGAAGGTAGGTGACACTCCTTTGAAGTGCGTGAGGCCAGTGAAGTGATGACTTAAGAATACTGTACTGAATTGCAGAGGATAACTGCTGTGCAAAGGAATGGGACATTTACACTGCAAAGGTTTGACCATAGGTGCTGGAAGTAGGGTTGCGGGAGGGATGGGGGGGTGGGGCGGTGGCAGCCATACTGGAGTTCAGAAGGTGAATAAGCAATAAAGATGCCTTTAAATTTTGTTTTTATCTTGTCACAGAGGTCAACTGTTAGGTCCTGTCTTCTTACAAATTGCTGCTTATTCTTTTAACAAAGAAACAGGTATTTACATTACTTTCTTTGACTGCAAAATGAGAGAATGTTGTAATGTCAACTATGTGACAGTCTTGCTGAATGTGAAAGGAAAGGTAGCAGGGTGTTATTTTTTTCTAACACACAACAAAATGAATTGTCCAATTATTTACAAATATATCATCAGCTTAAGGCATAAATGAAGCACTTTCTTTTGTAGCTCTAAAGCATATTGGAAACAAATATTTTAATAGAACAAAAACCAATCAAGACGCTTACTTGGTGATACACAAATGATACATATTCTCTTGTTAAGAACAAAACGACAATCATGAACATTCTGCGCCATCTTGTCTGATGAAAGTTCCTACTTGCACATAAACTACAGTCATTCTGATTGACCGCAGCCATTTTGTACTCTGTTGGTCACCTTCATTTCACCCTGTCCTCTAGCAGCCTTCTGACTCTCTGACCAAACCTGATATGTGTGCTGGGGGCTATAAACTATTTCCACGACAAACATCAACATCACCTGCTGCCTCAAACTCGTCTTTCCTCTCATCCCTGCACAAACAGGTTACAAATACCAAACAGACTCTTGCAAGCATGGTTTATTGCACTGCACACAGCAAGACTTGTTTTTTGCCAACAATGGGACCTGTTTTTATCAACAGAACGGACTCTTAGATCTGGCCGGTCTCACTTGTGTTTAGACCCTGAAGCAAGGTCCAGCTGCAATTAAATTGTCTGTTTTTGACCTGGGTGGGAGGAGAGTTAATGTTGGGCTTGTGTAACCATGTTGATGAAACAATATTGGGCTTGTGTAACCATGCTGATGAAACAATGTCGGGCTTGTGTGACAAGCTTGTAACCATGATAAATGAAACAAATACATTGTGTAAAACCTGTATAAAAGGAAGAGCCAAAAGCATTGCCAGTAGAACACCTCCCTGAAGACATCCTGGTGTCAGCAGTTGACGTGGTCTCCTCTAAGAGTAATAAACCTTTTTCTTGCCTTCCAGCTTCCAGCGCCTGCCTCGTTATTTTAGATAGCGAATCCAAAGTGGATTAAAGGTGACCTTGCGCCGGGCAGCATTGGGGATCTCAGGAGACTCGCTGCTTTTCACAAATTGGCGACCCAACGGGGGGTCCATCAGAGACACGTGGGTCCAGTAGAGAGGTCCTAACGACGGAGTGAACGACTAAATGATTGGAGTGCACCTGCCTGAAAGAGACCCTCGTCTGGCTGCCAATCGACTGAACTTCACCGGTTCCGAACGGACCTCTCTCGAGTGACCTGCGGTCCTGACTGGGGCCTTACAGGAACGCCGCATTGATTGTTGGAGTAAGAGGACAACCAGGCGCTGGTAGGGGAATACGAAGAACTGTCCATACGGTCCGGGTAAGGTCGTGAGAAAACATGACTTAAATTGATTGATTGATAGAATACTAGTATTCCTTTTTGAGTTATTTGAGACATTTCCTGCTTGCAAACAACGTAGAATAGGAATATTCTATCTTTGCAGACAGCGAAGGACAGGTAGTGCAGACTTTTGTCTAACATTAATTGAGATATTCATTTTGACCGCTAAATACGTCATGCCTGTTTTCTCTAGATTGTTTGATTGTTTTGGACTGGACCGTTTGTTAGAGGTCAGTCATCCGGCACCGCCGGAAGGCACCCCTAACAAGGACATGTACGTGAAATATGGATTAGCCACCGTAGCTTATAGCAAACTATGGCATAAGTACACTAGGAAGGACCGGGTAAATCAGTGGCCACTGACGGGATCTTTCGATCCCGCTAAAATAGAAACGTTAGAATTAGCTCTCCACAAAAAGAAAGCTAGACCAGCCATGTTTGATAGTTTTGGTTTATGGCGAAAAGAGGCAGCTCAACGAAAGAAAAGAGACGAAGCTAGACAAGATAAAGAAACACGAAAATCAGCTTACCAAGCCTGTAAAAAGTTAGAAGAAGAACTAAAAGAAAAGGAAATCGATAAAAAGGAACAGGAATCAAAAATATCAGGTCAATGCCCTGTTAGAACGCCCTTAACTCTTTACCCCGAGTTACCAGCAAAACAGGGGGTAGATGATGATTTATTGTTAGGTCCCCCAATGATATACATGCCACCCCCTTACGCCCCTACTCATCCCATAGTACAACGCCAGGACCACCAAAGTATAGCCGGAGATGGCACGATCGCCTCAGTCTCCACCGCCTCTGCTCCCACCGAGTCACCCACACCAAATGCCTCATCAAAGGATACAGTAGTAGAGGTAGGATCAAAAGAAAAAGGAGCGCCCAGGGTCCCGCGATTAAGTAAAAATGAGCGAGCAGGCATTGATAAAGTAGTTAAATCCCTCATAGATAGGAAGGAGACAGAAGAGCATGTAACTGACATATGCAACTCCTATGTTGAAAACCGCAAACGATACTTTATTGTACGTCTCTGTTACCACACCCTTACTGCATATGAAGAGAAGTAACAAGACGTAGGGCCCGAGCGATTAGTGGCTCTCTACAGGAAGGTAGACATCGGAGATGAAGGCGACAACGATGTTGCAGAACTATTTTCATCCACACTAGAAGTATTGCGTCACCTCATAGAACAAGGACAGGTAGATAGGGACAGGACAACTAAGGTAGCAGGACCCCCAGTGGAAAAACAGATAGCATGATGCCAATAAAAGAAGCTGCCCCTTACTGGATACCTCCTAGAGGACAAGGGACTAATGACGATATAAACCATCAAGACGCTAGAGGAAGGGTGGTCTACAATTGGGTGTATCAGCCATGGGACAGACAGGACATCCTGACCTTCCGTAAATCTTTGCCGGATTTACGAAATAACCCCACCGCCTTTTACACCGAGCTAGGTACCGCTCTGGGATCAACAATAATGACACTTGCCGACATAGACTTGTTCTTCGGGTTATGTTTGCCAGCAGATGTGTGGAAACACGTTAGGAAAGTAGACCATACCGAACTGTTTGGTCATACCTGGGAACAACTCGACACACTAGATAAACAGCGGAACCCTGGTCAAAAACCAGTTAAAGCAATATTAGACCTCCCTGACAAAATAGTGCAGAAAGTGAAAACGCTGATCCCAGAGAAAAGATAGACTGGTCCATAGTAACCGCATGCCGCCAGAAACCACAAGAGGACGTCTCAGAGTACTTCTCCAGATTTGAAACTGTGTTCTCTGATTACAGTGGACAAGACATGTCCACCGCAACCGGACACCACTTATTTGTGCAGAACTACGTCAAAGGATTACTGCCAGATGTATCCCAGAAACTACAAGCCAGCGAAAGTAGTTGGGCAGCATCTAAACCGACGGCCATTCTCCAAATGGCCCAGTACTACGAGCATCAGAGAAACGAAAATGACAGGGCTACAGAAAGGTAAAAGAAGGACTTGAAGGAAAGGGTAATGATAGCACAACTCCAGGGGGCGAATACAGGAAGGGAGCAATATAGGGGAGGAAACCAGCAGAATACCCCTAGAGTACAGCCCCCTAGGAACAATCCATCTACATCATATGTAGGACGCCAAGACCTAGGACAGGATCAATGTGCATTTTGCAAAAAATATGGACACTGGAAATCCCAATGCCCGGCTTTGTTAGGAGCTGCTAGGGGCAGAGGGGCGAGGGAAATAGCAAGTGGACAGAGAGGAAGAGGACGTGGAAGAGGGTACGCGAGTGAAGCAAGCGAGGAAAGGCCAGGAAGAATGAACGCATTTGACCATCCCAGACAGAATCAGTACCAACAGACAGATTATGACAATACGTACGACTTTGCATAGGACAGCCAGGGGCAAGGAAGGGATCCAGTCGAGCTCTGCGTTGATCAGCAAGGCCCTTATGTTACCGCTGAGGTCCTGGGCACAAGGTCGCCATTTTTGGTAGACACAGGAGCAACACGTAGTGCACTATCCAAACGACTGATTCCAAGGGCACCCTTGTCAGGCTCACATGTGACCTCAATAGGATTTGACGGTACGCCCTCCACCAACCCTTTGTCCCGACCCATCCCTTTTAATCTTGACAGCAATGGCGTCGAAACGACATTCCTCCTCTCATCTAACACCCCAGACGCCATTATGGGCCTCGACCTTTGAAACACTTCCATGCGACTATCAGATGCTCACCAGACGGAGTGCGTGTCATCCTGTATGACAACCCCCAACGCCATAGAGAGAACCCTTTTCAGCACATGTTTTCCATCTCTGAGACTGACACATCCCTACTGGACACTTTGCCATCACACTTATGGGCTAGGGCTGATTCAGACGTAGGACGAATGATGATTGACCCAGTACACGTAACAATACGACAGGACGCAACCCTACCGAAGGTACCGCAGTACAAAATATCGCCAGAGGGTGAGAAAGCACTAACAGAGATCATACACTCTTTGGTAGAGGCAGGGGTGGTAGAGGAAGTAGTGAGCAACATTTGTAACAGTCCCATGCTACCGATTGTAAAGAGACAGGGAGAGGGAGATGGGAAAGCCTACCGCTTCATCATTGACCTGCGGGAGGTAAACAAAATCGTAGTACCACAATACCCAGTAGTTTCCGACATCACGACAATTTTGACTTTAATCCCCTCCACTGCCACCACCTTCACTGTGATCGACCTCAAGAACGCCTTCTTTTCCATACCTATACACGAGGACAGCCGCTATCTTTTTGGATTTACCCTAAATTCCCGTTCGTATAGATTTTGTAGAGCACCTCAGGGGTACACTGAGAGCCCAAGTATCTATAGCCAGGCGCTTAAAAGACAGTTGGACGCCATACAATTGCCAGATGGAGTGGCACTAATACAATATGTAGACGACATCCTTCTAGCAGCAGACACCATACTAATAGCCGTCACAGCCACCATCAAACTACTCCATTTCCTTGCTGAGAATGGTCACAAGGTCTCCCGAAAGAAACTGCAGTTCTGTAAATCACAAGTGACCTATTTGGGTCACCTTTTATCAAAAGAAGGGAGAAAACTCACGCCTGACAGGATCCAGACAATTCTAGGCACCCCTGTCCCCAAAAATCAGAAGCAAGTCCGCTCTTTGATAGGCCTCACCTCGTTTTGCAGACAGTGGTTACCGAACTTTAGCCTCATTGTCAAACCCCTTCTCTCCCTCCTAGCTAAGGACATCCCCTCACCTCTCCCCTGGACCCCCGAATGCCAGACAGCCTTTAAAGAACTACGCAATACCCTTTGCTCAGCACCAGTCCTAGGAACCCCAGATTACTCCAAACCATTCTTCCTCTACACACACGAAAGGGAGGGATGTGCATTGTCTGTCCTAACACAATCAATTGGTCACAAACAACGCCCTTGTGCATATTTTTCTGCCACCCTCGATCCAGTAGCCAGAGCACTGCCAGCATGCCTGCGCGCTGTGGCAGCTGCAGCAGTATCAATACGCCAGAGCGAAGGAATAGTGCTCTCCAATCCAGTCACTGTTTTAGTACCCCATGCAGTCGACACACTACTGAACCAGACCAAAACCCAACACTTGACTAGCGCCCGACTGACAGGATATGAGTTGACCCTGCTAGCACCGCACATTACCCTAAAGCGATGCACCACCCTCAATCCAGCCACGCTGTTACCCCTACCCGAGAACGATCCTAACGTGGCTCCACTACACGACTGTGTGACACTAACCGATGAACAAACAAAAAGTAGAGTAGACCTCAGAGACACCGCCTTTCTAGAGCCAGATGGAGAACTATGGGTGGATGGTTCGTGCATCAAACTCCCCGACGGCACCACCTCAGCTGCATACGCTGTCACCACAGCCCGAACCATTCTAGAAACAGCCCGTATTGCCCAAAGTTCCGCCCAGGCAGCAGAACTCATTGCCCTCACACGAGCATGTATTTTAGCACCTGGCACGACAGTTAACATATACACCGACAGCCAATACGCCTTCGGGGTGGTTCACCATTTCGGGATTCTATGGAAAGAAAGAGGGTTCCTGACTTCACACGGTACACCCATCCTGCATGGAGATTTAGTCTCCGCCTTGACGGAAGCAGTCCTCCTCCCCAAAAAGCTAGCAGTGATAAAATGCCAAGCACATAGGAAAGTGACAGATCTCATTGGACAGGGAAATGCGCTAGCAGACGTTACTGCCCGAGCCACGGCAGAAGACAGAACTATGACACGAATGTATGTGACCAGGTCACAAGCTGAACAATGGACTGATGCTAGGACCACTGTAAGGGACATACAGACTACAGGCACACAAGACGAATTGACCGAGTGGGAAAAGGTGGGACTAAAAGACGAGGAAGATTGCTGGAGAACTAAAGACGGAAATAAATGGCTGTTACCCAATGCCTACCTCATCCCCATATTGACCATGGCACATTTACCAGCACACATAGGCTCCACCCCCATGATTGAACTAATCACAAGAGTATGGCATAATGTCAAGATAACAGAATCTGCAAAGCGCCTAGTACAACAGTGTATAGTATGCCTACAACACAACCCAGGGAAAGGGACAGTAGTACCACGGGAGGGTTTGGAGTCCCTGATCACCCCTTTGAAGTCCTTCAAATGGATTACATCCAACTAGAGAGATGCCATGGTCTAAAATATGTCCTGGTGGTTGTGTGCGCTTTAGCAAATGGGTGGAGGCATATCCCACCCGCGACAATACTGCCATAGCCACTGCAAAAGTATTGTTGAAAGAATTCTTCCCCGGTACGGCCTTTGCAGAATTTTATGGAGCGACAACGGCCCACCCTTCGTAGCCGAAGTGATACAGAACATACTGAAAGGGTTGGGGGTAAAACAAAAATTCCATGGAGGCTTCCACCCCCAATCAGCGGGCCTGGTAGAGAGACACAATGCAACATTGAAACTAAAGCTAGCCAAAATAGTTGCCACAACCGGGTTGAAATGGCCCGACGCCCTTCCATTGGCATTGCTATCAATGCGCTCCACCCCGACCAAACACAGACTGACCCCGTATGAAGTGGTCTTCGGCAGGCCTATGAACATTTGGGCGGCACCAAGACCCACCTCGATTAACGATGTCCCGAACATATTAATGTCAGACTATCTGCATAAATTGACAAACGAGCTAACAATTATCCACCAACAGGTGCAGCAAGCCTTGCCTGACGTATCCAGGGGCCCAGGACATGTGATAAAGCCTGGGGACTTCATCCTAGTTCGCAACTTCCAAAGAACGAAGAATCTGGAGCCCAGGTGGACGGGCCCCTGGCAAGTCTTGATCACCACTCGAACTGCCCTCCGAGTGGAAGGAAAAAGAAATTGGCTGCACGCCCACCACTGCAAGAAAGTCCCTCCAACGCTGGCAACCTGTGAAGAGGTGGAGGTGCAAGAGGAAGTACTCGCAAAAGACCGACCAGCTCTGAGTTGCTACCCACAAGAAGACACCCTCCAACTGTCTGAATTTCCCGACCCCACGGTGCCATCCAAGGAAGGGTACAACCTCAGATCGACAAAAAGGGGGAGCTCCAACAACCAGGCCACTAACTGAGTCAGAGTCTCAGATCGGTAGCACAGCCAAACAACGCTACCAGGAAAAACACCAGACAAAAGTCTGTGGTCCTAACAGTTGGTGAGCTCCTCGAAGATGATGGAAGAAACGGAACACCTGCAAAGCCACCGCAAAGACACCAAGACTTTTGAACTGCACAGTACAAAGACAATTGCACTTGTAGCTGCATTTCTCACCTGCCTCCTACTAATGGTCACACTCTGGATCATTGAAGAGAATGCACCTGCATACAGAACATTGTCACCAACCATGCAACCAATCACAAAGAAAGAACACTACCTGGTATCACTACCGCCACATCTCCGAGAACGACGCAAAGAATTATGGAATAATTATTTCGTACAGATGCTGCACCAGCACAATCTTGCCACCAATGCCACTAACTGTTGGGTCTGTGGGCTGCTACCACATGCCACTGAACATTCCATCCCTTTCATCCCTTCACCCTTTTCTGTTCATGGATCTTGCCTTGCCTGGATGATGCTCCTACAAGAAAGTTACAAAGACAATGCCACTTCCGATGGGACAATCGCTCAGTTCTACAACGAGTTCTGGCTAAACCAAACAGGAAGAACAGCAGCTCCCTTTGCCCTCACACCTCCAATACGACATTCCCAATGAATGTCCCCTCCAAAGAACGAGTGGAAATACAAGTGTTCAATAATCCTGTCAGAGCCACATTTTCCTACCTGAAGAAAAGAACTGCTGCAACACTGACTGTGGCCCTATCTGTGGTGAACGTCTCTGGCCTTGTATGCATTGAAGGCCGTGGGACTAAGAATGTGGGTCACAGCACTTGTAACATTGTAAGGACTTTGAACACTGCCAACCCTCCAGCATTTGTTGCATCACCCAATATGTACTTTGTCTGTGGAACCAAAGCCTACACCTGGCTCCCAAGAAACTGGGGGGCACGTGCTACATCGCTTTTGTTTTGCCACCGACCTACACAGCCCCTGCAGAGCATCATCGAGAAAAGCGTTCTAAAGACACTGATCAAGCAGACTCTGCCGCATCACAGTTCGTTGACGCAGCAAAAGAGCTCGTCCCGCTATGGGGTCCGATGGCAAACAGCCGAGCCATCAGACATCTGTCTCAAGCGGTAGAAACCGCCCTGAACGTCACAGCTGGCATCCTCACCAACAACACTGCCGAGCTTCAAGCGGTCCGTCTGGTGGCCCTACAAAACCGCATGGTCCTGGACGTGGTACTAGCGGATCGTGGAGGAGCATGTTGCATCATTGGTGCCAGTTGCTGCATATACATCCCTGATAATTCACCCTCTGTCTATGAAGCAATCGAACATCTCCACAGACTGTCTTCAGAAATTCATCAAGGATCAGAGACTTGGACAATTGGAAGTTGGCTTTGGGGCATCTTGAAGGACTGGGGTTGGACAATATCAATGTTTCTCTTGGTCCCAGTATTGGCAATATGTGGTTGCTGTTTGGGTGTACACTGTATACCACCTTTGTGTTCTCTTTGCATAAGTGCCTTGCGCCCTAAGAATATGGACACTCAGTTAACAAAAATGAGAGTAATGTATGAACAAGAAATACAGGACATTATGGAGATCGAAATAGACTGACGAGATGGCTAGTTATGTTCAAAGGGGCGACTGTTAAGAACAAAACGACAATCATGAACATTCTGCGCCATCTTGTCTGATGAAAGTTCCTACGTGCACATAAACTACAGTCATTCTGATTGACCGCAGCCATTTTGTACTCTGTTGGTCACCTTCATTTCACCCTGTCCTCTAGCAGCCTTCTGACTCTCTGACCAAACCTGATATGTGTGCTGGGGGCTATAAACTATTTCCACGACAAACATCAACATCACCTGCTGCCTCAAACTCGTCTTTCCTCTCATCCCTGCACAAACAGGTTACAAATACCAAACAGACTCTTGCAAGCATGGTTTATTGCACTGCACACAGCAAGACTTGTTTTTTGCCAACAATGGGACCTGTTTTTATCAACAGAACGGACTCTTAGATTTGGCCGGTCTCACTTGTGTTTAGACCCTGAAGCAAGGTCCAGCTGCAATTAAATTGTCTGTTTTTGACCTGGGCGGGAGGAGAGTTAATGTTGGGCTTGTGTAACCATGTTGATGAAACAATGTTGGGCTTGTGTAACCATGCTGATGAAAAATGTCGGGCGTGTGTGACAACCTGCCCGGGGCGGAGACTCCAAGCTTGTAACCATGATAAATGAAACAAATACATTGTGTAAAACCTGTATAAAAGGAAGAGCCAAAAGCATTGCCAGTAGAACACCTCCCTGAAGACATCCTGGTGTCAGCAGTTGACGTGGTCTCCTCTAAGAGTAATAAACCTTTTTCTTGCCTTCCAGCTTCCAGCGCCTGCCTCGTTATTTTAGATAGCGAATCCAAAGTGGATTAAAGGTGACCTTGCGCCGGGCAGCATTGGGGATCTCAGGAGACTCGCTGCTTTTCACACTCTGAAACCCAAGTTCCACACATTATCATTTGTGCGCTATATAGTTTTATCAGAAAACTACATGTCAGTGCAAATTCAGTGGACATTTCAATGGAAAATGTGCTGTCTGTAATTGACAATGTGCTACCAAACCGTTCCTTAATGCACCTCCAGCTGCATACCACACTCTTACCACTCTCTGCTAAATGGGCGTAGCTCATTTGCCACACTTCTTGTTTGTGTGATGCTTCAGTGTTTCACAGTCAATATGGTTTCAGTGACATGATATTAATGGCTGAACATTGGGCACAATATAAACTTATAAGTAAGTGACATAAAGTGGTGTACATTAGAATATATTAGGGGTTCAGCTAGGGGTGGTGATACTGATAATAAAAGAAAGAAGAGGGAACAGTTCTATATGAGCAAATTTGATACACAGGGATCTGTATTAAACAATCGGGAAGAATGGGAGCGACTGCTACAGTAACAGTTGAACTGTCCACAATGTATATTGTGATTTATGGTAACTGAATTGAAGCACCCTAATATGGATGACCAAGAATAGGGTTATGATGTTTTTCGTAATTTAAGGCAATTATATTAGGAAATTGAATTACCAATCCAACAAAACGGCAATTCCGGATGAGTACCTATTGTTAATATGAACATTAATTGTGACTAAGGGGAACATAAAAAGGAAGATTATTGTATACACCCTAATAATGAAAGAGTGTGATTTGTCACAATTATAAAATGAGACTAATAATATTATATCTCGAATTGTTTAATTTTAGATTTTGAAAATCAAATGATTTCATAAAATAAGAGGCAATTCAGATCTAAATTTGTAAATTGTATGCAAACCACATCAGGTCGTGAAAAAACCTAAGGCAATTATATCAGGGATTTCACTAAATAATATGATAGGACTAGATGATTGCCTGATGTGAAGATGGCCACTAACCGTGACCGAATGTAACGTAAAAAGGAAGATCAATGGATATACCTCAGTACTAAAGGAGTTCGACTTGCCACTACATAATGAGATTAACACTGTAGTATAAATTACTCATGTTTAGATTATAGAAACTGGATGATTCCATAAAATTAGAGTCAACTTAAATTGAAATAAACTGTATTCAACTAAATCTTGTATTAAAAGATAAAAATTCATAATACCCTGCAAGAAGTGAAAAAGATTGCATTTTCAAAACAGATATGTGGCAATATATATGAGAAAATTGTGCCTGACTATAATTGGGCAGTGCCCTAAGACCACGGACGCTCCATACGTAGGGCGTGATGAAGAAATAAAAGGAGGATTTTCGTCACAAAGCTTTTTTAAAAAGGAAAAGGGTCAACTTAAATTGAAATAAACTGCATTTAATTAAATCACCTTGTATCAATAAATAAAAATTCTTAGGGGCCGATTCCGATCTCGGCCGGTAGGGCACCGAATCGGATTCGGCTTTATCGGATCCGATTCGGACGCCCTGTTTCCGACCGATTCGAACACCCGTCCGCGCGAGCAAGTACGATGCGAGCGTACGCGAAATCCCCGACCAACTCGTTCCCGGCTCCGAACCACTCCGACCGACTCGTACGGACTCGACTCGCACCACGCAATGGAGACGTTCCCCGACCGGGCAAGTACGATGCGCGCCTCGAACAGTCCGACCGACTCGTGCCGTCCGGCTCGAAAGAGCAGTCGGAGCCGGACTTCGGGGGTCCGTGTCGGACCCCCCTGTACGCGTAGCCACGCGAGTCGCACACAGGGGGGACCCATGGGTCCCCCCTACACATGCATGTATGGCGCGAGTCGTACCGACGCGTACCCGCTGTAGGGGGCGCCCTTGTTCGCGACGCATCCATTGAGTCAATGGGAGCCCGTGTACGCGTCGTACGACCGGCTCCCATTGACTTCAATGGGAGTCCGACCGAATCGAGTCCGATAGCATGCGTCCGCATCGTACTCGTTCGGTCGGACTGCTAGAGTCCGGTTCGGTCGGATATCTCTCCGAATCCGACTCGGTCGGAGGGATTTCCGGCCCGAATCGGAATTGGCCCCTATATATCCTGCAAATAAGTGAAAAAGATTGCGCTCTTAATATAGATACGGGGTAATATATATGAGGAAACTGTGCCTGACTTTAATAGGGCAGTGCCCTATGACCAATGACGCACTACACGTAGCGCGTTATGCATAAATAAAACGAGGACTCCCGCCACAACGTTTAAAAAAAGAAAAAAAAGAAACAGTCGATCACCGTTACGGGAATGCAAGGAACTCTTTAGGTGAGTCTTAGCGAGGAGATTCTGTATTAAAAGGGTCTGCAATGAAGCGCTTTTGGTACGGATATTTGGTTAAACCCAGAATACGGGTACCATTTCAGAACTGTTTAAACACTGAGTTGGATTGAGAAAATGTTTAATTTCTAATTGAAGAGAGTTTGTAGCGTTTAGAGCATGAATAATTGGTCACATATAGTTAACGGGCTGGCTTGGAAAAAACCCATCAGATGGCCGGTTTTAGAGGGGTTTGAATTGTTTAATAAATTAAGAGAGACAGGTTTAAAGTATTCCAAACATAAAATGAGTATAAAGTTTACTCCAACAAAAACTATAAGACAAAAGGTCACTGTGGTAATAAAGCAAGCATTATCATTAGTCAAATATATTATTGATCAAGTAGGGAGTATTGAATATATCTCTCTCTCCTTTTATATTGAAGCAAAACAATAAATAATATAGTGACTAAAGCCCTTACTGATTCATGGACATAATAATATAGAATTAATTGTGTCCTTTTATAACATTATCAACAGATTACGCCGGAAAGACACATGAAGTGGACCCGTATTGCTCTATTACTGAGCATTTATAGGAGCGGATCTACCCCTAAAAAGCAAATTGAACAGGGACCCTGCATATAAAGAAACATAAGGGCCACGTATAGGTAAGATTTTAAAGGCATATTAGGTTTATATGTGGAAACTAAGAGCTTGAGGGATATGAGACTAATTATTAATATATATATTTATCCCATAATATAGTGACTCATCCTAGAAGAAACCTGTGGAGGAAGCAAAGGGAAACCAATAAATTATATTTAGTGGTGTAACAATGATCTATATATAAGGTAATTTAATACAAAGCTGTGTCTTGTGCATATTATATGTTTTATAACTAATCAATTATGTGCCATAATTTGGTTCTATAATTTTTTTTATTTAATACACCTCAAAATCCCCTCCATATACCTGGAACAACAGAAGGTGGTCATAGAACAACAGAGTGCAGGTAATAATGTGATACACAAAATGGTAAATAGAGAAAGAAACCTTCCTCTATACCACAAGGGCCGAGATGAACTCTCAAGAGGGAGTACACCCTCCCGTGTATTAACACTAAACCACAAACAGTACTCCTCTGGTACGTAAATCGTATCCACGATTCCTTTCAAGTGGACCCTGATACGACAGTGATGGGAAGTCCCTATGTGAAGCTAAAGGTGGTAACCCACTAGAAGGTGGGGAAGGAGACCAATCCTTTTGTTTTATTTACCCTCACACACCCTAGTGGTGTCATGCTTCATCATCGGGTCACCCTGACGCCTAAAAGTCAGGGTGGGCTCAACCATATTCCAAGGAGCTCTTAGTGAAATTATTGACCAGGGGGAGTTAGAGATTAAAAATCCACGGGCAGATCCCAGTTTCCCTTTATTCTTGGATCTGTCAGGGATGTTAAAAACAAAGATGAAAGGGTCAATCAGGGTATTATGGTCCTAGGACCCTAGTGCCAACATGTTTCAGTCCGCTTATGCCCCTAAAGGGTGCTGGACTTTCTTCAGGGCGATGGAAAGGTCCTCCCTGGAACAGAAAGCAATATTAGGGAATTTCCCTATACTGTTATTTATAAAAGGGCAGATAGCTGCTCCTTTTCTGGACACGAGTATTTTATCTTTTCTGGTACTCCATCTGTGAAAAAAGGGGAAAAAATGAAACCAAACATAGTGTATCATTGATGGAAAAACTGCTACTTCCCATGTGAGATGTGCTTATCAATGCACCTGTGTACTTCTAACTGGCAGGTGAAAATAACACATCGTCCAACATACCTATTTGGTGTGTGTAGGACATTACTGTTTAGCTTTACCACACTCAGCTAGGTGATCAAAGAAAGTGTGGTGGCGGCATCCGTCGCATACTGTCAATATCCACATCAATGTGTGTGTGAAATCATTGTGAAACAACCGTGTCTCTCACTCCAAACAGCAAACGCTGCTATCACTCGCCGTGTATTGCAAACATTCAATTCATTCAACCTGCAATTCTTACCCCAATGTGGGAGAAGATGTGTCTCTCGAGAGACCTCACGTAAACCGGGGTAGCCCTGTAGTCACACACTGTTGTGTGGTCATTAAACATAGCCCAGCGCGTTTAGGAGAACATATGTAAAAGGAAACAAAAGATGTATGTTGGACGATGTGTTTTTTAACATCCCTGACAGATCCAAGAATAAAGGGAAACTGGGATCTGCCCGCGGATTTTTAATCTCTAACTCCCCCTGGCCAATAATTTCACTAAGAGCTCCCTGGAATATGGTTGAGCCCACCCTGACTTTTAGGCGTCAGGGTGACCCGATGATGAAGCATGACACCACTAGGGTGTGTGAGGGTAAATAAAACAAAAGGATTGGTCTCCTTCCCCACCTTCTAGTGGGTTACCACCTTTAGCTTCACATAGGGACTTCCCATCACTGTCGTATCAGGGTCCACCTGAAAGGAATCGTGGATACGATTTACGTACCAGAGGAGTACTGTTTGTGGTTTAGTGCAGGTAATAATGACCATTATAATTTGAGTAACGGTATTATGAAGTTGCAAGCTAATAAGAAGCTGCAATATAAGTTTTAAGATACTGGTTGAAAACAAAACCAGAAAGTAATTATAGATAAAATATGGGGTTCAAGATAATTAGTATCTTTGTACCCAACCCAAGGATTAATTACACACCTCAGGGTAGGAAAAGTTGGAATGAAAGGCTGTGCTAGTGCAAAAATGGTGTGATAGCTAGCATGAATGATTCAAGTTACACTGAGCTTTTATATGTGATTATGCCCATTTTAATGTAATTGTACATTTTCTATATTTTATAGAGAGATTTCTGTTGTCAAAAGGTTTTTGTCCTGAAGAAGGTGGTGTTTATCAAGTTTCATCCACTGAAACGCTGCGTCGACAACCTTAGATCTTTATTGTGATATCTCTGTGTATTTTTATGGTGAAATAATGTAGACAATTGTACATGCTTAACGTGATATTTCTATGTTTTTATAGTGAAATTACCTATGGAAATATATGAATTGTGTTTTTAACTTTGATGTTATACAGATCACATCTCTACCTGAAGAAATTCTATTTGTAACAAACATAGAGCAATGCATGTGTCGTTTTAGTATAATATTACAGTGATTTTAATGAATATATTTTCTATATTGTAATAAATGAGACATCTTTACATATAATAAGGTTCAGCGTATAGATATTGGAATGAATGTAGTATGGGTACGAGAGTGCTAGACTTCAGTCTGTTGAATAGATCATTAGAATAAGTGATACGAGAGGGACATTCTATTGTTGTGATGATATTGATGGCAACATCCAGCACTACTGGGTTTGACTTCTCAAAATTGTAAGGGTAGCATTAACATGGATTGTTGCAGCTGGTCCACATTTGTGTCATAAAATCAGCAATGTTGAGACAGAGAAAATCAGATTCACTAGGATTTTTAATATTTTCATCCAAATGTCTTACCTCTACAAACTCGTCTGCGTTCAGTTTGTGGTCCAGAGTTTCCTCGGTTGCCAGGTCTTTACTGTAGGACACTAGTGAGGGAAAGAAAATCATGAGCTCGGAGGATCAAATCTCATTAGAGGGTGTCCAAAGTAGGTTCAGAGGTTACGACCCATGCCAAATTTTCAGGAGACCCACTGACTATATAAATTAGATCCATTTGCAGTCATATGTAAATTTATCTTACATATATATCATGAAAATCTGACTTGAATCTGGCTCTCGCAGCCCTACATTGGACCTGCCCCTCCACCACCTCTGTAATAAAAGTGTGAAATAAGGATTCACCTGTGAGGCCTCTTCCCCACTATCTTTAATTGGTGCTGAGGTCCTGTGGCCCCACCAGTGCTTAATTTGTAAAATAATATGTGCTGGGGCTCTCGTAATAAGGCCACTGCAGCTTGCACCACACATTGCCCCTGCCATGCTGCTAATGATAGTAACAACACAACTACTAACCATCACACTCCTACAACTGTGTCGCAGGCTGGTTTATGTGTTTTATTTATTTATTATTCTTTCCGTGCATATACACCTGCTTCAATGCGCTGGCAGCTCAGAATGATGTGCTGTCCACCATACATAGTTTCTGAAAGCCGTACAATGTCCTAACCATGAATCATCATGGTTATATGTGCAGCCACGCAAGACTAGGCCGAACGCGTTTTGGAAGGCTCTTTTGTCGAGAAACTATGAGGCAGTCAAGAAGTAGTTACTACTAAATGTATGTGACCTTTAGTCCCCGCTGCTAATTTGTTTGATGAATATTGTTCTCTCCGATAAGACTCGTTGAATCAAAAGTAATCTACAATTTTTGAGGCACCTTTTGAAGATGAATTGCATCCTTTGTACAAGTGTACTGTACGACGTTGGCCTCAGGTGGCTACTAGGCCAGGCAGGCAGTGCATCATCATCATCAAATCTTGTGGAGCCGGAGCTACCACCACGGTGATCACCGTCATGGCACCACACTCCCCCAAAAAAAGCAGCATTAGTTTAGCAATGGGCATGGCATATTGGCATGTCTATGCGCACCTACTGCTACTTAGTACTTGCTTACCGTCCGTTTCTGCCTGCCTTTATTTACTGATGATTAGGCCTGGGCCTGGTGCTGCTACTGCCTGCCCTCAACCACGTCGTCGGGCTGACTTGAATGACTCGTGGGGTGGGGCTGTGCTGGGGCGTGGCAATCTTTAAAAAATCTGCACACGCTGCCGCCCAGCCCCTACCCCTGCAGAACCAAAATCCAGCCCAATCAGTGTGCCGGCAACACTGAACTAAGGGCCGCCATCAACATAGCATATGCACAGTACTGCATATGAATCTCCTCTTGGCTCAGGCTCAGTCTCACAGCTAGATGAAAAAGAGAATCGTACCAAGAGCCCCCTCCGCTTATCGCTAAGAATTATAAGATGTGGTTGTTTAGGGGCAGGCGGGACAGTGCCCTGCAGCTGCTCACCTGTCCCCGCCTCCCTACTTTCCTCTTGCAGGTAGATATGGTTGCAAAAGAGCGAAGCCAAACAGGATTTCATACTTGCACGACTGTGATACAGTTTTTGAGAGACGCCAGCCTCTGGTGTAACGAGAGGGTGAGGGGGAAATTAATATCTGTGAAATACAGAATTTAGGGGCTAGAGCGGCCGACTTTGAAGCTAAGGAACCGGGTTTGAGTCTCGGTGGCAGGCTCAAACATTCTGTGATTCTGGGCAATTTACTTAATTTCCCTGTGTCTAATAATAAATGTTTCCGTCTGCAATGCAACTGGTGCAAATGTAAAGCGCTCCGATACCTTCGGGTCGAGTTCGCGCTACATAAAACTGCAACAACAAACAAATACTGCAGGGGGCCCATTATTTTGCTTTACGCCACAGGTCAGCCTTCACCCGGCACAGCCTCTCTTAAACGGTTACTGGTGTTACTGTGCTTGGAAACACTGGAGCCAAATAGTGCATCCCTCGGAGTGAAAATCTGCAACACGTCTTTTAAGAGTTACTTTCTGTAGAGAGCCACCCGGGCCCTCTACTACATTGTTGCCACTTCACGCATCCACACACCCCTTGGGGCGGGCTCGCCCCGAGGGGATAAATAAACGGCCGGAGACCGCTCGGGGTCTTCCGGTCATGAGCACCAAAGCACCTGTGTCGTGCCATTGATTTAAGCGCTGCTGCGGCCTAGATACCCAGGCCCCGCCGCGCTACATTGGCGACGAGGCCGGTAGCACTTCACGCGTGCCCGCCTACCTGCCTGCCCGGTCCGCGCTGGGTGCTCGTGGAGCCCACCCGCACCACTTCACGCCGACCGGAGCTCGCTGCTCGCTGGAGCCACGGCTGCCCGCGACCTCCGCTGGTGCAGGCCTGTGCTGCTGCCTCCGCCCATCGAGTTGCGCCCGCCCACGCGTCTCCCTGCCCAGTGGGAGCGTGTTCAGCAGGCGGCGCTGGTGGCTGGAGATTCATCGCCCGACAGGTCGGGGGTAAGTGCCTGCCGCGCGAGTGCGGAGTCAGCGTGCGCCTCGCTGCGGCCGGGCGCCCCCTGTCGGCGCGCATCGGAGCCTGCTCTACTCTCGCCTGCCTCAGCGCTGCCGCGCGAAGAGGAAGCAGTGGGCAGAACCAACGAAGGAAAGGAAGAGACAACCGGGTGTCTTCAGCGCTACAAGGGGCCCTCCCCTGCCTGCCGCTAGTGTGCTGTGGCCCCTGCTTTGGACGGCCAGTTAAGACTGCGCACGGATTTTCCCCACCTCAGGCTGCAGGGCTCGCTGGTGTCCTTCACTGTGGTGAGGGGGACATCAGACAGACAGGAACACACAAGGCTGACAGAAGCCTGGCAGGTGCACCTGTGGGTGTAAAAGGACATCTTGCATCTCTCCACGCACGTGGAGCCCTTGAGCGGCCCGCAGCGCGAGGCTACGTGCGGAAGCGGAGTTTCTGCGCACTAGCCACGCCCCTGCGCCTACGCACCGTAGCACCATGACCACCCAACCGGCTGCTGGAGCTGCTGCACAGCATGATGGTGGCGCTGAGCCGCCTCCCCCAAGACACAGCCACACGATGATCGCACCGCTGCCGCCCTTCAGTGAGACCTCGGACCCTGCAACTGCCGCGCCAAGGTGGAAGAAGTGGGTCGGGCGGCTCAACCACTATTTCAAGGGGACACGGGAGACTGATGGCACGGTAAAACGGTCTCTTCTCATCTACTATGGGGGCGGAGAAATTTATGACCTGTTCGAAACGCTCCCCAACACGGGAGATGACGATGACTACGACGCTGCGGTGCCGCGCTCAACAGACATTTCGATCCTCAGCTCAACCCTGACTTTGAGAAATTCAAGTTCAAAAGGGCGTGGCAGATGGACTCGGAATCTGTCGATATGTTCTATGCACGGCTTCGCCGGCTGGCGAGCACGTGCCCATTCGCCGACCAGCGGGAGGAAATACGGGACCAAATCATCTTAGGCTGCCGCTCCAAACTCCTGCGAAAGCTGATCCTTCGTCAACCAGGGATCTCGCTGGACGAGATCCTGGTTCTCGCCCGCTCTCACGAGCTGTCGGACGTCAGAGCAGAGGAGATGGAAGCCGCCTTACACACCCCGGTTGCCGCATCACAGGCGCCCAGACACCCGCCGATCAAAGAGGAAAGGGTGGACGCCATCCAGAGACGCCCACCGTACCTCGCCAGGCACCCAGACCGCCATCAGGTGGACCGTGTGGATACTGCGGCGAGGATCACCCCGTGACGGCCGTCTGCGGGGCAAAGGGAAGGCGTGCTCCCGCTGCGGGAAGCTGAATCACTATGCCAAAGTGTGCCGCGGGGGCGATTCAGACAGACATCGTCGAGGTCCAGGAGCATGCCCCAACGGATTCGCCAGCTCTCCCTGGATGAAATGCCACCAATAGCGGAAGACCAATTACAGGGACGACGCCCGGTGTATGAGGATGAGGACGAAGAGGTGTTCGTAATATCGTACGTCAGCAGGACAAGCACTCGTCGAAGGCCACCTCCCATGTGCTCTGTCTCCGTCGAAGGCACTGATGTACGGGCCCTCATTGACACTGGTGCGTCCGTCAATGTGATGGATTCGGAACAGTATGACCGCCTGTCACCGCGACCCCCACTGACACCGTCTGCAGCCCGGATCTACACGTATGGAGGAACTGACCCTCTTCCTCTCCGTGGTGTAATCCAGACCACCGTTGCCAGCGGAGGCCACGTCACCACGGCGAGGTTCCACGTCACAGAGGGCAGGAAAGGAACCCTACTCAGCTGTCACACGGCCGAAGACCTAGGACTTGTCTTCTTCGCCAACCAGATCCATGACTCCCACGCGGAAGCGATGCTGAGGGAGTTTCCGGGTCTCTTCCAAGGACTGGGGAAGCTCAAGGGCAAGAGGTTCAAGCTCCATATCGACCCCGAGGTGCGTCCCGTGGCCCTCAGGCACCGGCGGGTGCCCTTCAACCTACGCCCGCAAGTGGAGGAGGAGCTGAGGAAGCTTGAAGAGCTGGATGTAATCGAGAAGGTCTCTGGCCCCACCCCATGGGTGTCCCCGCTGGTCGTGGCGCCCAAACCCAAACAACCCAGAGCCATTCGCCTCTGCGTTGACATGAGACTGCCAAATACTGCGGTGAAGAGGGAACGTCACATCACCCCTACAATGGACGACATTGTGGCGGACCTCAACGGGGCGAAGTGGTTCTCCAAGCTAGACCTGAACGCCGGATACCATCAACTAGAGCTGGAGCCCGAGAGTAGGTACATCACCACCTTCTCGACGCATGTTGGCCTCCGCAGGTACAAAAGGCTCAGCTTCGGAGTGTCATCAGCCGCCGAGGTCTTCCAGAATGCCATCAGAGAAGCACTGTCGGGGCTGCAGGGGGTGATCAACCTCAGTGACGATATACTGGTGTTCTCCAACACCCTAGAAGAACACCACTCTCACCTACGGGCCACTCTAAAGAGGCTGACAGACTGCGGGCTGACTCTGCACAAGTCCAAGTGTATGTTTTATCAGGAGAGTGTTGACTTCTTCGGATACACGTTCACCCGAGAAGGGCTCCTGGTGGACCCGAAGAAGGCCGAAGCCATCCGAGCGGCCAGTACGCCCAGGAATCCTACCGAGGTGAGGAGTTTCCTCGGCATGTCCACGTACTGCGGGCGCTTCATCCCCAATCTCGCAGCCATGTCAGAGCCACTACGGGTCCTTACGCGCCATGACCACAAGTGGGAATGGACGCCAGCAGCCAACAAAGCGTTTCAGGACATCAAGGCAGGGCTGCTAGACAAGACGGTAATGGCCTATTTCCATCCGAGGAGACGGACGGAACTGGTCGTCGACGCTAGCCCAGTGGGCCTAGGAGCAGTCCTCCTTCAAGAACATGGCTCAGAAGTGTGGAAGCCGGTCGCATACGCCAGCAAAGCTCTAACGGACACCGAGACCAGATATGCCCAAATTGAGAGGGAGGCGTTGGCCATCAAATGGGCGTGTCAGCACTTCCACCTATATCTGTGTGGTCAGGAGTTTCACGTTGTAACTGATCACAAACCGCTGCTCCCGTTATTCGCAGGCTCATCCCGGCTAGCGCCACTGAGGATCGAACGATGGGCAGTGCAGCTGCAAGCATACAATTTCAAGGTGATCTATCGTCCCGGGGCCCACAACCCTGCCGACTATCTGTCCCGTCACCCGGAGTCCACAATGACATCAGGCCCATCAGTGGACACCTGCAACACCGAAGCCTTCGTTAATATGGTGTCACAAGGGGCGTGTCCCACAGCCATGACCCTAGAAGAGATTGGTCGAGCCACCCAGGAAGACCGCACTCTCTCCCGGGTGAGAGGAGCACTGGAGAACAATGGATGGGCCCATTTCATGGACGGAGCCCGCGTCCTCCGGCCGGAGGTTAGCAATGCCCGCCAACAGCTATGGCATGTTCGCAACGAACTCAGTGTGGGGGAAAATGGAGTCATCTTGAGAGGGCACCTGCTCGTGGTCCCGGAGAGTTTGCAGAAGCGGATCCTCACCCTGGCCCATGTCGGCCATCAGGGAATGGCGAAGACCAAGGCCAGGTTGCGAGACAAGGTCTGGTTTCCGGCGATGGACTCCATGGTAGAGGAGATGGTTCGACAGTGCCACGCATGCACGATCACCGGAGGAGACCCAGCGCCGGCACCCGTGATCACAGAGGAACCAAGCACGACTCCCTGGACACACCTCAGCCTGGACTTTGGGAGCTTCCCGGATGGACGTCACATGCTGGTCATGGTTGACTCGTGTTCGAAGTTCCCCATTGTTGAGGTGGTGTCGTCGACAGCTTTTCCCCAGGTGAAGAAGGTCCTGGAGAGAACCTTCGCAATGATGGGACTACCGGATGAGGTTAAGTCCGACAATGGACCCCCGTTCCAGGGCCGAGAGTTTCAGGACTACCTTGAGAGCCAGGCGATTCGACATCGGAAGATCACCCCGCTATGGCCCCAGGCCAATGGGGAAGTAGAACGCCTGATGAGGACACTGAACCGTGCACTGCGCATCGCAGTCGATAGCGGAGAAGACGCCGAAGTAGCTCTCGACCAGTTTCTCGGCGCGTACCGACAGACCCCTCATAGCACCACCAAGTGTGCTCCGGCCCATCTACTGTTCAAACGGGCTCCCCGAGATCGTATCCCGTCAGACCCGACGTGGGTACCCGTGGAGCGGGATGATGGCGCCCGTCCAAACAAGGAGGGAGACAACGAATCGAAAAGCCAGCGAAGCCCGGAGAGCACAAGAACCTCAGCTAAGAGTGGGAGACCGGGTGGTGATCAAAGACCGACACCCCGGGTGGAAGTTCCGGACACCATACGAGCCAGAAGTATGGGTCGTGGTAGGTGTTCAAGGAACCATGGTCACTGCTAACAAGGGACAGCAATCTGTAACGAGGAATGTGTCCAGTTTCAAGAAGACCACTGAGAGGGTGCTGGATCAAGAAGTGTCTACTGATCAAGACTCTTTTCCAAGTTTCTCCCCTCCTTCCTCACCCAGCATGGGGAGTACCCCACCAGAGGTACCCCGGCCAGTTGGCCAGGACGGGGCTGGCCCTACACGACTGTCGAGTCAGGACCCCGATGCCGGGTCGTCTGGGGGTGTCCCATCTGGTGTGTCGGCTGGTTGCAGGGTCCGGAGCCAGAGGTATGGTCTCCGGCCGAATCCGGCGCCAAGTAAGCAACTGCCAGACTTTGTATATACTTCTCCATGAACTGGGATGACGTGATGGTCTAGAGCCGAAAGAAAGGAGGGATGTAGAGAGCCACCCGGGCCCTCTACTACATTGTTGCCACTTCACGCATCCACACACCCCTTGGGGCGGGCTCGCCCCGAGGGGATAAATAAACGGCCGGAGACCGCTCGGGGTCTTCCGGTCATGAGCACCAAAGCACCTGTGTCGTGCCATTGATTTAAGCGCTGCTGCGGCCTAGATACCCAGGCCCCGCCGCGCTACACTTTCAACTGGCAGGCAGTCCGATGAGTAAATTGTGGGCCACTCTCCACTCTAACACAAAGAAGATACTTAGTTTGAGTACATATACTGTCTGGCTAGAAAAGCAAGTGGAATTCAGTGCAGTACCTCAGTTACTGGAGCAGTGTTTCTTTGGCAATGCCTATCTCCTGCCAACTGAAAAACCAAGACGGAATGACGTTAGCTACTCGGCTTGCACCTGCAATAGCTGGCTTCAGGCCCTTCACCAGTCAGCTGTGTGCTATCCACTGACAAAGCAGCTGCAACACTTCACTGGGACTCACTCGGGAGACGAGAAGAACACTCACTGACTCAGCGCCGACTCTGAGTCCAGTAGTGAGGTAAATATACCAATATCATCAAGGCAATATGTGACGTGCAGCAGATTAGTGTAGACCCGGCCCTGATAATTAAGTGACGGTACTAAGCACCGGAAAGCACCAGCACAAATTAAGCACTGGGCCCCACTCTCTATTCGAGGGTTCTGTGGGTGTCCCTCCTAGAAGCATAAAGTAGCTCTGGAGGTTGAGCACCTGCTACACAGACTTATTTGGGATCTGCAGATCACAGGTTTGAATTCCAGCTAGATTGAGTCAGCATTCCATCCTATTGAGATTGTTAAAATGAGTACCATTGAGTAAGGTAATAACAATTATTATCTAAGCACCAAAAACACATTTGCTGTAGAGTGTATTAAGTAAATTGTCAATGTAAGCATAAACATGCCTTGGCAGCCATCCATTACTGCATAGCTCCATCTTGTTGGTTTGTGTCAGATGCAATGCCCCGCTTTTGGAATTCAAAACAGACACGGATAGGTCTGTGAGCTCAAAATAATTCTTTAGTCTTGTGCCCTGAATGGTTAGTGGAAGGTGGGGTTCTGTGGGGAAAATGGGAAATAGGAACTAGTTGGAATCACAGAGAGGTTGCCTTTTTTCCAGAAGGTCTCATTGTAAATGTGATACACAGAACCGTCTGCATGCATCCAGGTACTCTCAGCTACTCTCCTCATAGGAAGGGTACTTTGAAAGTTGTCAATAGCTCTATTGGTGTCTAAGTAATAAGTAATGTACATATTTAGGGCATTATAATAAGAAGCTGGGAAACCTATGTGGTGTTCCCATCCCTGATAGTAACGATACCACTGAGATTAGTAACTCCATGAAGTGGGAATATTGTGGACAACCTCAGCGTCCCCTGAGAAATCAGGAATTACAAGAGGAGTCATTCTTTCTTCACCCCGTGCCCCCAGTACTTTCCTATTTTAGGTCGGCTTGCCGCCCAGACATTTCAGCACATTTTTGCAGCTGAAAATTCCAGGCAGGAAATTCAGAAGGCGAATGAGTAATAAAGATTCCTTTACATTTTCTGTTTATCTTGTCACATTTGCTGTGGGTTCAGAGACAAAGTTCACATGACAGACTATGCTTTCTGACAAATTGCTGCTTATTTGGAAACTGGTGTTTAGTTTTATTTTTCTGACTGCAAATTGAGAGCATTTTGTAAAAGTGGCATAGTTGACAATCCTGATGGGGTACATGAAGTGGAAGGAAAGGCTGTAGGATGTCAGTTTTTTTGTAGCACACAATATTTAAATATCTGTAAATTAACTATGCACATATTTCAAAATAAATCAGCAATTAGGAAAGCACAAATTAACCAATTTTTTTTTGTGCAATTTTGAAGTGTGATGCAAACAAAGATTTTAATAGGACGAACACAAATCAAGACCCTTTAATTGGTGATGCACAAATGAGAAAATATATGCCACAACCCGATTTCCACACATTATCGATTGTGGTATATAGTTATACCTGTAAAAACCTTACCACTCTTCTGCTGAATGGGCATGGCACACTTGCTACACTTGTTTTTGTGTGGCACTTAGATTTTTCACAATCCTTATGACTTTAGTGATATAACATTAATGGCAGCACCCCCACTCTGAGAATTGTTCCAGCACCACTGCCAAAGGCAGCGCAACACAATTGTTTGCGCAGTGCGGAGTCCAGCCCGACCAAGCCCAGCTCACATCCCAACACAGAGTCTCAGTGACGTGAGAAAGAGAGGCGAGAAGAGCACCCCCATCCCAGCACTATGGAGGGATGCGAAAACTGCTCTCCTTGAAATGCTGCCCGGCCTGCGGCAGCAAAGCACTACTGATGAATGGGAGGAAAGCTGCTGAGGGGAGAGCTGAACAGTCCTCCCGCCACAGGTGGCGCTCGCGCGCAGCCCTTTGTCTCACAAGTACAGCAGGCGCTCATCCTGCCAGTTATTGGTGGGCTGCGGGCGCGCGAGCGCCTGAGGCATGGATACTGTCGTAATAACACCTGCTGTATTACTGGAGCAGAGTTCTGCTGGCTGTTCTGCCGTTCAGATTACTTTCGGTGCAGGTAGGCTAGCTAATTATGATGCCTCGGGGTGTGCCTGAAAAAGACGCTATTTGCTCTGAAAAGACGAGACAAACCTCAAAGCTGATGTCTGTAACACGGCGAAACCGGATTCCTATGTTGCTGAGATAATTACGAAGTTTGACCTCTCTCAGAAGGCAAATAGAAACCCAGGTGAAACGCACACAAGCACGAGTGAAAAGCCAATTAAAAAAAGACATTTTACTTCTTTCTTTGATGCAATATATTTAATGACAAATGCGTCCAGATTTGCATTTTCGATGCTGATAAAGACATTTGTTAAATAAAAAAAAGACTAAATATTCCAAGGCAGTGCCTCTCATGAGAAGCGAGTGCAAACCGAAACCCACCTTTTAAAAACATTCGTTGTCAAACATCATTTGCTTGTCTTTTAATAGTGTAAACCATTAGTGTGCTGTTTATGATGGTGTGTGTTATATAATTATAAGATTTAGGGGCTTATTTTATTTACAAGCCCCTTGCGCCGCCGTCACTTTTTCCCATTTTAAAAAGTAACGCACCGGCGGCGTAAGCCCCTTAAGCAGGTTAAGTAGCTGCAGTGTGGCAATAAATAAAGAAACAAACAGGTTAAAAGTTTATAGGCGCCTGATACCTAGAATATCCATGTCCCATACATACAAAGTTCTGGTAGAGGGAGAGCAAGAGACAGACCTAGAAACTAAAGGCCACATTTAAAGTGCAGTAGAAATGATACAAATATTCAGTATCAGTAACACTGCAGTCATTTACCTTCATGCAGACTTTGACAGATGAAGGATACGGGGATGTGGGTGCATAGCTGGAGAAGGCCTGTTGTCTTGTTTTTTATTTTTCGCACCTCTTTGTCTCACCCCGATGGTGTCGTGGCTACGGGTGTGCCAAGAGCCACCAGAGATGGTGAGTTTGTCAGCCTCATAGGTAGGGATGTTGGTTGCGTTTGCTCTGTAGATGATTTCACTGGTTTTGAAGATGGTGAGGCAGCCAGTGAAGTTCATTTGGGTGGGGCTGGTGTGGTCCTATATCTTCTGGCTCCTGATGAGGCATGCTGCTGCGTGTTGGATAATCTTAAATGTGGCCAGGGTGGAGTCTTGGAGGGTGTGGAGCAGGGGATTGCTACCATCCATGTGTGATAGCACGAGGGCTTGAGAACAAGTTCTGAAGTTGCTTACCGGGAGGTATAGTTTCACTTTCTGCTGTAAAGAGAGCTGGTACCAGGCCATCTTATTTTTCATGGTGGTGTGTCCCTTGTGTCTGAGAAAGACACCGAAGGTGAAACCAAGACACTTGGCAAAGTGATGAACAGTATGAGCATGGATATAACTAAGATCAGTTTTTTGTGTGCAATAACAAGACCAGAGGACGTTTATGTAATATCAAAGAGTGAATCCAGACACGATCAAGAACACTGTGAGTCAGGACAAGAAGGATTCTGGATTTTGATAAAAGCAGTTTCAGTCTTCATTATAAGAAGGACAGAGGGAATTTGAGTCATATAATTGATCCAGGAAGTCCAGATATGGTCAAAAGCAGTGTGAGTTCGTACAGTATCAAATACTAAGTGAGTCTATGCACTTTAAAGCACTAGTACCATGGGCACTGTCCGGGTCTAAATATTCTCAAGACCCGTAGAACTGCATTTTTAAGAGCTGGATGACTTCAGGTATTATTAAGGATAGTCCAGGTGAAATCTAAAGCTGATTTGTTCTGGGAAATAACAAAAACTAAGGGCCTGATGTAGAGTTTGGTCGATTAGGAAATAATGCACTTGTAATGCAGCAGACAGGATATCCGTCACGCTTGTGACAGAGCACCCATCTGCCAAAGTCTAAATCAGGCCCGAAGTCTGTACATTTTAAAACCCTTATAGGGAATTTATTGATTTATTTATCAACAAGCTTTAAAGATGTCTGCTTGCAACCTCTCTGTCACTTCAGAGCGCGGTTGTTAAAAGTGTCTCTTTATGTAATGAGGAGGGTAAAAAATAGAGTCAAATAATAGTAGGGTGGGATCCTAATCAATATTTTTCGGAGTCCATCCTTGGTTGTACTTGATATCAGTAGTAGGCATTTCCATGGTCAGAGCTCCAGCAGTGGAAAGATTGTAAAGGGCTGAAAAACTTACAAATCATAATAAGGCATTTCTTGTGATTACATCAGAACCGGGACCCATATTATGTTTGTTTCTGTTTATTCTGTTATGTTATTGGGCCAGGGGCTTTGTGAGTTAATATTCTGTGATACTGTCACTTAGACCATTTCATTTAGTCCTCTGATGAGCTGCCATTAAAAACAAGGGCAGCGTAGCTATGGCTCAGTCTCTAGAGCAGAAAGACATGCCCTCATATTGGAACTAAAGTGCATGCACTTATAAGTACCACCATGTGCTCAAAATAGTCCTAGGCCAGGCACCCCAGCAACAATACAATACGATACAATACCATACCTGCAACACTCCTGAGAAGGGTAGGACTTAGTTGCCACATAGTGAAAGCACTAGAATATTTTATGAGCCATTTCAGATCTTGTGTTTGTTTTAACAAACTTATCTGAAAAATGTTCTCTAAAATGCACTATTTTACCTCATTAAAAAAAAAATGTCCTTGGGTCAGAAGGTTTGCGACCCCCTCTAGAGGAAGTCTGGCTCAACTGCTTTGATCACTCATATTCAGTGCAGAAGTTACATCCATCACTTTTAAAGACCACAAGTCGCCACTGCTAGGTTTAGTGTATAACTCTCAAAGTCCATTAAACCCAAAGTTTTTCAAGTGAAATATCAAGTGGTTCATCCCGCAATGCTCCAGTGGACCTCTCATGTGCCTGTTACTTACATCCAATGTCTTCGGGTCATCCCAAAATTTACACCTGATGTGTTTTAAGCCCACCTCTAACATCCAGTGTTTCTCACTTTTGTTCCAATGTCTATCTGTGTGCTTTTCACCTACATCCACTGCCCCTTCTATGTGGCCATCTTTTACATATTGCTTTTCCCTCTCCTACTTTGTTGTAAATATAAACTCCAAAGTACACTGGTAGACCCATTTTTTCCAAAAAATGATACTGGATGTGTGAGCCCCTCTGAAAATATTTGGGCTAATTTGCTTCTCTCATTCAGCCCCTCTATGAGTAACATGAGAGGTGCTCTGAAAACATGTATTTACTGGCATTAGCCACCACCCCCACTCTACGCATCGTTGCAGAGTCTAGACCAGTGTATGGCCCAGACCAGACTATTAAAGATCAGTTCTGCGTTGAGTCCTGTACCGTCCAATCCTGAGCCCAGCGAAGCAAAGCCCTCTTCATCATATGCCAGCACAGCCTAACCCCTCCTCTCATTAAGGAGTCCCTCCCATAACCATGCCCAGACCACAGATCAGCACTGTTCTTCTGTATAGGTCACCATGGTAGAAGTATCCGAATTTTGTATCATATTGCATTACAGAATTTAAATAGAGCTTCATACCCATGTCAAGGATCCTAAGGGTGCCAAAGTCATTGGGTTTCTGGGAGGCCCATTCATAGAGCAAGGTTGAAAGGGTGTGGTGATTCAGTGGAACCTACATGTGAAGTGTTGGGCGTGGATGAGTAATAGCCACTGTGTGGAGAACTTGTAGTTGTGCTTAATCATGAGCTATTGCAGAAAATTATGATTATGAAAGTAGTTGCACACACTTATGTGAATGGAACAAGCAAGGTTTTTCATGGCATCTGAAATTGGAGGTAGTTGGCACATATTCTTATTGTTACTGGAATCAAGTTCCCGGCCTGGGCTGTCTGGAATGAGCAAGACGTTTCGCGAGTGCAAGTCTTTTAGAAAGAAGAGATGGTCAAGAGAGGGGCCAACCTTAAACGCAATGGTTTAGTTTGGCAGTAAGTGTGGACAGTGGCGTAACAAAACGATATATGCTGAAGGGGCCCCTCACACTCACATCAGGAGGGGCCCCCTCCAGCATGGGTAAGCTTGCCCCCCCCCCACACCGTGGGGGCTGCAGGGGTCTTTGTTACGCCCCTGAGTGTGGAGTTTATTTTGATGGAAGAATAGTCCAGTGCTATGGATGGTTCGATGTGCATTGCTTTGAAGGCGATATATCTTTCCTCAGGCAGCTAGTGCACAGATTGCATGATTGGCGAGCTGTGAGTTTTGGAAATGCAGGCGAAGGATTTGTCTGGCATCTGTATTCTCTGCAGTTTGTGAAGGAGGTAGAAAGGGGCTGTAAGGTATAGAGTGGTTTCATAGTCTCGATAGGAAAGCACTAAAGCGATGGTGACTTGACTGAGGGATTCCTAGCTAAAGGAATACAGATTGCTTTTTCAGACTTTAGAATGATTTGTGTATAGTTAGTATTGTAGTAGCAGTAGAGGTTGAAGAAGGAGATGAGGTGAGGAAGAGTGCTGAGGTACATATTGAAGAGGAGGGGGAGGATAACAGAGCCTTGAGGGACACCGGCTGCAGAGGGGAATGACACCAGAATGGATGGAATGATTTAAAGTGACATCAGTCTTTAAGGTTGGAAGTGAAGAACAGTGTCACAAGCTCCGCTGTCGTCAAATTTCTTTTGCAGTGTATGGTGATGAACATTAGCAAAGTCAGAGGAAGGTGTGGTAGGTAGCAAAAGTTCTGCAACTAAATTTGAGTCAACTGTAGTTTAGATGTCATCTCATGTGGCAATAGAGGTGGCTGTGGGCCGGAAGAAATCAAGTTTGGTAGTCTGAGAAAAGTTTGTTTCCTTCGATGAATGCTGATATTTGGCAGATGGCAGATCTTTTCATAAGTATTGGTCAATAAATAGAAGGTTCAGTTGGGCCCCAACACCAAGGAGTGGTTAATGACAGCTCTGGCTCCTGCATGGCTGTTAAGAAGGATGTTCTTGGGGGATTGGTCTGCTCGAGAACCAGCTGATGCACAATTCTTTGAGGATGATGAAGTCCTTGGAAGAGCTGGGGTTGAAGAAGCATAACCTTGGATGGTTGGTTGACTGAGAGTGCATAAATGATGTCAGGTTGGTTGGTTTATCTTCTTTTGTTTCATTTTTGTGCCAATATACTTTTCCATTTCTTTGACATTAAAGGTGAAGTGGTCTGCTAATGAGTCACATAGTTCTTGAGCGTGAGTAACTTCGGAGGCAGTACTCTCCAGGTTCTAGATCTCCGCAATCATTTTTTGAAGTCGCTTCGATGGACAGGTGGCGTCTCAGATGTGGTGGGAGTAAAGGAGTATTTTTGCCTTTTGATGAAGGCTTTATACATTCTTGAGTGAGGTGGAGTGCAAGCTTCTCCAGTGCCTTTCCAGGATTCTGTGTTTGGATTTTAGAGATTTTTAATTCAGGTTTTAACCAACTTGTTTTCCGATAACTTTGAGTAGCTGACGGGGTCTTGAAAGAGGTGAGGTTGTCAACAAAGGATATCATCCAAGATGGAACTCATGAACTGTTATTGTTGTGTTCTCATGTACAAAAGTGGTAAGTTGAGAATGAAAAGTGAATAGGTAATGTTTCTTCTAAGATCTGAAGCATATTTTTGGAGTCTGTGGAGATTACAGATATCCTTGACAATGGATGTTTGAGTTTAAAGTTAATGATGATGGTCAGTCCAAATTATGAGGTAGTTGCTAACCACACTTGTGAGACTGTCATTCTTGAATATTGAATTCAGTGTGTGAGTTGTAAACAGTACCAAATGATCTAGGTGAAGCCATTTGAGGTTAGAAGAGGGATTTAGTCTGGGGCAGTCCTAGTTTATCATACCAGATATTATAATCTCCTAGTATGCAGAGGCCAGAATGCTTTGAGGTGATCTCTGGGAATCCAGGAAGACATCAGCAGATGAAGGGTTGTATGTTGGCAGTCTGTAAATCAGTAGGAATGAGTATGTAAAGATTGTTAATGGAGAGCATTGGACAAGCAGAAAAATGAATTTTGGAGGCAGCGAATTCTTGGCTGGTTTCTGTAGGCAGAAACTTTTTATAGCCATTTGCTAATTATCCTCTGAACTTCTAACTCAGGCAACTCTAAACAGCATTTTTAACCTGAGGGAAATGGGTCATTTAGGGTAGTTGCTGCTTAGTAGCGGCCCATGGTCGGAGTGCTGCCGGGCGCTGACGTGGGGTGCGGGTAGTAAACTACGGATTACGGCCGATTAGAGGTAAGTAAACATATAAATAAATAAAACGAATTTCGTTGCGCGCGCTGCATCGCATTTGGCATTCGCCCGGCAGCACTCCCACCACGGGCCGCTACTGTTGCTGCTGCATTATTGTTTAGCCAAGCTTTTGTGATGAAGAGCAGGTCAGAGCTGAAGTTTGATATCATTTCATAGATATTTAGATTTTTTTAGTTTTTGTTCATTGATCATGGTTTCAAGAGGATACTAGAGAGATGGGAAGTAAAATGCAGAGGTAGAACTGGTTATATAGTATGGGGTACATGAAAACTGCCTGTGCATCAGGGGCCATTTTGTTTTTTTACTTGCTAAGAAAAAAGTCCCTGCTTTGGAGATTTGATCTTAGAAAGAAAAAAACAATGTACAGTGAGCTGCCATGACATTGTGCACTGACCGGCATGGCAGAAGAATTTTCACCAGGAATTATAAAGCTTCTTCAGTATCCAACTTTAATTAGGGCAGGCGGTCTGCTGTGGGGTGGATGGCTTAAGCAGATTGTCTCCAGGGCCTAAATGGCCACATAGCCATATAGATTCGAAGGTGCTGGTGAATCTTTCTAGCACCAAGCAGCTAACATTTAGCAGCAGTGTTGGTGAAAGTCATGAAGAACTCTGGGCATATGCTGGAATTAAACTACATTTACTTTACTGGTGAAGGATACTGATTTTATTGAACTGAGAAGGCTGAGTGGACCAACTGGGGTTCAAATCTGTGGCCATCAAGTCACACAGGTTTCTAAAGTGGATGCATTGGTCGACTCAGGCACCAGACCCAACTTATTTGAATAGGGTGGCTTGCTAGTTTATTATGACGCCGAGGTAGATATCTCCAACCACTATAAGAGGGAGTGGAATGCAGGAATGAACTAGGATCTACGAAGAAGGTACCTGTGATGGAAGAGGCAGAGATCAAAAGAGTTCAATAAAACCTACTACTGTGATGATGATGTGCTCAATATTGAGTATAGTCCCGTCAAGTTCACCTTCCCTTTGTTGCCCACACTTTTCCTTTCATGCCTTCCGCATTTCCTCAGTCTCCTCCCACCCCCTACATAACTTCTTCTTTTCAACATTCTTCTCTTTACACATGCTCAGCAACTACAGGTCTTCCTCTACTTATGCCCTGCATGTGCCAAGCAGCTGTGAAATAGTCTGTTAGCATAAGACCTTTGGTTTGGGTTCTGGAGGCTGGAGGTTCTCCCATTCATGCACTGTGTACTTTTGAGTAATTATTTTGACCTGATGAGGCCGAAGTGGTAAATCTAGGGATTTTGTAAGTAAATACGTACAACCCTACCACTCACACTCAATTAAAACCTGTGATAAGCAAAAATGTAAATAAGTGGAAGGGTAAAGTCCTCTTCTCACCAAATTTAGGCTCCACTGGTAAGCGAGAGGCTACTTCCTGGAATGACTTCAAGGCGCTTTGAATCTGTGAAAGAAAACATAAAATCTTAGTAGGTAAAAACTTGCATGAGGTTTGAAAAATAGAGCTTTCTTGCAGGCCGGAAGGTGGAGTCTGTCCACTGCTTTTTGGCTTTACTGAAAGAGTAATAGGAAGTTACCTCAGGATTCTAGGGCCCTTAATGGGTCAAAAATAACATGTCACAGGACGTAAAGTAATACACTGAGATGTACATAGTGAACAACACCATTCCTCACTCTCCCACGTCTGAATTCTCCTCCACACTTTATGCCAAGTCGTCATGAGTTTTCAGACCATGTACTACATCATACCACATAAACCGATGCCATTATGCACCAACTCGCCCCATGCTGCACAACTGCTGTATTGCTGTTTATTTGCTGTAAATTTGGAACACCTATCTTTCTCATTCTTGCTTCCTCTTTCATACATTCACTTTCCGTCACTGCCCTATTCCGCCATATTCAGTGTAGCTTTTACACTGTGGAGAAAGATGCCTGCTATTCCAAGCCTTTCAGTGCTCTCTCTGAGTGCTCTCTTGGATTACTAGTATCTCCAGCACTAACATCAATATTACAAGAAGAGAGGCTTCACCTGTGAACAGGATTGACCAGGCCCAAGATAATGTCCACACCTGGTTTGTGTAGGGGTGAACGAGTCTAGTTGCTAAGTTACAGCTCTTGATTTTAGCCAGGGGTTCGTCCTAGATGGTTAGATGGGCCCCTTACAGGAGTGGCACAAAAATAAGGAGGAAAGTAGAAATATAAATAGAAAAGGCTGTGCTGTAGACACCAGCTGTTCTTGCTATAGGCTGCAGAGTAAACAAAATGCTTCCCTGTGGAATGATTACATTACCTAATCAACAACCAGCTTAAAATAGAAACACTCAATGCATGTACTTGTAAATTAGTGATATAACTTGTCATGCATAGTATGTGAATACAAGAGAGGAAATGGTTGTGGGTTGGTCAAACAAATTGTGAATTAAGTAAAAAGTTATAATGGCCATATCACAAAAAATATAAAATATTTATAGGAGCCACATTTCAAATGGATCAAAAGAGATCTGTAAATTAATAAAAGTATGACGACCAATTATTGGGTCTTCATACTATTATTTACAGACCTTTTTTCTCTCTTGTATTCACAGACTGTTGCTTATACTCTTTTCTGTCCTGATGATGACCTTTGATTGACTGTGGGCTGAAACGTTGTTGACACTGAGGGCAATTGGACTCTCTGAATTAATCTTAAAAATGCGCTGCTGATGATCTGAACAAACAACAATTTTTCTCATTTTTCATTGCCAGTCTCCATTTTGTTACACACTTTTATGTTTTTTTAAAGCCTCCCACACTGTTTGATCACTTGAGCACAGTTATGATAAATTAAATGCTGTATACTTCGGTTATGCCTGACAAACTATATCACTGATCAACAAGTACATGCATTGAGTGTTTCTATTTTAAGTTGATTGTGTAGCCTAATCATTCCGCTAAGTGCCATGTTCTTTTCTTATGACTGCCTATGGTTCTAAGTGGTTAAATGGGCAGCCCCGGCTTCTTATTAATTGCTATGAGACGGATACGCACAAACCAGAATACAATTAAAGACGTGTGTACGGCAACATGGCAAGTCTCCAGTGGGCCCTGAATCTTTCATGGGACAGAAGTGATAGGAGTAGCCACCAATAATGCAGCCCAGTCAACCACAATTACCTCAAAGGGGATCATTGTTCTTGTTTGCATTAAATCATATGGCGCCCTTAATACCACACTGGCAGAAGTCTGTTCTGAATGTCCTTTGGATGGAAATTCTTTTCAGTTTCCCTCTGACATTGGAACACTATACTGGACATTTTCATGGGACACAAGTCTGTTGTCTGTATTTTTTGGGGCACAGTAGATGTCTCTTCATCTTCCTCTGAGGGCAATGAAGGTGTATTTTAAGCCCCTTTTCTTATTTTTCCAATTTCGGTCCTTCCACGGGGAAGTGGAACTCTGTTCATATTCTCTCTGGCCCTCATTACCAGGGTCTCAGTGTAGGGACCAATATTTATTGCACCAAATAAAATACAGCTCTGCTGAACCACCAGATATTAATGTGATAAATACACCCAATTAAAAGTTTTTCCTGAATAATGTGGAATAACATGCGGCTCCGGATCAGTCGAAAAGCCAGGTCTTGAGGTCCTTCCTGAACGTGTGCAGGGTCAGGGAGCGTCTGATGTTCACAGGAAGCTCGTTCCAGGTCTTGGCTGCGATGTAGGAGAAGGCTCTCCCTCCAGTTTTGTTTCTGCGGATGCGGGGGACCTCTGCCAGGGCGAGGTCGGCGGAGCGGAGGTTCCTCTTGGGTACGTGGAAGGATACTCTCTCGTTGAGGTATTTGGGTGCGATGTTGTTGAGGGCTTTGTAGGCGTGGGTGAGGAGTTTGAGAGTGACCCTCTTCTTGACGGGGAGCCAGTGGAGGCCGCGTAGGTGTTGGGTCATGTGCTCGTGACTCGGAGTCCCGAGGACGAGTCTGGCTGCGGCGTTCTGGATGGTTTGGAGTTTGTGTAGAAGAGTTCTATTTGATTCCGGCGTAGAGGGCGTTGCCGTAGTCAAGTCTGCTGGTTATGAGTGCGTGGGTGACGGTCCTTCTGCAGTCTGAGGGGATCCATTTGAAGGTCTTACGGAGGAAGCGAATGCAGTTGAAACTGGTAGAGGCGACGGCGTTGATCTGGCGGTTCATGGAGAGGGAGGAGTCGAGGATGATGCCGAGGTTCTGGGCGTGGTCTGTAGGGGTGGGTGGGCTCCCGAGGGCAGAGGGCCACCAGGTGTTGTCCCAGGCGGTGGTGTAGGGTCTGAGGATGAGAACCTCGGTCTTCTCTGAGTTGAGCTTCAAGCAGCTGTCTTTCATCCAGGCTGCCACATTCTTCATTCCTTCCTGGAAGCAGAGTCTGGTGTCTTCAGGATTCTTCGTGAGTGACAGGATGAGCTGTGTGTCGTCGGCGTAGGATACGATGCTGAGCCCATGCTGTCTGACGATGGCGGTGAGGGGGGCCATGTAGATGTTGAAGAGCGTGGGGCTGAGTGATGATCCCTGGGGTACTCCGCAGTTGATTTCCGTGGGTTCGGAGAGGAAGGGAGGGAGTCGAATCCTCTGGGTTCTGCCGGAGAGGAAGGATTGGATCCAGTCGAGGGCGGCTCCTTGTATCCCTGCGTCGTGAAGTCTGGCTGCAAGCGTGCGATGTGAGACGCTGTCGAAACCTGCTGAGAGGTCTAGAAGGATGAGGGCCGCAGTGTGTCCCTGGTCCAGTAGCATGCGGATGTCGCCAGTGGCGGCGAGGAGGGCGGTCTCGGTGCTGTGGTTGCTGCGGAATCCAGACTGGGAGGCGTCTAGGATGGAGTTCTGTTCGATGAAGGCGGTCAGCTGGGCGTTTACGAGTCTTTCGGTGACCTTGGCCACAAAGGGGAGGAGAGAGATGGGCCGGTAGTTTTTCAGGTCTGTGGGGTCGGCCGTTGGTTTCTTGAGGAGGGGTTTCACCTCCGCCCGTTTCCAGTCGTCTGGGCAGATGCCGGATCCGAGGGAGGCGTTGATGGTACGTCCTAGTTTGGGTGCGATGACGGCGGCGGCCCTGTGGAATATGTGCAGTGGGCAGGGGACCGTTGGTGCTCCTGAGTGTGTTTTCTTCATGGTCGTGGTGATGAGTTCGATGGTAGCGGGATCCCTGGACGTGATGGTCGGCTTGTCGGTGGCGGTGGGTAGGGGGGTGGTGTCCGGGACTGGTTCGCTGAAGTTGTCGTAGAGGGCCTTGATCTTCAGATGGAAGTAGAAGCTGAGCTTGTTACAGAGTTCCTGGGAAGGTGTGATGTCTGTGGCTTCGCAGGTGGGTTTTGCGAACTGCTGTATGACGTTGAACAGTTCCTTGGCGTTGGTCGCGTTGGTCTGGACCTTGTCTTTTATGAAGGTCCGCTTGGTGTCTCTTATGTGCTCGTGGTATTCCTTCAGGGCGCTCTTGTGGTTGTTCTGTGCTTCTGTGGTTTTCTGGTTTCGCCAGGTTTTCTCTAGGTGTCTGCAGGAGCGTCTGGCTTCTTGGAGTTCTGTGGGGAACCAGGCGGCCTTCAGAGGGCGTTGTTTGGCGGGGAGGCGGAGCGGTGCGAGCTTGTCCGCGCAGCACTAGACCCAGCGGTGAAATTCCCTGGCTGCGGTGTTGGTGTCGGTCGTGGCGGCGGGGGGGTTTTGACGGAGGGTGGTGTTGAGGTGTTCCTCTGTGACCTTGCTCCAGTTCCGTCGAGGCGGGCGTGGGGCGGGCTTGGGTGCAGTGGTGGTGTTGAAGGTGAAGTGGACGCAGTGGTGGTCCATCCAGAGGGGCTGGGTGGTGTGGCTGAAGCGGATGTTTGTTCCTCCATGCAGTTCATGTGTGTGGCCCTCTCTCTGTCCCATGCTCTTCAACATTTACATGGCCCCTCTCGCCACCATTGTCAGAAAACACGGACTCAGCATAGTATCCTACGCCGACGACACCCAGCTCATCCTCTCCCTCACCAACGAGCCCGACGTCACCAGACGCAGCTTCCAGGAAGGTATGAAAGACGTCGCCTCCTGGATGAGCAACAGCTGCCTAAAGCTCAACCCAGAGAAAACGGAAGTCCTCGTATCCACCCCCTCAGCATGAGACGACACCTGGTGGCCCACCACCCTCGGCGAACCTCCCACACCCACAGACCACGCTCACAACCTCGGCATCATTCTTGACTCCTCCCTCACCATGCACCGACAGATCAACGCCGTATCCTCCACATGCTTCAACACCCTCCGCATCCATCGCAAGACCTTCAAATGGATCCCCCGCGAATCCAGAAGGATCGTCATCCACGCACTCATAACCAGCAGACTGGACTACGGGAACGCCCTCTACGCCGGAATAAACAAATCTCTACTCCTCAAACTCCAGACTATCCAGAACGCCGCAGCTAGACTGGTCCTCGGCATCCCACGACAACACTGCATCACCCAATACCTACGAGAACTCCACTGGCTCCCTGTCGAAAAGAGAGTGACCTTCAAGCTCCTCACCCACGCCCTACAAGTCCCTCCACAACATCGGACCACAATACCTCAACGAAAGAATCTCCTTCTACCCACCCAAGAGAATCCTCCGATCTGCCAATCTTGCCCTAGCCGAAATCCCACGCATCCGCAGAGCCAGAACGGGAGGGCGATACTTCTCCTACATCGCGGCCAAGACCTGGAACAAACTCCCTCTCAGCATCAGACAAACCCCCACACTGCAAGCCTTCAGGAAGAGCCTGAAGACCTGGCTCTTCGGATGAGACGAAGCTGCGCGCAAATTCCCCCCTTCCTGCGCCTTGAGCCCCTCTCGGGTGAGTAGTGCGCTTCACAAATCCCTGATTGATTGATTGGCCAATGGAAACTGAGATTAATCACCATGTTAAGCAGAGTTGGAGGCCTCAGTGGTTCATGATCTTTTGTGAGCACCGTAGTGGTAAATGGAAAGCAGACACTGCCAATGTCCAGTGGTTAAACACCGTGTGTGTGCGTTAAACTGGGTGGCTTCGATGACACAAATATCCAGGTTCACACACAGCCATGCCCTTTCACCCACTGATATAAATGAATCTCTCATTCATTAAAAACCACAGAAAACTCTCATTGCCACTCCACGGGGAAACAGAAGTGACCATGGGCAGTCCTGAGAGGAGAAGTATTTGCTTCTAAAGAGGAATCTCTAGTGTGCAAGGATCACTGGTCACGCACCTAGCTAAAATGCTAATTCAGCTTACCACTGCAGCCGGTATCCGGCCGCTAACATCCAGCGTCCACTCTGGAAACTGCAAGGCCAGTGCTTGCTTCCTCGCCTCCTTCACCTGTGCCTCGATGTCCTCCAGCTCCTCCCGCTTCTCCAGTGTCTCCTTCATCTCCTGCTTCAAATGGGCCAGCCTGGCATTGGCAAAAACAGGAACATCTCATCAACCTCATTGCTTTCAGCTCAACCCCCAAAGAACCCAGCCCATAAATACACTAAGCATGAACTCCCCAGTACTCCATTCCCACACTGCCACCAAATCAGAACTTTTAGTTTGATGCTCAGAATGTGTCCACTCCCAACACAAGGGGAGAGGAGTTGGCCTAACGGCTAGGGCGGTCGACCTCGAATCTGGGGAACTGGGTTCGAGTCTCGGCAATGACGCTGAACATCCTGTGATTCTGGGCAAATCACTTAATCTCCCCGGCCCTAACAAAAATGAATGTGTCCTCATGTAACGTAACTGGTGCTATGTAAAGCGCTCTGATACCCGATACCTTCGGGTCAAGTTCGCGCTATATAAAACTCTGTAAAACAAAAACAAAAAAGTACCTTGAGTAACCATCTATGACCCCCGCAAGTCGTGGAGCCCACATGCTGTAAGCACCAGATTTTCATTCTTCAGTCAGGAGGTTCCTTCAGGCAAATACATTTGTATATCTACTACACAAGTTGCTCTTTGGTTTGCACACTGTTCTGTGTGTTTTCCTAGTGCCTTTTATAAATTCTCCACTGTGATGCATTTTTTTGAAAAGCATACATTTTAGTGCATTTTTTGCTGTAAAAGAATTACAGAATCTACAATTTATCATTTTTATATGATGGTGTGTGTGCACATTTTCTGGTGTTTTTGGACAGTCATGCATTATTTTGCATGTTTTGAAAGAATCAGATTTTTCCTTGAGGTTTTTGGAATGTGGATGATTCTTAGGATTGAGCTGAGAGTTGCTTCATTGTATTGGAAGAAAACCCTCTAAACATATATTCTTTCTAACCCTTTGCTCCCCCAGAAAAATACAGTCATCATATCAAAGACTTGTGTCATAAACCCTTCCCTAAAATCATCTAAACTTCAAAATATATGCATATAAGCATTATAGGTCATCATCATAACATAAATATGTGTTGAAAAATAAACACCAAATATGTAGAGACACATCCAAGTTACCTGCATAAATCTCTCCTTCCCTCTGAAATATATCTAATGCTTACCACCTACCAGAAAAACCTTATTTGCAAAACCTTCTCTAAAAACATCAATACTAAAATAGTAATCCTCCCAAAAAGTAACCACTATGATCCCTACTCAGAAAATCACAATGCGTTGATGAAGGCATATCTAATGCTAAACAAAATAAATGCGCTTATTCCCTGAAAAGATGAAAATACTAAGCCGAGTCCAAGTTACAGAAAACTAGTGTCTAGTATTTTTCAGGGCCTGTATTGCAAACCAAAGTTTTCCCTAAGTTACATTATACATAGATAATTGTGTAGCCTTGCATAATGTTACGGTTAGACATGGAATTTTGTGTTATTATTTAACACTAATAAAGGCTGTATAGAATATATATATATATACATATATATATATATATATATATATAAGATTCCATTTGGAATGTGGAATCAATGCAGTCCTGAGATCTCTTGAGATATGCAGTAATCAGGTGGTATTGTCAGTGATGTTCAATCCTTCTGGATGCAGTGATTTTAAACGGTATATCCAGAAGTTTTCTCTTTAGTCCTGTAGTTCATCCTTTAAGACATGTTCCACAGGGAAAATCTTCAAATCTGATAGTAAATAATCCACAAGGCTAAAATGATTGGCTACAGGCTGGTCAAGTTTCTTATTAATTATTGCAGATTTGTATTGCCTGAATCGTGTACCTGAATCGTGTACAGAGGTCATTCACTGTTTGGCCTACATATTGTTTTTTACAGCTTTGGCGTTGGCACTGAATCACATAAATAATGCATGTTTAGTGTCATGTAAGTTGCTGTCTTATTACTAGTGACTGATGATGTTTGTAAAGAACAAGTTACTTACCTTCGGTAACGCTTTTTCTGGTGGATACAGTATCTGCCTGTGGATTCCTCACCTTATGAATATCCCCTGCGCCAGCATTCCGTGGAAATTTTTCCTAGCTCGCCACGCCGACGAGGTCGTCACGAAGCCATGGCTCCGCACGCGGCTCCGCATGACATCACTGGAGCCATAAGAGGACCACGTCGGCGTGATGACGTCAGTTCCACCCATTTTTTCCGTGCCACCGAGGCAAACGGGCGGACCGACCAAGAGACAATGCATACATAGTACAAAGTATTCACACAAATAAACACAGTGTAAAGTGAAAAAGGAAAGCAAAAGAAAGCAAGCATTTCCTATAAGCCTACACAAAGGCAAATAGAGGCAATACATAATGACAATATGAAATAACATATTAACGAATACCTCTTTTAAGGTATAAAAGGGTGGACAACGGGGAGGCGGGTGGGTCAGTGAGGAATCCACAGGCAGATACTGTATCCACCAGAAAAAGCGTTACCGAAGGTAAGTAACTTGTTCTTCTGATGGATACATCTGCCTGTGGATTCCTCACCTTATGAATAGAATCCCACAGCAGTCCCTCTCCCGGAGGAGGGTGTCCACCCTTCTATACCAAAAAGTCCTGCAAAACAGAGCGCGCAAAATGGCCATCCCTCCTCACTTGGAGTCCAAGCAGTAATGCTTCGCAAAGTGTGGAGGGAGGCCCAAGTTGCCGCCTTACAGATGTCCAACACAGGAACACCCCTGGACAAAGCAGACGTAGACGATTTAGCCGTGGTAGAGTGAGCTCTAATGCCTACAGGAGGCTCCTTACCAGCCAGAGCGTAGCAGATCTTGATGCACAAGATGATCCACCTGGATAAAGTGCGCTTGTGCACCGCCTTGCCCTTCATACGTCCAACATAGCCCACAAAGAGCTGATCATCCTGACGGAAGTCCTTTGTTCTATCAAGATAGAAACTAATCGCCCTCTTAGGGTCTAAACGGTGCAGCCTTTCCTCCTCCTTGGAAGGGTGAGGGGGAGGATAGAAAGTAGGAAGGGTAATGGACTGCCCTAGATGGAAGGGAGTTACAACCTTAGGCAGAAAAGCAGCCCTGGTCCTGAGTACCATCCGTTCAGCATGTATGGTCAAAAACGGAGGCTTTGAACTCAAAGCTTGAAGCTCACTCACCCTCCTAGGCGAAGTGATAGCCACAAGAAAGACCGTTTTGAAAGTCAGCAGTCTTAAAGGACAGCTATGCATAGGTTCAAACGTGGAACCCATTAAAAAAGTTAACACTAAATTCAAATCCCACTGGGGCATAATAAAAGGAGTGGGCGGGAACATGTTAGTAAGCCCCTTAATGAACCTTAAAACTATTGGAGACTTAAAAAGAGACGGCTGATCAGGCAGACAAAGAAAAGCCGACAAGTATCCTTTAACAGTGGCTACAGCAGAACCCTGCTGGGCCAAATGAAGCGAAAAACAAAGAACATCAGAAAGATGAGCTTTCAAGGGATCAATAGACTTCTCTCCGCACCATTTAACAAATTTTGACCACCTGTAGGAGTAGATAGACTTGGTGGAGTGTCGCCTGGCCGATAATATAACATCCACCACGTCAGGCGGGAGAGAAAATGAATTCAGGTTGCCCCGTTCAATTTCCAGGCTTGAAGGTGCAGGCTCTGGAGGTGGGGGTGAAGAACCTGCCCCTCCGACTGCGAGAGGAGGTCTACCCTGAGAGGGAGACGGAGCGGAGGGTGCGACGAGAGGTGAAGAAGGTCTGTGTACCACACCCTTCTTGGCCAATCCGGGGTGATCAATATGACTTGGGCCCGGTCTTGGCGAATCTTCCTCAGAACCCGAGGAATCAACGGTATGGGAGGAAACGCATAAAGGAGTTGTGAGCTCCAACTCAACTGAAACGCGTACCCCAACACCCCCTGCATCGGAAACTGGAGACTGCAGAATGACGGGCAGTGCGCGTTCTCGAGAGTAGCAAACGGGTCCACCCGAGGAGTCCCCCACGTCCGGAAGATGTGTCGAACTACCTCCGGATGAAGCCTCCACTCGTGGTCGGCGGAGAACTGCCGACTGAGACTGTCCGCACGCACGTTTAGCACCCCGGCCAGATGATTTGCCATCACGCAAATCCGATGGTCCTGAGCCCAGGACCAAAGCCGCAGCGCCTCTCTGCAGAGACGGTACGACCCCACTCCTCCCTGCTTGTTGACATACCACATTGCGGCAGTGTTGTCCGTCAGGACTTGAACCGACTGACCGCGAAGGGAAGGGAGAAAGGCCTTGAGTGCCAAACGTATCGCCCGCAATTCCAGAAGATTGATATGAGACAATCTTTCCTCTGGAGACCAAAGACCCTTGATCTCCAGATCCCCCCAGATGAGCACCCCACCCTAGGGTAGAGGCATCTGTTATCACTGTGGCCACCGATGGAGGAAGATGAAAGGGCTTTCCTTGAGACAGATTGCCCTCCACGCTCCACCAAGACAGATCCGCCGCAGCTTCTCTGGAGATTCTGACTGACTCCCTGAGATCTCCGTTGTGCTGATACCACTACCTGCGGAGACACCACTGGAGCGTCCTCATGTGCCAGCGTGCATGGTTGACCAACAGAATGCAGGAGGCGAACAGACCGAGCAGGCGAAGGACCTTCAGAACTGAAACAACCGCTCCATTGTGGAATAAAGGGATCAGCTCCTGAATGTCGAGAATTCTTTGTGGAGGAGGAAATGCTCGACACACAGTAGTGTCCAGTACCGCCCCTATGAACAAGTTGCGCTGAGAGGGCACCAGGTGAGATTTGGGCACATTGATTGAAAAACCCAAGTTGAACAACAGTTGAGATGTTACCCGTAGATGATGAAGCACCATCTCCGGCGACTCCGCTTTGAGCAGCCAGTCGTCCAGATAGGGGAAAACAGGAATCCCCGATCTTCTGAGATGAGCTGCCACCACTGCCATCACCTTTGTGAAGACTCGAGGTGCAGTAGTAAGACCAAACGGGAGGACCGCAAACTGGTAGTGCTGCGACCCAACCGTAAAACGGAGATACTTCCTGTGCGACTTCAGAATGGGGATGTGAAAATACGCATCCTGTAAGTCGATCGACACCATCCAGTACTCTTGCTGCAGCGCCAGAAGAACCTGAGCAAGGGTCAGCATCTTGAATTTCTCCTGCCTCAGGTAAAAATTCAAGACCCTGAGGTCCAGGATCGGATGTAACCTGCCGTCCTTTTTGGGGATCAGGAAATACCGGGAGTAGCATCCCTGACCCCTTTCCTGCTCTGGAACCACCTCTATCGCACCTTTTTGTAACAGGGCAATAACCTCCTTTTGAAGGAGAAGTAAATGATCCTCCGTGCAAAACCCCTGGCAAGGAGGGTAAGGAGGAGGGAATTCCCTGAAGGGAAGGGCGTACCCATTTTCTACCAGATCTAGAACCCAATGGTCCGAAGTGATCAATTTCCAATCTCGTAGGAAATGGGTAAGCCGACCCCCCACAGGACCTACATGATCCGGGATGGCGGATCTAGGGATGCTTTCCCGCATTCCCAGGAGGGGCTAGGGAGGTAGAGGAGGAGGAAGGATGACGTCCGGCTCCACGTTGGCGACCTCTGCCTTTACCCCTATAGGACCTATACAAGGGGTTTTGTTGTTGCTGCTGCTGCTGAGGCTGTCTGAAACTTCGAAAGGAAGACCTCCCGAAGCCTCTGTATCTTTTATAACCATAGCCTCTCGATTGTGATTGCAGACCCAAAGATTTAGCCGTGGCCTTACTGTCCTTAAATCTTTGCAAGGTAGAATCCGCCTTTTCTCCGAAAAGTCTAGACCCATCAAAAGGCAGATCAAGAAGGGCAGCCTGCACATCGGGAGAGAATCCAGAAGACCTCAACCACGTATGTCTTCTTGTTGCAATGGACGAACCCATCACTCTGGCAACAGAATCCGCCGTGTCCAAGCCAGACTGGATGACCTGGCGAGCAGCAGCCTGAGAGTCCGCTAACACCTCGCTCAGATTTCCCTATCTTCCTCCGACAACTTAGGAAGAAGCTGTTTGGCAGAGTCCATTAAGGCATGAATATATCTACCCAAGAGACAAGTTGCGTTGGTAGATTTCAGTGCCATGCTAGCTGAGGAAAAGATCTTTTTCGCAGACTGTTCCAGCTTCTTGGAATCCCTGTCGGCGGGAGCTTTGGAAAAGCCCCTGTAGACTGCTTCGAACAAGAAGCCTGTACCACCAAGCTCTCAGGAGAGGGGTGAGATGAAAGGAACACTGGATCTCCAGGAGCAGGCCTATACCTTCTGGACACTGACCTTGAAACCGCAGGAGCAGAAAGAGGGTTGCGCCAAACATCAAGTATTGGCTCAGTCAGAGCATCATTAAAGGGTAAGAGTGGTTCAACCACCGAGGACGGAGAATGGAGCACCTCCGTAAGAAGATTGAGGCTTATACTCAGCCACAGGAAGCTGCAAATCCAAAAGTTCCGCAGCCTTCCTGATCACAGAATGGTACGGAGCAACCTCCTTCGAGGGAAGCCTTCTGAGAAACAAAGTCCCACTCAGGAGAAACGTCAAGTCCACTTACCTCACACACGTCCTCAAACACATCCTCAGTATCATACACTTCTCCTTCCTCCCTCTCATCCACCTGGTACTGCTCCTCTTCCAACAACCTCTGCGCCTCTCTCCTCGAGCGCATCTTCGGCTGCGGCATCGACGGCGCCTCACGCGGCGTCGACGACTCCGGGAGCGGCGTCAAAGAAGGATCCATAGCAGTAACCGGCGCCGATCGAATCCGAGAAGCTTCACGGGATGGAGCCGGGGATTGCCCATACGGCGTCGACATCCTCGGAGCCGGTAAGTGCCAGGACGGCGTCGCTGGCATGAAGGGCACAAAGGGGGCCTGTGGATACTGCTGAGGCACACCCAAATTGAATGCCATAGGACCCATGGGACCCGAAGGCGCACCAGAGGGGTATGAGGCCCTGGCGAACACGCCATACATTGCATTGAGAAAATGCGACGGATCTGAACCCGGGGCCGGAAACTGAGGAAGTTGAGCCGGCTCGAGATCCAAACGAGGCACCTCTGGAAACGGAGCCGCTGGAGCCGCAGGAGCCGAAGGAACCTCCGCATCAGGCGGATTCGACACCCCCTCTGAAGCCGGTGAGAATCTTGGCGTCGGTGAACGCTCCGGAGTCCCTTTGTATGACGGGGAATGGACCGGAGTCTCCTGAGGAGACACTGAAGGAGAAGGAGAGATAACATCCTTAGCTCGACGTCAAGGTGTTGGAGAAGGCGACCTCGACTCCACAGCCTTCGACGATCGGCGCCGAGAAGCATGTCTCTTCTTCTTCTTATGCCTTCTCTTGGAGTCATGCGAAGTCGAAGACTTGGACTTCGACCTTTTTCGACCCCTTTTTTAGGTCTCGCCTACGCAGCACGCATGCGCTGCATAGGCAAAAAGACCTTTTGCAATCGATTCGGCTTTTCAGCCAAAAACGTGCACGCGTTCCATTGCCTTCAATGGCAACGCGTGCACGTTTGGCGATTCACTTGCGGGAGCGAGCAGCTGGCGACATATGGTAGCAATTATCGCTCCTGGCGCCGCTCGCTCCCGCAAGGGAATCGCACTGCCCCCACCCCTCCCACTTCTTTAACCCGGAGTACTGTTTGACTTTCACGGCCGCGGCGCGGGGCCGCACTTGTGTTTCAGTGCTTGTTTGTGTAGACGCTGAAATCATGATTTCGGACGGTGGTAAACCTAGCAGATCAGTTCCGTGCGATTGGCGAGGGTGTTACAGCACCGCAGCTGCGAAAGATGAAGCAAAACTTTACCCAGAGTAGAGCTGGTCTGTGTTCCCTGGAGAGCACACACAGCACACGGTGAGCTGCATTCAGACTGTTGTGGCGTGGAAAGGAACCCCACACGAGCACCTAGGGGGCCTTTCCAACAGTAGATGTGGGTCGGTGTGTTTATAGAACACAAACGACCCCCACCCCCTTGCTGTGTGCCTACAAGAAGATGGCAGGAGGGGGCGTCATCCAGCCCTCCCACTGACAGGATGCACTCGGATGCTTTACTCCTTTCGAATGAATTGCGTCATTCAGGGACCCTTTGACAAAGGCACATGAACTGTCACCACCCCGGCATTTGTAATGATCGGCATTCGTTGCCATCTAGTGGCTTGTTCAGGGGCTGTAGTGGGTGAAATGCATCAGTGGGCGCACGTCTTCTTAGCGGCGTCCAGCCGTGATCTGCACTTGTGAAAACAGAAAACGCTTGCACCCGGCATCATTTGGCCCATATGTTGACAATCATGTGGCACGAAGTCTGCCCCTCCCCCTCCAGCTCACGATAGTGAGCAAGGGAGCGGGGCTCTTTTAATGGCTGGTGTTCAGTGTCCGACTCCTCAGCCAGCAACTTTTATCAGGGATATTAGGTGAAGAGACCAGAGGTGCGGCTTTCTAGGAGTTCAGACAGATAGGACGAGTTTTCAGTGACTCACCATGTACTCACGCAATTTACACAAATGTTTACGTGCAGGTTCTTGGCTCTACTTAAAATGTGGGGAGAATGAACACACAAACAAGGTTGCTTTATAATCACTCCGTGAACATTTGTTTTTCTATTTCCACCGGGAAGAGTCGATACTCGGACCCATCCTCCCCACGCATAGATGTTTTGTACTTTTCTCCACGGCGCAGAGTTTGAACTTTGTCATCGGTTTCAAAGAAAGCCTGCACATGTCCAATCATGAATTACCTTGATGAACCTGTGAAATCGGAACCGCCTCCCTTCCCGAGGGAGCAGGCTAACTTTTGCAGAAATTACTGGAAACATTAACTCCTGCAGCCTAATATAAAATGTAGGTGCAGTGGTGAATTTCCCAGTTAATCTCATGACAAAAAGCTAAAGGACATCTGGCTGTTGTGCAGGGTGTCTGCTGTCAGGGTGTCACAAACAGGGATGGGTGGCAGATTACATAGCTGAGGTGTGTGCATTAGATTACACCGCGCAGGGGTGGGGGTGGTGGTGGTGGTGGGGGTGGGGGTGGGGGGTTAATCACTTTAGCGTCTCTTTTAGGTGCATAGGGAGGGGATACCACGCTATGCAATGCAATAGGTGTTGCTTTTGGTATTGTAAATAACAATGCCTTTTAATTTTTTTAAAGGCATTGCCATTTACAATGTCAATAGCTCAAAATAATATCATTGCGAGACCTATTGCTTGTAAATGCTGGTTTTCTAAGCGCTCTAGGTTAGACCAGAAAAACTAGTTCTTGGTTTCATTTCCGCTTTGATGTTACTCATCTTTAGATGCTTTATGTACACGGTGTACATTTGTGTGGCCCAAAAAATCACCTAAACTTGATTGGTTGTTGCGTGTGTTCGTTCATGTGTGCATGTATGAAAGGATGACTGGTCCTGATGCACATTCTAGTTCATTGCCGTGAACGCTGAGAGAAGTCAGTTCGTCCATTAGCGCTTTGGAATTGGCATATATTCTTATGTACGTTGTAATGTTAATATATAGGGAAAATCAGAAATATATACACACAGCAGGTATCCACCTATAGTTTGTGTAGACTTAAGATGTTGTTGTTCTTACAGTGCTTCCTCGTGGCTTGTGAAGCTGGGGAGATGGGATAACACCAAGCACCTAGTAATGACCTGGTGATTTTGATGCAGTGGTTCCTTTGAAGTAGATGGAGGATGGTTTTCAGGTGGAAAACCAAGGAGGAAGATCTTTCTGTTCGAGGATCTAGAGCCTGGAATCGGCTTCCCCTCTGCTTGAGACTAGCTGAAACTGAGGCAGGTTTTAGAAAGCGTCTTAAAACCTTGCTATTCTCGTTGCTGAATGAGTCGTTTGGCCATTTTTTTTAGAGCTCTGTTTCTTCTGTTTGTTTTTGTTCCCCTTCTCCTTAGACCTTTTCTTAGCAGTAGTTGTTACTGATTGTTTCCAGTTACTCAGGACAAGAAAAGAGCAATGTGTGCTCCCTGTCCACCAATACATCAGTGTTTGTGCCACTGAGACCCAAGAAACTCTTCTTCATCCAGTGTTGTATGGTTCTGAACCAGCTTGAGATGTTCGTTTTTAGGTCTCGCCTGAGCCAGCGCATGCGCTGCTCTGCGAGACATTTAGTAAGTGGGGTTTTCAAAGTGCTACCACACGCTTTTGCCGGCCTAGCGCTTGCGGTTACGCGCGCGTGCACGCCCGCAGCCGCCAGCTTTCGGCGCCCGAGGCACCATCTGGAGCGCGATCACTTTCACTTCTGCTGCGCGCGCACCACTCGCGTGCTTTTTAAAAAAAATTCTTTTAGCGCGCGCACACAACTCCCGGGCTTGTTTGCACGCACGCACTTGCCAAATGATCAAGAACTGCCCAATGATGCATACTCTACTATAGAACGCATCGCAAAGTCCGCGAGGCCTAGGACGTGTTCCGCTTTTCCGATATTGTCCATGTTTAGTGCTTCGTGCCTTGAGGTTAGTCTTTTTATTCCGTTGTATGCGACGTCCTGTGGATCATATTTTTTGTGACACTGTTGTACATGGTATTCAATAAGAACCAACCGTGTATCATGCTATGTGCTAGTCATTTTATAATGTTTGTCAATCTGTGCTGTACGTGAAAAAGCTGCACATTTGTTTTGTTGTGCTCCATACGATGTAAGTTGTGTGCAATACATTGGTATCCAATGCTGAGAAGTAACCAACTCAGCGCCTTGGAACTATTACCAATAAACCGCTTATCCATTTACTCATGTGAACCTTACAAGAATGAAACCCAGAGAGAGCCATACCGAGATTTTAACATACGTGTGCAGGTATTATTGTTCGTGCACAGTTATGCGCTGGTCCTGTATCGAGGCAGTTACACTCAGTCCGCTCTGTATTGCCATGCGACAACACCAATGGAAAATGAAACTACAGCCCACTAGCCCAGCATGTTTAATGTATCTTTGCATCATGCGTGTTGTGGTGGGGAGGAAGGGAGGAGTGCAGTTATATTTTTAAACCAGAGTTTAGGCTGCTTCTAAGCACTCTTAAAGGTTGGCAGTAATTTGTTATTCTTTAAATTATGTAATCTTAGCTCCTATAAAAGCGCCAAGTGGTCTTTCAGTTCGTGTTGGGCGCTAAGAAAATGATCTGCTATACTATTGCTTTTGTTGTTGTTTTAAGAAGGTTAGCATCAATTATCTTCCTTTTCAGCAAAACACGGGGGAGGGGGCCACTGTTTAGCCCGTTCTCTGCAGCTGTCCTTCTTTTGAGCCTTTGTGTAAGTTATATGGTCTCCGACATACAACATAACATAGCATAACATAACAAAACATAGCCTAGCATAACATAACAGCATAACATAACAAAACATAGCTTAACATAACATACCATTACATAACATAACAAAACATAGCCTAGCATTGCATACCATTGCATAGCATAACATAACTTAACAAAACTTAACAAAACATAACACAACAAAACATAGCATAACAAAGCATAGCAGAACAAAGCTTAGCATAGCAAAACAAAGCTTAGCATAGCAAAACAAAGCTTAGCATAGCAAAACAAAACGTAGCATAGCAAAACATAGCCTAGCATAGCAAACAAAACATAGCATAACAAAACACAACAAAGCATAGCATAACAAAACACAGCATAGAATAACAAAACAAAGCATAGCATAACAAAGCATAGCATAACAAAACAGCATAACAAAGCATAGCATAACAAAACACAACAAAACATAGCATAACAAAACAGCATAGCATAACAAAACATAGCATAGCAAAACATAGCATAACAAAACACAACAAAACAGAGCATAGCATAACAAAACATAGCATAACAAAACACAACAAAACATAGCATAGAATAACAAAACATAGCATAGCATAGCATAACAAAACATAGCATAGCATAACAAAACAAAGCATAGCATAACAAAACATAGCATAACAAAGCATAGCATAACAAAACACAACAAAACATAGCATAACATAGCATAGCATAGCAAAACACAACAAAACAGAGCATAGCATAACAAAACACTACAAAACATAGCATAGCATAACAAAACATAGCATAGAATAACAAAACACAACAAAACATAGCATAGCATAACAAAACATAGCAAAGCATAGCAAAACACAACAAAACAGAGCATAGCATAACAAAACACTACAAAACATAGCATAGCATAACAAAACACAACAAAACAGCATAGAAAAACAAAACATAGCATTGCATAACAAAACATAGCATAGCATAACAAAGCATAGCATAACAAAACATAGCATGACAAAGCATAGCATAACAAAACAACAAAACATAGCATAGCATAACAAAACAAAACATAGCATAGCAAAACACAACAAAACATAGCATAGCATAACAAAACACAACAAAACAAAGCATAGCATAACAAAACAAAGCATAGCATAACAAAACAAAGCATAGCAAAAGACATTTAATTCAGTCAGTTGCATTTTGAACACCATCAGGCTACTTTATTGGCAAATAAATGAATGAATAATTAAATAAAAACAATAAATACATCTCCATCAGCTTTACAGGTCTTGGGCAATAATTTTATTCAACCTAATAATTTAAGTTACAGGTCCTGCATGTATGATGACATTGGCATAGCCAATAGGTCTCGCCTTTGGGACCTTATAAGTGTTTAGCCATGCAACAGTTGATGTTGTTGCACTAAGGATATTGTGCTGCATAACTAAATACTTATAAGGTCACAAAAGCGAGACCTATTGGCTATGCCAATGCTTGTTCTTTCCTTGCCTTGGCCATATACAGCTTGGCCTCCCGCTCCTTCAGAGCCTTCGGGTTCATCTTCCCGCAGGAAGAACAGCCCTCGACGTCGTGGTCAGACGACAAACATCAAAGACAGTCTTGATGCGGGTCCGTAATAGACATATGTCCTCCGCATTCCTTACAGGGCTTAAAGCCAGACTTCTTCGGGGCAGACATGCCAAAAGAGAGAAAGATACAATCCAAATAACAAAGTATCCAGTCGAAAGTATGGAGAGTCCCAGAAAAAACCGTTAGCGTCGACAGCGCGGAAAAAAGGGAACTGACGTCATCACGCCGACGTGGTCCTCTTATGGGTCCAGTGACGTCATGCGGAACCGCGTGCGGAGCCATGGCTTCGTGACGACCTCGTGGGCGTGGAGAGCTAGGAAAAATTTCCGCGAAATGCTGGCGCAGGGGATATTCATAAGGTGAAGAATCCACAGGCAGATGTATCCATCAGAAAGGTATTCACACGTGATGCATCTTTTAGAGTCACAGCAATGTACCTCTATATTTGTTACAGCTTGCTTGAGTTCAGCTCTCACAATAAGAGATCATAAATTGGGAGCTCTGCGGTAAGTAATGACTGGCAGTTTTGGAAAAACCTTTTGCAATTTTTCACAAGTGGATAGTAAGGGAAATGTTTTTTTCATTATATTACTGTAGTTGGGAGCTGACGGATGATAGTCAACCACAAATGGAGTTCTTGTCACTTTTGTTTCTGCTGTTGGTATTCCAAATAACTGCAAAGACTTGTCAATTTGTTGCTGTATGATATGCAGAGGATAGCCTCACCTTTTAAATAATGTAGCAAGCTCCTGTAGATGGTCTTTACAGGTGTCCTCATTGCTGCAGTTGTGTCTTATTCCCAGTGCTTCATTATAGCTGTATATATGTATATATGCTGGTTTGTTGACTGTTAATGCAGTGTTCTTTAAAGATGTGCATGTACAGCTCTTTCCTAAATTAAAGCAGGTTTGGAGCAGCGCTGATGTATTTTGGAATGTTGTTACAGGCCCTTGGTGCACAGATGGGAAAGGCTGCTGCGAGGACTGGAACAACAGTTCTGAAGTCAGTTTTGGAAGGAACTGTTTCACCTTCTTTAGAAGCAAGAAATGGTTCTATGAAGTTTTTCTTGTGTTTCCTGATGGTGAGGTTGGTTTCCAGAGTGATTCAAAGTTACATGACTTTCAGTGGAAGTTGGGGTTCAAAGCCTTCAAGGTTCATGTCATTGAGCCAGGCATGCCAGAATCAACTGCTGGCAAGGTGTGAAACAAATTTACCTTCTAGAATGGGGTGCCACCTTATCTTTATGAATATTTTGCACATTTAAGAAAAACATGCCATACAAGCCTTGGCAGAAATGACTTGTGGTCAAATAGCAGGGAAAGTGATTCCTTATAGACCATGTTTAGGAATCCTAGTCTTACGTATCCTGTAAGATTTGAAAGTTCAGCTTATCGGAGGGGCGGATTTTACACAACGAAACGCCAATAATGGTAATATGTTATAAACTCAAGAGGTTAATTAAAAATTACTAATTATTCGAGCATTGAGGCAATTGTGGAGTGTTTATGTACAGTACAGTGTTTAAACGATTTTACAAAATTATTCTTGTATGAATTCCTACAAATGATTATAAATTTCAGTCTCATTCAATATGTGAGCACAAACATTTTCACTAACAATACCTCAAACAAATGAACAAATGAAAATAAGAACTCCCACAGAGACAGAACACTATTGAGGTTCTTGATAACTGTTTTACACCTTCTATATGCATCTCCATTGACTGATTCAAATTTTTTTCAACAACAACAATCACTCACGAATCAACTGAGGTTTAAGTTGCAGATCTTAAGAAACATGCTATTTCCTGAATTATTTATTTGAAGCAGACTGCAGTGGTGTCTTTACACTATACTAACCTATCTCATGTAAAATAAATACATATAATATAGCTTTAGAGCCCCCTGCCGAGGGCTGTACTGGTTGTTAAATGCTCTGAACCCAGCGGCTCTGGCATATTTGGGCATAGCCTGAGGCAAAAGGGACTCGCACAGCCAAAACTCGGTAAAAACTCCCCATAATGGTATTCTTGAAACATGTGAACCCCACAAAATGTTACTGTCAGGGCGCACAGCATGCTATTCGGGAATGGCTATGGAACGTCCGTGGTTAGCAGAGGTGGTACATCTGCCAGGTGACAAGGATTAGACCAGAAAGGGACATGTCCACCTATCACTTTTGGGTTTAATGAGTGGTAGGTATTCCCTTTACAGCCATCTTTTTTTAAATGCACGGATCCCAAGCAAACAGGGAATTGCCCCCTTAAGGGTGACCTTTCCAGCCAGAAACATAAATCTCTTAATCAACCCATTTCGTCCTGTTTGACGTTAAACAGTGCCTTGTAGTTAGCATGCTTTGAAAGTAACAACGTGAGAAAGAGCTGATAAAACATTTTCAATGCAGTGGTAAGCTAGAAACATGATGGCAGAGAAAGACAAAACAAAGTTAGATGGCTCCGAAGCGGCTTTTGCTGGGATGAAGATATGGCTCCAGGTCACAGGGAGACAGAGTTTCTGCGATTAGTTACGAACTAAGACTAACACCCCCAGACTACTTCATGTTATACCATGCTCCTCTTACACCGATTAATATATTAAGAGACACTTCATACTCATTCATGCCTCCAAATAAATTAGATAATAGTAAAAACTGGTGTGTACAGAACCTACAAACAGAAGAGATGTGGTATGACACGCTGTACAAAACAAAGTTATTACATTATTATTGTCAGTAGTAGTGGCACTACTACTACTAGTAGTAGTAGTAAGTAGTAGTAATAATACCTGTTGAACTCCAAATCGAAGACTTGGGATTTCAGGTCCTTCACAACTTGTTTCAAGCCTCGATCATAAGCAGAGGGCTTCTGGCCACCTACAAACTGAGGGTTGTTCCTCATCAGAGTCTCTGCCAAAAAATTCACTGGATTGAACCTGGACGATGTCGTTCCAGGGGGATCCAGCAGCTGCCGCTTCTCCACCTCCTTTAGAAGCTTCTCCACACCTGGCACGAGGCTGGGCAGCAGTTTGTCCAGCAGGTAAGCCCTGGTGTCCACGGTCTCCTTGCCTGCACTGAACCACTCACTGGCCAAGGGGTCCGGCAGGGACTTCTGACGCAGCTTCTCCTCTTCCGCCTTGACCTGGCTCAAGACATCCACAGTGACCTGCTGCAGATTAAGGCCTCTCTGCTGGACTTTATCAAAGAAGTTCTGTTTCCACCTGGCATCTGCTGGCTCGCCGACTCGACGGCCACTTCGTCTTCTGCTGCCACCATTCTCGCAGCCTGACTCGTCATAATTCCCACTAGAGACCGGCTTTCTGCTTTGGTCCACTATCTCATTGTCTTCACTGAACCGCACTCTGGCCAAGGGGTCCGGTGGGGATTCCTGAAGCAGTTCCTCCTCTTCCGCCTCGACCTGGCTCGAGACATCCACAGTGGCCTGCTGCAGGTTAAGGACACTCTGCTGGACTTTATCAAAGGAGTTCTGTCTCCGGCTAGCATCTTCGGGCTCACCGACTCGACTGGCACTTTGCCTTCTGCTGCCACCATTCTCGCAGCCTGACTGATCATATTTCCCTCTAGGGACCGGCTTTCTGCTTTTGGGCTCAGTAGCCATCTTTCACTGTAAAACATTTAAATATACAAAGAGTAGCATTAAGGTGGGAGCTGACATGCTTGCATTTATAACTCACGAGCTAAATAGATTGTACAGACTGAATCACTCAAGCTAAGAATACATGAATGAGCTGAAGATTCTTAACCATAACTTTATTTTCTAATTGTGTTATGATGCAATAGAGCGCAACAGGCCTATTAGGACGCTGCAGTATACCCCATTTCAAAACTAGTCATATGGCAGGAACAGTACCATGGAAAAGATGTGGCATAATGGTTAAGGTGGCAGCTGCTGAAGCAGACCCCTAGGTTCAAATCCTAACTTCCCCGTTTGAACACATCGATGGAGCCTGGACAAATTGCTTAGATTCTTGGGCCTTACCATCCTTATCTGCCAAACCTGGGAGGGCTTAGAAACAGGTTAACACATGAGTAATATATACTAGCACCTTTGGTTGTATATACTACACAAAGAACTGAGCATTGCACTGTTTTTGAGAAAAGGAAAAATTATTTACAGCCCTCAGGCAGTATGTAATGCTTACACATCATCAAATGTAATACATGAATATACAAATACCTCTGTGAAAAGTAGGTTTTGCTTCCTATTGCCTATTTTGCTATTACCTTTGATGTTGTTTTGAAAAATGTGCACAAAATTCGTCAGACACTTGAAAAATGTCAGGGCAAATTTTTCACTTTTAATTTCTCATGCAAATCGGTAAAGAGCGACAAAATTATATGGTGTGATCTGCAAGTAGTTTTTCCTGTTTTAAGCCCCAGAGGGATCCATTTGCTTCGCTGTAGCAAAAACTGCTAAACAGAATTAAACGAAACTTGACATGAAGATAAAGGTTTACTCAGACTTAGCCCTTTTCGTGGTTTGGTGTAAATCCATTTACTAATCTTCAATATGCTTGTGCACAAAAGTGTCAGGCAGGATTAAAATGGTTAAGCTTTTTTGTATCTGGACTAAATTATTTGTGAATCTGAAGGGAATACTAGGGTACCAATTTTAAACAAAATACTTGAATTGGATAGGATGAGGGAGCAAGGATCCATGCAATTTGATTGGCTGGCCTTGTTTGGAAAATTATGTTGTGGCTGACATTCTGTGATGCAACAGATCCACAGCAACCTGTAGAACATGCATCATAGAAAAAATAGGGTATGAGGATGTAGGAGTGCATACTCATACCCCACAGAGGATGTGAGGTATCACAGAAATGCAGATCCTGCCCTCAGTATTATTAAAAAAACTGATAAAAACAACATTGAAACAGAGAACTCTATATTGTTGCAGCCAGATCACAATGCAATGAATATTTGCAGATTCTGTGTGCCAACCATAAGGGCAATGAGGAAGCCCCAATGGCGTTTAGAATGCATGTTGAGGGATTATAGACGAGGAGATTCTATCCCCACAGTTTTTGAAAAGAATTATGAACGCCACTTCCAGAGGGTTCTGAATGTACATATAGCCCATTTATGCATAGCTGTAGTCAAGCACAACTTCTTTGAGGGATAAGGTAGTCAAAGCTTTTTCTAAATGTGCAATTTTGGGTGACAAATGTTTAAAAAAAATTTTTTTAATGTTTCTGATTTTTGAATACTAATGATTTCTATAATGGATATAGTCGTTGCCGATGAATTATTAATGTTGCATTTGAAATGATTTTATTTAGCGGTTTAGAAGTGTGTTTAATAATGTAGTTTAGCTATGCCACTCCTAATCAATGTCTCTCTGCGTGTCTTCTCTCCCCACAGTGTTCACGGGGTATTTTCCTTGCAGAGCATGTTTTGTGAATTAAATTTTCTTTGTGTACCTAATGTAACATTCTGAAGAACACTTCTGCTGGAAGTTCCGATGCAGGCCCGAGAGCACACTGGTGTATGAGTCTATATTTGAAATGTTTAATAATGTGTTTTACATCTCTGGATTGCATTGTTACTGCAGAATCTACTGGAAGATTTATTTTATCTTAGAAAGAGGTTAGTGTTATAATTAATATTGTGATTAGCTCTATTCTGATTTGCTCAATATGTGTTATCTCTAGTCATGCAATGCTGAATTTAAAGTTTTTTCTTATTCTGTGTTCATAATATGTGTCTAAAACCCTTTGGTTTTGGGGGTGAGCCACAGCCTTTCCTTTTCCCCCTAGAGATGCTGTCAGTGTTCCTTGTGAATCTGATCAATAGAATTTAGAGACTTTAATTTTCCTCACAGAACTCTGTCCAATTCTTTTGATGATTTCCTTTTCTACCAGGGTCTTTCTGTTCCATTTATGATTTTTGCTGCTTATTGGGACTTAGAATTTTTCTGATTTCTGACTATGTACTCTGTATTTGATCCTTCATGGTCTGTATTTAGCATTTCTCTGTAATGCCTATTTTTAGATTTTGTAATAAAACCCTTTAACTTTTAATTGATCTAGAACTCAGTTATTGAATGGTCCCAGTCACTATAAATATTACTCTGGTAAATTGTTGGGCCTGATGTCGAGGAGGATGGTTACTCTAATCGCAAAATCAAGGGTGCAGTAGCTGAGCGCTGGGGGTAAATTTGGGTGTGATCAAAATATGGGGGTGCAGTAAAATATTGGGGTTTAGCTCCCACAAATGTATGTATGACGGAACCCTGCATGTCATTACCACGAATGGCTTTACAACGCGTCATTACAATGACCGCAACACTACCACGCAAGTCTTTACCACTCGTATGGTTTTACCATGCATGCCTTTACAACGAAATTTGCATTGTTAAGGCATGTATGGTATAGGCATATGCGTGGTAAAAACTTACCAGGTAAGTATAGACCCAAATATATATTTGTTAATATATATGTTTGTTAATATAGTTATATTTGTAAATATTTATATGTATGTATATATTTATATGTATGTATATATTTTTAAAATAAATATATATATATATATATATATACACACACACACACACACAAATGCAAACACCCTTACCACCCAAAGCCCATTCCCACCATAAACCCTAAAAAAACCTTTCCACCAGAAAACACATACCCACCCTAAATCTTAAAAATTCTCTTGCCACCCAAAAACACATACCCACCCTAAACCCAAAAATATCCCTTACCACTCAAAAACCCATACTCACACTAAACCCTAAAAATTCCCTTTACATCCAAAAACCCATACCGACCCTAAACCCTAAAAATTCCCTTGCCACCCAAAAACCCATACCCACCTGAAAGCCTAAAATTACCCTTGCCACCCAAAAACCCATATCCACCCTAAAAATGTCCTTTCCACCCAAAAACCCTACATACCCTAAACCCTAAAAAATCCCTTACCACTCCAAAACCCATATCCACCCGAAACCCTAAAAATTCCCTTGCCACCCAAAATCCCATACACACTCTAAACCCTAAAACCTTATATAAAAAAACAATTCTGAGCTCCATAAAGACCAGACACCGACACAGGGGTTGCGTTGCCATTTCATCCTTCCTTTATTTCAGAATTTTTCACCATGACGCGTTTCGGCATTCCTGCCTTGTTCACATTGGCAGTCGTCTAAAAACAACATACTTCTTTTGAACAGAGTGCTTTAGTCACATGACCCAGTTGTTAGATAGCCATAAAGGACAGACTCATTGTGCTGCCTAAAATTCAAGGTATGTACCTTTTCCTTTACAAATATCTTTCTCTCAATATAAACTTAACCACAATTTCACCATTGTCTATCATCATGTTAATCACTTTGAAGAATTGTTTTGAAGAATTATGGCCCCTAGACTGTCCCTATAATACTCAATTCTCTTTACATAGTGAACCATTTTTATTAAAAACAAGGTGCTCTGCAGCGCACTCATTTGTTTAGTAATTCTCACAAGTGGTGCCTGCTTATCTAGGGTCCTTCAAAGTAACATATCAAATTTTAAAACCTCATTTCAGTAATAAAATCATGATGTTAAAAAATAAATATATAAACACATTTGTTAAAGGAATTTGAAAATTCATTATAGCAGCATCAAAAGACGAATAAAGTGCAAGTGCTCTTATTTCTCATATAAATTACTTCATTATCATGCTGGTTAAAGAGATTTTCTGAAATTTGCTTCTATTTCTCATTTCAATTTTCTCTGAATCCACCAGGCATCTGCCAATATAAACCAGATACATCCTATTAAAATGCATAAAAACCTTTTTCTTAGTGCAAATTCAATACAATGTTAAAAAGATAGATGATCCTTGTCCAAATAAAGTGCAAGTGCTTTACAGGACTGAATTACATTCCTATCCTCCCTCCTTATATAAAATACACTATAAAAAATTGTAAATGCTTTATTCCCGGGGGATTATGCATAATATTCAGTTCTTAAAAAGATATCATCTATTGAGTCTTAAAACTTGTAATTCATTCTTTAGGCCTCATGTGGAAAATTGATTATTCCTTTCTCTGTTCTTCATTAAAATTACTACTTAAAAACAATTTAACTGCAATGGATAACTCATTTAAATCAAATGTACATGCAGATCCTCTTCAGCATTTAATCCAGTCGGATTTTTAGAATTGAACAACATTATGTATTTTGATTCAAGTTGGCGAAGTTTACCTTCTCTATTTCCTCCTCTTCTCAACTTTTGTACTTGATCTATAGCAAAATACGATAGGTCATTAATGTTTCCTTTATGCAACTCATTGATATGGCGAGCGACCACATAATTTGTGTCATTATTCTTAACCGCTCTCAGATGCTGCAAAATACGGATATGTACCATATGGATTGTACTGCCAATATATATTTTAGGACATGTACATTGAATGATGTAAACCACATAGTCACTTTTACAGTTCAATGAACACCTTATCTTCCATGGATTACTCATCAATGGGGATATGACTTGTCGTTCATTTTTACCAAACCTACATGCTTTGCATTTAAAACATTTGTGAAAGCCACGGCTAGCCTTAAGCCATCCTCCCCCTCTTTCTATTTCTGGGTTGGTCTTAAATAAGTCATTTCTCATAGACTTTGCTTTCTTAAAAGTAACCATGGGTCTACGTGATATCATTCCATGTAAAATAGGGTCTTGTTTCACCAGATGCCAATGCCTACACAGGCTATCTCTCACTTTCGCCTGGTAGGCATTGTATCCAGTGATCATCCTAATCTGACTAGCAGCATTCCTTTTCTTTTCCCTTTACCAAGTCAGGTTTGATTAAAAATTCCCTTCCAATGTGATCAACTTTGAATTTAGCCTGCTTCAACGTATCATGCTTGTACCCTCTTTGCAAAAACCTCTCAGTGAGGTCATCTTGTGCGTCCTGTAAGGCAGTGGGTTCACTACAATATATATATATTCACTGAAAAAAACACAGGTTTCAGGGATGTTATAGTTAGGGTTTAGCATTTAAAAAACCTTAGAAATTCACGGAATAAACCACAGTTTACAGGAACGTTATAGTTAGGCTGATATTTCACTTGTACAAAACCAGAGAAATTCAGCCGCTATAGTTAGCTAAGCTAACTATAACTCGCGCCCCCGCAATACACTGCTGATGACGTCACATATTATATCACTCATGACATGGTCAGTGACATTACTGATGACATCTCAAATTACATCACTGATGACATCATCCAGTGACTGTGAGTGTTTCTAAAAAGTTTAAGAATGTTATATATATTCACTGAAAAAACCACAGGTTTCAGGGACGTTACAGTTAGGCTGACATTTCACTTGTACAAAACCAGAGAAATTCGGCTGTTATAGTTAGCTGAGCTAACTATAACTCGCGCGCCCGCAATGCATTGCTGATGACGTCACATATTACATCACTCATGAGATGGTCAGTGACATCACTGATGACATCTCAAATGACATCACTGATGATATCATCCAGTGACTGTTTCTAAAAAGTTTAAGAATGTTTTATATATATATATATATATACATACCAAGGTGTATTGAAGAATGAGTGGGTGTATGAGTGTCTGAATGGATGATTTAGTGGGTGCGTGACTACCTGTATAAGTGAGTGATTAAACGTGTCTTAGTGAATGCATGGGTGAATGACTGATCTATGTGAATGTCTGTATCAGTCTGTCACTTGGTGTGTAAGTGGCTGCATGGGTTGGTGAGTAGCTACATGAGTGTCTATATGGGTTAATGATTGGTTGTCTGAGTACCTGTATGGGTGCCTGAGTGTCTATGTGGGTGGGTGGGTGGTGTGCGACTCCCTGCATGGATGTGTGAGTGACTGATTCACTGGGTGTATGGGTTCATGAGTGGATCTGCGAGGGACTGTATGGGTGAGTGAATGTGCGTATAGCTGTGTTGATGAGTGAATGGATGTCTCAGTGGTATATGTGTGAGTAACTACATATGTGAAAGGCAGTATATGTGGGTGTTTGAGTATATAAGTGACTGTATGTGAGAGTGAGTGATTGTGAGTGGCTGTATGCGTGAGTGTGTGCTTGTGTCAGTGACTGTAGAAGAGAGAAAGTATGTGCTAGTATCTGTATGAATAAGTAAGGTGGTGTGTGTGTGTGTAAAACTGTATAGGTGGACAAATGGCACTGCGATTGATTCTTTGGGTGACTGACTAGGTGTGTGAGTAACTTTATGGGTGAGTGGCGGTGTGTGAGGGTCTATATGGATGTATGAGCGCATATATCAGTGGCTGTATTGATGAGTGACTGTATGGGTGAGTGAGTGGATGTGTGTGTAGACCTATGAATCAGTGTGTGGGTATGTACTAACTGGTGTGTCTATGGTTTCGAGAATGGTAGTCTGTATTTTAGAGTGGGTGTATGAGAGATAATATTAGGGTGTGAGGAAGTGCATCAGATATTAAGTGGATGATGTCATCAGTAATGTCATCAGTGATGCCATTTGAGAGGTCATCAGTGATGTCACTGACCATGCCATGAGTGATGTAATATGTGATATCAGCAGTGCATCGTGGGGCGCTCAGCTAACTATAACGGCCGAATTTCTCTGGTTTCGTACGAGTGAAATGTCAGCCTAACTATAACGTCCCTAAAACCTGTGGTTTTTCAGTGAATTTCTAAGGTTTTTTAAATGCTAATTCCTAACTATAATGTCCCTGAAACCTTTGGGTTTTTTTTAGTGAATTTCTAAGGTTTTTAAAATGTTAATTCCTAACTATAACGTCCCTGAAACCTCTGTTTGTTTCAGTGAATTTCTAAGGTTTTTTAAATGCTAATTTCTAACTATCCCTACATAGGTAGGACATGTGCAGAAAGAGGAAAAAAGGCACAGAAAGAAGCAAGAGAAGTGCAGAAAGAGGCAAGAGAGGTGCAGAAAGAGGAAGAAAGGTGCAGAAAGAAGCAAGAGAAATGCAGAAATAGGCAACAGAAGTCCAGAAAGAGGAAGAAAGGTGCTGAAAGAACCAACAGAGGTGCAGAAAGAGGCCTACTTTGACTGTACCTTACAACAAACTCATACAAAGGAGCCTAATCACTAATCCTTTTCCCAAGATGTCTTAAACCTCACTTTTCTCTTGAAGGTTCACTATTAATCGACTGCTCAGAATGTTAGGCCTACCAAATATAAAACAGCAATCCTAAGCATATCACTCTTGTAAGTCTGACCAAGTTTGTGAAGGTATGAATGTGTGTCTCTGCTTTTACCTAGTGACGTTACATTAAAATAAACATACAAATACTTGAATACCTGTTTCAAACAGCATACTCTGTAAATGTGTACAAAAAGGTGTATGTATTTCTTTCTGCTCATAATACAGGGCACATGGGTATCCAATAGTATATTTGAGGGGCTCTATAACACCTATATACATAAGACATGTCTGCCTGTGCAACTGAATGACAGAGCAGAACTGAGATCATTTAACCACCTATAGGAGAAGCTACCTACTTTTTAAGCTACCATCTTCAGATGCATAACACATGTGAGAATACATATACAAGTAGACATATACCTCAGTCACAAGAGCATGCAGACCTTTAAAGAGAGCTTGCACTTTCCATTTGAGTACAGAAAGAGGCGAGAGAAGTACAGAAAGAGGCAAGAGAAGTGCAGAAAGAGGCAAGAGTGGTGCAGAAAGAGGTAAGACGAGTGGAAAAAGGCAACAGGGGTGCAGAAAGAAGCAAGAGAGGTACAGAAAGAAGCAAGAGAAGTGGAGAAAGAAGCAACAGAGGTGCAGAAAGAGGCAAGAGAAGTGTAGAAAGAGGCAAGATAGGTGCAAAAAGAGGCAAGAGAGGTACAGAAAGAGGGAAGAGAGGTGCAGAAAGAAGCAAGACAGGTGCGGAAAAAAGCAAGAGAAGTGCAGAAAGAATTAACGGAGGTGCAGAAAGATGCAAGAGGGGTGCAGAAAGATGAAAGAGAACTGCAGAAAGAGGCAAGAGGGGTGCAGGAAGAAGCAAGAGAAGTGCAGAAAGAAGCAATAGACATGCAGAAAGAAGCAAGAGAAATGCAGAAGGAAGCAATGGAGGTGCACAAAGAGGCAATGGAAGTGCAGAAAGATGCAAGAGGGGCGCAGAAAGAGGAAAGAGAACTGCAGAAAGAGGCAAGAGGGGTGCAGAAAGAAGCAAGAGAGTGCAGAAAGAAGCAATAGACATGCAGAAAGAAGCAAGAGAAATGCAGAAGGAAGCAATGGAGGTGCACAAAAAGGCAAGAGAAGTGCAGAAAGAGGCAAGAGAAGTGCAGAAAGAGGCAAGAGAGGTGCAGAAAGAGGCAAGAGAGGTGCAGAAAGAGGGAAGAGAGGTGCAGAAAGAGGGAAGAGAAGTGCAGAAAGAAGCAAGAGAAGTGCAGAAATAAGCAAGAGAGGTGCAGAAACAGGCAGGAGAGGTGCAGAAACAGGCAAGAGAGGTACAGAAAGAGGCAAGAGAGATACAGAAAGATAAGAGGGGTGCAGAAACAATCAAGCGAGGTGCAGAAACAGGCAACAGAGGTGCAGAAACAGGCAAGAGAAGTGCAGAAAGAGGCAACAGAAGTGCTGAAAGAAGCAAGAGAAGTGATGAGAGACAAGAGAGTTGCAGAAAGAAACGAGAGGTACAGAAAAAAGCAAGAGAAGTGCTGAAAGAGGCAAGAGAAATGCTGAAAGAGGCAAGTGAGGTGCAGAAAGAGGCAAGAGAGGTGCAGAAAGAGGCAAGTGTGCAGAAACAGGCAAGTGCAGAAAGAAGCAACAGAGGTGCAGAAGGAGGCAAGAGAACTACAGAAAGAGGCAAGATACGTGCAGAAAGAGGCAAGAGGGGTGCAGAAAGAGGCAAGGGGTGCAGAAAACAGCAAGACAGGTGCGGGAAAAAGTAAGAGAAGTGCAGAAAGAACCAATGGAGCTGCAGAAACATGCAAAAGAGGTGCAGAAAGAGGGAACAGGGGTGCAGACAGAGACAAGAGAGGTGCACAAAGAAGCAATAGAGGTGCAGAAAGAAGCAACAGAGGTACACAAAGAGGCAAGAGAAGTGCTGAAAGAAGCAAAAGAGGTGCAGAAGGAGGCAAGAGAACTGCAGAAAGAGGCAAGAGAGTTGCAGAAACAGACGAGAAAGGTGCAGAAAGAGGAAACGGGTGCAGAAAGAAGCAAGAGATGCAGACAAAAGCAAGAGAAGTGCAGAAAGAACCAACTGAGGTGTAGAAAGAGGTAAGAGGGGTGCAGAAAGAGGCAACAGAGGTGCAGAAAGAGGCAAGAGAACTGCAGAAAAAGGCAAGAGGTGCAGAAAGAGGCAAGAGAGGTGCAGAAAGAGTGAAGAGGGATGCAGAAAGAGGCAAGGGGGTGCACAAAGAAGCTGTAGAGGTGCACAAAGAAGCTGTAGAGGTGCACAAAGAAGCAATAGAGGTGCACAAAGAAGCAATAGAGGTGCACAAAGAAGCAAGAGAAGTGCACAAAGAACCAACGGAGGTGCAGAGAGGGGTGCAGAAAGAAGCAAGAGAGGTGCGGAAAAAAGCAAGAGAAGTGTAGAAAGGTAAGAGGGGTGCAGAAAGGCAAGAGAAGTGCAGAAAGAAGCAACAGAGCTGCAGAAAGAGGCAAGAGAAGTACTAAAAGAGGCATGAGAGGTGCAGAAAGAGGGAACAGGGGTGCAGACATAGGCAAGAGAGGTGCAGAAAGAGGCAAGAGAGGTGCAGAAAGAGGCAAGAGGGATGCAGAAAGAAGCAGGGGAGGGGCAGAAAGAGGGAAGAGGGGTGCTGAAAGAGGCAAGAGGGGTGCAGAAAGAAGCAACAGATGCAGAAAAAAGCAAGAGAAGTGCAGAAAGAACCAACTAAGGTGCAGAAAGAGGCAACAGAAGTGCAGAAAGAGGCAAGAGAACTGCAGAAAGGCGAGAGGTGCAGAAAGAGGCAAGAGAGGTGCAGAAAGAGGCAAGAGGGGTGCACAAAGAAGCAATAGAGGTGCACAAAGAAGCAAGAGAAGTGCAGAAAGAACCAATCGAGGTGCAGAAAGAGGCAAGAGGGGTGCAGAAAGAGACAAGAGAAGTGCAGAAAGGAGCAACAGAGCTACAGAAAGAGGCAGGAGAACTGCAGAAAGAGGCAAGAGAGTTGCAGGAAGAGGGGTGCACAAAGAAGCAATAGAGGTGCACAAAGAAGCAATAGAGGTGCAGAAAAAAGCAAGAGAAGTGCAGAAAGAACCAACAGAGGTGCAGAAAGAGGTAAGGGGGGTGCAGCAAGAGGGGTACAGAAAGAAGCAAGAGAGGTGCGGAAAAAACCAACGGAGGTGCAGAAAGAGGCAAGAGGGGTACAGAAAGAAGCAAGACAGGTGCGGAAAAAAGCAAGAGAAGTGCAGAAAGAACCAACGGAGGTGCAGAAAGAGGCAAGAGGGGTGCAGAAAGGCAAGAGGGGTGCAGAAAGAAGCCAGAGAGGTGCGGGAAAAAAGCAAGAGAAGTGCAGAAAGAACCAACAGAGATGCAGAAAGAGGCAAGAGGAGTGCAGAAAGATTCAACGGCTGCAGAAAGAGGCAATAGAACTGCAGAAAGAGGCAAGAGAGTTGCAGAAACAGGCAAAAGAGGTGCAGAAAGAGGGAACGGGTGCAGACAGAGGGAAGAGAGGTGCAGAAAGAGGGAAGAAGGGTGCTGAAAGAGGGAAGAGGGGTAAAGAAAGAAGCAACAGGTGCAGAAGGAGGCAAGATAAGTGCAGAAAGAACCGATGGAGGTGCAGAAACAGGCAAAAGAAGTGCAGAAAAAGGGCACAGGGGTGCAGACAGGCAAGAGAGATGCAGAAAAAAGCAAGAGAAGTGCAGAAAGAGGGAAGGGGGTGCAGAAAGAGGCAAGAGGGGTGCAGAAAGAAGCAAGAGAAGTGTAGAAAGAACCAACAGAGGTGCAGAAAAAGGCAAGAGAAGTGCAGAAAGAGGAAAGAGGGGTACAGAAAGAAGCAAGAGAGGTGCAGAAAAAAGCAAGATAAGTGCAGAAAGAACCGATGGAGGTGCAGAAACAGGCAAAAGAGGTGCAGAAAGAGGGCACAGGGGTGCAGACAGAGGCAAGAGAGATGCAGAAAAAAGCAAGAGAAGTGCAGAAAGAGAGAAGGGGGTGCAGAAAGAGGCAAGAGGGGTGCAGAAAGAAGCAAGAGAAGTGTAGAAAGAACCAACAGAGGTGCAGAGAAAGGCAAGAGAAGTGCAGAAAGAAGCAACAGAGCTGCAAAAAGAGGCAAGAGAATTGTAGAAAGAGGCAAGAGAGTTGCAGAAACAGGCAAAAGAGGTGCAGAAAGAGGAAAGAGAAATGCAGCAAGAGGTGTGCAGAAAGAATCACTGACATAATATCGAAAGACACATTATCAAAATACAAATATTTCGACGTAAAAATATCGACATCAAAAATATAGATATTGTATACTTAATTATAAAAATACACTAATATCGAAACAACATTATCGTAATGAAACTATATCGACTACACAAATATCGCACACATAAATATAGCAATACCAATCATCGACGGTTATAAATAAGTATAGGACATGTCCAAAATATCGAGAACAAAAATATAGACAGCAATATTATCGTTTTTTTTTAAATATCGACAACTCAAATGCACATTAAAACTACTACTTTCAACACCAAAAATACAATAAATGACAAATACACATAAAATGTATATATAAACATATCTATCAAAATAATACCAACATAAATTAATAATAACATAACTACACAAATAATATTTACAAACAAATAATAGCAACATATTCAACATTTTAAAATATATATTATACATTTCTTTTTAAAAAATAAATTCGGGGCGTGGCTAACCAACATGGCCGATCGGACGTGATCCCGATCGGCTCCGTCCCAGGCCCTGCCGAATGTGAGGCATGAAGGCATTGCACCGGCTTGGCAAACACTGCTCCTGGATGCCGTAGCAGCGCAGACCGACGCGACCCGGAATACGGGGTTTGGGAGGCTTGGTGAGAGCCCAGGCGAGTCCAGAGGAGCAACAAACGGTGAGCAGCGCCGAAAGCAAATGGCGGAAGTCCGGGCTCAAAAGGCCGACGCGCAGAGCTGAAGGAAACCCGCAGTGCACAGCAGAGGATACCCCCGGGTGAGCCCTGCCGGCGGCGCCCGCAGGGGAGCGCGGACGCACCGCTTGACCCCGCGATCACTTCCGGAGATAGGCGAGATCGCCTTGGGCCTGACACGGAGCTCCTTGAGATGGCGGACAGCCGCAATGAGCAGCGCGCAGGCGGCCGCCCTCGGGGGTTCGGAGGAGAGGGCTCACCGCGAGCATGACGGCGATGACCTGCCCCAATTAATAGAGTCACGCTAAACGGGGCTGGAGACGACGGGACCGATTCACCAGAGGTGGTCACCCCTTGGGGTGCTGAAGTGGTCCCAGGGGTCCCTATGGCAGAGCTGTGACCCCCTCCCTCAGGATGAACCCACAGCACAGGTAGATACAGGAGGGGGCCTTTGATCCGCACAGAGGCTATCTGGTTGAGGAGCGCCTGACCCTAACATGGCTGCCAGGAGGCCCTGTCTTGCAGTTTTATGCTCACTGCGAGAGATCTGGAGGCGAGGGTAGGAAGCGACTAGAGGCTGCTACAGAGGCGAATGAGTGACAACCTCTCATAAACCTGCGGACTAAGGGAAGTCGTGAACAGAGAAGTGGTCGAGGAGGTACCTGAGCGTGACCACCGGAGCAGCGCAGATTCCAAATACGCGAGAGGCGGCCGACGGCTGGCCGGGCGGGGGCCCCCTATGCCACCCAAGCGGAACCTCAACAATAGGGTCTCCAACTACTTCACGGCGGCTGGTAAGGGGACTACGGAGGGAGGAATGACCATGGCACTGACTCGAGAAGACCTCTTGTCTTCCCTGCGAGACTTCAAACAAGAGCTCCGCACAGAGCTGCGGGCGGACATTAAGGCGGACATGGAAGCCTCCTTTGAAACCTTCCGCGTGGAGGTTCGCGAGAAACTAGTGTCGGTCCAGGCAGATGTAGACTCCGTGGGATCACGTACACTCGATCTGGAAGCGCAGCAACAGGAGACAGCGGGCAAGGTTAAAGCTCTGGAGGAAAACACGACCGACCTACAAAGGCAACTACGCGACTCACAACTCAAATGCGAAGACTTGGAAAATCGCTCACGCCGGGAAAACATAAGAGTCCGAGGCCTGGAGGAAGACTGCGAGGGGCCAGACTTGGAGGCGTTCATGGTGGGTCTTTTTTCCTCTACTCTTGGAGAAGATGGCCCGGAGGTCCGACTGGAGAGAGTGCATAGAGTGGGTCCGCGCCTACCTGGGGAGAATCGTCGCCCACGAGATGTTCTGGCGAAGTTCAGTTCATTTAAAATAAAAGAACTTGTCCTGCAAAAAGCGAGGGCCTCCGATTCAATTACCTTCCAAAACTCCTCGTGCACCCTATATCAAGATGTGGCCCAGGCCACTCTCGTACGCCGTCAGCAGTTCCGACCAGTCACCGAACATCTGCGAGAGAAAAACGTCAGGTATCGGTGGACATATCCCTTTGGGATAGCCTTCCTATGGCAAAGCAAACAGCACCACTGCGTGGAGCTAGAAGAGGCGGCGACCTTGCTGGGCTTGGAACTCTCCAAAGCCGCTTCGGACCAGGAGGGGGACAGCCGTCCGGACAGGCGACATGGAGGACAATGGCGCAGAATGGGCAGGAAAAGTACCAAGACTCCAGTCTGAGGGCATAGCTTTAAGGGAGACGTGAGATTTCCAACCACTGGTACGGAGGGAGGGACGACGGTCTCCACCCGCCTCCTCTTGCGCTCCGGAGTGGGTCGGATGAGAGTCCTGGAGACTTGGATGGAGCGGAAGACTTGCATCTTCCACGTTTTGCTGTGGATTGGTTGCTCCGACGTCTCGAACGAGGTTACTCCCGGTGCCCGCCACGGCTGACACGTGAGCTGACTGTCAGTGAGAGCTCAGGCTGGGGGGACTTCCAAAAACCCGGAGGGGGAGACCTCAGGGGGTTGGGCTGTGCAAGACGGAACTGATTAGGCAAAATAAGCAGGGACGGGGATGAGGCTACTCACTGACCAGTATAAAGGTCTCTGCTAACAGCTTGTAGGTATGGGGGGGGGGAGCAGTTCCTCATGCAATGAAAGCCTTCTTTCCTTTTTCTTTTTCCTTCTGCTAAGGCAGGGCTGGGAGACGGGAAATAGTAATGTTCCTAGAGTGTTTCTTAGTTATGGACTTCCCCTCTAGGAGGGGGATTCCACACACTCATTCCATATGTTTGTTGTGGTTTTTAATTTTTTTAGTTCGATGTCATGGTGCTATTATTTTCATGGGTTTCGGGAGGGAGGAGGGGGTAGGAGATCCAGAGGGGTGAGTAGAAGGGGCCCCCACCACTACGGCAACATCCTTTCTTAGGTACTCATGGCAGTTAGGGTGGTATCTTGGAATGCACGGGGTTGAATTCCCCCAATAAACGCCAGCGATTCTGGAAGTACATGCTTGACCATAATGCTCACATAATAGCTCTTCAGGAAACGCATCTTAAAAACCGGATGCTCAGAGACTGCGTCACAAGGCTTATCCCCACATATTTAGATCCTCACATTCCGCTAAACAGAATGGGGTGGCACTGATGTTTCATGCAGGGGTTCCATTCCAAGCTCAGGACACTAAAACGGACAGAAACGGGAGGTTCCTCATGGTCAGGGGGATCTTAGGGGTCGCCCATGCACATTTGCGGTGCTCTATGCACCTAATACGGGACAGCAGGATTTCATCCTCTCCTTCCTTATGACTCTGGAAACTTTTGCCCGGGGGGATATAGTGCTTTTAGGGGACTTCAATCTAGTCCGTGACTTGGACAGAGACACATCACATTCACATAGGGCTTCAGGGGGCGTTTGGCAAGGCACTGCGCTCACAACTGCAGCGCTTGGGATTGGTGGATGTATGGAGGGATGCCAATCCCACAGTGAGAGACTACTCGTTCTTCTCGCATTCCCACAGAACGTACTCCCGTATCGATTACATTTTTCTGAGCCAAGCCCTATTACCGTCTGTTTTACAATCTCAGCTCCACCCAATCTGCTTATCGGACCATGCCCCCGTAGAACTGACGATTACTTGGCCAAACCCGCGCCCTAAACATGCCCGATGGTACTTTCCACACTTCCTCTGCAGGGATCCTCTCCTTAGAGACGACCTTCGGAAGACTATAAAAGGGTATCTCGAGACAAATGCTCCTGAGGACACTTCTTACTCCACTACGTGGGATGCCCTTAAGGCTGTAATCCGGGGCAAATGCATTGAACTAGCCACTACGCTACGTTCCCAGCAAGGTGCGGAACGTCTCCAACTAGAAAATGACCTTAAGTCCGCGGAACAGACACATCAGTCCCAACCTTCAGTTCAGACCCTTAGGAAGGTCACAGCCCTTAAAGGGAAACTACAGGCCATTTACACTAACAGAGCTGAACAATCTATTCTACGACTCCAATCCAAGGGCTACGAGAGTGGGAATAAAGTTGGTACTTTATTGGCGCGCCAACTAAGGGCTAAACAGGAGCGGGAATACATCAAGCACATAGTGGATGAAAAAGGCATCTCCCACAGAGAGGAAGAGGGCAAAGCTAGAGCCTTTGAGGATTTCTATAGAGCACTTTATACTTCGGAGTCCTCTGGGTCGAGCGACCCCTCGGACTACTTGGACTCACTGGACCTCCCTCGGGTAGGGGCGAACACCAATGACGAACTATCACAACCCATCTCAGCAGTAGAAGTGCAGAAGGCGATTGACTCCCTTAAACTCCAGAAAGCTCCCGGCCCAGATGGATTCTCAGCACACTTCTATCGTACATACGCACCGGAGCTGGTCCCCTTCTTGACTACACTATTTAATGTCATCGCTTCCTCAAATAAGGTCACTCCTCGATGGGAGAAGCAATAGTGGCGGTAATCCCCAAACCTGGCAAGGACCCAGCCCAGTGCTCTTCCTATCGCCCGATCGCTCTTCTAAACCTGGATGCCAAACTCTATTCCAAAATCCTAGCCACACGGCTCGAGAATATCCTACCCGCTCTCATAGATCCGGACCAATCCGGGTTCATTAAGGGGAGACAAACACACGATAATCTGAGGCGTATCATTCATATTATTGAAAAGGCCCGCAAGAAGAACATTCCCACAGCGCTTCTCTCGCTAGACGCGGAGAAAGCCTTTGATCGCGTGGAATGGTCCTTTTATTTAAGGTGCTCCAACGATTTGGCTTTAGCGAAGCCTTTATTGGAATGATTCGCGCTAACTATCACTCTCCAAGCTCCCGGGTCCTGGTGAACGGGGTGGCGTCCTCCCCTTTACCCTAACACGAGGGACGAGACAGGGCTGTCCCTTATCCCCCATTCTCTTTGCTTTGAGTATCGAACCGCTGGCGCACAGGATCAGGGGCAACGAGGCGATTAGGGGTATGAGTTTTGGCACAGATGCTCATAAGATCTCGCTGTTCGCAGACGACGTGCTCCTCCCGGTGACGGAGCCCCAAGTATCTCTCCCGGCCATTCAATCGGAACTGGCGGCGTTTAGAAAGGTGGCGGGTTTTAAGGTCAACCTGACAAAATCCTTTCTCTTGAATCTGACAATACCCACAGAGGAATGGAGGGTGATCGAAGGGATGACGCCTTTCCAGTGCACCGCTTTGGAAATTACCTACCTGGGTGTTAAGCTTACCCCACGAGTGCAGGACTTGTATCAGGCCAACTTCTCTCCTCTCATGCGTCAATTAAAGATCGATTTGGGCAACTGGAGTGCGGCTTACATCACATGGCTGGGCAGGATTAATGCCGTAAAGATGAATGTGCTCCCTCGATTACTTTATCTTTTCCAAGGGCTTCCTATTCCAGTGGAGAGAGGACTATTTAGAGAACTGCGAAGCATGCTGACTAAATTCATTTGGCAGGGAAAGAGGGCCAGACTTCCATATAAACTACTCATTAGACCACGCAAGGAAGGGGGCCTGGCGCTACCGGACTTTCAATCTTATTATAGAGCAGCTCAGATACGAGTACTCACGGAGTGGTCATTGAGGGTCTCGGAGAAGCATTGGCTACACATAGATAGACAGATAACAGGGCGCACTATCTGGGACCTCCTCTGGAAACCAAAGTGTGACAGACCACCCAATGCGTATATTAGCACCCCCACCTCCACCACACTCAAGGTCTGGGACACTCTCACCTCTAAGCTTCAGCTTACGACTTTTCCATCCCCCTACACGCCTATACACTTTAATGCTGCGTTTCCCCCTGCCTTGCAGGAAGGGCACTTTGAGGCCTGGAGGGAGGGGGATGCCTCACGATATCGCATTTGTTTGACAAGGGAGAACTCCTCACTTTCCAGAAATGCAAGACACAGTTTGCAATATCTGACAAAGAAGAATACCACTACCTACAGCTGAAACACTGGGTGCAGCAGCCCCTGGTGCGGCAGGCCGCTACCAGGGAGTTGCTTCCTCTCGAAAGGTTTGCGGGGTCGGGGTCCTCTTCCAGGGGCTGCATCTCCTTTTTATATGCTCTTATTCAAGAATCGAGCACCAAGGAGACGCCGCGCTTTAAGCACTTTTGGAATAATCTGTTGGAGGCCCCTTTAGAAGACAAGCAATGGGAACGTTTGAGCAGGGACATAGGGAAATTCAATCGTTCCATGTATCTGAGGGAGGCGCATTACAAAATAATGTACGATTGGTATTTGTACCCTCAGAAGCTGAAAACGATTTTCCCGGAAACCTCCGACAGGTGCTGGAGGGGTTGTGGGCTCTTGGGGGATTTCAGACATATTTGGTGGGACTGCCCGGTAATCAAACCTTTCTGGAAGGAGATCCTGTCCCAAATAAAACTTATCTTAGGCTACCCCATTCCCAACTATATGGAACAGGTGTTGCTGGGGGTGCGGGATCCACTCCTGAAGAGACAGACACAGAGTGACCAATCGGTGATGTGGCTGTGCTTGGGGGCCGCCAAAATGTCAGTAGCCGCGGCATGGAAGAAACAGGAGGCCCCATCTCTAACCCAATGGCATGCACGATTGTGGCGGGCTTTGGCACTGGAGCGAATGACTGATATCGTTGAGGACACTAGGAGAGGCTTCGATTATATTTGGTCACCATTGGTCAGATACCTATCAGAGGGGCTCCCTTTGACAGCTTGCAATCCAAGGCTAAGGGCCCTCCACTTGTTCTTAATCTAAGCCCCCACGGTCGTAGGGAGGGGCTGGTACGGCAAGGCCCATCGGAGGGAGGACCTCGATGACCCAAACCTCATACCTCTTTTTCTGCGCTTTTTATTTGCACCATGACATCTTAGTTAGATTTATTCCCTTTCTTTTTAGGGATAATTAAGTTTCCTTTACTATGTTATTTTCTTGGGAGGGTAGTGGGTTATTAGCTCACATTATTGGAAAGCAACATGTCTAGTTAAAACTGTGTTATATATTCGAAACTCAGCCGCTTGAAAGTGGGGATAAAATGTAGTTCTTAGGAACTTGTTGTATTCCTGGGCGGATGTTATTATTGAGAAAGGTTGCATATATACTGTTTTTGCTGCACTCTCTGAGAAAAAATTTCAATAAAAATATTTTGAAATAAAAAATAAATTCAACATCTCCTTCCTCACCTAAAAAAACCTTTTCTCTCAATTTGCGTTTTCCATACAAGTAAAACAATTACAAAACAAACAAAAAAATTCAAATTAACCAATAGAAACACAGAAGATCGAAATATACCAATGATTTTCAACAAACAATTAAGAACAAGCTATATAAATAAAAAAATATGTCTTCTTTTACACCTTAAACAAAAATAATTAAGGAAGGAGAAACTCTGCCGGATTTTCACCACTCTCAAACACACCTCTAAAATCAAGCCTAATACACCTAGGAAAAAGTAAGTAAATAAAAATTTCTAAATAAATTGTTAACTTAAAATATAACACAGATTTCAATGGCTAACTTAAATTACTAACTCATATATTTTATCTCTTTATATTTCAACAACAGATATTACTCCAAAAACGAGAAAAAAGATTTCACCTTACAAAAACAGATAACTAACAAAGTATACTCTAAAAATAACTTGTTGAATCTCACTAAAAGGGAACTCAAAATGCATTTATTACTATTCATATAAACATGTATAATATTCTTTTACATATACTTTCATGTACATTTTTTATAGATTTTACCACCTCACAATGACTGAAGAGGCCCAATTTATAACATCTCAGAAAGGGAAATTCTTATTATGTTATATGGGGTACGTCTACACCCAAGAGAAGCAAACCGGCCTTAAAGTGAACTGGAAATGTTCAAAATATTACTCAAACAAATGTTATGGTCGTGCTACCACCAGGGAAACAACTGTATTATATACAAGGGAGCAAAACCATCCACCAAATATTTCTGAAATTGAAGTGAAATCAACCCTTGAAAATATTAAAGAATTAAGTAGCACCTCACAACTTCCTACAAGTGTTATACTTAAAGAACTATTACCTAAAGTACCCAGAGAAGCAACAGGTCAATTACCATCAATTGCTTCTATTAAAAGAACAATAGCTAGGACCAAAAAATCAACAACACCAATAATACCTACACCTAAAAATTTTGAGGATGTCATAATTTCCCCAGAACTTAGTATAACACACAATGATGAACCTTTTATTTTCTTTGACAACAAAAATAAAGATAAAAGGATTATTATGTTTGCTACAGCAAACAATATAACTAAACTTCAACAATGCCAAACATGGATGATGGATGGCACCTTCAGCATATGCCCTAAACCATTCTACCAACTGTACAGTATCCATGGGCAATATCATAACACTTGCATTCCATTAATATATGCTTTATTATCAAACAAACAGAATGCAACATATACTGAAATGTTAGGTAAAATAAAGCAAGAAACAAACAACTTTTTCCCTCAAAGAATAGCAATAGACTTTGAACAAGCCATGATAAATTCTATCCTCAAATTATACCCCCACACATCTATACAAGGATGTTACTTCCACTTCAACCAATGTTTATGGAGACATTTACAGAAATCTGCACTTAGTGTGGAATATGCAACAAATATTACCTTTGCATACCAAATAAAACACCTAATAGCCCTGGCCTATGTGCCAGTCACAGATGTGGCTGAGCACTATAACATTTTAATAGAAAGTCCATTTTTCCACCAAAATGAACAAAAATTATCTCCCCTCCTAGATTATTTTGAGGATACCTCGGTGGGGAGATTACACAGATCAGGCCATAGACAGCAACCTAAATTCCAAATTCCTTGGTGGAATGTGTACCTAACTACACTTAACTAAGAAGCCAAAACAAACAACACAGTTGAAGGTTGGCATAATGCCTTCCTATCTTCTACAGGACTGAAGCACTCCTACCCTACATAAACTATTAGTTGCCATACAAAAAGAACAAAGCTTCCCAGAACTAAGAATGCAACAATCTATCATACAATTAAAGCCAAAACTATCTAGACAAACTGCTCAAATGTATCAGTATCTTCAACAACAAGTACAGCTATATCCTTCAACAAGAGGCCTAGAGTACTTAAATATGATAGCAAAAACTCTAGTCTGAAACATGAAACAATTATAATTTACCAATCTCAAAAAAGAATTATTGGAATAAAACCAGTGCATTCTTTTAAATCAACCAAATAATTATTTTGTCTAATATATATTATTATTTTATAACAACATATATAGAGACAAAATAATTAAACAACAAGACAACTAAACAACTACAGTATTTAAAATAACATAATTTCCCTCCCACAATAAAAATGTTTAAAAACACTTACCTTTTCCACTGCTGTAATACGAAAATCCACATCATCCAAAATAATCCATGTAGTTCACAATCCATATTTTTTAAAAACAGACCCCAATAAAATGCAAAAATACAACTGTGTCAAAAAGTAGATCCTCCATGTAAAAATCGACAATCCAATAACCATAAAAAAACCAAAAATTCGTAAAAAAGTTAAAAACCGCTCCATGAATACCGAATAATAAAGGAAGTGTAAAATAAATATTTGTTGATATAACTAATACACACTTCCTTTAAAAAAAAAAAACTCAATGCTCCGTTTTTCCAAAATGCTTCGTCGTAAAACCTAAAATAGAAAAACAAACATTCCCACCCACACAAATGTACAAATAATACACTTGAAAACACCACTACAAACATTATTAACACAATATTAACGTAAACTAAACATAAATAGAAAAATATAACTAGGCCGCAAATACGAAACACAACGTTAATAATTAATACCTAACTAAACAACTAAAAACACTATAACTTCTAAAACATAACTCCACGCACCCTAATCACAACACTACAACCTTCAAAACAAACTTAAAATAGTTTAATATAAAAGAAAATTAGTCTTACCTTCTCAAACGCGAAGCAGCTCCCAACCGCGAGCTTCTTTCTTCCCAAGTGAGCCAAAACAACAACGAGCGGTTACAAAATCAAAGGCCCAAATGTTAAATAAATGACTAAACAATTTATTTAATATTAAATAATGATTTAAAAATTACTGTTGCATTCTAATAAAATTAAAAATATACCTTATATTTTTAAATATATTGTTATTTTATCTATTGTAAAATTATAATAATAAATATTATGACATAATAATATTTAATATTATAATTATAAAAATGTATATATGTTAAACAACAATTACTAAAACATTGTATTAATATTCTTTATTGTTTAAAAAAATATGTAAAATGTTAATAAAATAAAAAACTGTTCTAATGTATACTAATCATTAATATTAATATTTTAATAATATTAATAATAAAAATATATTTAGTTTGTATAATAAAATTAAACTGTTATTGTTTTGTGAACTTTATTGTAAAATATTTACATTATATTATGTGAATAAATACTTACCAAATTTTGTAACAGTTGTAACAATATTAAAATTGAGAAACAATATGTTGTACTTATTAAAAAATATGTACCAATTTACAAAATGTTATTTAAAAAAATTGAAATGCATCATGCTATATTTGTAAAATATATACAATTGTAAAATATAATTTTGTTCATTATAAAACTTTTGTTACAATAATTTACTTGTTAAAATATACATACTAATAGAAAAGAATTCTCTGTAATAAATACACTATCCTACAAATACTTATATTTTGTGATTATTTTTCTACTGTTCAATAAAAAAATAACATTTTGAATGAACGTATCACTTCTATGTTTTATATAATATAAAATTGGTGAAATAAAAAAAATCTCTATTTTTTAACTACCTTTTCATTGCTATCACTTCTAATGTACATAAACTGTTTTTCTTATTAATTTATTTAAAGTATATAATTTTAATAAAATATATATAAAAAATATATTCTTGTTCAACATATAACTAAATATGTTTTAAATATGTTTACCTTAAATAATATTATTACACTATATTTAAAAAATACTAACCTATATTATACTTACAACTCAACTAAACATAAACACCCAATACTATGTTTTATTTAATTAACCTTTTTTACTACTCAAAGTACACTCTGTATTTAATTATAATAGATACTGGACACTGACCCTAATTAATTTACTATTCCAACTCCAGTCTAAAATTAATTGGGGTAGATGCTGGACACTAACCCTAATTAATTTACTATTCCCATTCCAGTCTATATTTAATTGGGGTAGGTGCTGGACACTGACCCTAATTAATTTACTATTCCAACTCCAGTCTAAATTTAATTGGGGTAGGTGCTGGACACTGACTTTAATTAACTTACTAATCCCACTCCAATCTATATTTAATTGAGGTAGGTGCTGGACACTGACCCTAATTAATTTACTATTCCCACTCCAATCTATATTTAACTGGGGTAGGTGCTGGACACTGACCCTAATTAATTTACTATTCCCACTCCAGTCTAAAATTAATTGAGGTAGGTGCTGGACACTGACCCTAATTAATTTACTATTCCAACTCCAGTCTAAATTTATTTGGGGTAGGTGCTGGACACTAACCCTAATTAATTTACTATTCCCACTCCAGTCTATATTTAATTGGGGTAGGTGCTGGACACTGAGCCTAATTAATTTACTATTCCCACTCCAATCTATATTTAATTGGGGTAGGTGCTGTACACTAACCCTAATTAATTTACTTTTCCCACTCCAGTCTAAAATTAATTGGGGAAGGTGCTGGACACTGACTTTAAATAATTTACTATTCCAACTCCAGTCTATATTTAATTGGGGTAGGTGCTGGACACTGACCCTAATTAATTTACTATTCCAACTCCAGTCTAAATTTATTTGGGGTAAGTGCTGGACACTGACCCTAATTAATTTACTATTCCCACTGCAGTCTATATTTAATTGGGGTAGATGCTGGACACTGACCCTAATTAATTTACTATTCCAACTCCAATCTAAATTTAATTGGAGTAGGTGCTGGACACTGACTTTAATTAACTTACTAATACCACTTCAATCTATATTTAATTGTGGTAGATGCTGGACACTGACCCTAATTAATTCACTATTCCCACTCCAGTCTATATTTAATTGGGGTAGATACTGGACACTGACCCTAATTAATTTACTATTCCAACTCCAATATAAATTTAATTGGGGTAGGTGCTGGACACTGACTTTAATTAACTTACCAATACCACTCCAATCTATATTTAATTGTGGTAGATGCTGGACACTGACCCTAATTAATTTACTATTCCCACTCCAATCTATATTTAATTGGGGTAGGTGCTGGACACTGACCCTAATTAATTTACTATTCCAACTCCCATCTAAATTTAATTGGGGGAGGTGCTGGGCACTGACTTTAATTAACTTACTAGTCCCACTCCAATCTATATTTAATGGTGGTAGGTGCTGGACACTGATCCTAATTAATTTACTATTCCCACTGCAATCTATATTTAATTGGGGTTGGTGCTGGACACTGACTTTAATTAACTTACTAATCCCTCTCCAATCTATATTTAATTGAGGTAGGTGCTGGACACTGACCCTAATTAATTTACTATTCCCACTCCAATCTATATTTAACTGGGGAAGGTGCTGGACACTGACCCTAATTAATTTACTATTCCCACTCCAGTCTAAAATTAATTGGGGTAGGTGCTGGACACTGACCCTAATTAATTTACTATTCAAACTCCAGTCTAAATTTATTTGGGGTAGGTGCTGGACACTAACCCTAATTAATTTACTATTCCCACTCCAGTCTATATTTAATTGGGGTAGGTGCTGGACACTGACCCTAATTAATTTACTATTCCCATTCCAGTCTGTATTTAATTGGGGTAAATGCTGGACACTGAGCCTAATTAATTTACTATTCCAACTCCAATCTAAATTTAATTAAGATAGGTGCTGGACACTGACTTTAATTAATTTACTAATCCCACTCCAATCTATATTTAATTGGAGTAGGTGCTGGACACTGACCCTAATTAATTTACTATTCACACTCCAATCTATATTTAATTGGGGTAGGTGCTGTACACTAACCCTAATTAATTTACTTTTCCCACTCCAGTCTAAAATTAATTGGGGAAGGTGCTGGACACTGACTTTAAATAATTTACTATTCCAACTCCAGTCTATATTTAATTGAGGTAGGTGCTGGACACTGACCCTAATAAATTTACTATTCCAACTCCAGTCTAAATTTATTTGGGGTAAGTGCTGGACACTGACCCTAATTAATTTACTATTCCCACTCCAGTCTATATTTAATTGGGGTAGATGCTGGACACTGACCCTAATTAATTTACTATTCCAACTCCAATCTAAATTTAATTGGAGTAGGTGCTGGACACTGACTTTAATTAACTTACTAATACCACTTCAATCTATATTTAATTGTGGTAGATGCTGGACACTGACCCTAATTAATTTACTATTCCCACTCCAATATATATTTAATTGGGGTAGGTGCTGGACATTGACCCTAATTAATTTACTATTCCAACTCCCATCTAAATTTAATTGGGGGAGGTGCTGGACACTGACCCTAATTAATTTACTATTCCAACTCCAATCTAAAATTAATTGGGGTAGGTGCTGGACACTGACTTTAATTAACTTACTAGTCCCACTCCAATCTATATTTAATGGTGGTAGGTGCTGGACACTGACCCTAATTAATTTACTATTCCCACTCCAATCTATATTTAATTGGGGTAGGTGCTGGACACTGACCCTAATTAATTTACTATTCCCACTCCAATCTATATTTAATTGGGGTAGGTGCTGGACACTGACCCTAATTAATTTACTATTCCAACTCCAGTCTAAAATTAATTAGGGTAGGTGCTGTACAGTGACCCTAATTAATTTATTATTCCGACTCCAGTCTAAAATTAATTGGGGTAGGTGCTGGACACTGACTTTAACTTACTAATCCCACTCGAATCTATATTTAATTGGGGTAGGTGCTGGACACTGACCCTAATTAATTTACTATTCCCACTCCAATCTATATTTAATTGGAGTAGGTGCTGGACACTGACCCTAATTAATTTACTATTCCAACTCCAGTCTAAAATTAATTGGGGTAGGTGCTGCACAGTGACCCTAATTAATTTACTAGTCCAACTTCAGTCTAAAATTAATTGAGGTAGGTGCTGAACAGTGACCCTAGTGAATTTACTATTCCAACTCCACTCTAAAATTAATCGGGGTAGGTGCTGGACACTTACTTTAATTAACTTACTATTCCCACTCCAATCTATATTTAATTGAGATAGGTGCTGGACACTGATCTACATTAAGTTAATTTTCTCACTATAATAACTATTAAATTAACAAATTATATACCAGTACATAATTTTCTTAATATTTTTTTTTTCTTTATAACATTTATTTTTTCTTTATAACATTTTTCCTAAAACTTCCTATAAAAATAAATTTAAAAAAATATATTTACACTTCACTAAATTGAATAAAATAGAAATATATTTATAATACAAATTACATTAATTTTTTTAATATTTTAAACATTTATAAATACATATTTTTCAAAATGTAACATTATATCCTATAAACACATTATACTTATTAATGTTACTTAAAATTAGATTTAAATATAAAAATAAAACATTGTTTCTTATACAATTTATACCAATTAAATTAATATTTGTACTTAAAACACCTCACCCTTATAATAAATAAATTCAACATCCAAATCATAAAATATTTTTTTGTATTAAAAATTAAATTAATAATTTATATTTATAATTTTAAAATTGTTCCCAATTTTTTTTTTTAAACAATCCCCATCCGTATCTCCTATAAACTCAACATCCCACTACAAAATTTTAATTCAAATTTCCAATTTTTAAATAAATTTTGTTATATTAATTTTTAAACTATCCAAATATTTTTGTGAATATTTTGAAAACAATCCCCAAATTTTCCCCATATAAACACAACATGCCAATGCTAAAAGTTAATTTTAAAATGAGAAATTTAAAATATATTCATAGATAAAATTAAACAATTATACAAATTAATTTATTATTTTTAAAAGACACCCCACCCTTATCCTCTATTAACACAACATCCCACTCCTAAATTTTTAAATGAAATTCGAAATTCAAATTAAATTTTTTTTTTTTTTTTTTTACAGAATTTAACGAAATTATGTTAATATTTTTAAAAACACTGCCCACCCTTATCCCCAATAAACACAACATCCCACTCCTAAATGTTATAGTGAAATTCGAAATTAAATTTTAAAAAATATATATTTTTTTTTAATTTAAAGAAATTATATTAATATTTTTTAAAACACTCCCCACCCTTAGCCCCTATAAACCCAACATCCCGCTCCTAAAATGTTAAATGAAATTCGAAATTAAAATTAAAATTGGATTTTTAAGAATTTAACGAAATTATGTTAATATTTTTTAAAACACTCCCCACCCTTATCCCCTATAACCCAACATCCCGCTCCTAAAAAAAAATATAAAAATAAAACATTATTATACACATTTTAAACACAATTTAATACTTAACATTCACCATAAAATATTTCAAAAAAACATACAAAAACGATATTTTCACATGCTGCAGGGGGCCACATGCGTACACAGGATGGTTTTGGGGTATGGAATTAAAAAAGGCCTAGTCTCATAAGGCAGAAAGTTATCGTAACTCAGGAGGTTGAGTTGCACAGCAGCTCCCTTCAGTCAGAGAGTGAATTGTTAGAAATGAATGTTACCCTAGTGGTTAAAGAATGTATAAATGTTTATATGGTGCTCTGAGTGCGCTAGGTGGCAGATACATAATGTTACAAAACTGGACATAGGAGATATAGAGTTGTATAATGGGGAACAGCCTTTACAACAAAGTTTTTACCACGAAATGCAAGTACAACGCATTTTTTACATCGGAATTACTTTTACCACGCTAGTCTTTAACAAGCAAGTCTTTACACCCCATATATGTTTGAATTGGTGACTATGCGGTATTTAGTTTATATATATTTTAAGGGTAAATAAAGGGTGGTTTGAGGGGTCTCCCCCCAAAAAGTAAGCATGTAATCGACATATATGTAACTTTTTAAAAATATATAATTTCGTTTAAAATATTGTTTTAAGATTATTGTATAATTTTTTTTTTTTTTTTAATTTCTTTATTTATTTAAGAAAAGGGTGAACTCTAAAGAGCCAATATGCTCCACCGTCATCGGGATGCAACCCGGCATTCGTATTGCTGAGTTCGGCTGACAAAAAAACCAATTTGAACGAAGAAGGAAACAACCCCTCCCACCCTCCCTCCCTCATCCTCCCTGAAAAAGAATACTCCTATATACAAAAGGTACGGACAATGGTCTAGAAAGAGGACTTCCCAGAGTCTACTATACGGTGGACTTGCTAGGGGGCTATCTGTGTAGGAGGTTCTGCAAGTCTCAAGAGCCTTAGATATTTGGGGCAGGTAAGTTCCGTAAATTCTGAAGTCAGTAGCGTGAGGAAGGGTGCCCATAAGTCGTGGAAGGAGGCCCCCGGGTTGGACAAGGAGAGGGAAATCCTTTCCATCCCCAGGATGGCCCACAAACGATGGAGCCATCCCAGTCGGGTTGGGACCGTCGTGGTGCCCCAAAGTGTCAGGACATTTTGGACCGCCGCCCCTAAGGCCAATGCCATCTGTCTACCCCTCCTGGAGGTGAGAGGAAAGGTGAGGGCTTTGGGAAGACCCAAAAGAACATACGCGGGGAATCTGGGGATCTGAGTATCGAAGTGAGAATCTACGTCGTCCAGGACCTGTTGCCAGTATGTACCCAGGAGGGGACACTCCCACAGTAAATGGGTAAGGATGCCCTGTGCACCACAGGCCCGCCAGCAGTGTGGGCTGCGTGAGGGATTACCCCTGTGAAGTCGTACTGGGGTTAAATACCAATAGGTGGCCACTTTAGTGGCAGTCTCAATGGAGGTCACGTTGCGTGCTGTGCGTCGAGCTCTGTAATAAATATCCCTCCATTCCTGTTGTGTGAGTGTCCTACCTAGCTCCCCCTCCCAGCGCAGTTGTCCGGGGGACTTCCCATCGTCTACAGTGCGTCGGGTGAATCTATATAGGTCCGAAGTCAGTCGTGTATCGCTATGCCTTGTCAGCAGCCACTTCTCGAAAGGAGTGAGAAGCCTCCCTGCACCGTCTCGTACTTCTTTTTAGAGAACCCAGTGTCGAATTTGTAAGTATCGGTATCGTTCCGTCTCGGGGATGCCATGGTCAGTGCGGAAGTCAGAGAAAGGACGTAGCCCCGAGAGATCAAAGAAGTGGCCTACGGAACGGCAGCCCTCCGTCACCCAATAAGGGAAATCCTGGGGGTCCAAGCCCGGGGTAAAGTCAGGGTTCTGTGTTATAGGCGTGATCGGGGATGGGAACGTCGTAAGCCCCCTGGACGTCGCAGTCTTGTCCCATGCTAATAGTGTAGGGCGGGTCACCTCTGAAAGGTATAGATTACGGGGGCGACCTGCGCGTGATAGAAAAGGTACCCCCCACAAAGGCAGGCCTGCCAGGGACCTATCCATGAACAGCCAAAGTTTTTCGGATTCTGGCCGGGACCACTGCACTAGCGCCCTCATTTGTGCCGCTCGCCAGTAAGCTAAGAGGTCGGGAATACCCAGCCCTCCCTCCACTGGATCCCTGTAGGCAAGCTCCCGACTCATCCGAGCCCTCTGGACTCTCCAGATGAAGCGCTCAATGTCTCGTTGTAATGCATGTATGACCCCGGTTGGCGGTATCAAAGAGAGTGTGTGAAACAAGTAAAGAATCCGGGGCAGTATTACCATTTTCACCGCTGCAATACGGCCTAGCCAAGAGTGCGGTCTCCAGTTTCGGAGGGAGGCGCGAGTCTGTTTCAGGATCGCTGTGTAATTTGTCGTCCTGGTGGCTGCGATAGTAGCGGACACTTGCAATCCCAGGTAGGGAATGAAGTCGTGGGCCCACTGAATCGGATATATGCGCTGTAGGAGTTCAAGAGTGTCGGGGTTCAGGGACAGAGCGAGCGCTTGGGACTTGTGCATGTTGATCTTGAAGCCCGAGGCAAGTGCAAACCGATCTAATTCATTCAGGAAAGCTGGAAGGGAATCCCTGGGGCGCTCCAACGTTGCCACCACATCATCTGCGTATAAGCAGAGCTTATGCTCAGAGCTTCCGAATTGCGCTCCCTTAATATCGGGATCGTCCCGAATTCGTTGGGCCAACGGCTCCATATATAGAGCGAACAAGAGCGGCGACAACGGGTACCCCTGCCTGGTCCCTCTACGGACAGGAAGGGCCGAGGAAGCCACCCCGTTCACCCGGACTGTAGCAGTGGGAGATGTGTAGCTAGCAAAGATCCAGTCTATAAAGCGATCCGGTAGCCCAAAGTGGATCAAAGTTGCCCGGAGATACGGCCAGTGAACCCTGTCAAACGCCTTTTCCGCGTCAACAGAGAGGATCAGGCGCTCTGCTGGGAAGCGCTCGGATCGGTCTATTAGGTGGAGGAGTCGTTTGGTGTTGTCGGAGCACTGGCGTCCGGGGACAAACCCAGACTGATCTGGGTCAAATAGCCCCGGTAGATGCCGGGAGAGTCTATCCGCTAGAATGCCCGTGAAGATCTTCAAGTCCACATTTAGAAGGGATATAGGGCGGTAAGAACCACAAAGGTGTTTGTTTTTGCCGGGTTTAGGAATTACTGTTATTAGAGCTTCCAGCATGGATGAGGGAAGGGAGGAAGCCGGGGTTGAGCCAATCGAATTAAAAACGCGTGCCAGGAGTGGTGCCAGTATCGTGCAAAACTTCTTATAGAAAATAGAGAAGAACCCGTCTGGGCCTGGAGACTTGTTAAGTTTCAGACGGGAGAGCGCTGAAATTACTTCCTCCAGCCGAATGGGGGCCTCCAAGTCTGTCGCCTGGCTTGGTGTCAATTTAGCCGTGGCCACGTCCCGTAAATAAGAAGCAGGCTCAGTCTGAGGTAAGGATTGGGCCGCATATAAAGTCTCATAGAATTGCCTAAAGGCCTCTACTACCTCTGGGTCATCCTTACAGGCCCTCCCCTGTAGGTCCCGCAACTCGGTGACCTTAGAAGCTTGGCGTTGCGCCCGTAGCCGGTTGGCAAGGAGGCGCCCACAGGGATCCCCTCCCACATAGGTGTGTTTCAGGCGAAGGGCTGCGTATTCTGCCCGATCCACGTCCAACCCTGCTAGTTGCGCTCTAGCCGCTTTGAGGAGCTTAAAAACCCTGGGCGCCCCAGTCCTCTGATGTATGCGCTCTAGTTCGGCTACTTCCCCGGTCAATCGTTCTCTCTTTTCTCACCTATCCTTATTGTCAGCCGCCGCTATGCCAATAAATTCCCCCCGCATCACTGCCTTCATGGCCTCCCAGAGGGTCGTCATGGGAATGGTAGGGGAGTCATTGAGATCCAGATAGCCCGTCATGCAGCGCTGGACCTGTTGTATCACTGAGGGGCGTTGTAGCATGGTCTCTCGCAGGCGCCAAAATCGGCGAGTAGGGTGCCGGTAATGTAGTGATAGGGATATTTTTATCGCTGAATGGTCGGATAAGGGACACGGGAGGATCTCTACGTCTCGCGTTTGTTGCGTCAAGGAGTCAGAGGTGAGAACATAGTCGATTCTAGCGTAAGTCTTGTGTGGGTGTGAGTAGAAAGTGTATGTCCGAGCGCTGGGGTTACGGAGACTCCAAATATCGGTAAGTCCGGCCTCAGATAGTAGTCGTTTCCCTTCATTGGAAAGGGCCCCCGATTGTCCCCATCTCTGTCCCGAGCGGTCCATGTCACTAACAAATGCTAAGTTGAAATCAACCCCCAGAAGCAATGTTCTATCTCGGATGTCCGTAAGCTCATGTATGGTATCTTTAATAAAGCTCTCCTGTCCACCGTTGGGGACATACACCGAAGCTATTGTGAACGTGTGTGCTGCTAATGTGAAGGTGTACGCTAGGAGTCTCCCTTTGATCTCGGCCCGCTTACCGCCCACTTGGCCAGGGAACCGAGCAGATACCAGGAGCGCCACCCCTGCTGTTTTAGAAGTGGCCGAAGAGAACATCTGGTGTGGGAACATTCTAGACCTCAATCTGTGCGTGTCTTTGGATAACAGGTGTGTTTCTTGAAGGAGACAGATGTGGGCGTCCGAATTGTCAAGATAGGACAGGATAGCTCGTCGCTTCGTAGGGCTATTTAGCCCTTTAACATTAAGGGAGATAATGTTAATGGTGGAAGACATGGGGAGAAGTCCCTACATGAGCTACATATTGGTGCCCCAAATCTGACAAAGGTGAAAAGAGGAAGGAAGTTGGAATAGAAGATGGCGTACCACCAGCAGGATGCGGAGGAGGAGGAAAAAGCCCCAAAACCCACAACAACAAAAACAAAACAAAAATAAGAAAAAACCATGTACGTAGAGAGTCCATGAATGTCCGGGCCACCGCCCAGTGGTGAGGCGTGGGATGGATAGTAAGGACTCCCGCCACCCCCTCCCTGCACCAGGCCCTGCAAGAAAGGCATAGGAAAGCCCAACCAAAGCGGTGGTCAAAGCGCCTCAGTCAGTACATATCAGTCTGCACTATTTGAGTCCTCTGATAAAGATTGAAGGATCGCCGAACGTTCCTTGGCCATGGTGTCTGGATCCGGGCGTAGACCCCGTTGCGAGCCCCCAACTCGCTGCCATCTCGCGGGGTCATCTCTGCGTCTAGGGGGCGCAGGTTGTTCAGGTGTTGCGCAGTCCTGTTCCGGCAAACGAAGAAGCCGCGCGGCCTTTTCAAGTGAGCGAAGTTGGCGTAGCTTACCCTCCCATTTAAAGATGAGTCTGAACGGGTGCCCCCAGGAGTATGCCACATCCTTGGAGCGCAAGAAGGCTGTAATGGGTCGGAATTATCTGCGTTTCTGTAATGTAGAAATTGCTAAATCTTGAAAGAGAAGGGGTCTGCAGGAACGGAAGTCGATAGGGTGCTTAGCCCGTGCCTCCCCTAGAATGCGTTCTTTAAGTTTAAAGTCATGGACGCATGTCAAGATGTCTGGAGGGGGAGCCGTCGGCGATCTCCTGAGTCCCACCCGATGTGTCCGGTCAAGTCTGATCTCCAGGTCTGGGGGACTGCCCAGAATATGACGGAACATGTCTATGACGAAGGACTCGATGTCTTGCTCCTCCGCCCCCTGAGTCACCGCCCGGATTTGTATGTTGTTGCGGCGGGATCGATTCTCGAGGTCCTCCGCGTGCGCCTGAAGATCTATATGTTGGTCCCGAAGGCGGAGGACCTCCTGTTGAAGCTGGGACACCTCTTCGTCGTGGACGATCGTCTGATTTTCCAGTTCATCTACTCGCTCCCCCACCGAGTCGATATCTTTTCGCATCTCTCGCAGCTCTGCGGTAAGGTCTCTCTTCATGTTGTGGAACTCCTTTGTAAGGCCAGCGAAAAGAGACTCCAGGATGCCGCGCGTGACCGGTCCCTCCATATCGTCCGACCCACGTCCAGCTGTTGTAGCGCTCTGTTGTGGAAGTGCCTCCGCGCCACCGGCCCTAGATTTGATAAGCAGGTCCCTAACCGACCTGTCATTTCGGGATTTGTTAGTAGCCATCTGTGGTGTGTTGCGTTCCCGAGCGGTGGGGAGGGGGGGCTCAATGCGTGAGGTGATAGTGCTTGCCAAGTACGATATCTTCAATCACCAGTGCCCCAGTGACGGGAGGGCGGTATATGAGGGAGGGCCTACAAGTCGCCAGCAAAGCCACTCACCAGGTAAGTGTCCCCACCAGTCAGGTCCAATATGGCGCCAGTGATTCACCGCACGTCAAGGGGGGCCGGTATCATTACCCCTCTCCTGCCCCCGCTACTGGGCCGTCGTCTCCCGGCCGAGCTGGCTCCTCCAACCTCGGTTCGACCCACCGCAACACCCAGATGGAGAAGGGCGAGGCCACTCGGTGAGTGATCGTGGACTGGAGACAAGCGTGTGAGCAGAGTTGGCGTATTATAGCCCACAGGCCATCTGTGGGGTGGACGCGCGGGCAGAAGAACTCAATGTATGCAGCTGGGGGGAGAGGGGAGCTCCACAGGCCGGCACCCGGCCGCTCTCCCGCTTCTCAGTGAGGCCCGTCCCATGCGGGTGCGAGTTGGGAAGCACGCCGCTGCCACGTCACCGGATCAGGCACTCCTAGGCGTCGGGATCACCTCAGGTCCCGCAGTGCCAAGACCTCGTCCGCGAGGCAGACCGCCCTCGAGGAACAGCTCCAGGCCTCCGCTCCCACCGAGGCCGGATCACCAGGTAGGCCACTGGGTCGCCCCTCACTACAACCTCCGCCGCCAAGGCCGCAGGTCTCGCGCTGCTCAGGGGCGCCACGCTGTATCCGGCCACAGATCAGGGGCACCACCAGTCGGGTATCGCGCAGTGGGGCGGGCAGTACCGCCAGGTCGCCGCAGCCGATCCTAGGCCTACACCGCAAGCAGGCTCACCTCCGCAGATGAAGGGCGGGACTCCAGCGGCCTCCAGGTCAACGCCGCTGGCTCACCACTCGGCTGTCCCCGCACATCGACACCTAGGCGATCCGGCGGGAGGTCCGCCCCGGTTCTCCGCTCGCCGTCCCCTCGCAGCCCACAGCAGGAGTCCAACAGCAGGCCCCCGGCTCCGCTCACGCGAGCTCCTGCGTCGGCCCGGAAGGTCCGTGGGCGCGCTCGGCTCAGCACGGTCCGCGGGTCAGGCGGTCAGGATCTCGCCTCTCCCACAGCAAGACAGGGCACTCGATGGTATGTAGGACCCAGGTAAGGTCCAAAACTGCATTTAGGGCAATGATATAAGCAGCTATGTAATCAGGGCCCGGGTCTCAGGATGGAGCGACGAGCAGGCACGTCCTACTCCGCCGCCATCTTGGCCACGCCTCTATTGTATAATTTTTGAACAGTAGGTGGCAGTGTTAGACTATGACTGACTGGTGGTTTATGTAACTGTAAGAATGGTAAAAGTGTGCGTGGTAGTGGATTGCGTGGTAAAGGTATGTCAGATGTGAGTGAATTTAAATGTGAGGTAGTGGTATGCGTTTGAAAATCTGCGTTGTAAAAGTGTGCGTGGTAAAGTCATACAACCTTGTATAATCGGAGGCCAGTGTGTGTAGTCACAAGATGTATGGCCTAATTGCTATAGTGTGGGTATGTGAATACATGGTAGCAGAAAACTGTGGGTGGGGAGTCAAGAAGAGCAGAAGAATAATGTGAGTCTGCTTAGGGTATCAGTATCGCTACTGTGGCGTGTGTTCCAATCATGGACAAAGTGTGGTTGGCGATACATTGTTCAAGTCTGTAATTCAATCCATGGGATCCCATCATTCAGTCCATTGACATTAGAGCGTAGTCTGAACACCCATCGTTGTTCTTTACGGAACAGGGTAGCGGTGCTCCAAGCCGTATTTGCTTCTAGAATGGTCCATTGAAGTTGTTCTGTGGTATGCTTGTGTTCTATGAAATAGGTGCTCATTTTAGTTGTGCTGCGACCGCAGCGGATGCTGCTTTTATGTTCATTTATTCGTGTTCTGACTTGTCTAGTAGTCATGCCCACGTAGAGAAGGCTGCATGGGCACCTGATTAAGTACACGCAATTTTTTGTGTTGCAGTTGGTGTGTTTGCGTTGGGTCCATGTAAGGTCGCCCAGCTGGAGTTCCTTAGTGTGGCTGGTGGAGGTACATACATTGCAATTCCCACATGGGTAATGTCCTTTCACAGATGGGAGATCCCATAGGGTAGTCTGATTGGTGGATTGTTTAATTTGAAGTCTGGTATGGGTTAGCAAATCTCTTAGGTTCTGCGTCCTCTCGAATGCAAACCTGGTGCGTTCCAAGTGCAAGTCCCCTATGTTTATAATGTGCCAGTGTTTGAGAACGATGTTTTTCACTTTGTTAGAGGTGGGGGTGAATGTGGTTACACAGGTCATGATATCGTCTTGTGTCTTAGTGTTGGTTTCCAGCGGCGCATCCCAGTGGTTAATGCGTGCTCTCTTCCTTGCGTTTTTGATGACTTGTCTTGGGTAGTTCTTTTTCTGGAGGTTTTGGCTCAGGGTTTCTGCTTGTACCTCATAGTCACAGATGTTACTGCAATTCCTCCTCAGTCTTAGGAATTGTCCATAGGGAAGATTTTTATTAGTAGATCCAGGAAGGGGAGTTCCTTGGTAGATGTTCATAGTGTAAACTTGAGAAAGGGATCCTGAATGTTGATCCAGTTGACAGAGACCAACCCATACCTTAATGAAATCAAACAATGGAAGCGCTATATCGACGACATCCTGGTCTTCTGGACAGGAACGGAAGAAAGATGTTTTGAATTCCACAACTGGATCAACATTCAGGATCCCTTTCTCAAGTTTACACTATCAACATCTACCAAGGAACTCCCCTTCCTGGATCTACTCATAATACTGGACAACGGGAACCTCATAACCAAGACATACAAAAAACCTACTGATTGAAACAGCCTCCTTCCCTTTAATAGTCATCACCCCAAAGCACTCTGGGAAAATCTTCCCAACGGACAATTCCTAAGACTGAGAAGGAATTGCAGTAACATCTGTGACTACGAGGTACAAGCAGAAACCCTGACCCAAAACCTCCAGAAAAAGAACTACCCAAGACAAGTCATCAAAAACGCAAGGAAGAGAGCACGCATTAACCACTGGGATGCGACGCTGGAAACTAACACTAAGACACAAGACGATATCATGACCTGTGTAACCGCATTCACCCCCACCTCTATCATTCTCAAACACTGGCACATTATAAAGACAGGGGACTTGCACTTGGAACGCCCCAGGTTTGCATTCAAGAGGACGCAGAACCTAAGAGATTTGCTAGTCCATAACAGACCTCAAATGAAACAATCCACCAATCAGACTACCCTATGGGATCTCCCATCTGTGAAAGGACATTACCCATGTGGAATTGCAATGTATGTACCTCCACCAGCCACACTAAGGAACTCCATCTGGGCGACCTTACATGGACCCAATGCAAACACACCAACTGCAACACAACAAATTGCGTGTACTTAATCAGGTGCCCATGCAGCCTTCTCTACGTGGGCATGACTACTAGACAAGTCAGAACTCGAATAAATGAACATAAAAGCAACATCCACTGCGGTCGCAGCACAACTAAAATGAGCACCCATTTCATAGAACACAAGCATACCACAGACCAACTTCAATGGACCATCCTAGAAGCAAATACGGCTTGGAGCACCGCAACCCTGTTCCGTAAAGAAGAACAATGAGTGTACAGACTACGCTCTAATGTCAATGGACTGAATGATGAGATCCCATGGATTGAATTACAGACTTGAACAATGTATCGCCAACCACACCTTGCCCATGATTAGAACACACGCCACAGTAGCAATACTGATACCCTAAGCAGACTCACATTATTCTTTTGCTCTTCTTGACTCCCCACCCACAGTTTTCTGCTACCATGTATTCACATACCCACACTATAGCAATTAGGCCATACATCTTGTGACTACACACACTGGCCTCCGATTATACAACCCTATATCTCCTATGTCCACTTTTGTGACATTATGTATCTGCCACCTAGCGCACTCAGCGCACCATATAAACATGTATACATTCTTTAACCACTAGGGTAACATTCATTTCTAACAATTCGCTCTCTGACTGAAGGGAGCTGCTGTGCAACTCAACGTCCTGAGTTATAACTTATTGCCTATGAGACTAGGCCTTTTTTAATTCCATACCCCCACAACCATCCTGTGTACACATGTGGCCCCCTGCTGCCGCTACCACCTAGGGTCATGTCACTTATACCACACACGACCGGGCCGGGCACCCATTATCCTTTTAATTTACCTCGCTTCCTTCTGTTACATGTAGTACAACCTACTCCAAGATGGCGATGATCTCCCAGATCTGTAAAATGTACACATGACAAAACAAACAGGAACCGCTTTCTTGGATTACAATTAGCACAACCAACTCTAAGATGACGCCGATATCTCATCCTTTAGCATTGCACTCGTGACCATGCGATTAGGAACCCACCCCAAGATGGTGTTTCCATTTCTCCCTTTGACGTGCTCACGTGACCCCCACGTCACGCGTCGGGCGTGCATAGACACACCCATGCAACCGCCAGCTTGACACAGCACAAATACAGCGGGAGTGGCAATGCACTTCCTACCGAGGCAGCGAGAGGTCGGGTAGCGATAACTGCAAGTACAGTCCTTTCCCTATTCTATGGCCTTCGCGGACAGCCGCACCCTTCTCTATAGGCGTTGAGCACCTAACTCTATGACTTCTTGCACAGATATCGAGGATTCCCTCAAGCTGTACCTCATGGGACACTAATGCCGCTCTATATAGGTAAGCGTACGCCATGCTAACTAATGCTTTTTAGCACAGTGACCTGAGGTCTTGCCATCAATGGTTTACCTTGAATAATTTTTACGTTTATGCTCACTATACCGCGTTACTCTACCACTATACCAACCGATTTACTCACTGGCTGGTATACCAGTGGGCCTAGTCCTTGACCCAGTTTTTTGGCCTAACGTACTGCATTATTTGTTTGTCTGTCAATGTCAGTATAATCAACATCACGCCATGATCTCTACTGAGAATATTCTATGTTTAAATGTTTGTTTGTCCTCCTGAGCGTCACCATTACACCATATATTGATAGCTCACCACCTATAAACTTTCTGGAAATTACAGTAGTTGATAAATATCACTAGCACACGGTCGACCAATGGGGGACCTTGGCTCCTCTCTCTAACTACACCCTTCTGCAAGGGTTTATACATGCTTTTATTTATTCTTTTAGTTTTGTCTCCTTTGTCGTTCCAGATTCTTCTTCTTTAACTAATGGACCTATGTCTAACTGAGAGGCCACTACACCACACTAGCACTCACTGCACTTTTCTATTGGTCCTGAAGAAGCACAAAGGATCTCCACCTGAGACCACGAGCTGCGCGAAACATGTTGACCTACATCATGCCCACTATGGGTATGACACTCGTCTAGCTATCGAAGGGCCATTGCCACCCTCAAGCAGCACAACCTTAGGGTTTTTTACTGATGACAGAGGGGCTATTCCCTATTAAATTCACTAGTTACCCCTCCAGCCATCTTTTAGCTTCACACTAGGACACCACTGCCACTCAAACCCGCACACACCCTTACGGCATTATCACTTAAAAAGATCTCCGATAAAGTGACCCTTCGGGGGACCCATAGGGCATTGCAGCGCCGGCCCGACGAGGAGCATTGCCCAATGATGAAGCATGACATCCTTCGGGGTGTGTGAGGGCACCAAGACAAAGACACACTGTCCCCAGACACCATAATTTGAACGACTCTAGCCTCCGCCTCTCTTCTCTACCCTTTTCATAAAGGAACTGTGACTCTCACAAGCGACTATAACAAGCAATATCCTTGGATTCTTCTGTTGCCACATTCACCTGATGAGAGACAGATTTGACCATATCAGCCAGACCTTTGCAATAATCTAGCACAGAGTCATCAGTTATCGAAACTAATGCAGCGGAAGGTACATATGGAAGTCTCATTGATCTTCCTATGATAATCGCATGGGGCAATAAACCAGTCTTTCTGTCAGAAGTACTTTTCCATGCTCATCAAAACAAGAAGTAGGGTATCATGCCTCTTTAAACCAGTTGAAACACAGACTTTTGCCAGTTTGTTCTTCAGAGTACCAATACCAGATGATTGTAGTCGATAACTAAAATGAAATATCTGGTTGATCTCAAATGCTGTGCAGATTACTGTCAAAATCTCATTTTTAAAATGGGTTCACGATTAGTCTCAATAGAAGTTGAAAGGCAAAATCTAAGTGTTAACTCCCTCAATAACAATTTGGCCACTGTAAGGCTATCTAGTCTCCTTGTGGCAAATGCCTCCACTCATTTAGAAAACAAGCAGATAATTACTAAGACGTATTTCAAACCATTACAGTTTGGTATCTCAATAAAATCCGCTTGGAGTCTTGTAAATGGGCCTTCTGATATTCCAATATGATTCATAACAGAACAGAACGAACTGTAGAATGGGTAGCCCCCGTATCGATCAAAAGTGAAATGGGATGGCCACCAACTTCTACTCAATATATGGGCTACTTTGGTCTACCTCTAGGACTGCTCCAAGCATGCAATCCTTCTCCCCGCTTTGGCATCCTCATTGTGAACTATTCCCTGCCAACTCATCATTCAGAATCAATGCACTCTGCGGGTACCGTGCAGTATAGGGCATCTTGTTCCTTATGTTCTGCTGCATCACTGAGGCTGTAGGAATAGGCATTCAAAATGATTGCTGATTCTCCACATTCTGTTCAGAATTTTAAATATTTGAGCCCCATCAAATTATTTCTCTGAATTTTTTTAATTTGTTCCACATTCTTCCCAAGTTCCATTAGGGTTTTGACGGCATTCCCTCCTCACAGAAGTGACAAGCTGTAATCTTTTTTATAATTTTAATATTCATATTCATGCCATCACCAATACCACCACCTTGCACCTGCATCTAATTCATTCCATTCATACTAGACTGAGCACAATTCATATTTGAACCCATCTGATTCTGAGATCCTTTTTCCAATTGCTTTGTTTGGCCAATCATCAACTTCTCCTTAATTCTTTTCTATTTCACATCAATATAGTTACTAAAATATTTTTTGCCAATTTCAAAATCTCATCTATGTCTGCCAACACAATTCACTCTGATGAATGTGATTACTAATATCTGACCTCAAACCATTCATGCAAGCAGACACAAATCCACTGGCCCCATCCCTTTTGGGGATCTTCAACTCCACTATGTCTCTTAAAAATCTGCATAACCTCTTATAAAAGGCATGCACTGACTCTTTCAACTCTTGTGAAGTTCTCAAAAAAAATTCCAATGTATATCCTTTTCAGGAACTTTCTTTTTCAAATGCTCAATCACATTTTTGTATTTGGTAGCGACCTCTTCAATAGGAGCACCACTAGGAGTAATCCTTGCTGGTTCTTGTGTAGGCCATCCAACAACAGCCTTTTACTCAGCACACAAATCGGTAGGAACCACAATCTTAAACAGCATATTTAAATAATCCCACAACATCTGGGTAATATGTGTACATTTATGCATCTCTTCAAACCATTTTCCTGGATCCTCTCTCAATTTTGGAAAGCTACTAGTAAAGGCATACAAATCAGTTTGAGTCCATGGCACATGCACAAAATTCCCTCCATGAACTTCTCTCAAAGGAAACTCTAAAACTGCTCCTGTCCCAACTTCCATATCACTTGCGACACCTCTTGACCTACCTTCAGTCCCTTTCATTCTCTTTCTATTTGCTGTCCCTTTCTTCCATCTTTCTCGATATTTCTTCGTCATTTAAATCCCTTGTTTTCTCAATTAATTCTTTAATATGTACTCTCAATGTAATTAAACCAAACTTCATGTGTTAAATCCATTTTGTAATTGTGTTTCACATTTTTCATCTTGCTGATGTCAATCTCTAATTTATCATCTGATTCTTCTAGTTTATCATGTGCTGATCTGTCCACTTCTTTTAATTAAATATCTCATTTCATCAGCCTTACAAGTCAACAGGCTGTTAAATTCAATATTTCCCTGCAGCATTTCACCGAATTCAATTTCAAGAATGCCAATAATAATTTGTTTAGGAACTCCTTCAACCACAATTGCCCTTACAGGTGTGGTATCTTGAGTCTGCACTACCACTTAGGCTAGGAACAGTAGCCCTCACTGTCTATGTCGGTGCACTCAGTATCACTACGCAGTGCACCTGTATCAGGTCCTGACTAGTCCCACTTGTCACTGCAGATCTTGCTGTGTATAGAGGAGGTCTAGAATTTAAAATCTCATTCCAAAATTATCCTCCTTATCAAAATCATTATTCTGTTTCTCTTTTTTATTTGTCTTGTCTTTACCATCAGTACATTAATTTTAGCAGGGAATGTTTTTACACATTCGATCATATCCTCTCTCCAACTTTTTTACTGCAGATCCATTTTAATCTCAAGATCAATGTTTAAATTAACTATTCACCTGCTTTGTTGGTTTCTTTCTCCTTTCTCTGTCACCATGCGATCCCATTAAGCGCCTCAAACTGTGTAGGCCTACGCATTGGCTTCACGTCATATATGGTTTGTCTCAAGAAATCTAGTTTTCTAAAGTTTAAGATACTGTCTCATGGAAATTGTAAAACTTCAAATTGTGCAGTATATTTATTCCAATCTAAAATCCAAGTACACAAATAGTACCCAATCTCTTTCCTCATTTCGTAAGGCTGGTATTCCTTCTGCCAGTAATTTCTGACCCTCCCTAGGTACCACCTTAAGCTTTACTAACAAACTTCCCATTATTTTCACTTAAAAAGAACTAAAAAATCAACTCAAATTCACAACAAACTAGCGTACAACAATCAATCACAGTGAGGCTCTGTCAAATGTCACCCTATCACAGTGTGGCTTCATCAGCAACCAACCAATCAGAGCACTACTTTGTAATGACGTATCACCAATTTCAGTGTGGCTTCCAGGCTGACTAACTAATCAGAGCCCGACTTATCCGTGAACAGGAAAACAATCGCAAAACCTTTTTTAAACCAATAAATCCTTGTCTGTTTACCCTAGAAAGGATGGAACAGTGAGTAAATCAAGTAAGACAATTCAATCGCAAACCATAAAACTTCAGAAACAAGAATAATCTTCAAAATCATGGACAAAAACCAGAACACCATTCGCTAAGCACTACAATTCACACCAGGCAGACTCCCGTACAGCAGGAGGATTGTGTTTTTGATCCAGTGCACTCAAGAGCAAGACTCATCAACACAAACTAAGCACACAACTTAGGATAGAAACTTGTTAGTTCAGAATCCCTATCAATGTGTAAGCGGCGCCTCACTTGATGCAGCACAATGTCAGACAAGTAAAACCAATATATCTCGAAATCTTTGATTTCGTTGAATCCAATAACCAAACCAACCAACAGAACTTCAAATGATCTTCAAATTGTTTACAGACCTGAATAATACATCAATACAACAGTAATCAATTCACTAATTGAACCCACAATCATCATCACATATCCAACCAACTCACAACAGAAACAAAAATCTATTTCTTAAACAACTACTTTAACAGACATCACAAATACATACACCACACACAAATCAGTTCACCCTATTTATTTTATAGTCCAAATCGTTCAGGAATGCTTGGCAAATCATTTCTTGGGAGTCTCCAACACCAGACTTTTGGCAGAGTTCCAAAACTCCTTTCTCACTTGGACTGGGCATTAAAGACTCAAAAATCAAGGGCAAATCTTTTGGGGACGCTACCAAAGAGGAGGTGCTCTTATGCAACCAGCCTCTGCTTCCATATTTGTGGGGGGAAACAGCCTTTACAACGCAGTCGGAATGGCCTGCACAGGTAAGAGCGGTGGGGAGGGGTGGGGGCAGGAAAGTCAACAGACGACGGGATAGGTAAAATTAAATAAAAAATAAATAAAACCACTTATCTTGCGCTCGCCGCATCGCCGTGCGCAAGGTAAGTGGTTTTACCGCGCGCCCCACTGCTCTTACCTCTGCTGGCCGCACCCGCCACCTGCCTTTACCACGCAGGCAACATTACCATGCAAGTCTTTACCACGCAGGATTTTACAATGAATATGTCTTTACCAAGCATGCCTTAACAATGAATTTTGTTGTAAAGGCATGAATGGTAAAGGCATATTTGTTGTAAAAGTTTTAATGGTAAGTATTGATAAGCTTTTTTTTTTTATTTTTAGTATTAAGTGTTTATATATATATATATATATATATAAATATATATATATATATATATATACTTATATATACTTATATATATATGTGAGTGTATATTACCTACAGGCGGTCGCCAGTAGGTATAGTTAGGACCTTGTTTCTATTGAAAAAGCATTTTTTCTTTTGCCAATATCTTTGGCGTCATTTGACGAATCTTCGTGAAATTTTCAAAACTAATGGAGCGGTCAGGTCAGCTGCTGTGTTGATAGTTTCAGGGTAATTCGTCAAGGAGGGGGCGAGAAAAAGGGGGGTCCCAACACACGTTTTCTCCATGTTAGTTTCTATAGGAAACTTTAGACACGGCTACAGCCCGAACTGCTGAATGGAATTACATCAAATTTAGCAAAAAGGTCGCTCTTGGTTCAGAAAGCACTCTTTTTGTTAAATAGTGTAAATTCGTTCAGTAGTTCCTGAGAAATGTAAACATTTCTCAGATATACAACTGGGGACGCAAAGGATCCGTGAACCCTCCCGATCTCGTGCCTGAGATCTGATTGGCTGCCAACACTTCAAACCAGGAAGTGTTAGCAGCCATCTTGTGACTCTGTTGAACCAAGTCACAAGAAAAAAGGTGAAAAAAACGTGAAAAAACAAGAAAAGGGTTCAGGGTAGAAACGCCCTGACTCCCTAGGCCTGTTCAGGGGGTCCCACAGGGACTTCCAGGGCCAAAAAAGCATTTTTAAAAAGAAATTTCAGCTGGATTTGTGGTGGAAAGGCAAATCTGGACGCAAATAATAAAAAATAAAAAAACAAAGCGTGGGCTCCCGCGCTTTGTTTCCTTTAAACCCCAGGGTGGGCTAGGTCCCGGGGCAATGAAAAAATGTGATGCAGGGGACTGCCACCTCCCCGGGGCATTATTCTTTAAAAAATTGGGTGGAGGGTCTCCTGCCCCGCCACGCAGCCCCGGCGACTGCCACCTCCCCGGGGCTAAATTCAGAAAGATGCGTGTGGGGGCTCCAGCCCCCCCACAGAGCCCAGGGATTGCCACCTCCCTGGGGCTATATTTAAAACTCAAAGGGGGGGCTTGAGCCCCCCACACAGCACCGGGGACAACCACCTCCTCGGGGCTTAAATATTGTTTGAGGGGGCCATGCGGCCCCCCCCCCGGAGCCGTAAATGGTCCCGGGGACCGCCACCCCCCTCCAGCAATGGTCCCTGCTGGCTCCCCGCAGCATGCGGGGAGCCGGCAGGGACCGCAGGGGCATTGGGGCTCCCCCCTCGGTCCCCAACGTGAGGCCAGGCCCCGGGTGATGGGTTCCCATTAGGACCCCCTCTCTTTCATTTAAAAAAAAAAAAAAGAATTGCCCATGCCCCGTGCGATGGGGTCCCCGGGGCTACATCGGCCAAAGGAGGGGAGCCGCGCGGCCCCCCTACAATTTTTATTTTTTATTTTTAAAAAGGCCTAGCCCCGGGGGATGGAGTCCCCGGGGCTGCAATCGGCCTCTGGAGGGGGGCCTCGTGCCCCCCTCCCTTTTCAATTTAAAAAAAAAAATGGCTTAGGCCCCAGGGCCCAAAAGGGTTAAGGAAAGGGGGCCACATAGCCTCCCTTCCTAACAAAATGTTTTTAAAAGAAACCGGCAACTCGCCGGAGGCCCCGCCCTCTCCCTGCACCACTCTGCAAACGCGCCTCCTGGGGCATTCTGGGTTGGGGGATTAAATGCCCTTGACTCATAAGGGTCCTTAGGGTCCAACTAGCCCACCAGGTACCTCAAGTAAGCCCCACACAGTGGGATTGGTGAGAGGTGGTCCGAGGCCAGGCCCCTTTTTACACCACTCTGCAAACGCGCCTCTTGGTGCACTGCTGGTGGGGCGATGAGGTCCTCTTGTGTCCCTAACACTACTTGGGGGAGTTGCTATGTACAAAATGATAACCCTTCCCAAGCTCCTTTACATTCTCCACAATACATATCATGCAATCACAGAAGACATATTTGTTAAAATAGGGAACGGGGTCCAGGCGCTCTTATGAGATGAGGGACACCTGAGAGTGGCTCTGCGAATGCTACAGCGCAATAAATATAAAGGGGGAATAGCACTCCCAGACATATGGGCGTATTATTGGGCGGCTCACTTAATAGCGATTGACTGGGGATACGCACTGGGGGGCCACCCTACCTATGCGCCGGAAAGATCACAATTCCAGTCCGGCTCATATATACACTATCTCTATGGAGGGAAGGGCTTTAAAAGTTGCTGCCGGCAACTCAGAGGACCAAAGAAGCCTGGAAAAGGGCAGAGAGGTGTATGGAATGGGAGGCACTAGGTACCCGTGGGACCCCCTGTAGAAGAAATTGGAAAGTTTGAAAGGGTTCAGAAAATGGGACACTATCGGGATCTCCAAGCTGGGGGATCTCCTGGAGTAAGGAACCCTGATTACCTTCAGTTCCCTCCAGCGGGAATACTAACTGAGTAAGACACAACACTTTAAATACATACAACTTAAGCATGCTCTGGGGCTGAGAACCTAGACACAACAGACATCCCCGAATATGCACCCCTGGAAGGAAGACTGCTTCAAGGTTAGACAGAGGAAAAAGCGGTTTTCTGGACTTACAATACAATTAGCATTAATATGCCTGACTCCTTGACTAAGCGGAGATGTAGATGGACATAGATGACATAGATTGGCAGGCAGCCTTAAGGCACCCAAGAGAAGTCGCTATTAGGTCCCGGTTAAGATTGATTCCATTCAAAATACTCCATAGCATTTATTATGACAGGGCCTGTCTACATAAGTTTGGCAGGGCAGAGTCTCCACAGTGCTTACGATGCGGGGCAGAAAGGGGGTCATTCCTACATGCCTTATGGGACTGTCCCAGGATACAATCATATTGGACCACCATATTAGAAGAGCTGACTGTGATACTGGGGGAAACCATTCCAATAGACCCAAAAGTTCCTGTTAGGTATACCAACTGAGATAAACATCCGAAGAGCTACACTCCTCTTCAGTAATCTGGGCCTTGTGGTGGCCAAAAGGGATGCAGCCAAATACTGGGGAGCCGCCGAACTGCCCACACTCCGGGAATGGAGATCAGGAATGGACTTTAACATGGCCGCCGAAAAGGTCACCCATAAGACCAGGGTGTGCCCTAAGAAATTCCACAAGATATGGGGTCATTAGTTAACATATTACGGGATAGACATGGGAGACAACGATGCAACATCACATTCAACTCTGTCCCAATGACTCATGATAGATGACCATTCCACATGCTATGTTGTTTAATGAATACCTACTGTGTATAAATTGATAATGTGCTGTATTACGGTAGAATTTAAACAACTGTACCTTCACTCCAATATATCGGTGATTTCTAGTGCACTGTTGAGCATTATGTATTGTTTGCAAAGAAACTAAAACCAATAAAAATATTTTTTTTAAAGAAACTTATGAAGACAACAAGCAAAAACAAACTGAAGGGTTGAAGTTTCAGGTTACTGAAAGCTCTGTTGACGAACCTGAAATTTCTGAAGTCCAGTTTCAAAACAGAGGTCAAAGTGAAGAGCTGTTAAAGTGCAAAAGACAAAAGCATGACTGGAAGCAAGAAGTAGTCTCTGATTCAAGCAGTGAAAAGTTGCAGTTGAAAATCAAAGACCCCCAAAGGAAAGATGTTGTTCACAGTGAACAGAACAAACATGGACAAAGCTGATCAAGGTTGGTTGGAGTTTAAGTTTGAGTCTGAGCTTAAGTCTAAGGGCCTGATTACGATGGCTGTGGGACCCCCGCCGTCGGTGGAGGTCCCACCGTCATCCAGCCCATTGGATCCGACTGCCGCATTAGGATGCAGGCGGTTGTATCTCAGGTGGCGGGGGAAAGACTGCCGTGTCCGACAGGATCAAGGATCCCGTCAGTGTGGCAGTGGGACTCCTATTCCCTACAATGGGGCGGTGCCTGCTCAGGCACCGCTGTAGGGATTAGGATGTCCCTCTCCGCCGGCCCTTTCAAGGTGGTTAACCCACCATGAAAAGGCAGGCGTACAGTGACTTTTAGGGCCCCTAGCAGGGCCCCATTCCCCCCTGGCCCTCAGCTATGGGCATCCCTGCACCATGTGGCAGGCACCACATGGTGCTTGCCACTTAGTGCAGGGATGTTTAAAATGTGTATATTTTGTACTACGGCATGTCTAAGTTCCTTGACCAGTGAAAAAACTCAGACAAAGACTGTTGCCTAAAGAGAAAGAGTTGAGGAAGTTATTCCAAGGAAGAAAATTTGCAAAAGAAAACATTGTAAACTAGAAAAAAAGCATGAGAGACAAACAGATTCTGAAACGAGTGGAAGGTTGCCAAAAGATCAATGAGAAAGAGGTTGCAAATCGAAAATATGCCTTGCCTGAATGGGTGTATTTAGCAGTTTCTGAAGAAGATGAAACTGTGTTGGATGATTATTTATTGGTGAATCAATGCCAGTACAAGTTTGAGAGACTGAGTTTGAAACAGAACAGCCACCTTGAATTGAATGAAGAGACTTTTGAAATAATATTTTTGAGACTGCTGTTGAACAAAGAGAACTGAAACCTGAAACAAATTTGAAAATGAACTTTTTTAAATGAACTGTTAAAAAGATAACTGAGAAGATTAGTTTGAATTTTTATTTTTGATTATTGTTTTATTTAAAACAGAGAACACAAATATTACTGTTCTAAAGAAGATATTTGTTGATTTTTAGGATGTTTACTATGATAAATGTTTTTTGTCTCAATAGAAGATGGAATGCAGCAAATGGTGTACCATTGTAGGGTTGCTTTTAATAATAATAATATTAGTAGTTTTAGTGGGACTACTGTTGTTCTTACTGACAACTGTGGGATATGCTTCAGATTGTGTTAATAGTGTCAATGTTGAAATTACTACTAAAGGAAATGAGCTAACACATGATGTACCAGTGCACAAAGAAAATTTTGTTTGTGGATTTAAGGATAATATGCATACTAAAATGATTAGATAATGAAGGTTAGTGGATAGTGTGTGCCTACCTTCCTATGTCAGCTAGAGAGAGTTCTACTTACATTCAGATTCCTATGTCTTATTCATGGCATTGTAACATATATGTTCTGATTTTTAACTATGAAGAATTTCTTTCCCTTATTTGATTGATTTTAACGTGCCTTTAGAGGAATTGCCTGTTAGAGAAGATAATAGAAATTAAACATTGTAACTTTTTGAGAGTGACTGTACAAAACAAGTATGATACTAACACAGATCAAGGTTATGTGTGTCTTTTGAGTAATGAGGAGTATAATTTCATTAGAGAATAATATGAGAGAGGAGTAAAGGTTATGAGAATCTGGGAAGAACAAAAGGTTGCATTAGAACAAATGAAAGAGGAAAAGAAATTTAGATTGTCAGGTTTACATCCTAGTTTGAGAATGGAACAGGAGAGAAGATGTGAGTTGTGCATGCTAAGGTGTAGTTCTTCACAAAAAGTCTGTGTTTCTTGTGAATCTGACAAAATAGAATTTGGAGACTTTTTATTTTCCTCACAGGACTCTGTCTTATTATTTTGATGATTTCCCCTGTCTACCAGGGTCTCTCTGTCTGTTCCATTTATGATTTTTGTTGCTTATAGGGACTTAGAATTATTCTAATTTATAACTATATACTCTGTATCTGAGCCTTCATGGTATGTATTTTGCATTTCTCTGTAATGCCTATTTTGAGATTTTGTCATAAAACCCTTTAATTTTCATTGATCTAGAACTCAGTTATTGAGGGGCCACAGTCACTATTTTTATTACTATGCTAAATTGTTGGTCCTGATGGTGAGGAGGGTTGCACTCTTATTGCAAAATCAAGGGTGCAGGAGCTGAGCTGACAAATGTACATTTGGGGTGATCAAAATATTAGGGGGCAGTAAAATATTGAGGTTCAGATCCCACATGGGCACAGAGTGTGAATTACGGCCATGCACCCAGAGCCTTCTGCACTGCCAAAGGCTGTGTATAAGGGCTTCTTGCTTTGCATGGCAAAGATCATACACATGGCTCCTTTTTTGAACAATTGACTTCAAGCAAACTTTCATTTTTGTTAACCTGACCGAGTACATCAGACTATATTAAACCAAGCACTTCCAAGGAAAGAGTCAAGTATTTACAATGTATAAACTTTGCATTAGCATCTTTACTTAATTCTTTCCATTACAGACTTTTCAGTAAAACACTTATGGCCATATGTACAAATCTTTTTTGAGGTCGGATACGTCCCTATTCGCAGAATTGGGCCATTTGCGACTGCAAAAAAAGCATTTTGTAATGTACAAATGCCAAATTTCAATTCAGTAACTTGCTACCGAATCCCAATTTGGTTAAGTGATTCGGTATTTAGAAGAGCTGTGTTTAGGGCTTCCTTCCAAATACTGAATTGCAGTGATATGTATTAATGTTTTACAACTGAATTCCGGTTGCAAAATATTATTATTTACTACCTCCTCAAATAAGGTGGTAACTAGGGGAGGGAGGAACTGGCGGAGTTTTACATTGCGGAATTCCGCAGTTACATTAAAACTCAGTGAGATTCCGCAGAGTTCTGCCCACCCCTGCACAAGATGAAGCCAGGACGTTTGACAGTGACAGGCTACTTTCATACACAAACACCCTCTCACCTGACAGCATCTGAGTAGCTCTGGTGATGCCGAGTTGCAAAGATGCAAGGAAGAGGAGAAAGAAAGCCACATTCTGCCCTCTTGCCAGCTCGCAAGGAGACGTGCCCAGTGCTTCCTGGTCCCAATGGTGCGCCCAGCTGTGCCAGCAACTAATGGTGCCATAGCTGAGGTGGGGGTGTTCAGGGACACATCACCAAGCAGGGGGTACCTTACAGTGCAGATGGCATCTGATCCATGCTAGGGGCCCCTCGTCCATGTCAGCTAGGGGCACCTCAACCTGTAGTGAGCACCTCGCCAGTGCCGGGCCAACAGACTGGCAGAGCTCGCTTTGGCACGCTACGGAAGCGCGCTATCAGATGTAAGTAGTTCACTCTGTACACAATGCAGATCTTGTGGTCCTTCCGGTGTGAATGTTTTTTATGCTGGAAACCCCCCCATCCCCATAGGGCCACTGCAGAGAACAGAAGAGTGGCCTGCAAGAAGCCCTTCTGCCCGCTACTGCTATTAGATAAACAGATCTATAAGACAGATCGTCCCCTTTATCGTTTCCTGTCCACCACAACACGATTATTAAAATAACTATTATTAAATCAGATTTTAAATCTAATCCTCCATAAGGCAGACAGTCTTACTCCTCGCAACCACATGGGCTCTTCTTGGGCACTAAGTTTGAGTACTTTGCCTGCCTAATTCCAGACATCTGCCTTACACCCCATGCAAGCTGCCACCTGTGGGCTGGAATGCATGTGAAGACTGAGGGGCGTTCGCCCTAGATAACACGGCGTCACCGAGTGCTGTTCCTAGGTGGTGGCGGGGACTTCATAACGAGGGAGGCAGCACCCCATTTCACTGGGAGCTGGCATGGCACCTTCTCTGGGTGCAACACTCATAGCGCACAGTCACCCTGTGTGCCCATCAGTTGATTGCCGTGACAGTGCCAGCTTTCAAGGGGCATGCAGGCTACTGCCCGTCTGTGTGGTCACCGCCAGCTTCGCTCCTTGTGTTCTCTTCAGCTGAGGGCATTGAGTTTATTGTGAATCTGTGTGCCCGCCTCTGTTGTGACTTGAAAGTGAGGTGGGGCACCTTGCTGCATGTGCCTACTGTGCATAACTGTGCCACGCAGGCCCTCAGGGCGCCTTTTAACTGTGGCAAAGCCTTCCACCCTCTTTCACGGTATTCCACCTACTGAATAAGTGCTGGGAGGCAACTTAAAGTCTGCATATAGCGCTCTCCAAAACACAAACCAGCACTGCCTTAGTCATTGTGCAGCTTTTTTTGGCAGTCGGCTTTCCATTCTGGGCTCAACAGCTCATGATGGCCAGTATTGGGGTTAGTGAAACTGTCCGTAATCAGTAACTCGAGACCCAATATCCGCCCCTCTAATAGCCAGCCATTTTGAAACAAAAGCCATTGTCTGCAGGTGTGTTTGTCCAATTGACACAACTGAAATGAACGAAGTTTGTAACTCCCAGAATGCAGTAGTTTAAGTGAAAACGTTTGTCTAATTTGGCCCTCTGGGGAGATTTTGTGCTGGAAACCAGTCGCAGAGCAGCACCATGGCAGATCCAATAATTTACAACAGCATACCCACCTACTAAGTTCTTTGTCTCAACATCCTTGCAGGGAGACATGGCTAAAAGCACAAAATTAGCATAGCTTGAAGGAGAGTTGCAACGACGCCCACCCTCAAAGCCCTTAGGGTGACAAAACTAAGACTGCCCATACTACACATCTGGCACCACCTTGTGTCGTCTGCATGCGGCAACGGAAGGCAGACAGGTACATTTTAGGATAGAGTGGTACTGACAAGCATGAGACTATTTACACCTGGGCTTGGAACTGTTCACAGTAACAGAATACACACTATGCACACAGAAACCCTATGAATGCAGAAGCAGACACTACTTTGCTCATACAAAATGTCACTAGCCGTACCAGTGAGCATGAGAAGAAATAGCGTGGTGCTGAAGAGCGTGGGCGGGAGCCCCGGGTTGGAAGCCATCGTCCGGCACCTTTAGGGCAACCCACTGGATGTTTGCTGGTTCGTAGCGATTCCCTCATTCTTCCCTCCTAATGGCAACGGCCCAGGTCTGTCTATGTCCGTGCATTCTCACGTAGTACTAACGTCTCCCAGCTTGTTGGAAACGCAGAGCCTCCTGTGCTTGCCCTCGTGCAAAGCCATCATCAAAGCTCTTACCATGTGATGAGCCTTGGGCCATAGATAGCTGTGAGTTGAGATGACAAAGTTCCTCCCCTTTTCTGCTAAAACGAGTGTTTTGTTTTCACTTTTGCTTTTATAGTGCTGATTAATTCCGCAGGCAGAGCGTCGGAATTTATTAGTAATTCCACGTTACAAGAGTAACGCAGAATAACTAAATTCCTCCAATTCCGCCGGCAAAATAAAAAATTCCACCCACGCCTAGCGGTAACCAATTCACAAATGAGAACAGGTCCCCAAGTAATCTTTTTCCCTTTGAGAATGTAAACAAAAATATTTTTTAAGAGCATGCTGTGGTCCCAAGTTTACTTTTCTTTTTTTTAAATGAATTCCATTTTGCTTAAAAAAAACAGGATGCATTTAAAAATAGAGATTGCTTTACTTAAAAGCAATCACAGACATGGTGGTCTGCTGACTGCAGCAGGCCACCATCCCTGTGATGACTATCATTCCTAATGGGTTGGGTTGCAAACTGTGACCTGCCTCATTAATATTCATGAGGTAGGTCGATTTGAGACCCACTAGGAATCGCTATTCAATATTACAAAGTTTTTGTGCATTAGGAATTGCAATTTCCTCATTGTGGATCGGTAATAATCACAGTTTGGGAATCACAGTTCCTAATTTTTGTACATCTGGTCCTTGGTGCCTTACTCACATAATAAAAATTATGTATCATTGGTGCACAGCTTTTAATCTCATACCAGGAAGACCAGATTCTAAATGAGTGGCCTCAACCAGTAACACAACATAAGTGTACGGTGACAATTGTTATCAAAAATGAATGTGCTGTGTACTTAATGTTCCAAAATTATTGGCTCTGACACGTATATAGACTGAGCAGGAATTTTAACCTTAGATTACACTCTGTGGAAAGTCATCCTTCGTGGAAGAGGAAACCTCACACACTTTTTAGTGTCATGCTTCATCATAGGAATCCTCTCCCCACCCTGGTAGGACAGTACCACCAAGGCGGACTCGACCTCCTCGAAGACTGACTAGATAGGAGGGAGTTCTTACATAAATCTTACTGGACAACACCACAAGACAGGGGATCCAGATGAATACTTAAAAATACCTTAGTGTGCCTAGGGGAAATACCTTTATTCAGTGGAACACTAGGTATAGTTAAAAAGTCAGAATTGGTTGGGTAATGGAGTACAATGACTCACACCCATCCACTACCTGCCAACATGTTTCTGCCCATCGTCAATAGCCTGTAAGGTCTGGGGCATTTATCAGGGTGTGTGGATCCCTATCAGTGAAGTATTCCTAAATAATCTCCTGTTCAGACTAATTAGGTTGGTCAGGGAAGTTTCCTAATTTAGGCCCTACCACACTATCCTACCTGGTAGTAGGTTTGTTGGAACTTGAAACCCTAGATTTTAGGGGATACCAGCATCATGGTCACAAAGGAGGGGGGGTCCTTCGTAGTCACACATTCGTCAAAACGAACGCCAATCCATTTTACCTACTCCGGTCCCCACTCTGCACCAATGGTTCCCTGCCTCAACCAGTAAGCACCTTTTCAAGCCCAGATATAATTTCCAAAAATGAGATTTTACCTTTTTCTATTCTCTCAAAGATATTACATTTCTAGGCATCAACCACATGTACAGAAGGGCAGGATTTTTTGATACATATACTTTTATGAGAGACGACACATCTCTTGTCCCCAAAATGGAAACAGACCCAACCCTACCAAACAGTGCTTGACTGACTGTTTTTGTACATAGAGAGACCAAGAAAAATTATTAGTCATTGTCCCTCCAATATTGGCAAATGTAATTGCTTCAAGTGGTTTGTAATGTATTTACCACTGATGAGGGATGTACAAACCTGAAGCTACAAAGCTTTTTCTATTTATTGATGAATTATGAACACTAACATATTTCACAAAGGCTATTAGCTGTCTTCGAAGTGCTATTGGGATTAGGTCTAAGAGAACGAAATAATCTCCATACATTAAAGAAGTCAGATGAATGTCACATAACGTGGGATATATATATATATGCAGAGAACTCTGGGTAGTTCTCAAGTTTAGGTGGAAAGCAGCTCCTGTATAGAGCAATCTCAACACCAGCAACACTCTAGATCTGCTCACCTCAAATGTCTGCTTTTCTATCAAAGTCTTTATATATATATAGTTTTAAATAGTAATTCTTAATTCTTAAATATTTTAAAATATGTCAATAATATGTCAATTAAATACATGTAATACTATTTAAATATATACTTATATAAACATACCCACATAAATATATATGTGTGTGTAGGTTTAGATGAGAGAGATTGACATGGATAAAAAATGTTAACAAACCAAATGCAAAACATTAAATAAATTACTAAATTAATTTAATTTAAAAAACGAAAAAGACATTTACTAAAGATATTTTTAAAAATTATATATAAAAAATATATATAAACAAATAATATATCAATTAAACAAATAATAATATTAGATAAATTTAAAAAATATGAAAAAGTATTGAAATCTGGAAATAATAGATGTACTATTGCCATGTCAGTCTGTGCAACAGTAGGGAAAGCGTTGGACTCCGGAGGGGTAAACACTCTCACACACCCCCCACCCGCATCCGCCACAGCAGGGGACGCTCCTTCTCCTACATCGCCGCCAAGTCATGGAACAACCTGCCCCACCACCTCCGAATGGCACCCTCGCTGACGGACTTCAAAAAGAGACTCAAGACCTGGCTTTTCGACAGAGACACTGCACCTTCAGCTCCCAGATACCCCTAGGGATGACAGATTGCACTATACAAATAAATGATTGATTGAAAATGTACTATTCCCACTCCAGTCTGTGCAACAGTAGGGAAAGTGTTGGACTCCAGAGAGATAAAATTTACTATTCCCATTCCAGTATGTACAACAGTAAGGAAAGTTTACACTACTATTGAACCTACCCTAGGGCTCAAAGCAGTCACCAGCATACTCAACAACAGACCAGCCAACTTATGGCAACATACCCAGATGTTAGTCACTATGATGGACATCATACTTAACAACAACTTCTTCATCTATGACGGTATGTGGTATAAACAGAATAAAGGAGTAGCCATGGGCTCGAAATTTTCTCCCTCTTTTGCCAACCTTTACATGGGCGTCCTAGAGTCAAAATGGATTTGGGGCACGGAAGGGGCACAATGGATAGACTCCATAATATACTGGGGTCGCTACATAGATGATTGCTTACTCCTCTGGTCAGGGTCTCAACTTGAACTCGATAATTTCTGTGCTCACCTCAATCGCAACGATATGAACATGAAATTCACAGGTAACTCTAGTGCTACCAACATCACATTTCTAGATGTGGAAATCTACATCAAGTCCGACACCATTGAGAGCCGCCTATATAGAAAAGAAACTTCATGCAATGCCATTCTGCATGCAGACAGCTCACATCCCCCTCACCAAACACAGGCAATTCCCTACGGGGAATTCATGAGAGCTAGGAGAAACTGTAGTGAGGAACTGGAATTTCATAAGTGCCTTACCAATATGAAACAAAGATTCTTAAACAGAGGTTATAGTGCCCGCACCATCAACTCAGCCGAAAAAAGAATCAGGAACATAAAAAGAGACGATACTTTACACACCAGACGTACAATCACTGAGCAAGACCAACCTGTTCGACTCATTACTGACTATAGCGACATGGGGTTAACAATGAAGAAAAGCCTTAACAAACATTGGAACGTACTACTTGCAGACAACACACTTAAAGGGATTGTCCCTCCTAAACCTCAAATCACATACAGGAGAGGCAGAACACTGAAAACTAGACTCAGCCCCAGCATCCCAGGCCCTAGCACCAGGCCTACTTGGCTTACGACTCATAATCTCGGCTTCTTTAAGTGCGGACACTGCGGGGTCTGCAAACTAGCACAACATGGAATAAGAAACTTCACGTCCATGAACAGACAAGAATACCAGATCAGACACAACATCAACTGCAACACGAAATTTGTGATCTATATTCTGGAATGCACCTGCAAACTTTGGTACATCGGAAGTACCATCAGACCACTAAAAGAGCGAATAGGAGAACACGTCAGAGCTTTGAACAATCTGGACACTAGATATCCTATGGCGATCCATGCTGCCACTTGTCCTAACCAGGGCCCCAAGAAACGTATTTCCTTTTTCGGATTTGACATGGCATCCACCAATGTGAGAGGTGGCAACAGAGAACTCAGACTCAGACGCCTAGAAGCCACTTGGATTATGCGTCTGCGAACAGTACAACACGGATTGAACATTGATCACGAACTGCATTACTTCCTGGGTGAATGATCTTTATGACAATTCACTTGTCTGAAACTCCATTTGTGTTATTTACGTTGGTCTGTCACCTGTCCTCTTCCTATGCAATCAGTTGATACTAGCATGTCTATTTTCCATACCATATTCATGTGTCATCATCTCCCCTGTTACATAACCTCCATGAATAAGAGCCATGTGCTTCCAATAATTGTTGCCATTACAATTTTACAGTGCTTTTGGTCATTGTCACATAATTCTGGATAGGCATCTCACTATGTGTACTCTAACAATGTTTGCATTTTATTCAGCAATACCAGCATGTCTTTTCTCTTCTCCAATTCATGTGACAATATCTCCCCATTGACTTACCCTCCCATGATTTACATTCATGTAATTTTTACTTTCGTTACCGCATTCACTAATTGCCTTTTCCTATTTTGACTTAGTATACCTAACACTTTGTCACAGGGATTTCACTCTTTGTATCCTTTCACATGTACCAGCTTCAACATCATTGATGTTTTTATCATCGTGTTTATTGTCACATCCGTTCGTTTTGACTTTCCTTCAGATGTATGCCTTTTCACTGACATGCACCTCTGGCTACTCTTTCCGTTTCTTGTCCTTACCACTGTGCAGGCTTCAAGAGGTTGCGGGTGCATCACTGACTATATCTGTCCTCCTCACATGCGCATTACTATACGACCTTCCCCCGAGAATTTCAATATGGCGACCGCACCGGCCGGATTTCTCGTTGTTTTCGGTTTAGTCTTCCTACTCCATACCGGATATAGCTCCCTCGTTACCCCTTTTCCCTTTCTACTTTCTCCTCCGGCTCCAGTGCGTCCTCGCAGCTCTCCCATCCGGACCCCAGGTATTAGCTTTTGCAGTTTGACCTGTCTCCTCCACCTCCGTATTCCTTGATATCCCTCATTACTTAGTGTCCTTTTCCTCTGGTTTTCAGACAGGTGTCTGCTTTACCCAGCCTCATACATCCCTGGATAGTACTCAACTTCCCGTACCCGGGGTAAGTTTTCTTCCGCCTTTTCCTTTCTTCTCTCCACCCTCCCGCCCACTACTCCACACTCCTTGTAACCTCCCCTCCCTTCCTCCGTTATAGCCTAACCTGTGTACCTCGCCTGTTCGGCTTGGTACCTCAACAACTGACCTGGACACTGGACAGCCTCCCTCCGCCAATCATTTCCGGCCTTCCACGATTGCCGTGGCTCACCCGCCCCAGCGCAATCACGTTTGTTCACAGAGGGACACTACCACCTGGTAAGTTTCCCCACCACGCTTATGTTCCCAGCCTTCCCGGCATTTTCCACTCTCCTTTCTAGTCACCCTCATTCCTGCTTTCCTTCCTTAGCGGTTTCCCTCCTCGCTGCATCCTTGTTGCCAGCGCAGCGCCTCTTCTGCGCATTTCGTTACTCCTTATCGTGAGTTTACCCCTACGGGTGTGCTGTATTCTTATCCAACCTTCTGGTAAGCACACTTAGCGGTTTTGCTTTCCCTTGTTACCTGTGCCCCAACCTTTACTTCTCTCCTTCCCCTTGTGTTTTTCCCCCTTCTATCTTCAGTTCTTTACAGTAGTTCATGTTCACGGGTCTTTAGTTCACCCACGCACTCATTGTTTCCTTTTCCTCGCTTTTGGTGTCTCGACCTCTACACCTTATCTACTACATTTCCTCTTGTGTCCCTTCTAGAAGTCCAACAGCTTAGGCTTACTAGTGTACCCGTTTCCTCTCCGCTTTCTCTTTTATTCCAGCCCTTGTGAGTCCTCACATATCCTTTCTTCACTTCTTGCCTTCTTGATCTTTTCTACGCTATTTCCAGCACTGTTCACTCACTCTATGTATCAGTTTTCCCGCGTTTTTCCTCATGTCTTCGATTGTACATGAGAGCGGCACCATCACACCTGTCACTAATAATTGAAATATTTTGAAATGTTTCCTGCTTCTTCATCTAGAGCCTTGAACCATGAACAGCGGCACCTTCACGAGTGTCACCTAACACCATATTGGTCACTTACAGTTGATCATGTTCCAAACAGTCACTTCGGGTGATCCCTTTCCACTTAGATATACGTGTCTAGCACAGACGAGGTATCTTTCGTTGTATCGTTGTTTTCCTCACATATTATTTATTTATTTTATTTTTTGTATCCTTCCCAGCCCTGATGAGTCACGGGAACTTTCCCAGTGACGAAACACGTGTCGGCTGGTTCACTATATTCAACACAGTGATTGTTGAAATAAAAAAAACCTATTTGGACAAATACTGATGTTGACCTTTGCATTCGAATAACGCATCAATAGTAGATATTTTATCACCAATACCCTCATAGCGTGTGCCCAGGACTACGCTCACTTCATAAATTGTGGATCCCTTGATTCACAGATTCCGCAGGGGTTATCGGGTTATTCCCCTGACCTGGCAGCACCGCACCACCTAAGGTCCATCGATAGCACACGCAATAGCCTGAGCGCCATTTCCTGACTAAACACAAAAACCCCCATTCTAATCTCCATTTTACGGTTTCAGGAAGGGCAGCCGCAGCGTCTTACCTCAGTACACTCAGTCTCTTAGTATAGAGTATGGATAGAGACAGGGTCGCATCAGAGCTTTTGAGAATTTATCCAAAGGGATCACCAACATTTCTGCATCGACTAGTAATCACCCTACACGCAAAGAAGGTCTAAAAGAGAAATTTCTGAAATTAGAAAGACTCAAAAAAACAGAAAACTCCAGGTGGTGGGACAGCGCCACACTGAAACAATACCTGAGACTGAACAGAGTCCCCAGGGGACTCCGTTCACAGATTTTCCCAACATTTGACGACTTAGACGACGATCTTTTAGGTAAATGGGAAGAAACTTTAAACTCTAACTCAAACACACTTATCAACATCTTGATAGAGAACGCGGAAAGAAAAGTAGCCAAATTACAAATCGAGATTACCAATCTTGAGAAAGAAATAGTAGACTTAAACTTGGAAGAAGCCACAAGTAAGAACTATGTCATCTTGAATGACATTCTTACAAGACACCAAAACGAAATAAAAGACAGAAAAACACGTCAACTGAAAAGAGACGAAGCTGACTACAGGGAAGGACGAGTTTACACCTTTGCTAGAAAATACGACAAACTTATCAGCACCATAGTACAGGGCGACAGACAGACAAGAACAGAAACTGCCTCACTTTCATCCAGCTCCACTTCACTCAATACCATTGCCACTAGTGACAGTGAGGGAGAAAACCAGGGCAGCAATTCAAACAAGACACCACCAACAACATCGTCTTTTTAAAGGAGGTACAGGCCATAAGGAGAGAGAACAGAACGCAACAAAGACAAACCACCCAAGACAGAAGACCCGCAGGGGCAAAAGGGCAGGACACAGAAGAATACAAAAGAAACTAAGATCCGGGAACGAGAAGGACAAGTAGATCCGGAAAACTTGGACATACAAGTTGTTAATCTCTCCTCCCTAGACCTCAATAGTGACATGATCTCCTTGCTGAGCAAGGGCCTGAGCTTTAACCCACATGAACAGGGAGACACCTGCAGACACAAGATAGACCTTTTCAAGTTTATCAGGGGCATCAAAATCAAAAAACACTTTAGTGGCATTCCCCCCACTTTAAGAAGAGGCAGCAAGATTTGCACAGAGAACACGTTAGGAGCACAAAGCATAAGCGACATCCAGGTCACTCACCTATTGCTCTCACTCACAGACCTGGACGATATACCTACCAACATGGAGAATCTCCTCCAGGAGTTAGATATAGAGGAAGATCTTAGCCTACACAGTGGTTTTAAACCCAAATCCAAGTGGGCACCCATGCTACCAGGAGGTAATGCTGTTGACACATTCTACAACCTAGTGTTAAATGATATGGACAGACACGAAATAAAAATATCGAAAATGAGACATAGGACTAAGGACAATCTCTGCAGAGAAGAAAGAGTAGCCCTGAAACAACTTACCTCCAACAGAGACATCATAATCAAAGAGGCAGACAAAGGGGAAATGTAGTCATCATGAACAGATCAGACTATCATGCAGAAATCCTGTCCCAACTAGGTGATAACTCCTGCTATGAGCAGCTCCCTTACAACCCAATAGCCCCTCTTGTCACCATTATCAATAAACACCTATCCGAATGGCACACGCTAGGTCTTATAGATGACCAAGAACTATTATATCTCAAAGTTCACAGACCTACGTTCCCCTGCCTGTACACCGTTCCCAAAATACACAAGACTGCTCCCTTTCCTCCAGGGAGACCCATTGTGTCGGGCATTGGTGGTCCCACGGAAAGAATAGCACAATACGTTGACCTCTTCCTTGGCAGTCTGGTTACTAATCTGCCATCATACATCCAGGACACCAAACACATTCTCAGCATCTTATCAGATGTCCAATGGCAGCCGGATATGATCCTGGCAACCCTAGATGTAGTCTCACTTTACACTACTATTGAACCTACCCTAGGGCTCAAAGCAGTCACCAGCATACTCAACAACAGACCAGCCAACTTATGGCAACATACCCAGATGTTAGTCACTATGATGGACATCATACTTAACAACAACTTCTTCATCTATGACGGTATGTGGTATAAACAGAATAAAGGAGTAGCCATGGGCTCGAAATTTTCTCCCTCTTTTGCCAACCTTTACATGGGCGTCCTAGAGTCAAAATGGATTTGGGGCACGGAAGGGGCACAATGGATAGACTCCATAATATACTGGGGTCGCTACATAGATGATTGCTTACTCCTCTGGTCAGGGTCTCAACTTGAACTCGATAATTTCTGTGCTCACCTCAATCGCAACGATATGAACATGAAATTCACAGGTAACTCTAGTGCTACCAACATCACATTTCTAGATGTGGAAATCTACATCAAGTCCGACACCATTGAGAGCCGCCTATATAGAAAAGAAACTTCATGCAATGCCATTCTGCATGCAGACAGCTCACATCCCCCTCACCAAACACAGGCAATTCCCTACGGGGAATTCATGAGAGCTAGGAGAAACTGTAGTGAGGAACTGGAATTTCATAAGTGCCTTACCAATATGAAACAAAGATTCTTAAACAGAGGTTATAGTGCCCGCACTGTCAACTCAGCCGAAAAAAGAATCAGGAACATAAAAAGAGACGATACTTTACACACCAGACGTACAATCACTGAGCAAGACCAACCTGTTCGACTCATTACTGACTATAGCGACATGGGGTTAACAATGAAGAAAAGCCTTAACAAACATTGGAACGTACTACTTGCAGACAACACACTTAAAGGGATTGTCCCTCCTAAACCTCAAATCACATACAGGAGAGGCAGAACACTGAAAACTAGACTCAGCCCCAGCATCCCAGGCCCTAGCACCAGGCCTACTTGGCTTACGACTCATAATCTCGGCTTCTTTAAGTGCGGACACTGCGGGGTCTGCAAACTAGCACAACATGGAATAAGAAACTTCACGTCCATGAACAGACAAGAATACCAGATCAGACACAACATCAACTGCAACACGAAATTTGTGATCTATATTCTGGAATGCACCTGCAAACTTTGGTACATCGGAAGTACCATCAGACCACTAAAAGAGCGAATAGGAGAACACGTCAGAGCTTTGAACAATCTGGACACTAGATATCCTATGGCGATCCATGCTGCCACTTGTCCTAACCAGGGCCCCAAGAAACGTATTTCCTTTTTCGGATTTGACATGGCATCCACCAATGTGAGAGGTGGCAACAGAGAACTCAGACTCAGACGCCTAGAAGCCACTTGGATTATGCGTCTGCGAACAGTACAACACGGATTGAACATTGATCACGAACTGCATTACTTCCTGGGTGAATGATCTTTATGACAATTCACTTGTCTGAAACTCCATTTGTGTTATTTACGTTGGTCTGTCACCTGTCCTCTTCCTATGCAATCAGTTGATACTAGCATGTCTATTTTCCATACCATATTCATGTGTCATCATCTCCCCTGTTACATAACCTCCATGAATAAGAGCCATGTGCTTCCAATAATTGTTGCCATTACAATTTTACAGTGCTTTTGGTCATTGTCACATAATTCTGGATAGGCATCTCACTATGTGTACTCTAACAATGTTTGCATTTTATTCAGCAATACCAGCATGTCTTTTCTCTTCTCCAATTCATGTGACAATATCTCCCCATTGACTTACCCTCCCATGATTTACATTCATGTAATTTTTTACTTTCGTTACCGCATTCACTAATTGCCTTTTCCTATTTTGACTTAGTATACCTAACACTTTGTCACAGGGATTTCACTCTTTGTATCCTTTCACATGTACCAGCTTCAACATCATTGATGTTTTTATCATCGTGTTTATTGTCACATCCGTTCGTTTTGACTTTCCTTCAGATGTATGCCTTTTAACTGACATGCACCTCTGGCTACTCTTTCCGTTTCTTGTCCTTACCACTGTGCGGGCTTCAAGAGGTTGCGGGTGCATCACTGACTATATCTGTCCTCCGCACATGCGCATTACTATACGACCTTCCCCCGAGAATTTCAATATGGCGACCGCACCGGCCGGATTTCTCGTTGTTTTCGGTTTAGTCTTCCTACTCCATACCGGATATAGCTCCCTCGTTACCCCTTTTCCCTTTCTACTTTCTCCTCCGGCTCCAGTGCGTCCTCGCAGCTCTCCCATCCGGACCCCAGGTATTAGCTTTTGCAGTTTGACCTGTCTCCTCCACCTCCGTATTTCTTGATATCCCTCATTACTTAGTGTCCTTTTCCTCTGGTTTTCAGACAGGTGTCTGCTTTACCCAGCCTCATACATCCCTGGATAGTACTCAACTTCCGTACCCGGGGTAAGTTTTCTTCCCCCTTTTCCTTTCTTCTCTCCACCCTCCCGCCCACTACTCCACACTCCTTGTAACCTCCCCTCCCTTCCTCCGTTATAGCCTAACCTGTGTACCTCGCCTGCTCGGCTTGGTACCTCAACAACTGACCTGGACACTGGACAGCCTCCCTCCGCCAATCATTTCCGGCCTTCCACGATTGCCGTGGCTCACCCGCCCCAGCGCAATCACGTTTGTTCACAGAGGGACACTACCACCTGGTAAGTTTCCCCACCACGCTTATGTTCCCAGCCTTCCCGGCATTTTCCACTCTCCTTTCTAGTCACCCTCATTCCTGCTTTCCTTCCTTAGCGGTTTCCCTCCTCGCTGCATCCTTGTTGCCAGCGCAGCGCCTCTTCTGCGCATTTCGTTACTCCTTATCGTGAGTTTACCCCTACGGGTGTGCTGTATTCTTATCCAACCTTCTGGTAAGCACACTTAGCGGTTTTGCTTTCCCTTGTTACCTGTGCCCCAACCTTTACTTCTCTCCTTCCCCTTGTGTTTTTCCCCCCTTCTATCTTCAGTTCTTTACAGTAGTTCATGTTCACGGGTCTTTAGTTCACCCACGCACTCATTGTTTCCTTTTCCCTCGCTTTTGGTGTCTCGACCTCTACACCTTATCTACTACATTTCCTCTTGTGTCCCTTCTAGAAGTCCAACAGCTTAGGCTTACTAGTGTACCCGTTTCCTCTCCGCTTTCTCTTTTATTCCAGCCCTTGTGAGTCCTCACATATCCTTTCTTCACTTCTTGCCTTCTTGATCTTTTCTACGCTATTTCCAGCACTGTTCACTCACTCTATGTATCAGTTTTCCCGCGTTTTTCCTCATGTCTTCGATTGTACATGAGAGCGGCACCATCACACCTGTCACTAATAATTGAAATATTTTGAAATGTTTCCTGCTTCTTCATCTAGAGCCTTGAACCATGAACAGCGGCACCTTCACGAGTGTCACCTAACACCATATTGGTCACTTACAGTTGATCATGTTCCAAACAGTCACTTCGGGTGATCCCTTTCCACTTAGATATACGTGTCTAGCACAGACGAGGTATCTTTCGTTGTATCGTTGTTTTCCTCACATATTATTTATTTATTTTATTTTTTGTATCCTTCCCAGCCCTGATGAGTCACGGGAACTTTCCCAGTGACGAAACACGTGTCGGCTGGTTCACTATATTCAACACAGTGATTGTTGAAATAAAAAATACCTATTTGGACAAATACTGATGTTGACCTTTGCATTCGAATAACGCATCAATAGTAGATATTTTATCACCAATACCCTCATAGCGTGTGCCCAGGACTACGCTCACTTCATAAATTGTGGATCCCTTGATTCACAGATTCCGCAGGGGTTATCGGGTTATTCCCCTGACCTGGCAGCACCGCACCACCTAAGGTCCATCGATAGCACACGCAATAGCCTGAGCGCCATTTCCTGACTAAACACAAAAACCCCCATTCTAATCTCAACAGTAGGGAAAGTGTTGGACTTCGGAGGAGTTAAAGTTAGTATTCCCACTCCAGTATGTATAACAGTAGGGAAAGTGTTGGACTTCAGATGGGTAATGTTAACTATTTAGACTTCAGTTTATGCAACAATAGGGAAAGTGTTGGACTTCAGAGGGGTAATATTTCCTATTCCCACTCCAGTCTGTGCCACAGTAGGAAAAGTGTTGGACTGCAGAGGGATAACATTTACTATTCCCACTCCAGTCTGTGCAACAGTAGTGAAATCTAAATCTAAATCTGGTATTTGTAAAGCAAGAACTACTCACCCATAAGGGTCTCAAGGCGCTGGGGGCCGTCGGGGAGATTAACTGAGCTATTGCCCAGAGTCACATGCTGCTGAGCTGAGCTGCCGCCGGTGCGGGGATAGAACCATGAGCCCTGCGCTCCGGAGTCAGCCACCCTGGTCGCTGCGCCACACCTCTCCCTTGCGCCACACCTCTCCCTGAGAAAGTACTTCACTTCAAACACATAGCATATATGAAACATAATCCTATTAATTTATAACATATATAAAACTCTTAATATAAACTTTTATAGTTAACCCATAAAAAATTATATGTACAAAAATAAAAAAACAATTAGACAAACAACATGATTATTAAACAATGTAATAATTATCAATTTTAAAAATGGCCACTATTTACTTTATTAACTTAGCAGCCCACACTTAAAATATAACTAAATAAATAAATGTTACACAATTGACATAATTAATAATTCAGTAAATATGAATTAATAAAATAATAATTAAATAATTAATTAACTTCCCACCCTATTCCTCTTTAAACCCAACAACCCACATCTAATATAACTTAAATATAATTATTGCACAATTTACATAGTTAATAATCAATTAGATTAAAATAAAATTAGATAAATGTTTATTCAGTTTTCGATCGAAGGCGACGCAAACATATAGCAGTGCAGCATTATTACAGTTTGACATAGACAGCTTCATTTAGGAGTGTGTGGTGGGTACAGAGTCCAGGCAGACAAGCGACATGCATTCTCAGTTCCTCGAGCAAGAGAGGAGACAGCAAAACCTCTCTTCCTCCTTCATACACATTATTGCTATACAGAGTGTTGTGTGTGCATAGCGGAGGGGGCCCCGTTTTCAGACTCGAATCTGACTCAGCTTCTACTCAGGGGAACTATCAACAATTTCTGTCTGATCTAAACCATCTACACTGTTAGGTGGGAGTCTGACACTCCCTCCCGCTCACTCTTTTCGTTCATATCCGTGTCTCCTTCCTCATCACTCCCATTCTGGTCTCCTCCTTCACTTCATCCCCTATGGTTTTCCCCAAGTACATCCAACATACTCGACCACATCTCGAGGTCCCTTTCCGCATGTTCATCTGTATGCACTCTCCGAAGCCTTTACTGCTCGGCCACCGCCCACTCCAGCAGGTCCGCCCTCCATTTAGTGAGCACCGGGGGCCTGTGGCTGGCTCAGTGTGTAGCTATGCGGCGGCGTGCTAGCAGCAGGCCCAGCTGAGCAAATTTATATCGCATTTTTCTTCCCTTCTTGGGGAGGAGCAGCAAACCCAGTATACAATGACTGATTGAAATTTCCACATCCACCTTCGTCACTCTACGTATTTCTCCATGCACTTCTCTCCAGTACGTCTGGAGTTGTGTGCAATTCCATGCCACATGCCAGAAATCTGAAGGCGAGTTCCCGCATCTAATGCAACCCGGTGACCTCTTTGGGTATGCCTTATGCAGTCGGGCTGGGGTCAGGTAGACTTGACAAAAAAAATAAAAGTGTACCAGTTTGAAGCGGGTGTTACTGGCTACCACGCGCACCTGCGATCGCGCCCTGAGCCAATCATTGTCCGAAAGTGGTCTCTCCACTTCCCTGTCCCTTGCTTCCCGACATGCAGCAACAACCATTGTCCTGTCGGCCTTCAGAGCTACATTTAGTCAGGGGATAATGCCTTTATAGGAGCCCAGGTCCAGAACTACTCCAAATACATGAGACTTCTTTGGCTTTTCTGGGAAGGTGGGCCATATCTCCCGGACAGTGCTTGAACTGCATGCATATTGCAGAAACTGACGATCACCAACCCCGTAGTGCGTTCCCATATCCACCAGATTCATTAATATACCATTCATATATAGATCTACCGCCGTCCCACAACCCCCCGCTATCCAACCCTCAACATTTATGGATTTGCGGATATCCAGGAAAGGATGTAACCACTAAAGCGGGAGAAGCGGGTCGTATGGCGCTCTCTTGATAACTTTCAGAACTGCCAGGTCCCATGCTCGTGCCACAGTGACGACGCAAAAAGGAGTGTCCATTGGCAGATGCCTGCCGCACATCCGCAAATGAGGGATCTGGGTGGTACCAGCGGACCCCGAAAGCAAGTTTTTTTCCCAGTTAGGTTCAGTATCACACCACTTTGCCCCATATTGTGAGAGACCTGCCAGATAATACAATTGCAGATTGGGGAGCCCTAGTCCGCCCTCTCCTAGATCTACCTTCAGCACCTCCAGGCGCACCCTGCATCTCTTGCCCGCCCATACCAAGTCCACTAATAACTTATCTATTCATTTAAACATCTCTGATGGCAGTGTACAAAAGGAGTTCTGCATTGAGTTGAGGCGATAGGGCAGGAGGACCATTTTACTCAGGGCCACCCTACCCATTACCGACAGGGGCAGCATGATCCAGAATTGGATTGAACACCCTAGGCCCCCCAGTATTCTCCCCATATGAGTACATATTGGATGTAGCTGTCATGAGTAATCTGGAGCCCAAGATACCGAAAGCTGTGTATTTCCCATGGCATTCCCACAGCTTTCTCCTGATGCCATATGTTTTACCTAGGCTCTCCCTTCTGATGACTACCTGCAGAGTCTCCCATTCCATCCTGGTGAACTCGCCGTACCCCAGTTGGAATTGAAAAAGCCCTGAAGCAGGTCCTGCATATCTATGGCATATGCGGGGTCTCCTAGAGACTCGGGTCTGAACCTCCACAAAGGAATAGCAGGACGCCGTCCCCGCATCTCCCACTCCAAGAGTAGAGAAGCGTGGTCAGAAAGAAACCGTCCCTGATAAGATGCTTTTACAATATCAAGAACTCCCTCACCTGCAAGAAGGAATCTATCTAATCTGCTGTGTGTACCATGCATTGGGGAGTAACAGGAATACTCCTGCATTGTGGGTTGCAGCTCCTGCCACACATCTACCAACTGAAGCCGGTGCTTAACCTCCCGTAGTCCAGCCACCATACGAGGTTTCGTGCCTACTTACCTTGGATACCTATCCAAATGCCCATCTAATACACAATTGAAATCACCCGCCCAAATAATCGGGGATCCCACGTATGGAAGTAGCTCACTCTCCAAGGTACCAAAGAACTCTCCATCATCTATACTGGGGGCATAGGTATTCATCAGGCACACTTCACGACCACCCAGCAGACCATGCAACAGTATGTTGCATCCCTCCACGTCAGACGACTGCCCTCTCAATTGGAGGGGAGCTCCCGGGGCCACCCATATCGATACCCCTCTAGCGTAAGATGCATAGGTAGTGGAGTACAACTATCCCCACCATTTTTTACCAAGCTTTTGGGCTTCCGCATCCATGAGGTGTCTCTCTTGGAGAAAGACAATGCTTACTCTCATCTGTCTAAGTTAGGTGTATGTCCGGTTTCTCTTTCCAAAGGAAGTAAGACCCCTTACATTCCAAGACAGCATTCGAACTACATCAGCCATTGCATATCAACTCCCCACATATCCACCTTCCCCCTCGGCCACCATCCTCCCCGCCTGCCCACCCCAGCCAACCCTCACATCTCCATAGAATTTATTGCTGCTGCATTCAACATAAAAGCACTGTGTTTTAAGTAGTGTAGAACCTTGTCCCTCCCACCACGGGTAAACACTCCTCAACATAACTAGTGCCTGCCCATAAATTTAAACTAGCTCCCCCCCACCGGTAAACACAGCTGTGCCAATCAAATGCTGGAGTGCAGTGGGAAGTGCCACGGACATTAACTTAAGAAAATCGCTAAGGAGTCAGACGGTTAAGTGAAGATAACCCAGTCACCGTCCCACTCCTGTGTGTCCTAATGTCCCACCCTCCCCAACAGTGAGTGTGTGCGCACAACAGTTACTCAATATTAACAGATGACCAATTGGTCTGTAATAGTAAATGTAAAACAATATGCCAGTCAAAAAAATGACTGGTATGGAATATTGAAATGGAGCGTGTTTGTGTTCCCCTAGAAGCAGCCGCTTCATGCAACTCTCACAATGTCATTAATTACATAGCTGAAAATCCTGCAACACTGTTAAAAAAAAATAGACATGTAACTAAGCAAACACAGAGTCTCGCTTTGCGGGTGTGCATGTCCCCAATGGTCACATTAAGCCGCTGCCAGTTCAATCACCCCGTTCGAGGCAGGGTTTTGTCTCTTAACAATTGTCGATGGTGCGGACTCTTACCCACAACCCTGAGACACCACATCTTCGCTCCTTTCAGACCTCTGCAGCGTCCAATGGCGAGCCTCAAGTCTCCTCCTGCATCACCGAGCTGGCACCAGATGATGCCGCTGATGTAGCTGTCTCGAACCAGCGCCCTGGCCTCCGCTCTCTCCTGCTGTTGAGATTCCAAGGAGATAGTGCCATCAGTCCTCACTATCACTCTTGCGCGTGATCGAGTCCTCCTTCTCCATCTGCTCCACTTCCTTTACTGTGTTCCCAATGTCACCTGGTTCCTTGTCGTGTCTCGTCTCCGCACCTCGGACACCGCTTGTATTAAGTCTCTGCTCCTTATCTCCTGCCAATCCCACGTCTCGGCCGGCGTCTTGAAGAAGAAAGTCCGGCCATCATGAATCACCTTCAACTTGGCGGGATATAGCAGCATATATTGTTGTCCCATGGGCGACATTTTTTGCTTGACAGCTCGAAACAATTGTCTCTGCAGCTGTACAGCTCTGGAGTAGTCTGGGAAAATTCGAATGGTGGCATTGCCGAACTTTGGGTCTCCCTGCTTCTGGACTGTTTGCAGTATTTCATCCCTGTCTACGTAGTTCAGAAATTTGGCAAATGATCGTTCGGGGGGGAGCCCCAAGCTGTGGCCACATATTTGGATGGTGACAGTTCGCTCCAGATACCAGAAGGATTATGTGCACATTACTCTGTATACCAACCTCAGTCATCATATTCAGTGTGTTGCTCACCCGTTCCCAGAAGCCTCGTATCTTAAGGCATATCCAGGGGGTGTGGTAAAATTCCACCGCAAGGCCACAGCCTCTGGAGCACATGTCCTTGGGAACTCGTCTGAATGATTTCCCAAAACTTGATTTCCCAATTTTAACCCCCAGAGGGACTTCTGAGATGAGCTACAAAAACATGCTGGACAGAATGCCAGCCCAATTGCTTTTTTGTAATTTTCAAATTTGTTGTACATTGGTTCATTATGTTCTTTGTAGTTTTAAATTGGAAATTTATAAACACCTGGGTGGGCAACCACCCAAAGTCTACAGATGTCTGATTGAACATGGAAGCTGATTGTCTGTTCTGAGCAAACGGGGTGATGGGTATGGTCGAAGGCCACACCCTGTGCCTAAAGTGGATGGTCAAAGGTAGAGGCTTTATGAACTGAAGGACTGGGCACAGTGCTTGGTCAAAGGTGACACCCTCCACTCAGAGCCTACTGCTCACATCTGAAAGTCCGACACAGAACAGCAGAGACAGGGAGCGGGGGGAAGAATGATACAGAACATGACCGAAGGCCACACCCTGCACTTAGAGCCTGATGGGCAAAAACAAAGGCCTTGCCCCATGATCTAAGGGGGTCAGGGGGTGGGGAGAAAGGGGGAAAGGGACTGAGCATAGGATGTGGCTGAAGGACATGCCCTATATTCAAAGCATTCTTGGCACTGTCTATGAGCTTTATTACGAGTCTGGCGGTCCATGGACCACCAGACATGTGGGGGCGCGGTGGTGGAGGTATTCCGACTGCCCCATTATCACCAAGGTGGTCAGGCCGCCCTGGGACCACCGCAACCACCAAGGATCAGAGATCCCTGGTTGTGACGCAGCAGTCTTGAAGCCGTAATATGCTTGGCGCACCCGCTGTGGTCCCGCCAAGCATATTACGAGTTTCCTCACCACCACACTTTTCATGGCGGTGCAACCTCTACAAAAAATGTGGCGGTAAGGAAACAAACGGGGCCCTACAGGGCCCCCTGGTGCCTCACGCCATGTGGATGCACATAAGGGGACACAACATGTGCCCCCCCTGTGTGCACGCACACCAGTACCTGCGCGGCTTGTACTGCCTTTGACGTTCCAATTGCGGTGCCTATTTCTTAGGTGCCGCCCTGGGAATGCCAAAGAACCGCCCGCCAGACAGGAGAAAACTCTTAATCTGGCGGGCGGTTCAAACATGGGTTTGTCAGTGTGTGAGCGGTGCAGACCCGCTCCTGCACCGCCAAACTCATAATAAGGCCCTAAGACTATGCCGTGCAGACTAAGGGCCTTATTTTGACTTTGCCGGCGTGGGAGAGGGGCTGCCACGCCTTTGCCCCGCTCCCACACCGCCAAAGCCAAAATAGACCTCCCGCCAGATTACTATGTTTTTTGTATCTGGAAGGCGGTTCTTTGGTGGTCCCACTGCGGTGCCTATGAAAAAGGCACCGCAATGGGAACGTCAAAGGCAGTTCCTGCAGGGCATGGACTGCCAAGTCCATGCCCTGCAGGAACTGGAGTGTATGCATACAGGGGGGCACAACTTGTGCCCCTCTGCATGCACCCCATGGCCCTGAGGCACCAGGGTTCCTCACCGCTACAATTTTCATGGCGGGCTCACTGCCATGAAAAGTGTGGCAGTGAGGAAACTAGTAATATACTTGGCGGTGCCGCAGTGGCACCGCCAGTATATTACTAGCCTCACACCGCTGCGAGACCGCCAGGGATCGCAGATCCTTGAAGGTAGCAGTGCTTCTGTGGCTATCCAGCCGCCATACTCAGAATATGGCAGATGGACCGCCACCACGACTACGGCGGTCAAATGGACAAGTCTTATAGTGCTATTATATTTAACAGGACTTGTACCACAGAGGTATCTGTAGTTGCTGCACATGGCAATGACGCAACACTTGTATGACTGACATTTGAAATAAATAAAATAATAATACTATAAAAAAAAACTTAGAGCCTGATTTGGAGTTTGGCAGACGGGTTACTCCGTCACATGGAGACAGAAGTCAATAGGATATAACTCTAAATCCAGGCCCTTGGTAACTTCACACACCACAACTACAGACTGACAGTACTGCACCCCGAAGCACTATGTCAGCTGCTACTCCTCCATCCTTTACCGGAACCCTACTCCTTTCCATCCTTTACCAGAACAACACCCCCCAACTCCGAGAAGACCTTAAGAAAGAGATGACATGGCTGCCATAGTGCAGTTAAACATAACATCTGTGTGTGCGTTATTTTATTTCAGAATGGGTATGTAAACATATATGAATAACGTGTGTACCCCGAGTGAAGTGTTCACGAAGCGTGCCAATATTTTAATATGTAAAGGTTATATTTGTGCACATTTCTACAGGTAATTTATGTTAAATTACCTATCCGTATTTCAGAAGATTGAAAACCTTAGTGAACTTCGGTGGTTTATTTTTGTGTTCTGTGTGTTTTGTTGCTGTATTTGTTAGAGGTAGATGTCATTATTTTAGTTATTCATTTATTTTTGCATAACATTGCGTGCAAAAATGCACTTTACTTTGTTATTTATGAAATTGTGCATTTATGTTTGTGGTCTGTGCACAGTGCAGTTTTGCTTTGTTGTAGCAACAACGATTTTGTGTACATGAAGACAAAAGGTGCCTGAACTATGCTTAGGGAATGCCAAAGAGTGACAATAAACGACATGCCGAAATCTAAAACTAAACTCCAAATCACAGCCGTGAATAGGAGTGTACGGAAGTGCCCAGCCAGCTGCTTGTTACTGGCTAAGGTGCCCCAATACCACAGGCACCCCCTTGTCCAAACCAAAATAAACCACTTCTCCCTCACCACCCTCCCCGTACAATGTCAAGCCCCGATAGAAACCGTCATTTCTATAGGTATGCGGAATCAGGCTTCCTACCGCCACTCACGAGGAACTGGTGTAAATACGTTGGAAGGATGAACGTCCAAATCAGACTCGCTGGAAATGTAACCTCAATGCTCGGTTGCTGGTTACACACCGCTCTCCACAGTAAGCGCATTAACCCACTGAGCTATCTGTCCCAATACCGAGCCCTGCCCTTACCTTTGTTATTGGCTTATGAAGAAGGAGAGGCTGTGAGCGCTGTAGAAATTCGAACATTCATGGGTTACACAGAGGCCTCCATTACTGGTGCAGTAACCCACTAGGCTACCTTGCTTCCTACTCCGCCTTACCCTTTCCATCCGAAGCAAGACCAACGCCTCCCCTGCGCGCCACCTGTTCTTGATTAATATTAATTATGTCCCGGCGGGTCCAGCGTTGTCACAGTGCCCGGTACCCTGGTGGCTCCTGTGGACAGCACCAGACTCGTGCTGCCACTCTCTACCAGGCTGTGTTTACAGACGCCCTGTTGCTAAGCGATGCGTCAGAGCCGCCGTGTCAGTCGCTTACTTGGTTACTCGCGCGCTCTCTCATTCTCTTCTCCGCTCTAGCTCTCTGTGACTTTTTTGGAAGGAATTCGGCGTGCAGCTCGTGAAAACATTTCCATTATCCCTACGCCCGTTGTGGCACTGGCTCGTGATCTTTGAACGTGCTGGCACTGGATTTTGAATATGAGAAAGCCTAGCAAGCAAACCCAACCTGTTTCGGGACGGCTCCCCCCCTACAAAAAACATTTGGAAAAATGGTTTCAAATGGCGCTTTGTAATTAGATCAATTACAAACCATATGCAACTACCATAATTTTGCCATTCATGCGGCCCATATATCATGAGTGTTCAAAATGCCAAATGTCAAAAATTCATATAGTATGCCAGGGTAAGCATTTTCTCATGTTGCCTCCCTTCTCCCCATATGCATGGTTGTGCTCCCTTTGGCCAAAAATTACCTCCAATAAGCCAGCACCAGCATTTTGCCATTGGTGCTCCCATTTTCCAAGAACATGTCTCCAATATGCCAGGGCCTGCATTTTGCCATGGGTGCCATCGCTTACATCCCCTACTTTCAATAGGTGGCCATAGGCATCTCCATAAGGCACGAATTACCTTAAGTATGTCACGGCCAGCGGCAGACTCACAAGCATAGCACACACTCACAGACACACTCTTGCTCACTCACAACCACTCACTCCCCCCTCATTCATTCTAACTCACATTCACAGTCACTCACCCTAACTCTGTCATCCAGCTATTACTCACTACCACTCACTCACACAAATATATTGACACCCTAACACACACACACTCGCTTTCTCTCATTGGCTCTCACTCTCACTTGCTCACAGTCTCAAAGGCACTCACGCACATTTTCACACCTTCACACTGCCTCTCCCTTACTCCTCCTTGATCAGTCATTCTAAGCCACTCATATTCATACTAACTCACTCACTCTCTCTTCCCTTCTTACTTCTTATACTTATTCCAGTGGCAGTTCCTCCGCAATGGCGGAGGAGCGTCGCCCCACTGGCTCAAAGCCAGCAGCTGAAAAATAAAACGATATTTTATTATCGTTTTATTTTTCAGCTCCTGGTTGAGCCAGCATGTGTAGGGAGGGCAATGGCGGCTGGTGAGATTTGAAAGTTGTGGTGCGTAAGATTTGTGGTGGAGCACACCGCGGCGAGCGAGCGCGCCTGAACGATCAAAAGAGGGTTCGGGGGGGTTCTCCCCACCCCCCCCCCCCCCCGAGAAAATTTTGAAAAATTAGTGGGAAAATGGTGCATTTTCAAGCAAATTTGAGAACACATGCACTTTACTCTTCACAGTCAAAAACGAGGTGAGGGTTGGCCTAAACTAATTAATAATTAGTCTAGGCCAACGCTCACCTCCTTTTTGACTGTGAAGAGTAAAGTGCATGTGGTTATGTAGATGGTTTGAGTCAATACTTCAGTTACAGAAGCACATGCAAGGCAGGCAAATGCTGCCATTTCATTTCTTTCCAAGTCTGATTTGCATGATGTCCAATACCCTTGCAGCTCTAATCATTGCACTCAGTCCTTTTCAGAGACCTGAAAATGTAAATTCTCTGTTTTGTTAGCGCAACTGTCAACTTTTAACTTCCAAAAATGTCTGAAAATAATATGGCGATCTCACATACACTGTCCACATATTAGTTTTCAAGTTTTCACACATTCAAAATAATAATTTTCAAAGCCCCACGCCTCGAAAGGGTTTGTGCTTTCATTTTTACATACAATCAGGGTTGGTTTGTATGTAACACAGCAACCTTCCACCATAAAATGGTGCAGAATTACAGTAACATTATCCTATAAAACATAGCAGGCAGTATATGTAGGTAGTATTGTTTGTAGTCACTCATTCATTGAAATCACTCCTAACAAATGAAGCACTGAAACTTCGACCGATAGTCATGCAAAATAAGAGATGTTGTTGAAAAATGACAGTCACAGGTTTCAACCCATATCTAGTGGGACAGTAACAGTAATCCTTCGCCCACTACTGTTCATGCCTTAAGGCCGACTTTTTACCACACACTTTCCACACGCCTGAGCGGGCCAGAGGAACTGAACAGAGGGAGAACTTCCATAAAACTCACCTTAAGTAGTGGCTGTGCGTATGTGCGTCCGTGTGTTTCTGAGTGTGTGTATGGCTTTGTGCGTGTGTATGTGTGCATGTGGCTGTGTGTGCACGACGAATCCTTCTTTTAATTAAATTAAAATAAAACTTACCTTTTCCAGGCCGCCTCAGCCGCTGCATCCCTTGGTAATATCGGAGATGGTGTCATCATTATACGCCGAAGAAACCAGGCCCTTTTTAGCACCAAAGGGGCGTAGTGATTTTACCAGTGGAACTAGTGAGGGAGCCCTTGCATTGAACCAGGTGCTGCTTGCACTTGCAGGGCCCTGCTTCTGTGGTTCATGTGTCCTTGAACAGCTGGGCCAGGGTCGCTGAAGGACACTTACCCGAGGCCCCCCCAGACCGGCCATGGTGGTTCTGACACGGCCACAGGAGCTCAGGCCTTGACATTGCTCGATGGGAGGGGGAGGAATGCGTAATTTGTTCTGGCCCTGAAAGTCCCAGGTAAGTGATTACGCTTCAGGCACGCGTGAAGTGACTCTGGGAGCAGTGCAACGGGACACACCTGGGCGAAGTTGCCAAACCTCTCTACAGATTATGAGCACATAGCTGCGGCTGGGTAGAGTTCACTTCTTTTTCTTTTTTTTCGTAAATGGAAGTTAATGACCTGCGAAGAAAGGCTCGGAAAGCCCAGACGAGTTCACTGTGCGTGTGTGGGCCAGGAGCCCCGGAGCAGGAAGGGAGAGCTCGTATTGGCCCTCGGAACAGAACACCTCGACAACGTACCAAGATCCTGTGGCATCACTGCATCCTAGTAACCATTGCTATGGTGACCGATGCAGTAGCTTCTATGAGTGTTCTAGATCTGATGTGGGTCAGTTAGATTGTATGCTGGTTACAGAGTAGATGTACTCTGCTTGCTCCTGATTAAACCTTTTAACCTGCATATCGGCGTGGAGTATTCATTACATTTTGGCGACTGAAGATGGGATACACCGTCAAGGAACCTACAAGACTGCCACCTCACTGAAATTCCTTCAGAAGATTACGAGCAACCCTACTTGGAGCAAGCAGAGTGAAAGATTGCTCATGGTCCACCTCGCAACAAAACCGGACAGGTCTACACGTTAATTTTCCCATCGGGAAGAAAGTAGGAAATCAAGAAGAAAATAAGGAACCTGCAATCCAGCCTTCTACAAGTTTACACAAAGAAAAGAAACGTTTACGCAATCCAAGCGGGTCTACAAGTTTTCACGAAGAAACGGATTGAGCAAAAGATGCGAAGTTACTACAATTCAGCAAAGGTAACTTACTAACGTTATCGTCTCAAAGTTACCGTTAAACGAACATTTCTCGGCCGCATTTTTCGAGCGGCGGTGACGCTGACCTCCATTGTCATCTTTCCATTCCACAGTGGAAGTCCAGCAGAAATCGACGACATTCCGGGAAATCTCCGTCATCACGCCTAGCGTCTGCACTCAGCTCTGTCATCACGCTGGGTCACGCAACGTGACCTTACGTGGCGGCCATTTTGAATATCCTCCCATAGCAACGCAGATCGGAAAAGTCACCGGAACAACCAGGACAACATACGAGTAAACTGCAATCTACTCATTCTTCCCTTAAACACGCTTCGGAACACAACAGGTGACAACATTGGTAACTGTACTATATCCCGTAAATTACCTACTCGACAGTGATATGCACACTAATTACATTAGTGCATATTCATTCAGCATACAATATTGCTAGTTGTCAAATTAACTACTCGATCAGTGATATGCACACTAATTATATTAGTGCATAATTATTCTATATACAATATTGCTAGTTACCACAATATCCTTGTTTCATTAAGAGTCAAATGTACTATTTGTGCCATAATATTACAGTCAGTGTTTTCTAGTGCTGTTTCATGCTGGGATAGCTTTTTACAAAAGTAACTCTCAGTAATTACTTTATGGTATTTAAACATGGCTACACAAGGTTATGGTTTAGTCTCACCTGTTCCTTTCCTCATTCGACCATGTGAACCCATACTAAAATGGTTAGATTGGAAAGAATATTTTCTTAATTACATTTCAGCCTTGGAAGAAGAGAGTGAGGACGAATTTTCTCCTTCCAGGAAAAAGAAAATGTTATTACATAGTTTAGGACCTGAAGGGTCCAGAATTTATTATCAAATGGAAAAGAAAGCAAGATCTGGAGGAAGCTCCAATGTATTTCTGGAAGCCCTTGAAGACCTTGATGCACATTACCAACCCACAGTTTGTGTAGGAATTAGTAGGTATGAATTTTTCCAAAGGAAACAACATAAATCAGAATCTGTTGAAGATTATGTGTCATCTTTGAAAAAATTATCTATTAATTGTGAGTTTGGGAATCTTCATGACAGTTTCATCAGAGACCAACTTGTCATGCATTCCAACAACGCAGCTATTCAAGAAAAACTGTGGGTATGTGGAGATGCTCCTTTGAATGAAATTATAGCCATAGTTAAAAAAGGAGAAATGTCAAAAAGGTGTGCACAAGTGGCACTTAAAAATAATGAAGAGGGTAATGTAGTAAGCAAAGTATCCAGCAACACCAATGAGGTAAAAAAATTTGACAAACGAACCTACAAAGAAGTCAACAGGAAAAACTTTAATGTAAAAGGAATTTTTACGATGAGAAACAATTGACATGTTACAGATGTGGGTACAAAGGTCATAATGCTAATGAAAAATGGTGTCCAGCATTGAAGTCCAGATGTGGGTTTTGTGGTATTATGGGCCACTTTACAAAAGCTTGCAGGAGGAGAATTAACAAAAGCAATAAGAAAGTAGTAGGATGCATTGAAGACAAAAATGAGGTACATGTTAACGACGGGAACTCCTCTAGTGATGATAGTATATTATGCATAAACGATATAAATGATGCTGACAATGTTGTATTAAATGTATGTTCCTCAGGAAAAAAGAAACCAATATGCGAAGTGAATATTGGTGGTGTAAATTTGCAAATAGTACCTGACTCTGGCTCACCGTACACCATCATCCAATGAGAGAGCAAATTTGAAAAAGTCCTTGAACAGGAGTTGAAACCCCCAGATATCCAGCCTGTAACCTTCACTGGTGAAAAGATTCCCATGGTAGGTTATGTGGAGGTCCTATTTATGTTCAAGGACAGAAGTGCCATGTGCAAATTATATGTCGCAGAGAAGGGACCATCTGTCCTAGGATGGATTGATCAAGGAGAACTAGGTATCATCCTCAACCCTAAAATGGAAGACCAGGTTATGCTATTAGAGGAGACAGATACAAAGCTAGGTAGTGACATAGTTACACAATTTCCTAATGTGTTTTCAGGAAAAGTGGGAAAACTGTGTGGTTTTGTTCACAAGATCATACTCAAAGACAATGCTGTACCAGTCTGTCATAAAGCCAGACACATACCGATTAGTATAAAAGAAGGTGTCATGGCTGAATTAGACATTCTGGAAAAAAAAAGGGATAATAGAGCCTGTAGAAAGCGCAGAATGGCTCGCCCCCTTAGTCGTAGCACGCAAACCTGACGGCCGGTTGCGTCTATGCATTGACTTGAGAGATCTGAACAAAAACATCATAATAGACAAATTCCCCTTACCAAGAATTGATGAATTACTTGCACAGACAAATGGAATTAAATGGTTTTCGACAATAGATTTAACATCTGCGTACCACCAAATCCAGCTACACGACAGCAGCAGAGGCCAAACAGCATTTATAACTCCTTTTGGATGTTACCATTTTGTGCGTATGCCTTTCGGCCTCGCCTCTGCTGCTGCTGTGTTCCAAAGATTAATGCACAAATTATTTAAAGGGTTAAAGGGCATAACCTACTTCCAGGATGATATATTAATCATGGGTCGTGACAGGAACGAACATGATGAGAGATTAAAAACTGTTCTTCACATTTTATCAGAAAAAGGATTGACTGCCGAATTAAAGAAATGCAAATTTAGAATGAAGTCAGTAACTTACCTAGGGCATGAGGTATGTGGTGATGGAATTTCTCCTAAAAAGGGATTAGTTGAGGCAATTAAAAAGGCTCCCACACCAAAGTCGAAAGATGACATAAGGTCATTTCTCGGCATGGCAGAATTCTATTCCAAGTTCGTGCAAAATTTCGCGTCTAAGACTTACAACCTAAGACAACTACTTAAGGTAAAACAAGAATTTTTCTGGAATAAGGATCTTGAGGATGACTTTATAAAAATAAAGAGTGACCTTATTTCTGCTTTTCCTCTTCAAGCCTTTAACAATCTTGCACCAAGCATTATCACCACCGATGCAAGTGGTAAGGGTTTGGGTGCAGTACTATCACAAATCAATGACAGAGGTGAAGAAGTAACCATCGCTTTTGCTTCTCGATCACTATCTCCAACAGAAGAAAAATATTCGGTGATAGAAAAAGAAATGCTAGCCACAGTATGGTCTATGGAGAAATTTAGGCAGATTGTGTTTGGGGCAGCAAATTTATTCTTCGTACAGACCATAAACCACTACTTAAAGTCTTGACCTCAGAAGGCATATTCAAAGCCACCCCAAGAATAGCAAAGATGAGTCTGAAACTTTTAGAATTCACCTATGATATTGAACACCTACCTGGAAAAAGGAACCAAGTAGCGGACTACCTCAGTAGATCCCCTTACCGTATGAAACTGTAGAGCAAAATGATTGGGATGACTTCAATGTAGCTGTAGTGTACGACAATTCCAATGCCATTACCAAGGAAGAATGGAACATGGAATATTCACAAGATGAAGTATTAAGAAAAGCAGCATCCTTCATCATCAAAGGATGGCCCAGCAAAAATGAAAGTGATGGTGAACTAAGAGCCATGTGGGAAATACAAAATGAACTTTCCATCGACAATTCTGGTTATATTTGCAGAGGAGAAAGAATCTTTGTTCCTTCAAAATTACGATTCAAAGTCTTAGAATTGAATCATGAAGGTCATCTGGGCATCCTTAAATTAAAAGCCAGGATCAAAATGTTATATTGGTGGCCTGGTATCGACAGAGATACAGAAAAATTTGTCAGAGAGTGTTCTTTTTGCCAAGAATCTGATAAAACTCAAAGAGTGCTCAGACCCCACCCTTGGATCCAGAATTCTTCCAGATCGACCTTGGGAAAATCTCAGTATCGTTTGGTTAGGTCCCATTGATGATGAAGAAGGTCAACACAAGCACATCCTAGTAGTTATTGATGATTACTCAAAATGGCCAGAAATTGAAATCACTGAAAACTTCGACACGAAACAAGTCATAAAATTTTTGGAAAGTGTATTCCTGCGAGAAGGAATACCCAAGAACATTCTAAGTGATAATGGTCCACAATTTTCATCTGAAAAATATCTTAATTTTTTAGAAAGAAATGGGATTTGTGGAAGAAAAACACCTGTATATCATCCAGCAGGAAATGGTATCGTAGAAAGATTCAACAGAGTCATAATGGGCAGTGTACAAGCATCCCTGAGCGCTGGAAAAAATTGGGAGAAATAACTTTTTAGCACACTTTGGGCTTACAGGATTACACCTACAGGTACAGGGTATAGCCCTTTCAGAATTTTAAGAGGGAGAGAACCATTTACCAAAGACAATGTTGCTTGGAACACCATGAAGACGTGTGGTAAATGGTCACCAGCTGTTGTCAGATCTAACTTAAGAAAAATGCATGAAACCTGCAAAGCCCACTTTGATAGTTCACACAACACACGCGACATCAAACTGAAGGAGGGTGATTGGGTAAAAGTGAAACTTCCCTCCAAAGTAAAAAAAGGTCAGAGTAAATACTCATCACCATTGCAAGTGGTCAAGTCATATTCCAAATCTGCTGAGTTGAGTGATGGGAAAATCTGGCATTACAATAGACTATCTATGTGCAATAAATGTATTCACGAGAAAAGAGCTGGAAAACATTCTGGGGCAAACTCAATGAGCTGGATGTGGGATGATGTCACCGATAATACTGTTACTGATCAAAAAAGTCCACATACTCAAACTGTTAGAACTGTTTCCAGTGATGTTGTACAGCCTTCTTGTAGCTCAGGAAAGACGACACGTGTTGGTAGAGAGATAAAACTACCAACGAAATTCAGAAGTTATGCTATGTAATTATTTTTTTTGTTTTTCTCGCAAGGAAGGAGATATCTCTCCACTTAATATCCATTGTATTACTTATAAATTATTTCACTCTTATTTATTGTAAGAAAAGTAATTATCTCCATTTGTATTTATTCTTGTTATTTGATTAAAGAGAGGAGATGTGGCATCACTGCATCCTAGTAACCATTGCTATGGTGACCGATGCAGTAGCTTCTATGAGTGTTCTAGATCTGATGTGGGTCAGTTAGATTGTATGCTGGTTACAGAGTAGATGTACTCTGCTTGCTCCTGATTAAACCTTTTAACCTGCATATCGGCGTGGAGTATTCATTACAGATCCCTGCCCCCTTTGTCTCCTCCTAGTCTTACCTTACTAGTCAGTGTCGATTAAATTAAATACATTAAGCGGCCGGCTAGGTGACGTGACCACGGTGACCCAAGCAGTTGGACCCAAGCACGAGCGAGTAGGCATCACTGGCAGCACTCACGAACACGAGGTGTCTGTGTGGCGCGGTGTGCTCTGACGTGAGGTCACGGGCCAGTCACGCTTTCGCCTGCAGCGTACAAATGGCCAATCACTGTCTGCATGGCTTCATAAGCCATGACAGTGATTGGACCAGCTTGGTTACACAGTGCCCACGCTCAATGCCCAAAGCTCAGGACTGCGAGCCAATCCTGGCGCTGCTCCAGCAGCGCCAGGATAAAATGATTGGTTTGAGCAGGGGATACTCCCCGCTCATTAGGAGACTGGGGGCTGCGGCATGAAACCCTCGGTCTCCTAATGTGCAGCCTAGAGTGCGCATGTTCGGGCTGATCGGAAAAATGATCAGCCCAAAACCGAACATGCGCACTCTCAAGTTGCTGCTGCGCTACACCTCCACCACCACTGACCCTTGCAGCATGTTGTTGCTTGTTGTGCCTGCAGTGCGTGCCCGGGTGCCCCACCCCATTCAGAGGCTGAGCCAGCCATTGCGCGTTTGTTGTCGCCTGACTGCCTCAGGCATGGGCGTGGCCCGGTGACCCGACGGCCGGATTATTATTATTCGAATTTGAGTGGCAGTGGCCCTGGAGTAAGTTAAATTAACTTACATTGTTTAAGTTAATTTAGTCACACAGCGGCGCCGATTGTGTAGTGGGGCAACGCCCCAGCGCCCTAATGGACGCACCGCCGCTGAGGGAGGGGCGGGCCGGGCCATGGCAGATGGGGCGGAGTGATGTGCACTGCTAAGCGCACATGTCGGTTTGGCCTGCCATCTTAGGCCGGCCAAACAGACATAAATGCTGGCCGTTTCCGGCGCGCCTGATTACCATCGAAAAAGGCGTCAGCCGAAATGCGTCTGGTTACTGTGAGTCTGTGAATAAACCTTTGGACTCGCCCCTGTGAGTGCTCTTCTTTTGCGTTCAGAGAAATGCGAAGTTGGGAGCATGTATATATATGCATATATATCACACAACGAAATATCCGGGAAGTCCTGAATAAATCAAGCGGCACACCACAAGGACAGCACAAGAGTTTATTGTGCATACAACGACGCGTTTCGGCGAAGCCTTTTTCTAGTTGTGTGACCTGCGCCCAATTACCCATAGAAATACGGGTTGCAGTGCATAAACATAGAAAAAATATTCATTACAATTTCTAATGTGATGGAAAACGAACATTATTAATTCATAATACTGTGCAAAGCGATGCAAAACTACAATTAAATTTAAATAAAACATACAAGGCATGCTGATGACTACCGATTTAAAAATAGAGTTTTGCCCGCTCTCTCAATGTTTACCAGACATAGAGGACAGACTATACTGTCAGCATCTCTTGTCGGTGTTGCCTTCTATTCTTTAAAATGAAGGCAGATAAACTGCAAATAAGCGTTGCCCATCCTGCGCAATTCATATCATAATTACCCACATAAAGACATACATATCCTTGTGATTGGTACGCATGGGGCAGCTGTTTCCTGGGTAATGTACCCTAATACAACATTATATCATATAGGCAAAAATAAAACAATCACATTACGACTGATGTACTCCTAACAGATACATTTCATTAGAAAATCAGAGCCCTCATTCTATCCGAGCCTAATTAATCCAACCAAATCACGGGTACTGTACCCCACAAAATTTCATCTCATAAGTGAACAAGTACGGGCATTATTGGGCGCAAAGAAACTTCCATCACATTCAAAGACAAAAACAACAGGAATCCATATCTACGGGTTCAAGCTCTGACCTCAGCTCTGACACTGAAGCGAGAAGTGTCCCTTTAGGAGTACGTCCACTGACTTTCCTCCACGAATTTCAGATCCTAAAACAGAAAAAGGATGAAGAGGAGAAACCACAGGAGAAAACAAGAGGAAGAGGAAAAGGTCCCAAAAGAGGAAGAGGCGCAAGAACAAACAAAGATTCAGAGTGAAGAATAGACGAGGTGGAAGGACTATCCCCCCCACCCATCCAACTTCGGTCGCCATTATTTCTAAGAAATCAGTACTGAATCTATCATCTAGATCCCTCACAGAGGAGGAGGAGTCCCTGCTACAATTAGGTCTATCCTTTTGCCCTTCACATAATATGGATTTTGTCACCACACGTATCGACCTTTTCCTGTATATTGAAATTGATGAAGATTTTCAAAATGGCCATTGGATCAAAAAATACAAGGTCTAATTATACTGGACTAGATGAGACATCCGATCTGTGTATCGGAGATGTGGATTTACTCTTAGATTTAAGTAAAATGGAGGAAAATTTGGCAGATCTAACTGAAAATGAAAAAGAAAAATGCTTATCGAATTGGGATTTAGACCTGATGCTTCCTGTAAAAGTGGATTCAAACCGAAATCTAATTTTAACCCCAATGTCCCATATGATAACATCGAAGCCTTTAATGCCATTATGATCCATGAAATAAACAAACTAAAGGATAAACCTCCGGAACCAAGACGAGATAACTTAACCAAATCACAACGAGTAGCTCTCAAGGGATTATCTGAAGATCAAAGTATAATCGTGAAACCATCGGACAAGGGTGGTAATATTGTGGTTATGGATGTCCAACAGTACGATCAAGAGGTCAGAAGACAATTACAGGACACGAAATGTTATGAAGAGATTGGAAGGGATGCCTACACCTTATCCGTTACAAGATATCATGATTTATTGAGAGACTGGTGGGCTAAGTGTCTTTTGGACAGGGATGAGTACCTATTTTTGAAAACAGATAACCCACGTATACCCTGTTTTTATTTATTGCCTAAAGTGCACAAACACTTAACGAGACCGCCAGGTAGGCCCATAGTTTCCTCCAATGGAGGCCTCTTGGAGAACACGTCAATCTTTCTTGATCTGTTTTTAGCACCTTTTGTTGTGAAATTACGGTCCTATTGCAGAGATAGCTCTGATTTCCTTAGACGTATACACGATGTTATGTGGGAGGAATCCTATCACATGATAACGTTAGATGTGTGTTCGCTATATACATCCATAGACCAGCAGCAAGGGGTAGATGCATGTATGTATTTTTTTCGTGAACGACACATTTCATTCTTTGACCACACACAGATGCTGAGGAGCATGATGCTGTATTGTTTGAGGGAGAATATCTTTCTCTGCGAAAAGACTCTATACCGACAAAAATCTGGCACCGCAATGGGCACCTGTTTCGCCCCCAGCCTGGCTAATCTTTTCCTGGGCTGGTGGGAGGAACAGGTGGTTTGGACTGACACCAATGAGAGGTTCACCGAACACATCCCTATCTGGATCAGGTACATTGATGACCTGTTCCTGATATGGGATGGGCCGGTGGACCTAGCACAGGAATTCATTATGGAGTTGGGTAGGAATGAGCTGTATCTAAAATTTACCCACAAGATTAGTTCCACCTATTGCGAGTTTTTGGATGTAGCAGTTACCATAGAAAATGGACAGATTGTGACTAGCCTTTTTCGAAAAGACACTGCTGGCAACACGTTGCTCCACGCAAACAGTAACCATCCTGTCCCTTTACGTAATAGCATCCCGTATGGCGAATTCCTGCGGGCTCGCAGGAATTGTAATACAGAAGAGGCCTTTAAGAAGGAACAACAGGTTATGACCGAGAGGTTCCTTCAGCGTGGATATAAGAACAAGGTTATCATAGCAGCTAGCAATAGAGCCAGTAGTGTCACACAAAATGAAGCTCTTTTTTCAATAGAAAAGAGAAGAGCTAGGTATAACAAGAATACAACAGCGGCGCCTAGATTAATTACCACTTATAACACTCAATCCAACAATTTGAAGCAAGCTATGAAACGCCATTGGGGTCTGGTATTAACTGATCCCGTAATAGGATCGTCTGTGGGCACTACACCTTTAGTGACTTACAGAAAATCAAAATCACTAAAGGACCACCTTGTTCACAGTTACCAAGGCACATCCAGCCCTTCTACTTGGCTAGGAATGCTGAAGGGATTCAGGAAATGCAACTCTTGCAAAGCCTGTAAATTCAGCCACAACAAAGACAGCTATATGTCAGGTAAAGGTAAAACCAAGAAAATCACAAAGCTCATTACCTGCACGAGTGACTTTGTTATTTACGCTTTACAGTGCCCATGCGGCCTGAAGTATATTGGAAGCACAAAGTTGCAATTAAAAACGCGGATTTTACAGCATATGAGAGCTGTCACTAATGTCGATTTGAGCTATCCGGTGGCCAGACATTTCCAAGCGAAACATCAAAGCAATTGCAATCTCTTGGAGTGTTTTGGTATTGACAAAGTTCTGCCACATCCCAGGGGAGGTGATCGTGAAAAACTTCTAAGAGTGACAGAATCGAAGTATATTATTGAGCTCAATACGAAGTGGCCTAATGGGCTCAATTCAGGAGAAGAGCTAGCAACCCATATTGGATATAGATGAGGGGGTGGTCTTATATCCCTTTCTGACTATGCACTTGTATGACTCTGTTCAGCTTTGTCTGATTTTAATTATACTTCACTTTTAATATGGGAGGGAAGTTGCAACATTCTTAGTAGGGATTACAGCCTTGGTAATTTTCGGATATGATATACTGGCATTGGCCTATCATGTCCCCATGGTGGGTTCGGTTAGGCTAGATTGGGCACGGTAACCTGATTCCCTTAGTATTGAATGTTGTCTCTGCCCCTGCCAGTAGAATTCCTGTTCCAGGTTTTGGATTTACCTATTTATTTTTTGTTCACTTAGGTGTATCACATTTACTTAGTACCTGCCCATTGCCTGTTGCATAGTTTAGGAATAATTATGATGAGAGAGTAATTATTTGGATTGTCAAATTTAGAAATTTTCTGTATGCGATTTGCATAATTATGTTTATTTATGAACATAAACGCATGCTCGGCAATTGCCGAAATGATCATGACTATTAGGCCTTGCTCACTCATGAGATGTAATTCCTTGGGTTACATTGCCCATGACGTGGTTGAACTGATTTTGCCAATTGGATGGTATGGGGGCTTTTTCATAAATGTATCTGTTAACAGGACATCGGCCACAATGTGACTATTTTAATAATGCCCGTACTTGTTCACTTATGAGATGACATTTTGTGGGGTACAGTACCCGTGATTTGGTTGGATTAATTAGGCTCGGATAGAATGAGGGCTCTGATTTTCTAATGAAATGTATCTGTTAGGAGTACATCAGTCGTAATGTGATTGTTTTATTTTTGCCTATATGATATAATGTTGTATTAGGGTACATTACCCAGGAAACAGCTGCCCCATGCGTACCAATCACAAGGATATGTATGTCTTTATGTGGGTAATTATGATATGAATTGCGCAGGATGGGCAACGCTTATTTGCAGTTTATCTGCCTTCATTTTAAAGAATAGAAGGCAACACCGACAAGAGATGCTGACAGTATAGTCTGTCCTCTATGTCTGGTAAACATTGAGAGAGCGGGCAAAACTCTATTTTTAAATCGGTAGTCATCAGCATGCCTTGTATGTTTTATTTAAATTTAAATTTAATTGTAGTTTTGCATCGCTTTGCACAGTATTATGAATTAATAATGTTCGTTTTCCATCACATTAGAAATTGTAATGAATATTTTTTCTATGTTTATGCACAGCAACCCGTATTTCTATGGGTAATTGGGCGCAGGTCACACAACTAGAAAAAGGCTTCGCCGAAACGCGTCGTTGTATGCACAATAAACTCTTGTGCTGTCCTTGTGGTGTGCCGCTTGATTTATTCAGGACTTCCCGGATATTTCGTTGTGTGGTAATTTTAGCGGGTGTCATTACCGCTGCTGGCACCGACGTCGAGAGGAGGAGGAAAGGCATTGATGACAAACTGTTCATATATATATATATATATATATATATATATATATATATATATATATATATATATATATATATATATATATCCTTCTTTTTGCTAACATTCGATTTGTTGGCTTTAGGACTGTGACTTTACAACTGCTATTGAGTGTTAAACGCTTGTGCTCACTCCTTAAAACATGGTACAGTTGGCCTAAATGTGATTGGCACATTTTCTTTACTCATAAGTCCCTAGTAAAGTGATATATGTAGCCAGGGCCTGTAAATTAAATGCTACTAGTAGGCCTGCAGCACTTATTGTGCCACCCACTTACGTAGCTCTTAAAAACATGTTTCAGGCCTGCCATTGCAACCTGCAGTGCGGTTTTAAACTGCCAATTCAACCTGGCAAAATAAACCTTTTGCCATGCCTAAACCTCTTGTTTTTAATATATATAGGTCATCCCTAGAGTAGGCCCTAAACAGCCCATAGGGCAGGGCGCATTGTATTTATAAAGTTGGGCATGTACTTTTAAGATTTACATCCCCTGGTAGTAAAAACCTCAAAAATTCGTTATTCACTACTGTGAGGCCTACCTGTCCCTTAGGATAACATTGGGCTACCTTATTACATTTAATAAGTGCTAACGTTTGATTGGGAGCAGGTAGAAATGTCCTGTTTGGACTCAAATTTATTGTAATTTGAGAGAGTCATCCCGCCAGCATGGGGGGTGGGGTTGAAGCTGTTCCTTGCCCCAGTTACATTTCAAAGGAGCTACCTCAGCATACTCACAAAGAACCTGAGATTAGACGTTTGTCACACTGGACATCTTGGGACCTGGACAGGGAGGAAGAAAATTCCAGAACCATCGGGGGTGGGGACTCCAGAACTTTCTTCTACTTCAAACTGGCACCAGATATAAATAGTGGACCCTAAGACCAACTCTTCAGTACACTCCTGGACCTACAGAAGGACTGTCTTGTACTCCAAAGGACTGCCCTGCTGCTTGAGGCCTGTCTTGTTTTCAGAGAACTGCCATGCTGCCACCAGAGAACTGCCATGCTGCTTGAGGCCTGCTTTTTTCTTCAGAGGACTGCCCTGCTGCTTGAGGCCAGCTTTGGTGCTTATAGGAAAGCGGGTCCTCTTCTCGAACCCAGGACTAACAGAGTGACTCCAAAGGTCAGAGACCTGACCTCCTATTCTGAGCTAGAGGGATCCAAGATCCAGAGGCCTCCCTGCAACTGCCCAGCAGACCTTCTGCAACTGGAACTCCCTGAATCTTAAACTGGACCTGCCTGAGCCTGCTGGATTGAGTTCCTGATACCCACAAGGTGCCTCCTCAGGTCCGGGACCCTTGGCTGCTATCAGTTGCGCTTCTCCGGTGAAAACCTGAAGTTTTGAACTCTGCATGCCTGACTTTGAGAAAGTAACTTTCTCAGCTGGACTAACCTGGTCTCTGTATCCGGCCCGCACTCTATTGCGATCGGCCTGAACTTGTGACTTTCTCCCGGTCTAACGCAACCAGATACCCACAGTTAGCTCTTTCTGCTTCTTGGCGCTATTTTTACTTAAACCTTTAAAATTGCATATCTTTGGTTCTACTGATTGGATTTTTGACATTTTGATCTCCTTCTATTTATTACATTTCCTTCTATTTTTCTACATTGCTGTGGATATCTTGTGTTTTCACTTTATTTCTGTTTGTGTTCTGCATAAATACTTAACACATTGCCTCTATGTTAAGCTTAACTACTTTTGTACCAAGCTACCAAAGGGTTAAGCACAGGTTAATTTAGTAACTTTTGTGGTTCACCCTAACAAGGATTGTGGTTGTTGCTTGAGATGGGCCCCCCCCCTCATCCCCTCTATCAAAAAATAAACAATAAACATATATGTGTTTAATGTAGATATTCAATATTATATATATATATATATATGTATATATGTATACATATATATATATACTTACACACACACTTTTCAATTCCAATTACTTTATTTGGGTGCAAAAGCATCCATAAAAGTGCACATTCTAAAAATTAAAACATACAATAAAAACACAGTAAATACAATTTAAAATTCAATAACAGCAATCTCGTATCAAAAGGGCACATTGCAATACTGTAAATACTCACACATACATCAAAACAGAGAAAAACAAATGATACATTAATCAAGGTGCATTGTGCTTCAGGCTGCACAGCGATTCTTAGAAAGGAGGCTACATAGTAACATGTCTCATCAGTCAATTGTTGCAAAAAGTTAAAAGCTGGCCTAGGTTGTCTAAAATTCCGGGATTTCATAAAATGAATTACAAATTGTTTATTGTACTTTATATAAAACTTGCAGAAAAAAAGTAAAATGCAACATAGTTTGCCCAGATCTACCATCACATCCACAGGGGCTGGTGTGCACTAAAAATATAATTAGTCGGTAAACTATCTATGTTCCTACTCAAATAAGCTGCAACAGAGGCTTCCAATTTTCCACATTGATTCTAAGGGCCCAGGCTTGATTAAATAGCAACATTTGCACATGCTTTTTGTTTATACTTCTACTAGAGCCAGGCTAAAAAAATGCATGAGGCAGCCCAATCTCTTAAAAGATTTTCTTCACATATGCTAACCATGGGATGGAAAGGCATTTGTCACAAGCAAGACAATCATTAATAATATCTCGTTAAGAGTGCCTCCTCAGTACTCCAAATGGATAGCCACAACGATAAAGGAGCGGAGAGGGCTTTTCTACAAAATCGATTTTTTTTCTACCTGAATTTCTTCACATTTTGCAATGCCTCATATCTCGGCCCCATATGCTACAATAGGAACACATTGATTCTCATAGATCTGTAATAGTGGAAGATGCGCCGCAGGCTATGCATATGATTTAAAAAAGTTAGTTTGTAAATCCAGAGCAGCCATGAACTCAACAAATGCATGCACCAGTAGATGCAGTGCCTGTGGTGTGCGAGTTATCAGCACTGCGTATCCACATATAGTAGTGTGGGAAGCAGGTCACCTTTTATCGAAATAATGTTTGATAAAAAAGGTGAAAGCTCATTAATATATAATATCAACAATAAGGGTGCCAGCACGCAGCCTTGCCGCACACCAAGGGAAACCTTTACTTCATCAGCTAATTCTCCATTTGAGGTAATCGTTATCCTAGCTTTCATGTCCTCGTGCAAATATGCTAGAGAGTACACACACATATATATTCACTGAAAAAACAAAGGATAAAGTGACATACCTAACTATAACGTCACTTTAACCTTTGTTTTTAATTTTTTTAGCTGAGTTTTTTTATCATACTCAGCCAGCTTCCCCACTGCGCGCTGCCTTCGGCTGTGTGCAGTGCAGTTTAGCCGCAGGGCCTGGCCTCTGGACAAGTCCTGCACCCAACACTGCCGCAGGCGGCCAATCCTTGCCACTCACAGCAGAAAGAAGTGTGCAGCGAAGGGCTAGTTGTAGGGCCCGCCCTTCAGCCAAGCCCTGCGTTTATCCCCTTGCGGACACCTATCTCCCACCCCAGACGCCCATCCTCTCACTTGTGCCCAACCTACATTATGTATTATTTATTTTCATTTCTCTTCGGGTATTGAGGTACTCCTGCAGTACGTGCCACTCAAGCATCAACTCCATGGTGCCATGGTACTGTGAAAACTTCCCCGGTGAAGCATGGAAGATAACGTAGCACCATGGAGGTGAAGCTTGAGCAGAGACTCCCGCTGGAGTAGTACAGTTCTTCACAGGAAGGCCGTGCTGAGCCCTGTGGGAGTACAATGGTACCCGCAACACAATTTTGTTTTAAAATTTTGATTCTAGGTGTTCCCTTTGGGTTCTACCCCACAAGTGGCTATGGGTCAGGGTATCTCTACCCTGTCCCCATATACCACATTTTAAAACATTTTCAGGACACAGGGAACGAGTCCCATAGTCTTTTAATGGCAGCTGGAACATTTACTTCTGAATTGCAGCCAACTAATCAGGTCGCTCTGTACCATGGGACCAGGACTAGTCCAGCGGTACCAAAATGGCCGACAAGAGAAAAAGCTTCCTCGGCTAATCACGAGGCCCATGTTTCTTTAATTTTATTACCACATACGTAAACCATACTAACCTTCAAGATATGCCTAACTTTTTATCCCCTTCATGCCCTCCTGGGCACCTCTTCAGATGCAATTTTCTAAAAAACGGCTGAACGGATTCACACCAAATCACAAAAAAGCATGTATACTGCCAAATTTGGTATAATTCCGTTCAGCTGTTTTTTCGTATAAGAGAGCAAAGTTTCCTATAGGAGTTAACATGGGAAATCAATGTCTTGGGCCCCCCATTTTTCCTGCAACCCGCTTGTTGGATCAGCTCAACATTTTCCATGAAGGAGGCAAGGTGAATGAACTTTGTTTTTGGGAAGTTTTGTGCAAATTCATCAAATGGTGCCAATGCTATTAACGAAGCAAAAAACGCTCTTCTTATAGAAACTATGACCTAAATATAACTCGCCCCATAACTTTTAAAACGCCTTACTACCCCATACCCTTTCTTAATCCTGAACCCTAAAACCTGGCACTAACCTCTTCCGTTACTCATCCACAAATCCTAAAAAACGTAAAAACCCTTACCACCGTTTGCCCTTACTCGCCACTAAACCTTAAAAACCCCTTAATACTGCATACCCTAACCCAACCCTGAACGCTAAAATCCCATTGCTAACTCCACTCCTTTACCCATCTGTGAATCCTAAAAACCTTTTAAAATCCTTAAAACCCAGTACTTTTATACATCCCTGAGCCCTTACACCCCTTGCTTCCCCATACCTATACCCAATGCTGAACCCTAAAAATGTATTACTAACCCCTTCCCTTGTACATCCTGCACCATAAATATCTTAACCCATCCCCTTACCTGTACCATAAACAATGCTTACCAACCTTTACCCTTACCTAGCCCTGAAGACTACAAATCCATTACTAACCTCTTCCATGGCCCATACCTAAACCATAAAAACCTTAAGCAAAACCCTTAGAACCCCATACCTGTACCTGAACCCTAGCAAACCTTCACCAAGCCATACCCTTACCCAACCCTAACCCCTTCACTTACCCAAACTCAAACCCTAAAAACCATGATAACCCTTATAGCCCTGTACCCTTACCCATCCCTTAACTATAAAAAAAACTTCCCAACCCATACCCCTACTCATCTCTGTATTGTTAAAATTACCTACATCCATTTATTCCCCTTAGTTCCCTTTAATTAATAAGTTTAAACACCTGTGTTGTAATAGTTCTGCATTGTAAAGTACTGGAAAAGGGCCCTCGCTGCACTTACCCGCATTCTAATGTCTTGCTTTGTAATGTCCATTGTGGTAAAGGCTACGTTGTAAACGTTACATAGCCAGTGTTTGTCCGAGTACCTGTACTGACCTTTTATAGTGCCATGACCCAAAAGGCCCACCCACAACCCAAACATATGTCTTAACTTAATTTCCAGGATCTTGTTCTCCATGTTTACCGAGCCTGACCTTTTCCAAGTGTAAAAGAAGGTTTAAACTCTGCCTGTCTGGGTAAAGGCACAGGATTAGCTAGATCTTTCCTACTAATCCTGAAAGCTTTAGACTCTTGTGGAGTGGATGTTCTTTCTATACCTTAGCCTCTTCCTAATCTACTCTATGCCTTTTATTCTATTCCTCATTTCCCTCAACTTCCTCTTCAAATTCATAAAGAGGAAACAGAAGTAATAGACGTTCTTCCTTTCTGGCCTTGCAGATCCTGGTTTCCTATCCTTTAGTCTATGTCTCAATCTCGACCCTGGAGGATTCTGCAGGTTCTTTTTCCTCTTCAATCTCTGGGGTGATTTTCTCTTCATCTGTTTTCTGTGGGTCTGGAAATTGAGAGAGTTGGGTTGTAAAATATTGGCCTTCCTGAACACCTGGCTGAAGCCATTCACAGATTTAAGCGTCCCTCTCCCTTCAAAGTTTATCCAAGACATTGGGTAAATTTCCAAGGTTGGTGTCTTTTTCTAAATCTGTATTTCCTGTTCAGTGTGATTTGCCCTCTGTAATGGTTGTAGAAGAAACTAGCAGTTTTCACATTGAAAGTTCAATGGGCAGCAATTGGAGCTTTTCAAGAACCTTGGCAGGCCTTGAAGTCCTTTCATCCAGATTCCTCACGGGCTTTTCTAAGGCTAGACCTTTTATTCACCTTGGAACCTACTTCTACTTTTAAAATCAGTCCAGAAATGTCTCTTTGGGCCACTCATGACTGCCGGTCAGAAGTTCTTAACCACAAATACAGTTCTTCTTGTGGCTATATTTTCTGCTTGTAGAATCAGAGAATATGGAGCTCTTTTGTGTAGACCTCCTTTTCTCAGGATTTTGGAGGATGCTGTCATTTTGAAACCTGACCTTCATATTTTATCGAAGGTTGCACCTATCCCTAATAAAGATCAGGAGACTGTGTTATCTTTTATTTCTTCTCCTTCTTCACGGGAGGAAATACGTATTCATTCATTGGATGTCAGGATAGCTATTTTGTATTACCTGGATAGGTCCAAATCTTTCCCCAGCTCAGATAATGTTTTTGTCACTTATGGTAGTCCAGGTAAAGATCAAAAGGCTTCTTCTATTTCTGTTAGCCATTAGATGAAATCTACTAACTCTTTGGCATACTCTTGTATTGCAACTTCTTTATCTAACTCTAGTCAGGTAAGATTTACAAGAGGAGTGACTATTTACTGAGCTGAGATACAGGGGGTTTCCATTTCTGAGATTTGTAGGGCAGCCACTTGGGCTTCCCCACACACATTTGTGAATCATTACCATATTAAAAAATTAAATGTGGAAGGTTGTTGTTTTGAACAGAGGGCACTCAGTTCGATCCAGTTCTACATTTTTCACTTCTATTATTTCTTTATTCGTAGTTTGTTAGACCACTAATAAATATATTTTTACAGTTTTGAATTATACAGATATTTCTTTTTCTTTGTTGAAGGACAGATGGATCACTGACACAATATCGTGCTAAACAATATAATTGACAAAAATATAGTGTCATAAATATAATTTATTATATCATTTACCACAATATCGTGCTCCTATATTTATAATAGTAAGTACAAAAATATCGGGGAAAAAATTGTTGACACTAATATTGTCTACAAACATACAAAAATATTGCTTTTTTCATTTATTATACATAGAGTTTAGAGTAGAAAATGTGAACTATTTAATATATAAATGTAATATAATGTAAATTAAATAAATTCCTCTAATATTTATTACTATATATGTGAATAGTTATATAAACACAAGAACACATATATATGTGTGTCTGCGTTTTATATATATATATATATATATATATATATATATATATATATATATATATATATATATATATATATATATATATATATATATATAGATATGACAAGTATCGATGGGGGCATGACCTGCTTGTCGCATACCAGACGTAAATGAATTTTCCGAGGAATATCTGGTAACGCGACGAGAAAGGGATAAGAGAGGGGCAACGGCCTCTCTTGGAAAATTTCGGATGCCAGTGTCATGACAGAGTGCTTTTCTATTCTACTAACACGCACGTGAGCGCTTGAATTTGGCATAAACAGAATGCACTGAAAACATCGTAAATATGAGTATGGTGTTCATGGACGCTATGCAGCAAATATAAAAGATCGCACCATATCCATGGTTTGGTATTACAACACCGATGCATCCTGGGACCAGTAGTTGCGAGGTATCAGATCACGTGGGTAATGGACACAAGCACCTCCCTGTGGCAACTCCGCTCACCTGTGATCAAGGCTATATTAGCCGAAATGCGTAAGGTCATGAGTTTGCTGCACTTTGAGAAAATAAACGCATGGTTTTTTCTCCTCCGAAATCAGGCTCTGCACCTCTTCTTTTGACATATATATATATATATATATATATATATATATATATAGACAGCACCGTTTTTATGCACTGCAAATAAAAATCTGGCACCAGCTATTTACCGAGTCCGTGTCCCTGTGTATGCACGACTGCATTAGGGAGCTTTGTGTTGGATATATATATCTATATATATATATATATATATATATATATATATATATGGCCCGAAATGCTTTGCGTTGTGAATCATTAATGCCTTTGAAAAAGTGCGAGACAGCATGAAACGCGTCAGGCTTTTGAAGATATCCTGCCAACTACGCTGCAGCTTCCTTAATAAACGGTGATGTTAACCTACCTGCGTGTGGCTCTTCTGAGGGGGCAACTTTTCTTGTTGGATATATATATATATATATAGCTCTCGCTCTCTCTCTAGATATATACATCTGGTGTAACACAATAAAAAATATTAATTTTACATATTATTTTTTAATCTTTTAAATGTATTACTATTAATATGTATATTCATAGTAATAAATGTAAAATGTTAATATATATAGACATTAGGCTCCGGCTTAAAGGGACAGGCAGGATATGAAGCCTGTGTAAGGAGGAAGAGCACCTCATTCGATACAGTCACCGGGGGGTATGATATCTCTTCCCCTACTTCCTCTTCATCCCCGTGACAATAAGTAAAATAAATAAGGATGCCATAAATTACATAAATATAAAATAAATTAAATAATTAACTTCCCACAAACCTAACAGTACGCAAATAACATATAACAAAAATAAATCAGTATTACATTATTTACATAACAAAATATCAATCATATAATTAAATTAAAAAATGATAATTCAGAATTAATTATCCTCCCACCCTATGTCCCTATAAACCGAACAACCCGCTATGACACTATAAATTACTATTAAACATCAATTTAAAAATTCTAAATCACTTAAAATTATCAACTATATATTTTTTTAAATAATAACATTTATATAAACAATAGTAACACATAAAATTCAGATATCAACTAAAACACATTCAAATAATAAAGAACGATATTCTTAACCACTATATTATTTAAAACAATATTAAAAACATTGATATTATTTAAAACAATATTACTTACCTCAAAAAACGATATTCTTGTCAACGATTATTTGTGCATCATGATATTTGTGTGCAGATATTTCTGTCTCTCGATATTTTAAATCAATAGTTTGTCCAGACACCAGGCTAGATATCTTTGGTATTCCTCCTAAGCAATGACAGGGTCAAGGATGATGAATACCGGAATAAAGTCCTAATTGCTAACTGGAATTTTTCCTCATTAAAATCATTATGAACCTGACAGTGGGTCTTCGAATTGGGCCTGGTAATGTCACAAAGAATGCTCAGTAAGCTTACCTTTTGAAGCACACACATGGGTGGGTGGGGTTATCTACCAGCATGCTTCTGGGTTTTTTATCCTGCATGGAGGTGGGAAAGAACTCATAAGTAATTAATGTGACGAGTGTGACAGGGCTAAGAATAATGAAGATTATCGGTCAGTAACCAGGACATAATACTACAAGTATGAATTTTGCTTACTTTCTATCACTTTCACAGATTGCAAGACTATGTCCGGTGTAGAATGATGTTGAAATAGAAATCAGAAAACTTTAAGTTTATCCTTGCAATTGCGTTTTACTATTATTATTATTACTATCTAGGTTTAAATTGGCAACTACTATCAGAGCAGCTCTGTTATTCCAAACCAGAAGATATAGTGCAGTTGCCTACCTGACTGTCCCCGGCTTGGGGGTCGATTACAATGTCGGTCAGAAAGCATTGTGACCAAATCGGTCTCGGAATGGTTTCCGACCGAATCCGATTCAGGGAGTCCGACCGACCAATTACGATGGTTCCGAATGCCATTCGGTCGGACTCCCATTGACTTCAATGGGAGCCTGTGTTCCGACCGAATACACAGCCTCCCATTGAAGAAAGGGGTGGGTGGGGAAAATTGTGCACCCTTTGGCGGGCACCTCATGGTGCCTGCCACTCTGTGCATGGTCTGAAAGGAGCATCCCTTGGGTACCTCCACGGGCCCCATTCGGAAGGCTCTGGGTGAAGGGGGGCCTTATACAGGCCCCCAAAGTCAGATTCCGACAGCCGATCCGTGTCAGAACAACCGATTCGGAAAGGCTGTCTGAATCTGACATCGTAATCACTTGGTCGGAAACGCGGTTTGTTGACCTATACGAGTCGGCTCCGAACTACTCGGTTTCTCCGAATGCCATTCGGAACAGACTCGGAAAGTCCGAACGCTTTGCTAACATCGTAATCGGTCAGTCGGAAGCCTTTCCGACCGACATAGTAATCGACCCCTTGGTGTACAAACTTTTTCACACTGACCACATCCACACCATTCAATATAATAATTTAGTGAAAAACTAGCCCCCAAAACATAACTGATATGTTTTCAAATATTGCTTTGCAAAATTTTTCAAGGAAAGTAAAACATTATATTGATATTTGAGGGTATGCAACGGACACACAAAATGATTTTTAGTAGTGATTTTCATAATATGTATTACATTAAATACATTCAAATGTAAAACCATCCCACATACACGGTTCTGTTTATGTTTAGTAAGCCAAAAATTATCCCTAATACTCTTTTGTTCTTTGTCTAGTAGGGGGGTCAATCTGTCCATGTTACTTTGCACAAGGATTACACCTCTACAGTACAGTAGAATACAATACTGTATCCCTGCAGCAAAATAGACAGCACTAAAGAACTACAACCCGTAAGATGCCCTGGGCGAGAACTGCAACAAGTGCACGTGTCATACGAGTCCAGAACTGATATACAGCAGACCAACTGCTCTACATTCCTTTTTAAGTTTGGCTTTAGCCAAGACCTTTTTATTTCACTACAATTCTATCTATAATACACTTACTCCTTAGGGGCTTACAGCCCTCTTCATCCATTGGTCTGGTGTTATGTCATTCACATTTGTCTTCCATGCAATACAGCGTGCAGCATGGGGCAGTGCGTCAGCCCACTTCTGACATTGGCTATCTTCACTATGATTGAGGGCATCTTACCCTTTCACAAGAGGCATATCCACACACCAAATTGTTCTCTTCAGTGCCAGGGAGAACTATGGCAATGTGTGTTTTTTGAGGGCCAAAAATATTTTTACTTTTTATCCACAATTTTATGCAAAAGATAATGTCTGACAAAAGTATGTTTTGAGAGTCAAGTGCCAGCTGTACATATCTTCTGAAGAGAAGGTCCATGAAATTCCTCCAGAGAGGAAAAGACAACTTTAGTTAAGTGTCTCTGAATTCTATTTGGAATAGACTAATTTTGCTCAGTAAAAGCCATAGCAAAGGTTGACTTGATCCACCAACTCAAATTCATTTTAGAGGCCTTCTTACCTCTCTCCCTAAAATGCTGAAAAATACAAAACAGTATTCTGATTTCCTGAATTCACTAGTCCTGTCAAGATAAATTTACAGCACTCTCATACCATCAATAGTATGCAATGATTCTTCCTCATCAGAAGTAGAAAAAGAAAGAAAGATGGCAAGATAATCTCTTAAGAAGCATGAAAAAGAAAGATGGGTCAGTGTAGGTCTTAGAATCAGACCATCCTTAAAGAATCTCAAAAAGGGAGGGCAATATAGTAAACCCAAAAGCTCATGTACCCTTCGAGCTGACATAATTGCTACTAAAAGGGAAGGTTGTAGGATAAAAATGTCAATTCTACAGAGAACAAAGACTTGAAAGGCTGTGACTGGAGAAATATAAGAAACAACAGAAGATACCAAGGAGGAGAGATAGAATAAGAAGGAGGTCTGGAAAGAACAAAAGTCTTGAATTATCTGGACACCAAAACTTAAGTATCCTGAAAGGAACCGTCAAAATCTCAAAAAGCCCTGATGGCGAATCATTGCGTTTACAAACTAAAGAGGCATAGATTGTTTCTGTTAAAACCATCCCACAGAAATTGTAAAATAGAAGAAATGAACATGGTGAAGCAGAGAATGGGAAGAACACTATTTGTGAATACAAATTCAATACCTGGAGTAGGATTACAGACTAGAAGGCCTTCTAGAGTTTTGTATGACATCTACCAGCAGGGGCGGATCCTCCACGTGGGCGGAGGAGCGTTGCCCCACTGCTTTCTCGCAGTGCGAGAAGCAGAAACATAAAATGGTATGAATACCATTTTATGTTTCTGCTTCTCGCACTGCGAGAAAGCAGAAGAAGGGTTTGGTTGGGGGCGGGTCGGGAAGGAGTGGCTGTTAGTCCAATGTTGTGGGCGCTGACTGTTTGGTCAGCCCCAGGGCCTACCAAACCAGTCATGCACACTCTTTTTCTCCATGTAGGCTGCATGCATGGAGAAAACGGCCTCCCCATAGACGCCTGTGTGGTCAGCGTCCCGGCCAATCACAATGCTGCCATTGCAGCGTTGTGATTGGCTTAGGGGAGGAGAGGGAGGCTGCCTGCTGCTGCTTCCTGTGAACAGGGAGAGGAGACGCGACGCGGGACCGGAGGCGAAGGCAGGGGCGGCTCCTCCACGTGGGTGGAGGAGCGTCGCCCCACTGCTTTCTCGCACTGCGAGAAAGCAGAAGAAGGGTTTCGTTGGGGGTGGGCGGGTCGGGGAGGAGTGTCTGGGCTGACTGTATGGTCAGCCCCAGGGCCGACCAAACCAGTCATGCACACTCTCCCGTTTACTCCATGTAAGCTACATGCAGCCTGCATGGAGAAAACGGCCTCCCCATAGACGCTTGTGCGGTCGGCGTCCCAGCCAATCACAACGCTGCCATTGCAGCGTTGTGATTGGCTTAGGGGAGGAGAGGGAGGCTGCCTGCTTCTGCTTCCTATGAGCAGAGAGAGGAGAGGCGACGGTAAGTTTTAATTTTTTTTTTAATTAAATTACCCCCCCTTTTTGCGGGACCCCCCACCCTCCCACCCGCGAGTCATGCCGGCCACGACTATCTACCAGATAGGTAGATGGCCTTTACTCCATAGGATCAACTTTTCAACCTCGAAGCTCTACAGGGATAGTGTGAGAGGTAGTGGCACCGTAAAGGATCTGAATGGAAGTGGATATAAAGGAAGAACCCAAGCATGAAGAACAGCCATAGATTTTAGAAAAGGGAACCAAAATCTGCATAGCCGACAGAGTACTATCAATATCACCTCCACCGTTTCTTCTGTATCTTGTACAGGAGTCTTGGAATCAAGAAGAAAGGAGGAAATGCATACAGTAACTTCCGGAGCCATTTCACCACCACAGCATACCCCACCACCCATGCTCCCTCTTCTGGGAATCGGGAGTACAACCTCAGAAGGAAAACTGCTGCACGAGGCAAAAAGGTCTAGAAATGTGGTTTAAGTGAGTCAAAGCTTTCTGCACTACATTGAAAAATTTCAGAGATAAAGACAGGTTCTGAGAGGATGGGATCACTGCTTCACCTGCAGCAACAGTCCCAAAGAATTTTTTTCCAAATCACAAAGTCCTTTCTGATAGTTCCTTAAAGCTAATTCTCGCCAAAATTGCCCCTTGCTCCAACCACCAACACTTACCTTTATGGTGCGCGAGAAGGTATAGCCCCAGAAGATCTCTAAACTTTTCCACGCTTGGCCAGCTCCAAGTGAAAGTCCACATATACACGGTCTACTCTATTCACAGCTCATCCTCAGGGTTGGAACACTTCCTTCCATCACAACCAGGAAGCATAAGGGAGATGCCATCCTCGCGTGTCTAGTAAGCTTCTAAATATGCCTCGCCTGACAACACCAAAAGCACGTTACATGGCCAGGGATCCATCCATACTCCTGCAACCTCTTCTGTTTCCCCCAAAGTCTGGAAGGGGAGGACATAATAGACCAAGATGGAGGTGTAAGGTAGGCAGACACCTCTAACTTACTTCCTTGTGGCCCTGTGTCTCTTCAATTGAGACAGATAATAAACAGAAGGATGCAAGAAATGCCAGACCAGCTATGGCGCCCCATAGAGGATGGACAGGGCTTATATTTTCTGCACTCTTGGGACGTAGAGGTAATGCTGGGAAATGCAGGACATGTATGGAGGTAGAAGTAGAGCAGACTAATATTTCAATTGTAGTGCAAATGCAGTGGAGGTAGCATGACGTCACACAAATGAGGAGCATCCTGATCCAGGATCCCCGGAGGTGGCGACGTAGATGAGGAGGCCTGAGGCAGCATTCTGCGGTGGACACATGATTCGGTTGACCCCTTTTTAGTTTGTTGATCAGCATAACCATGTGTTTTATTGATTGTCTTGGGCGGCATGATGGTGGGGGCATGGGACTCGAGCTTGGTTGATGTTCTTTCGTTTGTTGTATTCCTGGACGCTGACGTCATTGGCTTCGCTGCCAGTTTGCATTCTGCCGGTCCTCTTGCTGGCCTGTTGTGATCACACTGCATGTTCCCTATTGCACTTCTGTACACGTACTGGTTCCACTCTCGTATTAATATACGCCTGGTTTCCACCTAGTTCGGCATTGTAAGGGACCGTGTGCTCTGTATTACACTGGGACTCTCTCTCTGGTACTTCGCATGCTGTATTTGTATATTCATGGCTCTGCATTCTTTCATTGGTCAGTCGTCTTATTAACCTTGTTTAAAACTTAATAAAACGGAGTCAGACGAACAAAAAAATGAAGTCACACAGGTACGGAATGTAGAAAGGTGCGGAGGGATCACTTTGTAAACTGACGAGAATATGAAGATAAAACACCAGGAACTGAGAGACATTGGCCTGAAAACGACAGGAGAGCCACGAAGAAGTAATGAGCTCCGCCAGCGCAGTAATCACTCAGTAGGTAGTGGTACTCATTTCATGGATCCTGATGAAAGGCTGAGACGATCTTGCCTGACCTCCACTTAGGACGTGCATGCTACACACGTGTATGACGCCAGGGTTCAGCCAGCTTTAAATGGACTCATCGGGCCATCGACCAAGACTTCCAAAACAGGTGTTCATCGTTTAAAAAGCTCAGGTGTGTCATGACACAGGACTTCTTTCTAGGGAAACCAAGCGCTTATTACACGCCCTCGGCCCCTCCTTCCGCAAAGAGCTATAAATACTGCCAGGTGCTGAGGCTGCTAAACTACAAGGCATCGTTCATATAATTAAATATCCTGCAGGAATAATGAAGAGTCTGATTAAATATAGATTGCAGTTCCAGTTACCACACATACGTCTGCACCTGGGATATTTCCAGACTTGAAAAGAACAGGTTGCATTTCATCTGAGCGCTGGCTATCAAAGGATTGAGCCCTACCGTTTGCCAAGGAGGGGCATCTATGTCATGTTACCCCATTGCAGTTATGTTTACATTTGCGTCGACATGACTAGTCTTTACGTCTGTGCGCTTGCCCATGCGTCAGAGTTATCGGAACAGAGGCCCTGGTGGGGACTTGATTAGTTATATTGTTTACATATATGGCCCGCAGTGTTGTAGGACCCGCTGTGACAGACATGTTCCTGTTGTACAGGCGTTTAAATGGCACCCAAGTACAGTTAACTAACTAGCGAGAAACAGTCCGGACCTGTTCCATTTCTTCCTATCTTCATAGCTTCGGTTTTGTTGAGTTATTTTAATCTCAACTTTACCCAGATATCTCAAAATGAGGTCAGATGCGAGTGAGTAGCTTAGCCAGAGTGTTCCCTTGCATTTCTGCAAGTTCAATGTATAATTGGAAAAGGAAAACTCCAAGTAAAAGAATCCAAAACAATCCAAGACTGAAAGAACTTTTTCATCATGTCAGGTTCCAGCTTGACACCTCTACTCTAGGCTTCCTCTGTAGACCTTCGTCACTTCTTCAATGTGTGCAGCCACTTGGCAGTCACTTGATGGTGTGTGCAGGTCTGTAGCCAAGCACTGCTCAACTGCTGTTACCAATACCTAGTTCGGTGGTGCTCAGTTTAATGGCTTTGGAAGGATGAACCATTGAGTAGACAGTACTCGTCTACCCACAGACCTCTGCAGCAGTTATCCTGACCCACCAAGCTACTCTAGATATTCTAAATGGACACATCATTTAAAAGGAAAGCCTAGATATGGAGTGCAAGGGTGGCTTCGCCGCCTCTGGTATATACTAGGCATGGAAAGAATCACCCTACACTTACTGTGCAGTGTGTGTCATATGCTGAGTTCTGAAGCCCTTTTATTACTCTACTATCCTCCGAATATCAAGAACTTACCTGCCCCAAATATCTTCGTCGTCTTCGTTTGACAGATACCCTGTCTACTTCATCCTCCGAGGGTGACAAATGAGATACAATGGACATACTGCACGATCATATCACTTACAACACTGGATATCATCTGGTTCTGGGGGCAGGGGGAGTTTGGGGATCTGTTATCAATTTCCTTTTTGTATTGCATTAAATAATGGAGCTATGTTCGCTCATGACGAATATATGTGACATCACTATAAATAAGGAAATTGACTTCAATAAAAAGATTTAAACCATAAAAATGGAGTACAACTGTGGATATTCTGGCAAGTGGCAACAGCTTAGCAAGGATGCCAAGGCCCTTGTGCAATTATTCAAAAAATTAGATTCTCATTGGTATTACTCATGAACAAAGTGCAATATTCAGTGGAATCACTGTCTGCACTTGGTGCCAATATTGCAACATACGAAGAACACTTGGAATTTCAAATCAGGATAAAACTTTATCCAAAATTATTCAGCAAGTAATATTCTAGAATTATTATCCAAACGTGCGTGAGGTGTGTCCCCAGTGAGAAAACAGAAAAAAACCACAACCAAAAACTAGTGAAAGTCAAAAGTGACAATGATGAGAATCCTTGTGTGTTTCCAACAATTGTGTGTGATTCCTAACGATCCAGTGATTGCAATAAAGTTTGTTTGTTGTTCAGTTGTCGTTTCTACCTTCACAGGGATACAGGGGTCTCATCAGGACAATTTCGATAAAGAAACATCTGCAAAGGCCGGACCCCCAACTAGAGCATGAGCTGGTCTGGATATATTAGTGTAGCATCACAATAATGTGCCCTGCAGTGGTAGTTTAAAAAAATAAATATATTATTGTATTTATTAAAACATCACAGTACAGAGTTTGACCAGTGCCAACATGAAACTGTAAATTTTGATACAGTGCTTTCCAGTAGCATAACAATAGTAGATACCCAGGTATGTCTGTCAGTAGTAGATTGCCTTTGTTAACATATATGGTGGCAGGTACGGTACATTGATCTTGTTACCTCCTTTCTGTCACCTTGTGATCAGCTATATGTACTTGAGGCTCCTCACTAGAGGGGGGATGATTCTTTATTTGACGTCAATACAATGCAGCTTATACCTTTCCGCATCCGTCTCTCTATGTCTGGGTTTTCACCCTGTCTTCTGCTCCAGTCTCCTTACTAAGTAAGCTTGGTACGGACCCCAGACGTTTTTAGGTCGGGTCTTTGGAGGGAGTAGTTTGTTAGATGAGTCAGTTTGAGTGTTGCAGTAGAGAATGTCTGTGTGCCAGTCATCTAGTTTCGGGGTCGGGCCCTTCCCCCATCTCATGGCCACCCTCCGCTTAGCTAGCAGTATGCCAATAGCAACCAGTGGCCGAACTGTACGCTGGATGTCTAGGTCATATCCTAATAATGCCACCTTCGGGTCGGGTTCCAGCACTGTGCCTGTTATTTCACCTAAGGCTCTAAATATCTTGCACCAGTATTCATGTATTGCTGGACAGTACCAGGCCGTGTGTATAAATCCCATGTGCTCCGCCCCGCATTTCACACAATTCGAGCCCTCCCTCAGCCCATATCTCCACTGTCACTCTGGGGTATAATAGACCCTGTGTAAAAATGTAAACTGTATGAGTCTGTGCCCTCCGTTTAATGATATAGTTTTAGTCCTGGAGCAGCAGTATTGCCAGTCCTTATCCCTGACTGGATCCCTCAAGTCTCTCTGCCAATCCAACCTCAACTTCAGAATGGCTGCTTTGCGCGCCTCTTGCGCGCTAGTGTAGAATTTAGTGATGAGATTAAATGGCCTAGCTCTTTGTAGTCATTGTCATCCACTTACTAAGATTTCAATGAGCCAAAGGCAGAATGGGTGCAGATAGGAACTGTGCAAGATTATTGGCAATAATTGAAAACAATGTGATTTTGAATAAAGCAGAGTGTAATAAAACCACTGCGCTGATTCTGGATAATGACTAATACTCTGCAACCATGACATAACTCCATGACTCAGTCTGGAAAAGTTAAGATACTTGTATAGTATTGTGATGTGCTTTTTAAAAAAAAAAAACACCTTAGTGAAAGGATGTGTTTCAGAATTTCTGAGATTTAGAGTTTTACTTTTTAGCTCTGGGTGCACATCGCAGCAGCCACTTGTCCGTATGTGAGCAACAGAAAAATTGTTTTAAGAAGCAGACCTAAGAGAGGGGCTTGGTCTCCGCCCACATGTTGGTTACCTTGAGTACAATATTTGATTGGGCAGAAGGCGTGTGCTGCCATTGAGAAACAGTGCTTGTTGTACTCCTGTTGGATTCTTAGGGGAGTTCAGTCACCTAAAAAACGTAATGATGTGGCAGTCTGCAATGGGAAGACTTCTTTACTATGTGGTAATAATATTGGCTAATACTAATCCTATTGGTGAACAGAGGCTTTTATTAAGGATGTTCCCTCATTCAAAATGGCTGTGTCATTCACATTAATGCTGCAAAGGTGCATATGCAGGATTTTTCTTCTCCATTCACAAGTGTGCTATGAAGAATAAGCAATTGGTTCTGCCCTTTCATCCCAGTACTCTGACGGACATGCCTGTTGCTGCAGCCCCAACATGCCTCATGCTGATCCTTCCTGCTGCATCAATGCACTGCCTCAGTTTGCTCTCCCAACTGCAGCCACCCGCACATGTGCAGCTCCCTGATGCCATGGGAGCCAGATTCACAGATATTGGGACACCTGGACCACATGGCTCACTTTTGACTATAAATTGGGAAAAATTACAAATAGGTTAAGAGAATGACATGCTTAGCCACTTTTTAAATGTAAGCAACTATATCCATTTTACAATTAGGCAAAGCTTTTATTTCATTATGAAATCTCTGTTTCTGTCCTTTCTGCAGAGCCAGTGTGCACTCAACTCTTAAACTGTCCCCTCTACACCCTGCAAATTATGCTCACTAGTACAGACTAAAGATCTATGTAAGTGGTGGGGTGTGATACTTTCCCCAAATTCCATCAAGCAAAACAAGTTAACAGATTTTTTGTAGGTGGTTTAAGGGAGAGTCAGCTTCTCCCCTGAGAATTTTATATGAAACTTTTGGGGTCAAATTTGCTCAAACTTCACAGACCCTTATAGGGCATTCATGAACTATTCCAGTATTTTCATGGTGCATCAGGGAAGCCTGGCCTTTCCTAGACCAGGCTGTTCTTTTCAAAAGTCATAAGTCAGAAATTACTTCCACTATACCAAGGTCAGCGTTTTTCATGGGCGAGTCCCTTATCCCAAGGAGTACATACAATATGACAGTACCAGAAATTTACCATGGATACTTCAGCCATAGTCATGGACACCTGTAAAAATTCTCTTCGGTATACAAGGGTCAACATTTTGCTATTGACACCCCCTATAAAATGAGTGCAGGAAATCTTATGACAAGAATTACCTCAAATATCAGTTCCAACATTTTGCTATGGCTCCACCCCATATACTAAGAATTACGTGCATCATGTCAGGGTCTTCGGCCAGGTGTGGTGGTGCGTGTTTTGTGTCCCTGCAGCTGGGTATGACTGGGCTAGCAGCTTTCACAGTTAGACAGTTCGGGTCCCCACGGTCAAGGATGGTGTCTTAATAGAAGCATGTTAGGGCCTGCAGTTTGCCATAGGTAACACCTCCCATCCATATTCTATTAGTGCCCTTGTCCATAAGGCAAGAATAACCTCCAGTATGCCAGACTAGCAGCACACTTGCACTCATAACACACATACGTCACATACAAACACATACACACAAACACATTCTCCCACACACTCATTCTCACTGTATCTCTTGCACTCTTTCATACATCTGTACTCTGTCACACTCACACACAGACACACGGCCACTCACACTTCCATTAATCAATCTGCTTTTATTGTGCTAGAAAAACTTGTCCTGCTGCTTCTGCTATACCTGCCCTGCCTTTTAGTGAAGCTTAATAAAAACATATTCTCTTTACACTATTCAAAAATAATAATATATTGCCTTGTCAATGCTTGTTACAAGTATGATGTGAATGAAAATTGCACTATCTTAAAATAGCTGTACAGGGCTTATATTTGGTTTCACATGTGAATCAAGCAGTTACAGTACTGGAAATTAACGAATCCACTTTCTAACACGTAATATCACAGCATCCAACCGATCTTATGGAATGCTTGACTTCTTCGGCAACCATGGATTTTATCCAGTAACACTTTGCATTTTGGGATTTTCAGATCCAACTTACAGTGTTAAAAAAAAACAACATGTCCCGGAATGAAGTATTGTGGTGAATGGAAAGCCAGGACTTGCTAAAGTCCTCACACAATCATCAATCCAGCACCATACTCCAAAGCCTCGGCCCTATTCTCCCTCCTCGTGCCATCCCACATTCTCATTCAACTCTCCCCTTTTGCACCAGCCCCATTGTTGCAGATGGAATTAAGTAGGCATCTAGAACTATGGAAAGAGCAGGTATTCTGTGGGTGCCTTTGTAGAAATATGATTATATTCATGAAAGTTGTGTAATTTTTAATTGTACAGAGTAAGAGGTGTGCTAATGTAAGTGCTGGGTTATGGTGAATAGTGTGAGTGAGTGCAGCGTGAGTGGTGCAAGTATGGGTGAAAAATGTGCCGATGTGAGTGTCGGTGACCTACATGAATGCAATGTGAGAGGAGGGCCCATGTGAGTGTCGGGTGAGAGGAGTGTGTGCAGAGTGAGTGCAGGGTGGTGTGAGCAGTGTAAATGCAGGGTGAGGGGTGTGCTTGTGTATGGTGCAGGGTGAGCAGTGAGTGAAGGGTGATCTGGTGAGTGCATGGTGAGAGGCGTTAGTGCAGGGTGATGGTGTGTCCCTATGAGTTCCGGCAGAATATTGTCCCTATGTGCAGGCAGGGTGAACAGAGTCCCTGTATGAGTGCAGGGTTAATGGTGTGACTCTAGGGTAAGTGTTGTGCTTGTTTGCGCAGTGTGAGTACAAGGTGAGTGCTGTGCCCATGTGAGTGAAGGGTGAGCTGTGTGATTGACAGGAGTGCCTGTGTGAGTGCACAGTAAGTGATGCAACAGTGTGAGAGTAGGGTGAGAGAAGTGACTGCAGGGTGAGTGATGTGATCATATGAGTTTGGGTACAGATGAAAGTGCAGAATGGGACGAATGAATGCATGGTTATAGATGGGCTTGTGTGAGTGAGATTGCAGAGTAAGCAGTGAGAGTGACAGGTGAGTGAAGTGTCACATGAGTGTAGGGTGAGTTGTGTGCTCGTTTGACTGAAGGGTGAGTACGGGGTGAATAGCGCGAGTGCATTGTGAGTGCCGTGTGATCACTGTGAGTGCAGAGTGAGTGGTGTGCTCATGTGACCGCAGGGTAAGTGGAGGGAGAACGGTGTGAGTTCATGGCAAGTGGCATGAGTGCAGTGTGGTTGCTGTGAGTGCAGGGTGACCGGTGTGCTTGTGTGAGCGCAGGGTAGATGGAGAATGAAGGGTGTGAGTGCAGGGTAACAGCGTGAGTGCATAGTGAGCTGTGTGTGTGCAGTGTGATCGCTGTGAATGTAGGGTGAGTAGGGAAACTGACAGGTGAGTGGAATGTCATGTCCGTACAGGGTGAGCTCTGTGCTCATGTGAGTGAAGGGTAGGAGGAGGGTGAATGGAGTGAGTGCATGGTGATCGCTGTGAGTGCAGGGTGAGCATGAAAGTGAAGGGTGAGCGGTGAGAATGAGGAGTGAGTTGACTGAATGCAGGATGTATTCCCAATCACTTGGAGTAACTCAGCATGTTATTGTCGGCTGGCGTTGGGTTTCAGATATAAGTTAAACTTTTGCTGTTATGGGATCAATCAGGGATGGAGGGTGGAGCAAATAAATAATGTGCTGATCCTGCAACAAACTTCCAGTCTTGTGATTAAGGTTGCCAGCTCAGTATGTTACAGCAGAATCGCCTAAAGCCGGTACTTTTAGCACTTATCTGTGCATACTTCAAACAGCAACTATAAATAGAAAGCACTTTTAATTGTGTTCTAGGGCTGCATTAATGATCTTTGACTAATAATTAAAGGAAACAAAGACAGAAGTCATGTAACAAATGAATAAATACGATTTTATTAAGAGCCCTATTTAGTGTCAAGACAAGGTCTTTGCAGGCCCTTTAAACAACAAATGGCTGGTATTTTTCTTTTGAAAAGGTGGCAACCCTACTCGTGGTATGCCTTTTCATAAAATGCATTCTCCTACTGTGGCACTAAAAGTAAAATACAAATGTAAGGAATAGGCACAATGGGGGCCCAGGGGGTGCTGGAAGCAGTGAAAAAAAGGCTCACTTACCAGTTCACAAAGGCTTGTAAATGGTCTTTTAAAGACCTGTGAAAACACGGGTGTGGCATAGTCCGCACCCTGTGCACATCCACGAAACACGCAGGTGTCCTGGTTCGACAGTGGAGCTCTGTACATCGCATAGAGATGGCCTGCTAATGAATATGCATGAGTCGGTTATGCAAATGTTCGCTGGCCCTGTATAACTACAGGATAGTTGCTCAGGGACCCCCAGTGGCCTGTGTCTCTTTATTTTTGCTTCCAAGATCAGAAGTGCACGACTACAAGGACCAGAATATAAAAGAAAGCTAGGGCACAATAAGCTACTCACACCTGAAATGAGACACTTTGAGATCTCTCTTTCTCCTTTATATTCACTTACTTTTTGACACTTCGGCCAATGTGAAAATACACTTTAGACTGGAGCACAGATTAATACTGGGGCTGCCAGTGAGGTCAGACCTCGGGTGCGATGCCTCGTTTGTGAACCCCTGACAGAAGAAACACCTGGAATGGAAGCTTGTTCATTACAGATTTTATGCTGCATATGTGAACGATTCCCACCAGGCGCGCAACGCCCATAGGGCTAAAAGGGCTTCAGCCCCCCCCCCCCATCGTGTTTCTCAGCCCGGGCTGCTGCAGCTCGAGCTGCTGTGGGCTTGGCTGGGCAGTGTCTGGAGTCTTATCTCCGGCACGCTCAAGTTTTTTCGAAGGTCTTTAAAGACCATTTGCATATTTACATACCTTTGTAAACCGGTTACCGAGGCTTAGTTTTATTTTCTGGTTCCAGTACCTACTGGGCCCCCACTCTGCCTATTCCTTACATTTGCATTTTACATTTACTGCCGTAGTGTGAGAATGCATTTCATGAAAAGGAATATAAAGTTGGGTTGCCAAAAGAAAAATGCCAGCCATGTGTTGTTTAAAGAGCCTGCAAAGACCTCGTCTTGACACTAAATAGGGTTACAAATAAAAAAGTATGTATTCATTTGTAATGTGACTTTTCTGTCTTTGTTCACTTTAATTATCAGTCATGGATCATTCAGGCAGCCCTAGAACACAATTAAATGTGCTTTCTATTCATATTTGCTGTTCGAAGTATGCACAGATAAGTGCTGAAAATACGGCTTTAGTTGACTGTTTATTTTTGTACCGTCTGGGACATCAAAATAATGAGCTGGCGACCCTAATCATAAGACTGGAAGTTTGTTGCAGGATCAGCACATTATTTATTTCCTCCACCCTCGATCCCTGATGACTGCCATAATAGCAATAGTTTAACTTATATCTGAAACCCTACGCTGCCGTCAATAACATGCTGAGTTACTTCAAGTGTCTGGGAATGCACCCTGCATTCAGAGAACTCACTCCTCATTCTCGCCCTTCACTTTCACGTTCGCCCTGCACTCAGCGATCATGGTGCTCTCACACTGATCACCATGCACTCACACCATTCACCCGCTCACCCTGCACTCACAGTGATCACTCTGCACTTACAATGCACTTGTGCTGTTCACCCTGTACCTCACCCTCAAGTCACACGAGCACACTACTCACCATGCACTCATGTGACACTTCACTCACCTGTCCCCCTCACTGCTCAATCTGCAATCTCACTCAAACAAGCCCATCACTATCCATGAATTCATTAGTCCCACTCTGCACTTACATCCGCACTCAAATTCATATGGTCACCTCACTCACCCTGCAGTCACTCCTCTTACCCTACACTGTCGCATCGCTCACTATGGACTCACATGGGCACTCCTGCTAACCACACAGCGCAGAGGGTTAATGTGCCTGCTACAAAGAACGTGCACCATGCAGATTACAGAACTTAGTGTGAATAAACTATGAGTAGCGCTATAAAAAATTAAATGTTTGTCAGAAAGGTGCTATAGAGAGATGTTGTTGTTGGTGAGTAGTAGAGAGGGAATTCATGGAGAAGGAGGAAATGGGGAATAGGGTGCCAAAAAAAGACTGTTGCACTGTGTGCGACCAGTGCTACGGCCAGCCCTGGCTGGGAGTGTTAAACCCCCAACACCCCTACCCCCCCCCCCCGACGTTCGGGTCTAGTTGCGCCCCTGATGCCCACAGCTTGTCTCTAGTGTAGAAATCTGAACAGGCCTTTGTGATTTTGCAGCGGCAAAACGGGCTGTGAATCCGTGCACTTGCGCAAATCATGATTTTAGGAAGGAAAGTCAAGCTTGCGCATCGGTAATTACTTGGCGAATCTGATCTCCGGTATTTTAAATCAATGACGTGTAGCCCACGGCAGCAGTTAAATGATCGAATGTCTCCTTTGCTCTGTTGTAAATGCCAGACCGCCGCAGCGAGAGACTTGTGGTGAATCGAAGGGATTCTCACCTCGCCCACAGGAGTAAGCTGTTTTCCCACGGGCCCCCGTGGTTCACATTTGGTCACGTGACACGATTAGCCAGGTTCCCAGAGACGGTGCATGTGGCGCAGTCTTTATAAACCCAAAGGGGCAGATTTACAAACCCCTTGCGCCACTTTTGCGTCACTTTTAACATGGGAAAAGTGACGCAAAAGTGGCGCAAGGGGCTTGTAAATCTGCCCCAAAGTACTTTAACAGTCAAAATAAAGACCGCAACTGTCTAAACAAGAGGTACACGTAAAAAGAAACGTATTTTAACAAAAATGCTGAAAATCAGTTTTCAGAGTAAAAAAAAATGATTACAAATGAAAAGCTAGTGTACTGCCTAGGAGAAATAATGCCGAGAAGGGGATAGTTCACCTGTGGAGAAACTAACATACATCTGAGCCAACAAAAACTACCAAAGGGTTCACCAGTCAAGCCTACAAACTTGAGGTCTTGCAAGGGACCACAGGAAGGCAGCGTCCCACAAGTTACTACCATTCAAAGATATACAGACCTGCAGAGCTGGGTGAAAGTCAGTGTGTCTGTGGGTGATGTAACTTCATAACTTCGTTTTTATACCACAATTTGTACATTGCTCTTGTAGACACACTCACATGTATTTTCTTCACAAAATCAAATATTCCGTCTTCCAGAAAATATCAAAATCTATTTGTGCGAAAATTCCCTTAGTAACATTGCCAGTCACTCTCTTTTGGTTTGGGTACCCAAGACCCTCTCCCAGCCAGGGTTGTCCATTCCAGTTCAAGCTTCTCCACAAAGGGGTTTGTCCCACTGGTCGGAGGCACAAGGCAGGGAGGTGTCTTCCAATTTCTTCAGATTCTTCCTGATCCAGCCTTTCAGCTGTCTGTGGTTCCTTCTCCTGGCTGAAGATGATCACACTGTCAGTGTCACACTGTGGGACACACTCCCTTACTAGCCTACAGAGGTGAGTATACTTGGTTATTTGTCATAATACATGTTAATCATATTTAAAGTTAGTCAATTCAGATAACTGATAATAATTGTAGTGACTCTGCTTACCTAGATGGTGGTCTTGCCTGAGAGCATTGAAGTGCAAGACACCTCGTATCAAGACCAGTGCTTCTCTCTATCCTCCCCCTTCTTCCCTGGATCAGTGTGTGATTGCCTATCATTCGAGCAACAATATACTCATCTCTTGGCAGGCAAAGGGTTTGGCTGCAAGCATCCACCTTTCTCATGTCTGTGACAGATCCTGACGGTAAATCTGCAGTGCCAATTGACCATCCAAGAAAATGCACTCTACGCCACTCTACTCTACATCACTCTATGCCACTGCACTCTATGCCACTCTATACCACTCTGCACCACTCTGCGCTACTCTACTCTGCACCACTGCTCTCTATGCCACTGCACTCTACACCACTCTTATCTACTCTGCGCCACTCGATTCTGCGCCACTCCACTCCACTCCACGCCACTCTACTCTGCACCACTCAACTCTATGCCACTGCACTCTACACCACTCTACTCTACTTTGCATAATTGTCTATGCCACTGCACTCTATGCTACTGCACTCTACTCTGCACCACTTTAACTTTCACCTCTGTACTCTGTGCCACTGCACACAACTCTACTCTGCACCACTCTACTCTATGCCACTGCATTCTATGCCACTGCACTCTACTCTACACCGCTCTACTCCACTGCACTCTACGTCACTATACTGTATACCACTCTACTCCGAATATGACGTTACAACGCATACCATTACAACGCATACTTTTACATTGCAGTTAATACAACGCAACTACCATTACATCGTATGTTTTTACAACGCATGCCATTACAACACATGTTCATTAAGATACATTAAAACTACCATTACAATGCATTCTATTACAATGCATACTAATACTACGCATACCATTACAACGCATAATATATTTTCTTTGTTTTTTTCTTAAAATGTATTTTTTTTTGTATAACCATCCCCTGGGACGGAATGCAAGGGAAATAGGGGTTTTGGGTGGGGGAGATTATTAATACCCGGGTATTAATTTTAATACTCAGGTACTTTTTAAAGTAGCTCCCCATTAAAATACCTGAGTATTAATATTAAAAAAAAAAAAAAAATACTAAATGACGGGGAAATACCCCCATAGAATTTCTAGATTATTCAGCAAATACACACTATAATCAAAGTCAAAATGAGATTATACATTAAACAATTTTGGAGCACATAAAACGGCAGTCCTTCAACTATTTTTATTACAGCTCCTGATCCCGCAACTACTCAAAATGGCTGACATTCCGAGAAGGAACGTTAAAAAGAAAATTTTTACACATAACAAGGTAAATATACATTCTGTCAGATTCTGAATCACGCGAAAAAACTGTCCCCAAAACATACTTTGTTTTAAATTGTCGTTTACCCTCAAAAACGTATAAAAGATGCCGACCACCATTTTGTGCTCAGTGGTAAACTGACTTCCAAGGTGACCACACACAGAAGAAGTACCCGGAGACTTTTTGCATTGGAGAAGTTGAACTCTGCCCTCTACAGACAGAAGTAAGTTTACATTAAATGAAAAACAGCAATACAATAATAACACGTAAATAACAACTACTTACAATATTATTTTTTACTTATTTACAGCATTTTCTAAAATTGTAAAGCTGCAAGCAATTAAAAGCAGATAAGATCAACCTAATCTTTCCATTAGGAAGTAAGTGAATAAAAGATTAAAATGTTAAGAAGAATTGAAAATCCCATTAGCCATTAATAAATAATAATAATATTATACTTTTGATATTAACAAATATTGGACAAAAATCAACATCAAAAACCTAGCAGGAAGAAACCACCCTTTATAAAATCATATGTAAGTAAGATGCTAACAATATTGTGTACGTTTAAGAAAAAAAACTTTATTGATATCAGCAAAAACTACATTAGCAGACACAGATAAGAAATGTGTTTTAAAATTTACTATCCAAATTTAGTATACCAACTCGATCGGTGTTTACCTCAGGGAAAGTGTTGGATGGTGGTGGGGGCAAATTTATTATTCCTACTCCGACAGGTGCTTGCCTCAGGGAAAGTGTTGGATGGTGGTGGGGGCAAATTTACTATTCCAACTCCGACAGGTGCTTGCCTCAGGGAAAGTGCTGGATAGTGGTGGGGCAAAATTACTATTCCTACTCCGACCGGTGTTTACCTCAGGGAAAGTGTTGGATGGTGGTGTGCAAATTTACTATTCCTACTCCGACAGGTGCTTGCCTCAGGGAAAGTGTTGGATGTTGGTGGGGCAAATTTACTATTCCTACTCCGACGTGCTTGCCTCAGGGAAAGTGCTGGATGGTGGTGGGGCAAAATTACTATTCCTACTCCAACAGGTGTTTGCCTCAGGGTAAGTGCTGGATGGTGGTGGAGTCAAATTTACTATTCCTACACCGACAGCTGCTTGCCTCAGGGAAAGTGCTGGATGGAGGTGGGGGCAAAATTACTATTCCTACTCCGATCGGTATTTACCTCAGGGAAAGTGGTGCATGGTGGTGGGGGCAAATTTACTATTCCTATTCCGACAGGTGCTTGCCTCAGGGAAAGTGTTGGTTGGTGGTGGGGGCAAATTTACTATTCCTACTCCGACAGGTGCTTGCCTCAGGGAAAGTGCTGAATGGTGGTGGGGCAAATACTATTCCTACTCCGACAGGTGCTTGCCTCAGGGAAAGTGTTGGATGGTGGTGGGGGCAAAATTACTATTCTTACTCCGACCGGTGTTTGCCTCAGGGAAAGTGCTGGGGGCAAATTTACTATTCCTACTCCGACAGGTGCTTGCCTCAGGGAAAGTGCTGGATGGTGGTGGGGGCAAAATTACTATTCCTACTCCGACAGCTGCTTGCCTCGGGGAAAGTGCTGGATGGAAGTGGGGGCAAAATTACTATTCCTACTCCGACCGGTATTTACCTCAGGGAAAGTGTTGCATGGTGGTGGGGGCAAATTTACTATTCCTACTCCGACAGGTGCTTGCCTCAGGGAAAGTGTTGGTTGGTGGTGGGGGCAAATTTACTATTCCTACTCTGACAGGTGCTTGCCTCAGGGAAAGTGCTGAATGGTGGTGGGGGCAAATACTATTCCTACTCCGACAGGTGCTTGCCTCAGGGAAAGTGTTGGATGGTGGTGGGCAAATTTACTATTCCTACTCCGACAGGTGCTTGCCTCAGGGAAAGTGTTGGATGTTGGTGGGGGCAAATTTACTATTCCTACTCTGACGTGCTTGCCTCTGGGAAAGTGCTGGATGGTGGTGGGGCAAAATTACTATTCCTACTCCAACAGGTGTTTGCCTCAGGGTAAGTGCTGGATGGTGGTGGGGGCAAAATTACTATTCCTACTCCGACAGGTGCATGCCAATGGGAAAGTGTTGGATGGTAATGGTGGCAAATTGATAGTACTTAAATTAAAAAATTAAAATTTAAAATGGTATTTTCACATTGTCAATTTTTTTTTGTAAAACATACAATCAAACTTTTTTTAATTCAACCTTCTCAACAGATTTAACCATATACAGAAACAACAGTAAATGACACGCCTTCAAGCCCAGATGAAAAAAAGGACATCACCACAGAAGAAACCAAACAATACAAGGTAACAATGTTCCAAAACTCTTTTTTTTTTGCAGGTTACAAGTGCACAACCATTTATTTGACCCTCACAAACAAAAGCAAAATAACTTTTTAACAACTAAAAAAGCACTTAACTATTCCTTTGCAGGCTATTGCAAAAATGAAATTATCCATATAAAATACTTATAACATTTCATCTCTTTTTTTCAGGACCAAAAAATCGAAAATATTAAATAGAACATAGTGTGAAACTCCCTGAAAAATCGAAAAACAACCACCATCTACAAAAGGACTTTTGAACCAGACAACAGAAAAACCTTAAAAAGGTAACCTATATCAATCTCTCAAGTGAATACAAACTTAACCCTTTTTCAATCTAAGGTATAAAAGCTGGAACAAATTCCAAACAAACATTAACAAGCCAATGCTATCAAATCCAGGAACAATGTGGAAAACAATACAGCTAATAAATAAAGAATGAGCACTAACGTTTCACTTGCAGGCAGAATCTTATTTTAAAAGCAACCACACTTAAAATCACTAAAACAATGTTTGTCACTTTCTCTTCTTTCAACAGATAATGGCAACAAGAAAGGAAGCCAAATACATACATTCCAGCAGGAGAAACAGACTGTTAAGTCACAGTGGCTACATTTATTGTAAGGAGAGATTAACTGAGTCCAGGTGTCATTGGAGATGTGTGCAGTATTACTCATCCCATTGCACAGTCAGAGCGGTTACTCTTGGTGACACTGTTGAAAGGACCACCAAGCATAACCACTCTGCCTCTGCAATGGAGATAGAGATAAGAGAAAATATAAATGAAATGAAAGCACTGGTATCCACCTCCAATGAAACCTGTGGCTCAGTTTTGAGGGAGGTTTCTCAACACATTCCAGCACATGTAGCAAGTTGTATGCCCATAATCCCCAACCTACGCAGAATTATACAGCGTAAAAAACAGGCAAGTAACCCCCTACATGTAACACCCTAAACCTTCTCTGATATTAACATTCCACCTGAACTATCTGTAACCGTTACTAATGAAACCTTTCTTATGCATGACAACAAAAACCCTCTTAAACGAATACTAATTTTTAGCACACCCCATAATCTTGTTAAATTGGAGAGTAGTGAAATTTGGATGATGGATGGGACGTTTAAATCCACTGCCCATCCATTCACCCAAATATACACTATTCACGCCTACATTAATCACACAGTAGTGCCTTTAGTATACAGTTTACTCCCTGATAAACAAACCTCAACATACACTGAATTTTTGTCAGTGATAAAAGCTAAAACCATGAACAAAAGTCCTAGAAAAGTGTTAATTGACTTTGAATTACCTATGATTAACACAATTACCAAATTGTACACGGATACCCAAATTCAAGGATGTTTTGTTCGCTTTTCACAGGCTTATTGGCGAAAAATTCAAAAAACATCCTTAGTTGAGGATTATTTATCAGACAGTAAACTACAGTTTGAATTGAAGAAACTAACTGCACTTTGCTTTGTTCCTCCTGACAGTGTAGATGAATACTACACATCAATTACTGAATCTGATTACTTTACTGCAAATGAGGAAAAATTGGCGCCCATTCTAAATTACTTTGAAGACAGATGGATTGGCCATCTAAGCAGGTCAGGTCGCAGGAGGAAGCCTCGTTTCCATGTGAAGTGGTGGAACTGCTACTCGACCTGCCTAGAGGGAGAAGCAAAAACAAATAATGCTATAGAGGGATTGCACAACTCCTTCAACAAATCTATCCTTAAACCACATCCTAACTTCTACAATTTTTGGGAAATTTTGAAGAAGGAGCAAAGTTTCCAAGAAATGAGAATTGTGCAATCATTAACTGGTAGTCTGAACCCACAAATCTCTAAAAGAACAAAAGAAATGTCCGAGCAACTATTGGGTGCAATTCAACAATTTTCGTTGATGGTGGTTTCAGACTACCTAGATAATATTGCACACATCCTTCATTTCTAATCTACACTAACTCCTAAACCACTTTACTTGCCTGTTTTGACAAAGAATTCCCCTAATTTAATTGGCATTTAAAAAAAAAAATTTAAATTATAAATTAAAAGTCGGGTTTCTTACCTTCAGTTGTCTTCTTTTTGCAACTCTTGGACCTAAGTACAATCCCACATTTCACCAAGAGTCTTGAGCAGTCCTTTAATCCATAGGAAATAATCCATAATCCAAGATATAAACCATGACCCGAGTTAAACTAAGCAAAATCGACACAGTTTGGCAAAGCCATTTTTTAACAGCAAAAAATTGTGCTGGAAACTGTACTGTGCACACCTACAAAAAATGCATCCCCAAAAAAAAAATCCCGAAAAAGAATACTTGTTTGGCAAAAAACGCAACAAGATTCCATCGTTGCAATCCTCTCTCGATCGAATTTAAGTTAAAAAAAACACGAAAAAGTAAAAACGTTTGGTAAAAAAACGGAACCAAAAAATCCATCGTTGAAATCCTCTCTCGACCCAAAATCCAGCATAAGTCCCAAAAACCATATATCAATGTTTTAAAAATGTCCCAAAAAGTATTTCTGCAATCCATGAAGTCTTTGTCCATGTTCCTTCATCCTATCCGGAAAACCGTGACGACGCAAGAACTTTGGGGCCCATTACGATGACTGGCGGATGCACCTCCACGATGCTGGCGGTGGGAGAACCGCTGTTTTCTGCCAGCGAGCAGCGGTGCACACGCCCGCCATATTACAATGGTCAAACACAGCCCATTGTCCGACCGCCGCGGTGCGACGTGAACCGTCATCAAAACTCGCCCGCCACCGCGGCGGAGTTAACCAATCGAGAGCCACCGCCGTGCAGAATGACGTCCCTCCCGCCGTACAAATTAGGATGCGCCAAACAGCCAGGCACACCACAGCGGAGAAACCGGCCAATCTGAGCAGGCGGAAGCACCACAGCGGAGCGCAAAAGTGAATACCGTAGCCGACCGCCATGGACCCGGCACTACACGTCTTCCCGGCACTGTACATGATACACCTCCAGCAAGCCATGGACCGTGGCGGACGCCGCCGCAGGTACGCGATCACACAACTCTGCACACAAACACAACCCACAACTCCATGGCTGATGTAAGGTTCCTGCCCCCACCAGACACCCTGGTGGGGACAGGAACACAACCAAAGGCGTAGCCACACATGTCCTACCTACCACTAGTTCACCCCTCCTCATCCAGGTCACCATGTCCGCGATCTTAAAATAATGTTCAGTTCACGTGACCGCAGCGGTGAATCTGCGTTAAAAAATGCGCACAATGTAGTAGGCAGGGCCAGAGCAAGGCATGGGCAGTGCACAAAGTACACAGGGCAACACCTCCACACTCCACACACTAGGCTCACCCACAACATGAAGGGACATGCCATGTGACCCTCCTGTGCTCCCACATGCCCAATAACCAGCCAGGTGAACACACACACTGCACCACACAACAAACAACTAGGGAAATAGCCTCATCAGGTGTGGCTGCAGAGTAACACACAGCGTAGAAGCACAGGGCCAGGGGAACCCACACACCACAACAACACCACACTCATGGCAAGTAAACTGAGTCCAAGCCCAAAATAAACACACACAGATAATGAATAAACACTCTAATGGACACACAGCCTGCCAAGTCACACAGACATACCCCACACTGACACACAGCAACAAACACAGACCACATGCCAGCAGTAATGGTGGACAACAAATAGGAAACCTAAAGTGAGGTGCACACAAATGGAATGGCAAGGAGCTGAACACCAAGCATGTGTACATCACATGCAAGGGAAGGAACATATAACAACAACCCCAGCCCAACAAATCACACATGGCAGTCACAGTGAGTGAAGTCAAACCACAGTCACCTCACTGCAACAACTCAGGGAGAAATCAAGGCAACCCATGTATAGGCACAGGGATGAAAGGAAGGGTATGAAGTCTAACACTGGTCAGCCACACATCTGTATCCAAATAAATCACAGGAGTATGCCTCAGCACAACACACAGGGCCTATTGCAACACTCCATGACTGTCAAACACAAGTATGAACCTTCACACAACCCCCACACCCATCACACAACACCAGTGACAAACACACAGAAGCTTGCCAATAATGTCCAGTCAATACACTGACAAGCAAACACACCCCCTGGGGGGTATCCACAAACATCACACACACACAGGGATGGCAGAACCACTGTACGCACAAAAACAACAGTCAAACACAGAACACAAAACACACACACAGAACTACTACAATAACAGACAAGACCTGTGCAGTTAAACAGTGGAAATTCAATGGGAGCACAGACACAACAGGAGTACACAACCTCACTAGTCAGGAAAAATGCACAGACAACATACCACAACACATATAAGAAGTGCATCCACACAAAACAATAATGGAGACAAACAGGGAGAAATGGGCCTACAATGACACACAGACAGACATACCACACCACCCATCAACTCAAAATGGTGTCATAGTGTACCACATGCCTGCACATGCACAAGAATGACAAGAGACACATCAAATATGAGAGGAGAAAACACCAAGGATGCACCTAAAACAAGCACGGGAACTACAATAGACCTCAGTTCATGTGACAGACACACAAGTAAGGGAAACCACAATGGCAACACACATCTGAATCAAACACAACAACAAAACACACACACTGACAGGCAAATAGAACACCACACACAGAGCATCTGTCAACTGCATGAGACAACACAACACAAACACTGCACACAGCCACATCAGACACAACACATGCACATGCAAAGATATCAATATGCTACAACAGCTAAACATCAGGGGGTGCACACCAGGCAAGGACAAGGCAACATACACTCACAGCACTGCATGCACACCAAGCAGTGTGTGCACAACAGACATATCAGTTACAAACAGAGATGAGTGACACACCATGAACACACACAACAACAATCTAAACATCACACAGACAACAACACACCCAGGAAGTTAAACAGTCCACAGCAAACACACCTACATCTAAGCCAACACACACATATGCACAAGTCTGGGACACCAAAGTTGAAACAACATGATCAGAAGAAACAAGACATTGGCAATGTTGAAGTGCCATATAGAGCATGTGTCACAGTAAACCATACCCACACAGTAACCCTTTGTTTAGCAAGGACACTGACAAGGCAGACAACAGGAGTCATTTTTTTAAATTTACATTTTCCACAGTTATGCAGCAACATTCAGACAAGAGCAAGGCCAGTGGCCAGTCCAAAGTGCAGATGAGGTACATGAGATCCTGCACAGGCAAGGGGCAAACAGCAGTGAACAGCAAGGCCAGTGACCAGGACACAGTGCAGGTGAGGTACATGAGAAGCTGCACAGGCAAGTCTAGAACAACAGTCAACAACAAGGCCAAGGGCCAGTAAAAAGTGCAGAGTGAGTACATGATATCCAGCACTGGGAATGGGTGGTACTGTACCCTGCCATGGTCAGCAACACACTCAGGGTGTCAAAAATGGGCAGTCCATGGCACCACTGTGGGAGAGACATGTGTGTGTGAGGGGGACTAACACTCAGACTTGGCTGGCAGTATGACTGGGAGGTGGCTGTCTGTCGGGGCCAGTTGGGGTACTGGCTCGGGGAGAGAGAGGCCCAGCTGGGGTAGAGCCATCAGTGGTCTGAGAAGCCTGAGGGCTGCTAGGTCCAGGTGTGGTAGAGCCATCAGTGGTTTGGGAAGCCTGAGGGCTGCTAGGACCAGGTGGGGTGGTGGCACGTGGAAGTGGACTCATGCTTGCATGAGACCCAGTGTGTGTGGGAGAATCTGGAGGGGTGCCCTTCCGCTTCTTGGGGATTTGATATGGCTTCCCTGTCCTGGGATTAATGCCAAGTGGGGTGTATACAACAGGCACACTCATCACAAAAGCAGGATCATGTGCAGATGCTGGTCCTCCCTCTGGGGACGTGCTGGATTCTGCGGGAAGCTTGGCCCCGTATTGCCTCTATCCCTGCATCACATGTTTACCAGGTGTCCCCCCTACAGTGGCCTCCTTTCCCTGCTTCACAGGGCTCTGGATGGGAGTTGATGTTGTGGGTGAACTTGCCTTGGAGCTCTTCTTACGTGTACTCTTAGCAGGCACCTGTTTGTCACTGGGCACGGAAACTGTGTGCTTGTCTATGCGAGACACTTTTGGGACAGGTGAGTCCTTGGCTGGGGATGCCTCTGAGGCATGTGAGCCTGAGGCCTGCTTCTTGCCATCCTTGCCCTGGGTGTGGCCTGAAGGGCTTTTGCCTCTGCGCTCTGGTGTGGGTTTACCTTTCTGTGGGGATGGTGTCTGCGCCCTGGACTGCTTGGGCTGCTGCTGCCGTGTGCTGCATGTGCTGTATCTTTCCCTTGATGTCTGGGGTGTGTGGTCACTATCATCAGATGTGGCCACTGGCAGGGTGGTGGACCTAGGGACTGGAGCAGGACTATGGGATTGGGCAAGTTGAATGGCTGCTGTCACTGCAGAGGACAGAGACTGTACAGTCCGGTGTAGCCCACCCACGTCGGAATGAACGCCCTCCATGTAAGCCACCACCTGTGCCAATTTTTTGTCATGGTCCAGGAAGGCATTGAGGAGAGCTGTCTGACCCACACACAGCTGGCGCAAAAGGTCCACAGACTGAGCACTGATGGCAGCAGGGGGGACAGGGGCAGGGGCAGCGGTGCCTGAGATGAAGGACACTCTTCCCTTTTTTGTGGTGCGAATACGGGCAGCAACAGTGGGAGTAGCAGGGAGGGTGGCACTGAACGCTGTGTGGTGGACGAGGAGGCAGAGTCCCCGTTTCCTGTGGCCGAAAACATAGATGCGTCACCGCCATCGTTAGATGACATAGAGGTCTGCGTCTCTGGCTGTGAGTCCTCTAGAAGACTACGGTCCCCTCTGATGCGCTGGTGACATCCGTGTCACTATGCTGGTGTGCAACAGTTGTGCTTGATGCCTCACCACTGGTGTCCGTCCCCTGTCCTTCCGTGCCCATGTGAGATGCTGCATGAGAGAGAGAGAGAGGTAGGATCAGTACATTGGCATCAAGATTACAAATATCTGCAAGGGAAGCATCACTAATGATGAACAATCATCCATGTTGGACAACACCATGGGCAGTAACAATGTGCAACCTCAATCCAAACATCGAAATTACCGTGGCATAATGCAAACTTGGCATAATTCACCCATGTGATGAACACACAGCCAATTAGCCTGTTGGTGGCTCCGTCTAACCAGACACACATATCCCTCTGTGCACACCTAGGGCCCTGAGGGTGTAAAAGATTCTACTCACAACATGTTGCCACTGTCACATCTTGAGCCAGCAGAAGTGTCCAACACAGAGACAGACGCCAACATATACGCCCACAATGGCCATGAGCACATGCCATCCACCATGTCGTATCTTGGGGCACAACTACAGTTGCACATTGGTGTTAGATGTGTAGTCAGCACAAATCTGACGTCAGGCAATGCACACATTGATGATGGCACACTCAGATTATGCACTCTGCCGGACCCTGACATGGGATGTCCGTGACTACCCCAATGAAGATGATACCAGAAGGCCACAACTACAAATGTGAAGTCAAGGGCCATTACACCAATGACATGGGAAGGTACATGTAGGGGGAATGCATGACAACTGCACCCAACACCGCGGCCACTTACACGCCATTGCATCACACTAGCAACATCACAGCCCTGCACTGGCCCAGGCTTGGAGCACATGCAGCCAAACAACACCCAAAGTCACACTCACAGAATACTCACCACCAGCTTGCTGCTGATGCCCCTTCAGACGTGCATCCAGTTCAGGCTGCGTCACAGCTAAAATGCGTGCCATTAGTGGTGTCATGCTGCGCCGCGCCAACCTGCCGGCCCGAGGGATCAGCCCCAGTGTCATCTCGGCCACGTTCCTGCTCAGCCGGCAGATGTCATCCCACCTCTTGTGACAGTGGGAGCGCCGTCGGTTGGAGACACCCAGAGCACGCACCTTGCATGCAATGGCCCTCCACACGGCCTTGCGCTGGTTGACTTTGAGCTGCAGACATGGGAGACAAGAGGGTGCAATAATCAGTGTAACCTACCACCATTTCCCAGGGCAGGAGCATGACACTGACTCATCCCAACTTCAGCCATAACTTTAGCAGAGACAATAAATCTGCGACATTCAAACATCATCATGTGGGAAACACACATTAATGCATGCAGGTATGAGGGTGGACACAGTACATGCCCATCTCATAGCCATGCAGGATGCCAGCAGAGAGCAAAATGTGTATGCTGACCACATCTACTGCAAATTTTTGGGAATACCAAGACATGCAGGACATTACTACATATGTTACTGTGAATACTCACTGTGCCCAACACTGCGCAGCCCTCAAAGCACTTGCCCTTAAACTGCCACACTGTGTCATGGAGGTCACATTGAGGGACATGACCTCACAAACGCAAACCCTCATCACAAGGCCTGTCGTGTGCAATCTACATGTCTGTAATGGCTCATTGATGGAGAGTCAAGAGGAAAAGCACAGATTTGACACTCTGTACATTCAGTGTTGTGTCACTGTCAGATTGGGCGGTGAATGTGCAGGCCAGTTGGGGTCACACAGAGGTCCAACGTGGGGCATCTGATATTTTAAATGGAGGGACTATTTGGAAACACAAACAGTGCCAACACATGCGAGTATGTGCACATGCTGGTGGTGATGGAAGGGTCTGGGCACAATAATGTTGAAATGTACAGTGTCATAGGTGAATGACCAACAAGAGTGTCACCCTGGGGGATTGAGGTCCTGAGCATAGTGCAGAACTAGAGATGAGGCACATATTGAGTCAGAAACAATTCCCTCACTACCCTCTGGACAACAACCCTAGCTAAGGCCACAGATGGGCCTGTGAAGGACATCAGGGACACACACAGACATTCAGACTGGCAATCACTGTCCTGACTCCTAAATTGAAAAGTTGCAGCCTCACTGTATGTCTGACAAGACATTACATTTCCCTCACATCTGGATGTGCAGGCAGGGAAACGTGTTGAATAGGCTAAACACACCTTCCCCCTGGAAACAGCATGCTAGGCAGTGCATGACCCAACCCCACACTCTCACGCACATACTGCAGCAGATCAACTTCATGTGTGCCCCCTGCACTCTCACTCACACTCTGAGATACTTACCACGACATTTGGCGCACCATATAGCCTTGGATACTGGGTGAGCACCTCGTCCACCAGGACCTCCAGCTCCTCGGTGGTGAAGGGAGTGGCACGGATCTTCTCAGTCCTCGCCATCACTGTGGGCAGGAGACAGCAGCAGCGGCAGTTGGTGGTGAGGGGTCTCAGGCAGCAGTCCCTGGAGGCAGCAGCAGGTGAGGGGTCTCAGGCAGCAGTCCCTGGAGGCAGCAGCAGGTGAGGGGTCTCAGACAGCAGTCCCTGGAGGCAGCAGCAGTTGAGGGGTCTCAGGCAGCAGTCCCTGGAGGCAGCAGCAGGTGAGGGGTCTCAGGCAGCAGTCCCTGGAGGCAGCAGCAGGTGAGGGGTCTCAGGCAGCAGTCCCTGGAGGCAGCAGCAGGTGAGGGGTCTCAGGCAGCAGTCCCTGGAGGCAGCAGCAGTTGAGGGGTCTCAGGCAGCAGTCCCTGGAGGCAGCAGCAGGTGAGGGGTCTCAGGCAGCAGTCCCTGGAGGCAGCAGCAGTTGAAGGGTCTCAGGCAGCAGTCCCTGGAGGCAGCAGCAGGTGAGGGGTCTCAGGCAGCAGTCCCTGGAGGCAGCAGCAGGTGAGGGGTCTCAGGCAGCAGGCTCAGTGAGCTGTGGAAATGTGTGGCTCTCTCACACACATATATAGCCCCCAGGGCTCGTTTCTGTGGTTCTAAGCTGCTGCAATTGGTGTTCCAGGTCTGCCTCATTCAAATACATCCAATGACCGTCTCCGCGGTGGCGGAGCACGCCTACCGCGATTTTCAAACTTGCATCAGGCTACCGTGATTGCGCTTCCCATTGGCTGGAAGGGCATGGTCCATGGCGATGACACACCGCAGGGGACAGGCGTGCGGTACCTCGGTGGTGCATCTTTCAAGTGCATCCAATGACCGGCCCCACGGTGGCGGAGCACGCCTACCGCGATTTTCAAACTTGCATCAGGCTACCGCGATTGCGCTTCCCATTGGCTGGAAGGGCATGGTCCATGGCGGTGACACACCGTAGGGGACAGGCGTGCGGTACCGCGGTGGTGCATCTTTCAAGTGCATCCAATGGCCGGCCCCGCGGTGGCGGAACACGCCTACCGCGATTTTCAAACTTGCATCAGGCTACCACGATTGCGCTTCCCATTGGCTGTCAATGCATGGGCCATGGCGATGACACACCGCTGGTGCCAGGCGGTAGCTACCGCGATTCCGGGCACAGGCATTGCTATCAGTGACCGGGATTTGGTGTTGGAGCATGCCAACCGCCATTAGCCACGTGTATATGCCTATCAATCCCGCTATGGTGTCTTGGGCCATGGCGGTGACACACCGCTGGTGCCAGGCGGTAGCTACCGCGATTCCGGGCACATGCATTGCTATGAGTGACCGGGATCTGGGTGTTGGAGCATGCCAACCGCCATTAGCCATGTGTATATGCCTATCAATCCCGCTCTGGTGTCTTGGGCCATGGCGGTGACACACCGCTGGTGCCAGGCGGTAGTTTCCGCGATATGGGTGGCATGCATTGCTATGAGTGACCGTGATTTGTGTGGCGGGACATGCCAACCGCCATTTGATCATGTGTATATGCCTATCACTACGGTGAGTGTGTCTTGGGCCATTGGCGGTGACACACCGCTGGTGCCAGGCGCTCGCTACGGCGAGGGTGCAGCATGACATTGTTGACTATGGGCGTGATAGTGTTGTTTGAGCACGTTTAAGGCACCAATGGACACATCGTGCTGTGTCAATGTCATGGGTCATATCTGTACTTCGAACAGTGGTCACTTACAAAATATCATGGCACTGGATGTAATTTAAATGGGCTATAGTTAGTAATGACAGCCTTAACTTCATATCTAACACCAAATGCCACACTGAAGGAACTAATGGGGCACATTACTTCTACACAATTTCATATCTGAGCCCACATTTACACACATTTTCATATCTGTCAACAAAATTTAGCCCCAATTTCATATATGTCACCACATTTTAGCCCCAATTTCATATCTGACCCCCAAATTTATCCCCAATTTCATATATGTCACCACATTTTAGCCCCAATTTCATATCTGACCCCCAAATGTATCCCCAATTTCATATATGTCACCACATTTTAGCCCCAATTTCATATCTGACCCCCAAATTTATCCCCAATTTCATATATGTCACCACATTTTAGCCCCAATTTCATATCTGACACCAAAAACTTACCCCCAATTTCATATCTGATCCCAATATTTACACACATATTCATATCTCACACAATATGTCACAATACATTACATGATTTTACAAACATTTCAGCATTATTTTCATTACTCACCACATATGTCACACTGTTGTCTGTTTGGTAACACCTATTACAGCCTTCATGTAATGTTATTGTTCACAGTAGCAAATCCAACAGTATATGTCCACATGGACATGTGTGTGCTCTACATACTCAAGGATGTTAATTACATCACCGGCACACTTGGCATTCTGTACATCCTTATTATTTTTCACTTGTATCTATGCCTTTGGGTATGTTTTGTCTCCATATCTGCCAAATGTTATCACCATTACTTGTGTCATTGTGTCTGGTATGTGCTCATGTTGTTCGGCCTGTCATATGTGATTTTGTTACATGTATATTTCCACAGTTGTGAGTATGTTGATAGTGGATTTGATGTGTGTGGTGTGTTACGTTGGTACTCACCAAGGACAGGTGCATTGACCTTGTTCACATAAAGATTGTTGCCTTGGATGATGGACTGTAGCCAAAAGTGGTGATGGTGCTCACTGACTGGTAACTTTGATATGGCATCTGTGAACAGTAGACGGTGTGCCACAATTGGCTGCACATTGATGTAATGCGTGTGCTTTCATTTGCAGTAATTGTGTGCAGTGTTGGCAGGGTGCACAAGTAGGACACGTGTGCAGTGATTTTAAACCAACACGAGTGGATAAGCCTGCTATGGCGTAGTAGCCTTTCTGGGGCACAAGCTGTTCCTGCGCAGTGTGGGTGAACTGAAGGTGCTGTTGAATCAAGCTAATGATGGCATCCAAGACAGGTGAGATATACCTTGATAGGGCTGGCTGTGACACTCATCCAACTCTAACTTTTGTTGTTTTGAAGGTACCAGAGGCCAACAAGTGATGCACAGCCAGCATCTTTGTCTGCGGAGGGATGTTGATAGTCCGCTGTGTTGGTCCTGACAGCCTGTGGGGAATGTGGCTCAGGATGCTTTTGATGTTTGTCCTTTAGTACCTGTGTTGTGCAATGACATCCGCTGGTGTTATGTGTATGAGGCTGTTGTGTTTTTGTTATGTACTCAGTATATTCATGCGCTGACTTGTAGGTATACTGGTGTGGGTTTGTCCTGGTGGTGTTGTAGGTTGTTTTGTGGCACTGTTGTGTCTCCAAGCAGCTGGATGATTAGCTACATGGCAACTGTTGTACTTCAGTTGTGTGTTTGGGCAGGGCTACCTTCATACTGCATGTCATAGTGCAACTTAAGTGCAGATTAACGTTTGTCTACAGTCCTTTTGGATCACGTACCTTATCCACTTTTTGTGTGCCACATTGACAATCTGTCTGCTTGTTGATGATATTGTGCAGTGGTGTCAATGTGTCTTGATCCACGGCGACACAGAATCTGCAAATGCTTTTCATCATTAGTCATTGACTGACTTTGAATTGTGATTACCAGCATGTATGGCATGTCTACTGATGACAGTGGATATTAGCACAGGCTTGTGAATATGTATGTGAATGTCTCTAAACTTGTGTGGATTCCATAATGAGTCCTTCAGAACTAGACAAATTGTGTTGTTAATGTGTCCCCTGTCATGATTGCACAAAAATGTGTGGCAGGTACAGCAGCCACTTGGAAGCCAGCAGTGTTTCTGTTTTACACATGTCCTGTATCATATACTGTCAGGGCTGTTTACACAAGAGTTTGAAATGTGACTATTAGCATTCACAGAGACAGTTTCCATGTTGGTTGTTCTCACTGTGCGAATACTGAATAAGTGTACAACAATGTTTTCTCAAGGTGTCACAACATTTGACTTGCACTGTATGCTGCATTGTGATGCCAGTCAATGTTTGCGCTGTGTCAATCAAAAGCTACGGATTTGTGCACATCTCATGTTCTGTTGCAATGACGTGTCCCCTTTCATCTCACCTAGGAGGCGACCTAATGTGTATCGTCCAGTCACCCTGCTGGCTAACATTGAGGATGATGACGTAATACGCAGATTCCGTCTGGACCGCACAAACATCCAAGACCTGTGGCCATGTTGGAGCCACACCTGCGGGCTGGCAGGACATACCCAACAGCATTAACAACTGAATCGAAGGTGATGGCGGCACTGCATTTCCTGGCTAGTGGGTCATTCCAGGAGACGGTGGGCATTGCAGGGGGGATGTCTCAGCCGACCTTCAGCATGGTACTATGGGATTTCCTGTCGGCCATGATGCAATACAAAGACCAATACATAAGTTTTCCAAGGAGGGCGGCTTTGGCGGCTGTGAAGGCAGATTTTTATGCCCTTGGTCACATCCCTAATGTTGTATGTGCTATTGACTGCACACATGTTGGCCTGGTTCCACCACAGGCACGGGAACACATATATAGGAATCGTAAACATTCACATTCCATCAATGTGCAGGTGGTGTGCCAGGCCGATATGATCATATCGCATGTCTGTGCCAAGTTTCCCGGCTCTGCACATGATTCCTACATCATGCGCAACAGCATTGTGCCCCAGCTGATGGCCAATCTACTTCCGGAGCGGGCATGGATTGTGGGTGAGTGGGCAGAGTCAAGTTGTGTGCTGTGTGTGCCATGCTGTCCTCTGCCACAGTTGTATCACTTAATCTGTATGTGTTTTTCACACCTAGGTGACTCTGCATATCCCAACAGACCTTGGTTGCTGAGCCCACTACGCAATCCTAGGACACCGTCTGAAGTCCGCTACAACAATGCCCATGGGAGAACACGTCGGGTGGTGGAGCAAACCTTTGGTCTCCTAAAATCGAGATTTCACTGCCTGGACAGGACCGGAGGGGTACTCATGTACTCACCCAAAAAGGTGTGTCAGATAGTGGTAGCATGCTGCATGCTGCACAACCTGGCCTTACGGAAAGAAATCCCCCTGATCCTGGACGATGATGACCAGCCGAGGCCCCCACCTGCGATCCCACAAATGTCCAGTGACGAGGATAGTGGAGAGGAGGAAGGTGTCGACCAGCATCAGCAGCTCATCAACCGCTACTTCACTTGAAGGTGAGTGACAATGGACAACTGGTCCATTGTCTGTTGATGTAGTTGTTTGCATAAAGGTCTATGTGATCTTTGTGACTGCATCCTGTTGTTGACTCAGTGCTGGCTGCCTATGTGTTGGGTACAGGGTAGTTTGGCACAGCTACAGGATGTCTATGTTGGTACTGTTGCACATTGTAATGTGTGCATATTGGAGTACGTTGATGACATGTGTTGTGTGATGGCTGTGATGCCACCACCTGACTAGTGACTTTTGTTGTGTTTTGCTAGGTCCCTTCTACCTTTCCTTGCCTACAGAGAATCCATGCTCCTGTGACATTGTAACCATGGTAAACATTGCACATACTGTGATAAACATGGAGCAGACACAACTACATTGGTGCGTTATTGTTGTTTATTTTCAATGGGTATATGTGAGAGGGAAGTGGATATTTACATAAGTGTGAATGGTGAATCAATGAGTTGGCAGTGATGGTAGATGAGACAATCGAGCAGGCACCACATTGATGTGGTGACACAGTCCAACAGACGGATGCCATTACCATGGCAGTGTGGGTAAGGACAGTGTACAAAGTCAATGGCAGGGTGAAGAGTGTTGCCATCATGGCTGGCTCTTTGAATGGCGTTTGGTAGGTGCTTTGCCACGGGTGAGTCCCAAGTTTTTCTTTGGGCGGCCCCTTCTTCTTTTGGCAGGGGGGGCATCGTCTGCTGGGCCAGTGGGGTCTGAGGAGTCACCCCTCTCCGTGCCCGCAGGGGTGGATGATGAACTGTCAACCTGCGTGGCAACGGGGGGAGGTGGAGGTGTGGTATGTGGCACTGGCCTGTCCCTCTGTACCGCCACTAACTGGCCCTTGAGGTCCACGATTTGTCCCATACGGTTGTCTATGGACCTCAGCAGACGTTGGAGCTCCAGGGCATCTTCGTGGACCTGGCCCATTTGTGCCTGTGTGTGTTCATAGGCACCAACAACTCTGGTGATGTTAGCCAGGGCTTCGGTCACAGTGTCCTGTGGTGTTGGAGTCCCACTTGTCCTCTCACCTGCCCTGCTATCACTGACCTGTTGCCTCACCACTCTAGGCACACGCCTACTCTCACTGCCCTCCGCAGTTGGTGTGGGCTGGGCATCTTCTGGGGCAGGACGAATGTTGCAGGCAGCAGTGGTAGTGGTGGTGGTGGTGGTGGTGGTGGTGGCGGCACAGGTCGTTCCAGCAGGGGTCAGCGTTGATGTTGTTGCTGAGGGTGGGGGGGCAGTGGGGTCATGTGACCAGTTGCGCCCTGGCACACCAGATGGGCCGTCTTGGAGCTCCTCATCCAAAGAATCCAGGGACTCCGCATCAGAGTGTCCATGTTCCGGGGGAGGAGACTGGCTCTGCAGTTTGAGGTTGTCGTCCTCTGCAGTCAGTTGTTGGTCACCTGTGGAACAGAGGGTACATAGTCATTGACTTACACCCATCAGGCTTGCTGTGTTTGATGTCTCTTATTTACATGTTATGCAACACACAGTTACGTATTTCATAAATTGTATGTCTGCACAGTGATGTGCGTCATGACATGATGTGGAGGTACATACATCTTTTTCCATGGTGTGACAAGTCATTGGATACCATGCCCCACGTGAAGCTCTTAGTATTAAACTGAAAGGTTGTCATCTGACAACTGGCTGCTATACAACTTGATGTGATGCATCTTTGCTGATTACTCTTCCTGGCAGATGTTACATATGCACATGTACTAGCCATTGTACCATTGTTATCTCATGCATACCTTTGTAATGTTCTGTGCTTGGATTTCATTGTTCAACAGACCATGCCTGTTTATTGTTACTATGGTACTTCATGCTCAGCACCCATGGAATTTACAGATAGCATTCGTGCAGTGCATATATGGTCCCTGATTTGCTTACACATGGGTTTAGTTGAGTCACAGTTCTGTTTCTGTCACAGTTACATACGCTTAGCTGTCTGCATACTATCAATTGCTATTTTATTGGGGTGTATTTTGTTGCGATGTGAGGCCTTGTGTTGTCATTAGCTCAATGCTTTTGTTGAGGAATGGTGGGGTGCATGCACTGTCTGCTTACCTGTCCAGTTGTCATTTTTAGGTGGACTTTCTGACACATGCTTCTGGGTGGGGGGAGTGGTCCATCATGCTCAGCTGTGGGACAAGGGGGCCTGGTGGGAGTTGTAGTGCAGGCCTACACCCCCAAACAGCCCTCCCTGAGAAGATGGATACCTATCTGTCAGTTTTTTGTAGTGATACAATGTCTACCACATGCTTCTGGGTGGGAGGGAGTGCTCCTCCTTCTGAGAGGTGTGACAGGGGTGCCTGGTGGGAGTTGTAGTGCAGGCCTCCAGCCCCCAAACAGCCCTCCCTGGGAAGATGGATACCTACCTGTCAGTTTTTTGTAGTGATACAATGTCTACCACATGCTTCTGGGTGGGAGGGAGTGCTCCTCCTTCTGAGAGGTGTGACAGGGGTGGCTGGTAGGAGTTGTAGTGCAGGCCTCCAGCCCCCAAACAGCCCTCCCTGGGAAGATGGATACCTACCTGTCAGTTTTTTGTAGTGATTCAATGTCTACCACATGCTTCTGGGTGGGGGGAGGGCTCCTACTTCTGAGAGGTGTGACAGGGGTGGCTGGTGGGAGTTGTAGTGCAGGCCTCCACCCCCAAACAGCCCTCCCTGGGAAGATGGATACCTACCTGTCAGTTTTTTGTAGTGATACAATGTCTACCACATGCTTCTGGGTGGGAGGGAGTGCTCCTCCTTCTGAGAGGTGTGACAGGGGTGGCTGGTGGGAGTTGTAGTGCGGGCCTCCAGCCCCCAAACAGCCCTCCCTGGGAAGATGGATACCTACCTGTCAGTTTTTTGTAGTGATACAATGTCTACCACATGCTTCTGGGTGGGAGTGTTCCTCCTTCTGAGAGGTGTGACAGGGGTGGCTGGTGGGAGTTGTAGTGCAGGCCTCCACCCCCCAAACAGCCCTCCCTGGGAAGATGGATACCTACCTGTCAGTTTGTTTGTAGTGATGCAATGTCTACCACATGCTTCTAGGTGGGAGGGAGTGCTCCTCCTTCTGAGAGGTGTGACAGGGGTGGCTGGTGGGAGTTGTAGTGCAGGCCTCCACCCCCCAAACAGCCCTCCCTGGGAAGATGGATACCTACCTGTCAGTTTGTTTGTAGTGATGCAATGTCTACCACATGCTTCTGGGTGGGAGGGAGTGCTCCTCTTTCTGAGAGGTGTGACAGGGGTGGCTGGTGGGAGTTGTAGTGTAGGCCTCCGCCCCCCAAACAGCCCTCCCTGGGAAGATGGATACCTACCTGTCAGTTTGTTTGTAGTGATACAATGTCTACCACATGCTTCTGGGTGGGAGGGAGTGCTCCTCCTTCTGAGAGGTGTGACAGGGGTGGCTGGTGGGAGTTGTAGTGCAGGCCTCCACCCCCAAACAGCCCTCCCTGGGAAGATGGATACCTACCTGTCAGTTTGTTTGTAGTGATACAATGTCTACCACATGCTTCTGGGTGGAGGAGTGCTCCTCCTTCTGAGAGGTATGACAGGGGTGGCTGGTGGGAGTTGTAGTGCAGGCCTCCGCCCCCTAAACAGCCCTCCCTGGGAAGATGCATTCCTACCTGTCAGTTTGTTTGTAGTGATATAATGTCTACCACATGCTTCTGGGTGGGAGGGAGTGCTCCATCCTGCTGAGGGATGGGGCAGGGTGTGCCTGGTGGGAGTTGTAGTGCAGGCCTCCCTATTCCAAACGCACCTCCCTGGAAAGATGGCTACCTACCTGTTAGGTGAGTGTGTAGCACACAATGGCTGCCACACGGTTCTGGGTGGGGTGAGTAGTCCATCCTGCTCAGCTGTGGGACAAGGGGGCCTGGTGGGAGTTGTAGTGCAGGCCTCCCTATTCCAAACACACCTCCCTGGAAAGATGGCTACCTACATGTTAGGTGAGGGTGAAGCACACAATGGCTGAGACATGCTTCTGGGTGGAGGCAGTGCTCCTCCTTCTGAGAGGTATGACAGGAGTGGCTGGTGGGAGTTGGAGTGCAGGCCCCCACCCCCCCCCCACACAGCCATCCCTGAGAAGTTGGATACCTACCTGTCAGTTTGTTTGTAGTGATACAATGTCTACCACATGCTTCTGGGTGGGAGGGAGTGCTCCTCCTTCTGAGAGGTGTGACAGGGGTGGCTGGTGGGAGTTGTAGTGCAGGCCTCCACCCCCCAAACAGCCCTCCCTGGGAAGATGGATACCTCTACCTGTCTGTTTGTAGTGATACAATGTCTACCACATGCTTCTGGGTGGAGGCAGTGCTCCTCCTTCTGAGAGGTGTGACAGGGGTGGCTGGTGGGAGTTGTAATGCAGGCCTCCACCCCCCATGGGGAACATCCCTCCCTGGGAAGATGGATACCTACCTGTCAGTTTGTTTGTAGTGATACAATGTCTACCACATGCTTCTGGGTGGGAGGGAGTGCTCCTCCTTCTGAAAGGTGTGACAGGGGTGGCTGGTGGGAGTTGTAGTGCAGGCCTCCCTATTCCAAACACACCTCCCTGGAAAGATGGCTACCTACATGTTAGGTGAGGGTGAAGCGCACAATGGCTGAGACATGCTTCTGGGTGGGGGGCAGTGCTCCTCCTTCTGAGAGGTGGGACAGGGGTGGCTAGTGGGACAGGGGTGGCTGGTGGGAGTTGTGGTGCAGGCCTCCCACCCCCAAACAGCCCTCCCTGGGAAGATGGATACCTACCTGTCAGTTTGTTTGTAGTGATACAATGTCTACCACATGCTTCTGGGTGGGAGGGAGTGCTCCATCCTGCTGAGGAATGGGGCAGGGTGTGCCTGGTGGGAGTTGTAGTGCAGGCCTCCCTATTCCAAACACACCTCCCTGGAAAGATGGCTACCTACCTGTTAGGTGAGGGTGTAGCACACAATGGCTGCCACATGGTGCTGGGTGGGGGGAGTAGTCCATCCTGCTCAGCTGTGGGACAATGGGGCCTGGTGGGAGTTGTAGTGTAAGCCTCCCTATTCCAAACACATCTCCCTGGAAATATGGCTACCTACATGTTAGGTGAGGGTGTAGCACACAATGGCTGAGACATGCTTCTGGGTAGGGGGCAGTGCTCCTCCTTCTGAGAGGTGGGACAGGGGTGGCTGGTGGGAGTTGTAGTGCTGCTTGCCTGGACACATACAACACAGTTGATGTTGTGTACCTTTGTGATGATTCAGATGGGGTGAATGTTAAATCAGTGAGACCTGTGTTTGGTATTGGGGTGCAGATGAATGTACTTGTGCCTCAGAGATGTAGCTTTGTAGTTGTGCAAGACAGTACATGGCAGTTTCATGGTATACATTAGTTGGTACTTACCAGGCTCCACTCCCCCGGCTATTCCTTCAAGACTCTCTGGATGCAGTATGGCAAGCACCTTCTCCTCCCACGCAGAGAATGGTTTTGGTGGAATGGGAGGGCCTCTACCAGTCGCATCAGCCAGCTCACGGTTCTTGGCCCTCTTCTTCTTGACAACACTCTTCAGGTCATGCCACCGCCTCTGGATTTCCTGCTTGTTGCGGGGCACGTTCCCTACTGCATTGACCTTGTCCACTATCCTTACCCACATGTTTGTTCTTGTGGCTAATGGTGTCTGTTGGACCATGCTACCAAAGAGTTGTGGTTTTACTCTAATTATCTCATCTACCCTTACTGTCAACTCAGTGTATGTGAATTTTGGCATTTTCTGTGGTGCCATGGTGTGTGCTGTGCTGATGTTTTGGGGTGCAGTTGTGAGGGTGGTGTGGGTGGTGTAGGTGGTGTGTGTGTGTGTGTTGTGGTGGTGGTGTGATGTGTGCAGGTTTGGCTCTCCTTAGTGCTCTAGTGTTGTTTCCTTCTGTTGAATCGTTTTGCAAAGGATTGTGGTCAGGGAAGGGGCTGGTTTTATGCTCAGCTATGTGGGTGTGTCAAGATGGTGTAATGCTGTCAGGTGTGCTGTGTTGGTTGTCCTGTGATTTGTGTGTTTGAATTTGCCATGAGGGTGTGTCATTGGGATGTTTCAGGTTATTTTGGGGGCAGGGCTAGTTGCCTGTGTGCATTTGGTTGCCTTATTGTGTGTTTCTTTCCTTGGCCGCCATTTTGTTCACGGAGCATCCGCAGCGATGGCTATGCTGCAGGCCTTCCGCCGTATCTCACATTCATTACTGTTAGCGACCGCGGCGGTCGGATACAGTGGAACGTATCGCTGTGACATCGGGGATATCATAATATCATTGGCGGTCACTCCGCGTGCCTGGCGGCGGTTTTGTGTGTTTACGCTGAGAAACCGACCGTCGTGGTTGGATTTTCCCCATCTCCGCCGTCTACGGGCGGTTTTTTGATGCCTCCTACCGCCGCGGTTGGAATATTTTGGCGGTTGATCCTAATAGGGTCGGCGGTGTTTCCGCGGTACCTACGGACGGTAATTTTCCGCTACCATGGCGGTTGGATTTTTTTCCGCCCACCATCGTAATGACCCTCTTTATTTCTAAAAACCCGTCACATCAAAAAAATTACAAAAAAATATTATTTTCATGACACTATTGTTTAATAGAAAAAGTAGTCAATCTTTTAAACTAATTCTATTAAACAAAAAGTGTTACAAAAGCAATCAACCCGACATGGGCCTACAACTGCTACCTGTTTAGGAAAACGTGTTTAAGTTAAAACATACAATAATATCAAAATACATCTTGCCTAGTTCTTACTACCTCCCTCCTCTCTCCTTACAATAAACTATACCACCCTTAAATTCCTTGCTTCTGATCCGGACCACGATGAACCTCGCAATGATGAAACTTACGTACAAGCGGCAACGTCATCTCTTTCCGTAAAAAGGAAAAAAGGACAATTTCTCCTATTCACTTCAATGGGAAACCGTGGAAAAACCTATAAAGAAAATAAAAAGTATATGTTACAATACATTAAAAAATCTATGTTTATTTAAAAAAAAATTATACTACTAATAAAGATTTTTTTTAACATTTTTGGATTATTTCTTTATATTGTTTTATATTTCTATTAAATATAATAAAATTATCTACAATACTATTAATGTGTCAATTGATTGTTTTGTTAACTATTACATTTTTTTATATTAAATTTATGTTTTTATACATTTTATATGTCTATTTATGTAAACTCATGTTGTACGTATATACTCTTTTAATTTTTAAAATATACTATTAAACTTTTAAAAGATTATTATTTTTATGAATTAAATTTAAAATTAATGTATATTTAAAAAAGATAAGTTATAATTATATCTTGATATCAAATCAGCCCCTACCCAAAAACACCGTGAGTTTATCTGCATTCACTTTTAACATTTTTAATAATTACAATTATTTTAACAATTTTACAATAAAATAACTTATAAATTAAGTAATAAATAATACCCAAGTATTAAAAATAATACCCAGTATTAATACACTCCCTCGCCCAAAACCCCTGATTCCCATGCATCCCGTCCCAGAGGATAGGTGCAAAAGCCTTTTTTAATATTATTACTAAAAAAATTAATTAATTATTTAATAGTAAAACTAAATTTCTATTAATTCTCAAGTATTTAAATTAATACCCAAGTATTAATACACTCCCTCACCCAAAACCCATGTTTCCCATGCATCCAGTCCCAAAGGAAAGGTGCCTAACCATTTTTAATTAATTAAAAAAATATTTTAAAATATTTCTATCACTATAAATAAATATCAATTAATTCTCAAGTATTAAAAATAATACCTGAGCATTATTACACTCCCCCCACCCAAAACCATGTTGTCATGATGTGCATTTTTCAAATTTTACTCTAGGCCAGTACTACTGGGCCGTTCCTCTCAGACAGGGCCCGTTAGAGTTCTGGATACATGTACGATTTAAAGGGTGTGCACATAAAATAAATCTACATACAATTAATGAAAGTGGACATAATTTGTATAGTAGCTCTCCTGAAAATGGGGCATGCATCTGACCACGATTTAAGCTCATTATTATTGCTTGAGCACTGATAAAATTAAAAATCAACTTTTCGAATTCGCCCAGTTTCAAGTCAGAAGGCCTCTCCATTCCTATACCGTCGCCACTCCGTCCTCTTTCATGCATGCACTGAGGCTGCGACACTGACTTTTCAATCCTCCACCTTGAGTTACTCACTGTGGCCAGCAGATGGCGCGCATGCTCATAATCGCTGCATCAGATGCGCAGACACTGATGTGTGCTGGTCCGAGTTTGCTGACACAATACATGCCTGCCTGCCTGCCATCTGTTCTCTTCTGCAGCTGGTTTTGTGAAGTGGCATCTTGAGGCCCTCTGTGTTCACCCTTCTACTCCCCGTCAATAGAAGAAAGAAACCAGACTGCCTGGAGGCAGCTGGAATGGGATGGAGACCGAGGGGAAGGCGTTAAAGTGTGGCGAAGCGAGATTCTCAGCTGCTGTGCAGGAACGCGGCACAAGCCCCGTTCCACCCCGCATACCGACACAGACGGGGCGCAGGTGACCCGCTCTCGAAGCGTGCACTGCAGCCTGCTTGTTGTGATGGGGGACAGCAGACGCATTTTCATTATTTCCACTGAAATCGCTTTTTAAATACAGACATTTAACTTTCGAAGGGCTCCCAAATTCTGCCAGATAATGAAAATTAAGCTATGACTCTCAAGGCACCCTCGTTTGGAGTTGTTGGGGTGCTAGCCTTATCTTCACCCCACAGCCAAGAACCTGGCCAGGGCGGGGGAAGGCATGAATATTTGTAAGTTTACGTTTTAAAACTATTACTTTTAATAAATGCCCTTCAATGCAGTAATATAATCTGAAGTACTAAGTTAAAACACATCTGCATGCTAAAGACACGCTTTTTTTAAAGCGACGTAATCATATTTATACATAATGTTTGTAGCATGATTTACTGGCCAAATATTTCCATGTCTTGGCTCGTACACGGGCTTTTAGAGCCAATCTCTTTTAAAAGCCACACCTGACATTAGGTTCAGCTCTGGCTCGACTCTCCCTACTTGTGCATTGGGTTGCCCACTTCTACCCAGTCTGCAGCAACAGTGACTTGATGTATCTGTTGCTGCAGACAGAGATACGACTGATAGTGCCAGGCCAAGACTGACTATGTAATTAATTATAGGAGGAATGTCTCACTCCATACACACCTCCAGAAGCTACGCCCATGCTGCCACCCACTTACACATTGTTATCTTCGAGGACAAATTTATTAGGCAGATGGCATTAAAAGTAGAAAGTACAATATAGCAGCATATTTAAAGAGCGACTATTTACAATTGATATATCTTGAGTATGTAGACCTATGCAGAGAAGAGCAGAACATATCCATGTGGGAAAGAAAAGTGCACGGTATTTAATCAGTAGGTATTTGCCATGATTAATATTTCTTCAAAGAGGATGTACAAGGCAGAATACCTGAAATATGTAGCAATATTTCCAGAGAATTCCACCATTTTACATCAGGGGAAGCCATTTTATATCACAGGAAGATGCAGGGATTTTGATTTGCTCATTTAATAGGTCTGCTCATATCAGCTTTAACACCTGCCATGGGGTTGCCCTAAACACTGACTGATTGGAGACCTATGCAGAGTGCACCAAATGTTAAAGTATTGAGTCTTTGATCCAGGGGTCTTGGGTGGAAGAGGTTGGTTTTCCATAAATGACAACATGTCCTGTCACAGATTTCACATTATTCCATATCAGGTTTGAGTAGTTCACACAGTCCTGGTTTTTCTCTGCATTCTGGTTTTTCAGTCCTGGGTTTATATGGCGGAAGAAAATCCAAAAGTAGCATCAGAATACAATGTTAAATACCAGACTCCTCAGACCTGGCAGGTGGAAGCCTGAGACCTGTGAAAACATGTTCTGAGAACTGTGAGAGTGGTAGTTCGAAAAAAGTCAATTAAGCTAAGAGTTTGGGGTAAAACTGACAAGAGCTGAAACAACCACCAACTTAGCAGCACTCTGCACTCCAGCATGCTTCCATGATAAGGCACTTGATGAGCAACCGCCTCAGAGCAGGCCATGCTATGGGACATGGCAGGCCCAGGTCTGACCTTTGTCACTGTACAAGATGTAAGCTTCAGTCTTAAGGGTGAAAGTCTGAGTTACCTGGCCTTTTGTCACCGTTTAATATTCAGCCTCCCAGGGTGCCCACACCACAGCTGCCTCAATGACCACAAACGAGATGAAGGGCGTCTTGGTTGTTAGTGTGTCTTTCTGGTGATTTGTGTGAACCCCTAACATACCATAAGTCTATTAGAAATCCTGTCTGCACCATTGAACAGCACTGTGCATTTTTTAAAACTAACTTTCTTCCAGACTTATAAATCCAATCTGAGTCATACTTGGCCCACTCTATTTGCAAACACAGTGGTATGTGGGGGGCATGAAGACCTTCGGGATTGTGCAAAAGGTTTCTTCATCTCGGTCTTAAAATCGTTATACAGTCATTAAAAACTAGTTACGAATGTAAGAGAGAGAAGTTATTTTTAAAAAAATTCTTAAGAGGGAGTAGAGCTAATAGCGTGAGGTATGGAATTCCAAATTTTTGGAGCACTCCCAGAGAATGATTGCTTGGGAGTTTTTGACTGTTTGAAGTAGGGGTTTCAAATAGGAGAGACCGCTGAACTAGAACTTCGTATGCTAGATCAACATAGAGAAACCGTTCAGTTTGATCTTATTTTACTCACCCCAATTCCAAGCAATTTTGGGGATCCCCTGGTTAATGCAATATAATCCGACCATTGATTGGAGGGCCCCTTCTTTGTCTTTCTCTTCCGAATATTGTATGCTCCATTTCAATCAAGAACTTGTAACGCAAAAAGATATAGCCTTATTTTTTTTTTTTACAGTTTTATATAGGGCAAACTAGACCCGAGACATCGGGTATCAGAGCGCTTTACATGGGCACCAGTTTCGTTACAGATGGACACATTCATTTTTGATAGGCATGGGGAGAATAAGTGATTTGCCCAGAATCACAGGTTGTTGAGCGTCGTTGCTGAGACTCGAACCCGGTTCCCCAGCTTCGAGGTCGACCGCTCTAGCAGTCAGGCTACATCCTCTCCGCAAGCCTTACTTACAGATTCCAATAAACCTGCTTTACCTGCCTGTTAGCAAGATATGATGGAGGTATTTGAAAAGGAAAAAGCCTCTTGACTGCTGCCACACCGACCTTACGACTGTCGTGTAGATCTGGTCAATGGAGCACAAATTCTGTGTTGTCGGATTTATGCTTTAACTGAAAAAGAGAATATCTATCTGAGGGAATATTGGGACGAAATGCTCAGAAAAGGGTATATCCATCCTGCCCGTTCACCTGCTTCTTCTCCTCTCTTCTTCATCTCTAAACGGGAGAGAGGTCTTCGATGTTGTATTGACTACCGCACCCTAAATGATATAACCATAAAAAACAGTACCCTCTGCCACTTATCCAATCATTACTTGATCAGGTTAAAGAGGCCAAAATTTTCACCAAATTGGACATAAGGGAGCATATCATTTAGTGAGAGTAAAAGAAGGCGATGAATGGAAGAAGGCATTGTGATGCCTTTCGGCCTATGTAATGCCCCTGCTGGCTTTCAGTTTTTTATTAATGAAGCATTGAGAGATATGTTGGATGTATGTGCTATAGCTTATATAGATGACATCCTAATATACTCCTCTACTACCACTGAACATGTAAGACATGTGAGGGCTGTGTTGGAACTCTTGAGAGAGAACCACTTATATGTGAAGCTGGATAAGTGTGACTTCCACACATTAAAAGTGACCTTTTTGGGATTTGTGCTATCTTCTGAGGGGGTAACAATGGACCCACAAAAGATAACTGCCATCATGCGTTGGCCTTCCCCCACTTTTGTAGAAGGAATTCAGAGCTTCCTGGGTTTTGCTAACTTCTACAGGCATTTTATTGACAATTTTGCGGCTCTGGCAACTCCCATTACTAAACTGCTCAAAAAAAGGGTTTCCTTTTGCTGGTCTTTTAAGGCTGAAGAAGCCTTTACTCAAATCAAAAACGCTTTTGTCCCTGCCCCTGTTTTAGAACATCCTGATTCGTCCTAACCATTTATAGTAGAAGCAGATGCTTCTCAGGTTGCCATTGGAGGAGTTCTGTCACGAACAGATAAAGAAACTGGACATTTACATCCCCTGGCTTTCTATTCCCATAAACTAAACCCAGTGGAACAAAATTATTCTGTGTGAGATAGGGAATTGCTAGCCATAAAATGTGCGTTCGAAGAGTAGCGTCAATATTTGTTGGGCGCTATGCATACAGTGACCGTTTTAACTGACCATAGGGATTTACAGTTCTCGAAGGCAGCCAGAGCTCTTTCTATGTGACAACTGCTCTGGACACAGTATTTCAGTGACTTTGATATTGTTATACAATTTCAGGCTGGTAAAAAACATGGTAAAGCAGATGCCTTATCACGATATGGCTATGAGGAAGCAGTGAATGTCATAGATCACCCCCTTATCATAGCACAGGAACGCAGTTTAGGGGCTGTATGTTCAGAAGCGGCTTTTCTGAGGGAGGTGTTGCAAGCACAGGATTGTAGGGTAGTCGAAGAATTGGAACAAAAACACAGTGGTGTAAAAATACAAGACCTCGTGTACATCCAAGGGGATTTGGTGCTTCCCACAAAACCTCTACAACTGCGATCTCTTGAATGGTGTCACTCTCACATGTTATCAGGACATCCAGGTTACAAGAAAACCATATAACTCCTCAGAAGATCCTTTTGGTGGCCTACTATGGTTCTGGATACCCACCAGTATATCCAACAATATTATGTGTGTGCTCAGAGCAAAAGTTCTCACCAGGTTCCAGAGGGATTATTGACACCCATCCCAACACTCCCCACTCCATGGCATTCAATCTCTATGGATTTTGTTGTAAAGTTACCAAAAACTATTCAGGGGTTCACTGTGGTTCTTGTGGTGGTGGATATGTTGACCAAAATGTCACATTTCATTACTTTGAAAACTTTGCCTACCTCTAAAGAATTGGCTACCATATTCCTATAACACATAGTAAGATTACATGGTCTTCCATCTGTTATTGCATCTCACCGCGGTCCCCAGTTTGTATCGAAATTCTGGAAGGGGTTGGTATCCTTGTTACACATTGATGTGCGTCTTTCATCTGCCCATCATCCTCAAACAGATGGTCAGACGGAAAGAGTGAACCAATGTTTAGAGCAATATCGAAGGTGCCAATTGCTTCTTTCCGCTGCTGATTGGGATACATTTTTGTGGGCGGCTTAGTTTGCTTTTATCAATGGGAAGCAATCTTCTATTGGGTATTCTCCTTTTTCTATGATTACGTTTTTCATCCTTGTTGGTTATTGTTGCCTCTGCCTGTTTCCACACCTACCCCTGCTGCCCTAGAATTTGTTAACCCCCTTCATGAAACACAAAAGACTGCCCAATTGAATCTGAACAAAGCTAAAAGCATGTACAAGGAGAATGCAGATCTCTATCGTCGGCCTCCCCCTCATTATGCCACAGAAGACAGAGTTTGGTTATACACACATAACATAGCAGTGAAGGGAACACGTAAGTTCAAATCCCGTTTCATAGGTCCTTATACCATCATAAAGGTCATCAATCCGGTTGTCATGAAGTTGGACCTCCCTTCCTCTCTCAAAATCCACCCTGTGTTTCATGTGTCATTATTACAACCAGTGGTGCAGGGTACTAGTTTACCTGTTCAACCCCCCCAGTCCCCACCCCCATTTTGGTCGATGACGACCCTGAATATGAAGTGGAGGCTATTGTGGATTCTCGTTAAGTGAGGCGTCGTTTGTAGTATTTGGTCCATTGGAAAGGGTATGGTCCTGAGTACCGTACGTGGGAACCAGCTGGACATGTCAATGCCCTTCGACTGTTTAGTTTGTTCCACAGGCGCTCTCCGGGTATGCCCAAACGTATGGGGGGATTCTGGGGGGGTGTAATGTCGGACTTGCTCCGATCGCGAATATGGGGTGAAGACCAAGCCGGAAACAAAAGGGGCTGAGCAGGACGGAGGAGCGATTTGCGTTCTTTCGACACATCCGTGTCTCCCGTCCATCCTTTTGTCATGTTGTATGTTCTGCTTTGCTGACATTTCCCGATGCCTTCACTGATATTTTCCGATGCCGTTGGGCCACGTTGGGCCACCGTTGGGCCACCTGAGTTTTCCTGAGTACGACAGTTTGCTCAACATCACGGGGGCCTTTATATGTTTCCTATAAATAAAAAAAACATAAAGATATTGCTCACAAAGAATCCACGTTCATCTATGTGGTAACATTTTATTTTACTTTTTCATATATCATATATATATACTTATCTGAGATAGTCTCATTGGTTCATGGAGATTCTGTTTCCTTGCTGGCATAACTTGATGGCTATAAATAAGAAGGATAGATAATATTAGTCTCCTGAGTTGTAAGGGGGCTGTATTATATTCTTAGCAACTAGCCCTACACATTTTTGTGTATATTTTTGTATTATTCATTATCCTGTTGGGGAGAATATGTTTTTTGACTTTCTCTTGGTTCTAATGGATATAAATAAGTTGGGGCTCATTTGGATTCTATGCTGAACCTCTTTAAGGTTGGTTATATGTATATCAGATGGTGCAGAACTCTGCTGCAAGACTACTTTGCAGGGTCCCTAGAGCTACCTCTGTCTCAAGTCATCTGCGGGACCTGCATTGGCTCAGGGTGGAGAACGGAATTAAGTTCAAAGCCCTGAGCTACATGTTCAAAATCAAAATAGGTGCTGCCCCTCAGTATCTGCAATCTCTGGTCAGCCCCTATGTGCCTTTCCGGTGCCTTCGCTCATCCACTCAAGGGAAATTCTCTGTGCCCAGAATCAAACTATCTCGGATGGGAGGCAGATCGTTTGCATACCTTGGTCCCTCACTATGGAACTCACTTCCCACAGCCATCCGGAACGAAACGGTATATGCCTAATTTCGCAAATCCCTGAAGACTTGGCTTTTTAACTAGTAATCTAATAAGCTGCTATACATTCTTTTGATCTGCTCCGGCGCCAGGAAACCCTTTTTGGGTAGCTGCCGCACCTTACAAATTTAATAAATAAAATAAAATAAATATCTCTTTTGATTGCTATGTCATGTTGTTCTAAGTATTTGTTCATATTATCATATGTCTTCCATAGGTATATATACCACTGACCCTGTTGTTAAATATCGATATACCCTAGTGGAAGAGGGAAGTCTCCAAGTAGTTATCCTATTGCATTATATAATTGAACCTCAGTGTTATTTCTATTCTACATGCCTTTTGTGATACATATAACATTATCTCTACTACAGGAATCACATAACGACCTTCCAACAAGAATATCCATACCTGATGCGTGTTGATGCCGTGTTTTCTTTCCCTTCTCCCTTTCCTTGTTTTGTTTTCCCTCTTCCCCCATATCTACTGTGTTAGCTTTGGCACTGTTGGGCTGACATTGGTGAGTGTAGGAAGTTGGGACCTATCTTCGTATCTTGCATCTTGCCCCTGCGGAAACAACAGGTGAGAATTACATTCACTCCTTTTTTTAAATTTATGTTCCACCTTTACACCAACTCTTGGCCAGCTTGGAATTAGCTTGCAAACCCTTACTGTTGACACCCAAATGATGTTCAGATTATTAATGGACCCAATTAATGATAGACTGAAAGTAGCAGAAGTGGTTGAGGTTATTAAAAAGTGGATCAATGATTGCTGGTTTAGTTTGCATATGTCAGAAACTGAGTTTCTGTTGGTTGGTATCGACCACTGGCTGAAAAACTACAGTGCTGGTCATCGTGTTTTTTTGGTTGGTTGAGGTTCGAGTCAAAAACAAGGTGAAACTTTGGGGATGTACTTTGACAAAAGGCTCTCGATGGACTGCCAATTCAGCCAGATGATCTGGCCATCTAATTGCCATCTTAAACTTCTAAGCAAAATCCAACATCTTTGCCATATGCCATTGCCAGATAGTTATTTGGTCTAAAATCAACTATTGTAAACCTGAAAGCAAAAGTCAGTAAGTTAAAGATCTTTAAAAAAATTCCAGTAAGAGCATCCTTTAATGTGCCCAAGACAGCTCACGTCTCAGAGGCTCCCCACAATCAACACTGGCTTCTGGTGCCATCCCAGACTAAGTTTAAGACATTCACATAGATGTGCGAATTCTTTTGCCTGACTATATGAAGCAAGTTATTACCTTGCTGGAAAACCTTTATTAGTACCTTTTAAAACTATCAAGTTAATAACAGGGATACAGTCCTTTTCAGCTACGGTGAGAGCATTGTGGAATTCCCTGCTGGATAGCCTTAGACATCTCCAGCATCTCATTCTGTATTGGAAAGCATGAAAAAACATGTTTTCTAAAAACTTTATTGGCTTGATCAACTAGCCGCGCTTAGGTCCCATATTCTGAGTTTTTTTGCACTATACAAATACGAATTGAATTGAACCTAATGGCAGGTAGGTTGCCTGCAATAGCAGCTCACGTTAAAGCACTGAATGTACTCCATCTATTGACATCAGACTCTTTCCAGAGCACATGTACATAGATAGCTGGGGCTTCACAAGGTGCTCCATCTGCTTTCCTGCAACATGTGTTGGAGGCAGACCTCTTCATTACACCCCTGCACCTCATGTTTTCCAAACCAAGCCCCAATCAGCAGGAAGTGCTCCACATCTCCTGTGTGCCCTTCACTGCACACGTTACATTGATGATATCGCACATATACAGAACCCACACATATACATAGACACACACACTGAATACATTCAGCTTCATCAATGTTGCAGCCAAATACCCAGGGAGTAAACCTGACTCAAACATGTGTAGGCAATCAGTCCTTTGACAGTGGGCCATAAGTAGGCATGTATGACACACATGATCATCACACTCCATGCTGAGATCTCAGGTCAATGGCAACATGTGTAAAATCCACTCATTCCCATACCATAGGTAACCAAGGTTACACCTTGACACCATGGTTGAACATACTCTTTGCAACTCCAAAGGAGGACACATGGCTTCATCAAATGGTGGTTTGGCGTACTCAAATTCAGATTTTGCTGCCTAGATCTGGGGGTAGATTTCTTTACTGCTCCAAGATTGTATGTAACATGACTGTAGTGTGTTGCCCTGTTTTTTATTCTCTGAGTTGCAAAGCATGAGATCTTTAGTTAGTCCTGGTTCCCAGCATCCATCATATCCCTATCCCATTCTGTTGGAACTCTAGTACAAAGCATTTCAGATATGATTACAAATCTGGTCAATATCTAGTCCATCTCAGTCCAGTAGGTTCATTAATTGGAGCTGCAGCCTGGAAAGTGGCATGCCTAAGAGTAAACATTACTGATGGAAAGCGGGCCTCTCATATTAAACCATTTGACATTGTTATACTCCAGGAGACCTGAGCCACAGCATAGTTAGATCTGGACGGGTTTATAACATTTCATATTCTGGCTATGCCTTCTACTGTGAGCCGCCTCAAGGGGCGAAATCATTGCTTGGATAAAGTTTGCTTTAGGTTCTCATGTAAAAGTACTGGTTATGTGTTTACCTAATCTTTTAACATTGGAAAGTACCATATGTCATCATGACAAATTAATTCTAATTATAAATTATGACTTTGACTCCTGAGACCCACATAGTCAGATTGTTGATTTTAAAATAGATATTTGCACCTCGAGTGATCATAATCCACTAATCACTCTGCTTAAATCCTCGTTTCCTTGATATGCCTCAGAAATTCTGATTCCCAGGAAAAAATTATTAGTCTCACAAGGTAAGACATTAAAATGGGAACAGATCGACATTACTCCATATCAACCACGCGCCACTCACCCGACAGCGGCGCACAAGCTCCCAGAATCATGAACTCCCAAGGTGGAGAACAGTACCCTACCCCAATGCCTCATCCCTTCCGATCCAGAGGATAAGTCCTCTTTCTACGAAGGACTTAACCTCCCTACTCCATTCCTATGAGCTTCCTTCACCGCCCCTTAATATGTTAAAATGTAAAATCTGATTCTCTTGTTTTTTGATTAAGCTATGCCTCATCCATTTTTCACCCCTGCCCTGCTTTCAGCCTGGCTCTATCCTTGACACTGCATCTGTATAAACATGAGTAAAGAATCTAGATTGGGGCATTGTAGGCTGTGTATACATGCAGAGTCAGCGCAAAAGAACAGCTGGCGTCTGCACAGGGTTTTCCAGACAGTGGTAAAGCCTCAAGTAAAGTTTGCTCAGAAAGCATATCTTGTTGTGCAGCTTCAGGACGCGACAATTGCACAAGGCACCAAGGCTGTCGATTCTTACCGGTACCTCATTTGTGTGTTTTTCCCAAAGCTCTATTTACCTCTGGGTGTCCCTTGTTTGTGATCTTTTGCTATAAAAACCCATGTAACCATTGTTCAGCATGCTCGCTCCTTGAGTATCTCTATGGTGCTTGTCGGACGGAGCCCCATTTATGAATGCTAAATAAATAACCTATGGTTTGTACTTCGCTCCAGTGTCGATTCCTCCTTACTTGTTAAGAACCCATGGACGAAGTGGTGACCCTGCACCAGTGGATTATTAATAATCTGCTTCCACAAATTGGCGCCCAAACGTGGGGCCCCATCAAGGGCTTGCAGTCGGACCAGGGGAGGAGATCGGGTCGGTAAGACGAACTTCGCTGAGGGGCGCCCACCTGAAGAGACTAGTGTTGCTCATGGTCCAAGGTGATTTTTCAGCTCTCCGACTCTGATCTTCCTGGCGGCTGCTGGCCTTGACTGGGGCCTTCGGATGGTCATTTTTTTTTGGATCAGGGAGGATCGACAGGTGGGAGTCGAAGACTACACATAAGGTAAATCTGTATTGAACCGGTTCATTTGGTTAGAATTTGTTTTGTATTTGCCTTGGCATTTGTTTGGTATCCGTTCAGAATCTGCTTGGAATTTTGGAATTTAGAATCTGTTTTGGAACTTGCTATTTGTTTTGACTAACATTTTTTCTTACATGTAATGTGAGAATATTTTTTTATTTCTCTCTGTTTATAAGCTTTTTTTATATCTTATATAACATGCCTGTGATTAGCACTCTTCGTAAGTTTTGTTGTTGCTGCTGTGATAAGCAGAGCATTTTGGAAGCAAGTCAGCCGGCGCCACCAGAAGGTACGCCGAATTTTGAGATGTACATCAAATATGGTATTTGTCCCATCATGTATAATGCATTGTGGAACAAATATACAAAAGGGGATCCCCAGTTGCAATGGCCATTAGAGGGAACAATGGACCCTCACAAACTTGAGTATTTAGAGAAACGATTGTTTTTAAAGAAAGTTAGGCCAGCCATGTTTGACAGTTTGCGTATGTGGAGGAAGGAAGTAAAGGAGCGGCAGCTCAAGGCAGAGAAGGTACAAAGGAAACAGGAAAGGAAGACAGAGTATCAGAAGTATAAGGAATTGAAGGATAAGGAAGTTCAGGAGAAAAAGGAATGTTTAGATAGAGAGCATAGATTATTAATATCTAAGGAATATATAGTTAGACCAACAGTAGCAGTTCAGGTCCACCAAGAGGATGTGGATTCAGATATTGATGGATTATTGACTGAACGACCCCCACTCCCATATGTACCCTTAACACCTCTTCCCCCTGGACCACCAAATGTCGTTCCCCCTGTACCTCCGGTTCCACCTCTTTTGCCCGCAGTTGTCCAGCTCCCTATTTTCCAAACAGTACCGGTACATCCTCTACCCCCCCATCCCAGGCCACTGCGCCCCCATCCCAGGCTACTGCACCCGAAATGACTGATGATCGCATACTTTCTGCATCTGTCTTGACCCCTCGAGTTCTTCGTTCTACTGTATCTCAATCACGTCAGGATGCGATAAGATTGATGGTATTAAATTGGTTGAGTGATCTAGAAATGGAGGTAGGAGAAATGATAGATCAGATACAGGATTTTTCTGAGGGCGAGCTTCTTTGTCTCATAAATAAGCTTTCTCATCAACTTGGTCCAATGGGAGATGACTACAGGACAGAATGGCCCTGATGATGTTAGAGCTATTAATCGACAGTGTCAGATAGGAGCCTTCCCTGTGAATAGAATTAACAATGCCATAGCAACGATAATTGGATATCGTAATGAACTCTCTTCCTCTCCTCGAATAAGACCTATGAGGGAAGCCGCGCCACAATTCATTCCTGGAAGAGGGAATGCAGATAATGATGACCCTAATAGTCCTGATGCTAGAGCCCATTTTTTGTACAATTGGATACATACGCCCTGGAAAAGGACGGATGTACTCACTTTAAAAGCCTCTTTACCAGACATACGGAAAAATCCTAGAGGATTTTATGATGATGTACAGGCAGTCATTGATTCTTGTGTCACGACCTTAGCAGATATTGATATGTTTTTTGGTATGATCCTGCCACCAGATATATGGCGACTTACCCGGAAATAGGATCATGCTGTTGATTTAGGAGGAGACTGGACGGCCATTATAGCAGCCGACAGGGATAGGAAACCTGGTCAGAAACCTAGTCAGCTTATACTGGATCTTCCTGGTAACATACTTACTTACATAAAAACGATGGTTCCGGCCAGGAAAATAGATTGGGCATCTTCTCACTGCTTGTAAACAAAAACAGGGAGAGGCCATCCCTGATTTCTTTACTCGCTTTGAGGAAGTGTTCCACGATTTTAGTGGGCAAGATACATCTACACCTACGGGTGCACATTTATTTGTAGATCGATTTGTGGGAAATTTACTTCCTGAGATATCGGTTTGCTCAAAAATTCTGAGAGTACATGGGCTTCAGTAACCTCGAAAGCTATATTAGATATGGCTCAGTATTATCAGAATCAGGTGACCACTGAGCAAGAACGGAAAGAAGGAAAATTAAAAGAATTAAAAACTAAGGTAATGATGGTCCAGGCCTATGGACCTCAAGGTCGAGGTCGTGGTCAAAACTATGGTCAGAATTTCAGACAAACACCTCCAGTAGGGCCGCCGCGTAGACAGACTCCACTAGGGCTGGATCAATGTGCTTATTGTAAGGAGAAAGGACATTGGCATTCAGAATGTCCTGTTTTAGCTGCTGGTGGGAGAGGAAGGGGACAAGTGAATGGTAGCCGGGGGACTTCAGCTCCCCGACAGCAGCCACACGCTCCAGAGAGAAATAGGTCAGGAAATTATTTTGATCAACAAAATAATCAATATTCTATGGAGGATTGGGAATCAGAGGAAACTGTGGGAACACATTTTGCCTAGGACAGCGTAGGACAAGGAGGACCAGTTGAGATACCTGTAGACCAGTCAGGGCCCTATATAACAGCCACTATCCTTGGGCAGGATCAGAAATTTTTAGTGGATACAGGGGCGACACGTAGTGCAATATCTCAGAAACTGGTCCCTGAGACACCCTTGTCTGGCCAAGTAATTACATCAATAGGATTTGATGGAACACCAACTCCTAGCCCTGTGTCCCAAAAATTACCTTTGCAGGTTCAAAATTTCATCACTACAGCCCCCTTTTTACTTCCCCCACATGCTCCAGACAATCTGATGGGACTCGATCTTTTGAAATATTTCCATGCTACTATACATTGTTCCCCATCGGGAGTACGTGTCATTTTTGGGAAAAGGACATTACCTAAACAATATAATTTCTCTTTATGTTCGGATCTTGATTCTGTCCCTTCATGTGTTTGGGCTACTGCTGACACAGATGTGGGAAGAATGGACATTTCCCCAGTACATATACAGGTTCGGGAGGATGTTTCCTTAGCAAGAGTCCCGCAATACAAAATATCAAAAGAAGGTGAGGATGCACTGATATCTATCATTGATGACATGATACGTACAGGAGTTGTTGAGGAAGTTTCCTCTAATGTATGCAATAGCCCCATTCTCCCCATCCTAAAACAGGGCGATGGAACAGGGGACAAGATTTACCGATTTGTGATTGACTTAAGGAAAGTCAACAAAATAGTGATTCCTCAATATCCTGTCGTCTCTGATATTACGACCTTGTTGACATTAATCCCACCTACAGCTACTGTGTTTTCTGTTATTGACCTCAAAAACGCTTTTTTCTCAATTCCAATACATGAAAACAGTAGATATCTATTTGGATTCTCATTACGGGGCCGCTCATTTAGATTTTGTAGGGCTCCACAAGGGTATACAGAAAGTCCTAGCATTTACAGTCAGGCACTTAAACGACAGTTGGATGAACTCCTCTTGCCACCAGGAGTTACACTTGTGCAATATGTTGATGACATTTTGCTAGCCGCAGACACAATTGAGCATTGTAAAAAGGCCACTCTCTCCCTATTGTATCATCTTGCTGTTAAGGGACACAAGGTCTCTAAGAATAAGCTGCAATATTGTCAGTCTGAGGTCATTTATTTGGGTCACCTCTTGTCTAAGGAAGGCTGCTCTCTGACTAAAGATAGGATTCAAACTATCCTACAAATCCCTATTCCTAGTCCTCAAAAAGAAGTCAGGGCACTTATTGTTATTACTTCCCACTGTAAATGTAAAATAAAGAGAGAGGGGCCTCTAAATCCCAGAGGAGTGAGGCACCAAACTGACAATATCAAAAAGAATACTCCTATGGGAAGAATAGCTATACAATCATCCACACCTTAAACAGACTCATTCAGTGATCAGATAGAGAATCAAGGGGACCGGATCCTGAAACCCAATATTAAAAATGGATGAAGACTAAAAAGCTACTCTCAGCTGTGACAGTTATCACAAATGCAAATTTATTCAGATAAAAAATGTTTCCAATACAGTGTAAGTATAGACCATTATATAAAAATTCTCTTCATGTGCAAATAGCAATCAGCAGCATATAATTCTTTTCATGTATAAAAATACACTAAATCACCAACAGAATATGATTCTTATACACAAGTTAAAAAACACATTTAATACAAAAATTCAATAAAAACCCATAAAACACATTAGGCAATTATCCAAAAAGTAAAATAAAAGAGGAAGAAAGTAAGGAAGAAAATAATGGAAGAAAATAAAGGGGGACAAGGGGGACAAGATCATAGATAAGACTGTGTTATCTTGTCACATAAGGTCAACCATGGATAAAGTTGATACTGTTGTTTCTTAATTATTCCTGGTGACCCCAATGTAGTGCGTCGACGCGTTTCAGCGGGTATTATCATTAAACACCACCTTCTTCAGGACAAACAATATTTCCCCGGATATTGATCTAAATATAAACATAATAAAATTATAATCTATACACAAGACTGGAGTCAACATCACAATACCCCATGATTCTCATACCTTAATCAGCAATTCATCTTACAACACCATTTATTCATTTAACTCTAAAAACACATTCATGCAAAAGGATCGTACTCATCTATTTACTGGCATATTTCATACCTAGGGTCGTGTAGGATACAAAGTCAGAGGATTCCAAGCCTTCTGTACCACCAAGGCTTCTATTTATGCCTAAACAACAGCAAAAACTCTCCATTAGTTATGCATTTGAGCTTAATCAATAGTGTTTTACCAGATATTTATAGTTATTCTACCTGTATATATCCTGTCGTAATGTCAGCAAGGGAAATTGCCCATATGATGAGGTATAAAAAAGATGCCCCTAATAGATATTGAAAATAGAGAAATCGAAAAATAGTGCATTAACAGAGATCTTCTATCTCTCGGTTTAGAATTACTTATTGGTATGGTTCCTACCTATTTACCTTAGAGATTGGGAAGCCTCCTCACATTTCAAAGTCCAAGCATCAACATTTTAGTTTATATCGATCGAATAAAACATCAAGGACTAGTCACCATTTGAACTTCAGTGCTGAAAAAATTATACATTACATTTTTAGTGCGTGAATTTTCTAATGTTTACCCTTATTATCAGCGACATATTAGTCTGAGTACCCGGTTATTGATACCAGGGTCGAGAGTAATTCCTAAATTTTCCAATACCAAGTATATAAAAGGATTTTATTACTTGAAATTTAGACTCAAAGCCGCCTAGCATTTTACCAAACGATTCTTTCGTTGAATTTTTTAACTGCGGCCGTAACCTAATCACATCAAAAACGTCCATATCAAGAGTACGTTCTATTGATGGTACATCGATATTCTAATTGCTGCTCTAATTATCAAACGCATATTATTTTGAGGACCCGGTAGTTAATACCAGGGTCAAATACAATGCTTAAATAAATAAATATTGTATGTTAACAATATTGCTGAAACTTGAACTAAAGGACGCATCTAGATATACTAAACTTCTAACATGCTGCACCAACCAATTTACCCCTTAAACTTTTCAAGTGCGGTACAGCGCATTGGGAACGCCTAACAACATACTGTTTAAGCCCCAACGTACAAGGACCTACCATGTAAAAGAATCTATTTCTCTGTGGGGTGAGGAAACCTCTGTCGTCAAAAACAACCGTCGTAAAGTCGAGGGTCCTTTTATATACCCCAAACTTAACGAGGATACGTGTACCATACAAGCGTGGCCATTACGTGTTACGTCATTCGTCTTAAACAGCGAAAAAGGACTATTCCTATTAGACAGATGGAAAAGTCTAGTGGCAGACATATTGTAATGGGCAACTTTGCCACAATCCATATCTGATACATTCTATGTCATTTGAAGACCCTAAACATCTTCGATAAGACTCATTGAAAACAAAGTGATAAATATAGAATGCCAAATTGTATACCGAAAGTTTCTAATAAACATCAAAATTGCGGGGTAGAAAAACTTCCGTTATTCAGTATATCCCAAGGAACCAGTGAATCAGTTTAGCCCAAAAACTGAAATGGTGCGGGAGAGACGTCTGTATCAAGTTCCACATATATTAACTTGGGAAAAATTATATATAAAATTTATCACACCTTTTTAATTATTACATATACATATATATTTCACCTCTCTTTGTGAAAATATTATCAGTGGTCTCTCTATCTCTAGAAAGAATGATGTATAATGCATCATTTACAGCGACATCATCAGTATGGAATGTATAAACACTGACCTCATTATAAAAAAGAAGAATGTTCGATAATATCACTGTAAAGGACGGTAACACTTTAACAAGATTTTTTCTTATTATATTGGTTATCTAGATGGATCCTAATAATCTGTCCCATTCTTCTTTTGAATTGAGGCCATTCCTTACAGTGTTCAGACAGGAAATGTACCACTGTTCTCTCCTCCTACGTTTTTGTTCTATATTACCACCACGTTTATCTCCTGTTATTTTCTCCAAGATGAACCAAGAAATCTCACTGTCATTATGACCTTTCTCAGCGTAATGGGCCACTAAAGGGGCACTAGGTTTAGCAGTTCGGATAGCAGATCGATGTTCTTGTAATCTTTTCCGGAATTCTCTGCCCGTCTCTCCTACATACGCTTTGCCACAGGGACACAGAAGAAAGTACACTACATTTTTGCTACGGCAGTTGCATAGATCTCTTGATTTAACAGAGAACCCATTATGACTCAATTCATTGGATACAATGCACTGGGAACATATATTGCAATTGCCACAACTGACATTACCCAAGGCAGGCGTCATGGATAAGGAGCGTTGGGAGCATTTGAATTCCTCTCTGTATGTGTGCACCAGTTCTTGTTTTAATTATTCTTTTTAAAAGCAAACAGAGTTTTTTCTAATTTCACAGCTTCATCATCTTTTATTATATGCCAGTTACTATTGATGACATTTTTTATCTTATTACTTATGACTGAGTAGTTGCTGACAAAAACTATTTTCTTATTGTTGTTTCTTGGTGTTACATTGTCGCTCTTATAGATCATTGCCTCTCTATCATAAAACCTGGCTCTTTTATGAGAATGTGTGACTAACTTTTTCGGGTATCCTCTATCCAGGAATTTTTTCTTTAGAATATCACTATGTTTATAAAAATCTTTCAGGTCCGAACAGTTTCTTCTTAAACGAAGAAACTGACTAAAAGGAATATTATCACGTTGGGACCTAGGGTGAAAACTAGAATAATGCAAAAGTGTGTTTTTTGCCGTCGGCTTTGTCTATAGTTCCACCTCTAGGAACCCATCCTTGTCCTTTATGGTGATGTCCAAGAAATCTACACTAGATCTACTAACCTAAATTACTTCCTACTGTAGACAGTGGATCCCCAACTTCTCACTTATCATCAGACCTCTTTTGTCCCTTGACACTCCCTCTCCTCTACCATGGACATCTGAATGCCAGGAAGCATATCAGCAGCTTCGTGCATCCCTTTGTTCTGCTCCAGTGTTAGGCACTCCAGACTATGCTAAGCCTTTCATATTATATGTACACGAGAGAGAAGGATGTGCATTGTCAGTTTTGACACAACCATATGGTAGTAAACATCGTCCATGTGCTTACTTTTCGGCTGTATTAGACCCAGTGGCCAGAGGACTTCCAGGCTGTCTTAGAGTGGTTGCTGCCACCGCCATCTCTATACGACAATCTGAGGGGATAGTGTTGAGTAACAAGCTTATGGTTATGGTACCCCATTCCGTAGATGCGCTTCTGAACCAGACTAAAACACAACACTTGACTAGCGCTAGACTCACAGGATACGAACTTACCCTTTTGGCACCTCATATTACACTCAAGAGATGTTTGACATTGAACCCAGCTACATTGTTACCTTTGCCAGCCGAACAAACTCATGAGATACACGACTGTATTTTCCTAACAGAAGAACAAACTAAGGGAAGAATAGATCTTAAAGATACACCTTTGTTAGATCCCGAAGGGGAATTATGGGTGGATGGTTCTTGCTTGAAATTACCTGATGGCACCACTTCTGCATCATATGCTATAACCACATTACAAACTGTGGTAGAAACAGCCCGTATTCCGCAAAAACCTGCCCAAGTAGCTGAACTTATTGCGCTTTTGAGGGCTTGCGAACTCAGTCAGGGATTATCAGTAAATATTTATACGGCTAGCCAGTATGCATTTGGTGTGGCACACAATTTTGGCAAGCTTTGGAAGGAACGGGGATTCCTAACCTCCCATGGTTCTAAAATACCGCATGGTGAATTGGTAAATAGTCTTCTTACTGCCTTGACATTGCCAAAGAGTGTAGCCATTATCAAATGTAGTGCCCACAAGAAAATTACAGACAAGGTGGGACAAGGAAATGCTTTCGCTGACGAAGTAGCACGAGATACTGCAAGTGCACTCACGAGTAAAGTATATGTACTACGATCCCAAGCTGAAAGATGGGAAAACATGTATGCCGAGATTAAGGAAATACAGCAGTCAGCCACTGAACAAAAAAAGGCAGAATGGCAAAAGGAAGGAGAGTTAGATGATGAGGGATGTTTGAGGTCAAAGGATATGTCGAAATGGAAGTTGCCCTATGCTTATTTATTACCTTTTGTGACTATGGCTCATGGACCTGCTCACGTTAGTGCCAAAAACACCATCTCCCAACTAGAACAGGTTTGGGATAATAAGCACATTCGGAAAACAGCTGAGCATTTGGTCAAACATTGCATGATATGTTTACAGCACAATCCTGGGAAGGGAGTATCAACCCCTACTGGTGGATTTTCTCCACCTCAGGTTCCCTTTGAAGCACTTCAAATGGACTATATTCAGTTAGAGCGCTGTAATAATTTAAAGTATGTATTAGTAGTGGTTTGTTCCTTTAGTAAGTGGGTAGAGGCTTATCCCACCAAAGACAACACAGCCTTGACAACAGCTAAAGTTTTGTTAAAAGAGTTCTTTCCCCGTTTTGGAATTTGTAGAGGCCTATGGAGTGACAACGGCCCCCACTTCACTGGCCAGATAATACAATACCTAATGAAGGGGGTAAAACAGAAGTTTCATGCTGCTAATTACCCCAGGCAGCGGGTCTAGTGGAGAGGTACAATGCCACGTTGAAGTTGAAACTAGCAAAGATACAAGCAACAACGGGCCTTAATTGACCAGATGCCTTACCTCTAGCATTGTTATCTGTTCGTTCCATCCCACATAGTTGGATTGGACTTTCTCCTTACGAGATCGTTTTTGGCAGACCTATGAATGTCTGGGGACCCCCAAGGCCAAATGTAATCAAAGAAATACAGTACCCTGTTTTGAGTGATTACCTAAAAAACTTGACTGAAAAACTGTCTCTGATTCATCAGCAGGTGCGTGAAGCTATACCAGACAAATCAGAGGGTCCGGCTCATGGTCTCCAACCCGGTGATTTCATGTTGATAAAGAACTTTCAACGTTCCAAGAATTTGGAGCCTCGTTGGAAAAATCCGGAGCAGATCCTGCTTGCGACTCGAACTGCTGTCCGTGTCACCAACAGACGCCATTGGATAAATGCCGCGCACTGCAAGCGAATCCCAGCTACTGTTCTCCAGCCAGAAGGCAGAAATGATCTGAAAGACATCTTACAGACTCAGAAAAGTGTTGCTCCTCTGAACGAAGACACTTTGTTTCCTGATCAAACTGTACCATCGGCATCAAGGTACGATTTACGACCAAGGAAGGGAAGGAGCAGATAGAGATACCGGAGGACCAGTTTCAATTAGTGGAATGGTTCGGCTGTGACACGGTAGGATCACAGAACCGGCTGAACTAGGTTCAGTGAAGGTTGTGGTATGTGTTCAGTGGTGCCTGGGTCTCTCTCCAACCTGTGGTTGTATTGATACTAAGAAGAAATGCAGAAATTGGGATCTGAAATGCGCTCCAAAGACAAGACTCTGTGTATAGTGACTCTGATCATATCGATAATATTGGCAGCAGTTTTATGGACAATGGAAGAAATAATTCCGGCTCGAAACTTATTACCTGCTACTACTCTTGTCCCCATCGAACATCATTATTTCACTCTTCCCTATCACGAACAAAAGCACAGAATGTCCTACCTCAATAACATTTTCATACAAATGTTGCATCATACTCACAATGCTACGAACACTACTAACTGCTGGGTGTGTGGAATGATGCCAGCTCACCAGAAGAAGGGAGGAACGCCTTTCATTCCCCTGCCATTCTCGCATAATGGCTCCTGTAGAGCCTGGTTCGCACTGTTGTGGGCTTCTGAAATTAGTGAAATTGCTCTAGCAGATGTAGGAGGACTTAATACCAAACTGAATAAAGTCTGCTACCCTGATGAGGAAGGGGACCCACAAGCCAAAGGAACTGCATGGGAAATGGAGGAATATCGCAAAGGGAATTCCTCCACAAGATACGTTTTCCCCAACACTCGGACAGCCAAGGGTAACGGGCCTCCTGTTATTGCTGTTACTAGAGCCCGAGCAAGTCTTTGTGTGAGCAGTTCTGACAGTATCCCAGTGGGAAAAAGTGACTGTACTACAGTATTGAACATTACTGGAACAAACAATAGTAGTTTTCTGTCCTCACACAATACCTATTTTATCTGTGGAAGTAAAGGTTACTATCATTTACCTATTGGGTGGTCCGGAGTTTGCTATGTGTCCTTTCTACTTCCCCCTGTGTTCTTAGCACCTGCATTCTATCATAAAGACCAGAAACTGTTTAATGATAATTCTTTAAATAGATTCAAGAGGACCATAGATAATAATGAAATAGATCAGACTGACACTGCACTACAACAATACGTTGATTTTAATTTGCGGCTCTTTTTCTTTGTCGGTGCAGCTTTAAATAGCAGAAAAATTAGGCGTTTGACCCGTGTAGTAGAGGCTGTGACGAATCAGACAGCGATGGCTCTTGGTAATATCACAGAAGAGCTCCAAATTGCAAGAATTGTAGCTTTACAAAATAGAATAGTGCTTGATGTGATACTAGCTGATCCTGGTGGAGCATGTCGCATCATCGGCAGTAGCTGTTGCGTGTTCATTCCTGACCACGCCCCTTCTGTCTATGACGCCATTTCTAAATTACATAAAATAGCTGCAGAAATACATCAAGACCAAGGAACATGGTCCTGGTCTGAATGGTTACAGAGACTTATTTCCACTTGGGGTTGGAAATTATTAATGGGAATAGTAATTATAGGAGCCATCTTTCTCACTTGCTGTTGCTGCATTCAATGTGCCCCTACGATATGTACAGCTTGTATAACCACTTGTAATCATATTAAACCTCCCCCAATTAATGTTCATGAATTGAACTGAGAAATGATGATGCACACTGAAATTTACGAACTTATGAACATTGATATACAAGATTAAATTATATGTACTTTTTTAGAATGGATTCAGCATAGCTGAAAAGGAAGGACTGTTAAATTGTAAAATCTGATTCTCTTGTTTTTTGATTAAGCTATGCCTCATCCATTTTTCACCCCTGCCCTGCTTTCAGCCTGGCTCTATCCTTGACACTGCATCTGTATAAACATGAGTAAAGAATCTAGATTGGGGCATTGTAGGCTGTGTATACATGCAGAGTCAGCGCAAAAGAACAGCTGGTGTCTGCACGGGGTTTTCCAGACAGTGGTAAAGCCTCAAGTAAAGTTTGCTCAGATAGCATATCTTGTTGTGCAGCTTCAGGACGCGACAATTGCACAAGGCACCAAGGCTGTCGATTCTTACCGATACCTCATTTGTGTGTTTTTCCCAAAGCTCTATTTACCTCTGGGCGTCCCTTGTTTGTGATCTTTTGCTATAAAAACCCATGTAACCATTGTTCAGCGCGCTCTCTCCTTGAGTATCTCTATGGTGCTTGTCGGACGGAGCCCCATTCATGAATGCTAAATAAATAACCTATGGTTTGTACTTCGCTCCAGTGTCAATTCCTCCTTACTTGTTAAGAACCCGTGGACGAAGTGGTGACCCTGCACCAGTGGATTATTAATAATCTGCTTCCACAAATATGGCGCATTCAGACAATTTATATAGATTTTCTATAATCCAATCCATCCCTTCCAATACCTTTAGAGCCACTAGACACATTTCCAGAGGTATAGTTGAAAACAACCTCATGCGAGTACCCATTCTATACGATCCCAACACAACTCCTACCACAGCTCGGCTAAAATGCATGCTTCTAAATTGTAGGTCAGCCTCAAAACATGCCGCCGACATAGCCGACCTCATCCTCACTAATGAACCGGACCTCCTAATTCTGACCGAAACATGGCTAAACTAATCATCCTCTCCCATACTAGTACCCCCAAATTATTGTATCTCAAGACTAGATAGAACTGAGAGGCCAGGGAGGGGTATTGCTTGCATACATCGGAGCAACCTCTCTGTGATTCGCTCAGACTCCCAGGTACCTTCCTCCTGTGAATACATGTGTTTAGCTATCACTAATAACAACAAACCAATTTGTTAATTACATGCATTCTACCACCCACCAGGGGACAACCTCTCCTTCATCGAACATTTCATGGATATCCTTGCTACAAATGCGGGTCAACAAACTATTCAAATATTCCTTGGAGATTTCAACCTCCACTGGAATGACCTTGACGACCCAGGGGTCAATAGCCTCAAAGTGTTCCTCTCAGACCTTAACCTTTCCCAAATCTGTGATAGCCCCACACATGATAAAGGCTCAACCCTTGATCTAGTAATTTCCAAAGCGGACTGCACCCAGCTTGAATCGATCCTCCCTTGCGATTGGTCTGACCACCACATCATCACATTCCACATCAATGAATCAGTTAAACTACTCTCTGTCCAACCCCCGAGGACGAAAATCTGGAAGAGAAACCTAAAAAATGTAGGTCCCAACTTGCTCACACCCTCCAGTCCTAACATCATGCTCCCACCGGAAGGTCTATCCGATGCACATGACCTGACTAACCATTATTTCCACTCCATGAACAGGGTATTAGACAATATAGCACCCTTACAGTTGAAAAGAGTCACCACAAAAGACTCAAAACCCTGGTATGATGGTAGGCTAAACGAAGACAGACGTTCTTTAAGAGTAATTGAACGACGATGGAGATTGGCACCATCCCCTGACCATCTCAAGTTACTAAGAAGCACAAGAAACGCCTATTACAGAAAGATAAGAAGATCAAAAGCAGACTTCTTCAGTAAGCAATTAGAACAAGCCAAGAATCGTCCCAAAAAGCTATTCGAACTAATCAAATCTCAATCTAAGGGTGTCTCGCACCTCTCCCAAGCTAACGCAGGCACACTACCCAAGTGCGAGGAATTTGCCTCCTACTTCATTAGGAAGACAGAAAACAAAGTCAGACTTGCTCAACGACCTATTATCCCGTACAGACAATCACATTGTCACTTCATTGCCCCCTCTAGGGGCCCCTCTTTTATGCACCGCAAAGCTCGACCTCAAAAACAACGCTTCGTAGTCCTCCTTCAATACTTACAGCGAAGAAAATATACTGAAAACGCTCACAGCCCTGAATCCCTCCAACCACTTCACAGACCCTCTTCCCGCAAACTACTTAAGAGACTTCATTCCAATGCTATTGCCTCTATGGACCAAGATTATAAACACCTCTCTCCTTCAAGAAACCATCCCTGAAATCCTTAAAGCAGGCCAGGTATGCCCAATCCTAAAGAAGCCATCGGCGGACCCATCAGACCTGAATAACTATCGCCCAATATCCAACATCCCCACTTTGGCCAAACTGCTTGAAAAATGTGTTCACACGCAGCTTGGCAACCACATAGAACAATTCAGCTTGCTCGACCAATATCAATCTGGGTTCCGTGCAAGACACAGTACTGAATCAGCCATGACCCACATAATAGATGATGCATTAAAAATCCTGGACCAAAACGAAGCCTGCCTACTAATCTTGCTTGACCTATCCTCGGCCTTCGACACTGTTAAACACGACAACTTGCTAGACCTCCTGAAATACAGAATGGGACTATCTGGTTCTGTTCTTAACTGGTTCTCCTCCTTCCTCCAAGATAGAACACAAACATTCAAGATCAACCAATCCTTATCCAAACCCACCCCAGTCACCTTAGGAGTACCGCAGGGCTCATCCCTCTCACCTACACTTTTCAACCTGTTTATGGAACCACTCACCGAACTTCTCAGGTCCTCGAATGTCCACTATCACATGTATGCAGACGACACACAACTTTACATAAAGATCCACTCACTTGAGGACATCATATCTCTCAATACAACGCTCCAAAAAACGCAGACCTGGTTGGCCAAAAAGCATCTGAAATTAAACACCCTCTAAACCAAATTCCTCTTAATCGCTCCCCCCAGCCAATCGCCCATCATCCTCGAGTGGATCAAACACCTAACAGCACTCAACGGTCAACCTCTCATCATCGACTCAGCGAAATCGCTGGGAGTAACTCTGGACAGTAAGCTAAATATGCAGAAACACATCAGCGCCTCCACAAAAGGAGCAAATTTTCAGATGAACATCTTGAGAAAACTCAAACCCTTCCTGCCCGTAAATGACTTCAAACAGGCATTTCAAGCGCTAGTAATCCCTAGAGTGGATTATGGGAGTGTCGCTCTCTGCGGCCTTCCCAGATCAACGACGGCCCCTCTAAGAGCCTCAATCAACCCAGCTGCTAGACTCATCACAGGCTCCAAAAGAAATTGTCACATCTCCCCTGACCTTCGTGCCCTCAACTGGCTACCTTTCGAGGCTAGAATCCATTTGAAAATCGCTTGTATGACACACAAGGCACTACATCATAAAACACCAAGTTATCTAACTGACAAATTGGTGCTCTCTTGTGGTAACAGATCCACCAGGAGCTCAAATAACCTGCTACTGAAACCTCAACGATTTGCCAAGAAGAAAACGTACAACCGGACCTTCTCAGGAATGGCTCCCAGGATTTGGAATGCCTTGCCCCCAGAAACGAGACAGAACCCTTCCACTGCATTTTTCAAAAAAGAAGTGAAATCTATTCTCTTGGCCAAATTCACCTGATCTATTTGTGTTTCTTTATACATATGTGTCAATTTATAGTAGTTATTATGACTGTATTAGCTTAAACTATATTGTTTGTTATGCGTGTTTCTATTAATCACATCTGCCTGTAAAGCGCTCTGATACCCGCAAGGGTCTTGTTCGCGCTATACAAAACCTTCAAAATAAATAAAAATAAATGAATTAGAATATGAAAAGAAATGTCATTAATTCTCTCAGTACATAGATGACCTGCCTACACACGAGTGTGTGTGTGGGACTCAGATTCTTTCTGCTAATTCAGCTCTGGTTCAGACCGTATCTGTTGAACTTAAGTTTTTCTGCAATAAGAAGGTTTTCCGCTCAACCAATAAATGGTTTTATATAAAATGTAATGATGCTAGCTTAATCCTGCACCATACTCTCAAAGCTCTTTAATACCAGAGGTGGAAGCTGCTGGGAGTACAAGGAAACACTATAAAAGTTGTCTACATAGGGAGGAGAAATTACAAAAATAAACTTGGAATAATTTGATTGAAGCTTTACGATGTAAAGATAATTCAACTTTCTCGAAAATTGCAAATACATCTCCCTTTACCCATCATCCCATGGATCATTTATAGGGATCATTACCCGTGCAGGGTGAAAGACATTTAAATACCAAACTAGACTGTTTTTTTTTTCGAGATGAGTTGTAGAAGCAATTGCTTTGAGTCCAAGAAATAAAGCTGTGGTCCGGTTGGAATTCCCCTGGATCTCTTCAAGTATAGCATTGAATTGTGGGTTCCTTTGTTAACCACAATTTTAAACAATAGCACCCAATATGCTTTTCTGGACACCTGAGCTGAATTGATAATCGTCCGATATTGAGATATAAATGACTCAAAAGAATTACTTTCCATTCTTTGATTGCTGATTCAGGCAGCAGTTAAGATGATAGGCAGGAGTTTGCTTTCTTGACTCAGAGATTCAGAAGAGGATAGATGGATTTTTACTGATACGCTATGTGGTTTCCGACAATTGGTGGGTACAATCAAACAGTGCATCAAATTGTACTTGATTCAATCTAAATGTCCAGAAGGGATTGATCCATATCGACTTTATGAACCTGTGTTCTGCTTTTGACTGCATAAATCACCAGAACCTCTGGTCATAAAGTCTGTAGATTTAGCCATTTCTACTTTTTTGCAACATATGCATGAGAATCTTTTGTCAAAGTTCGGTTTGGTTGTAATGGGGAGTATACAGATGTCATCCCCCACAATGAGAGATGTACATCAGGACTGCTTCCTTTCACCTTTTTTATTATTTATATATATCATGTGATTGGTCTGTTCCGGCCTGGTGGATATGAATTTTCCAAAAACGGAACGAAGCATATTCCTATGTCATTACACTCTAGTGATGCAGTTCTGGCTTCCAGGACTACAGATGGTATTCAATCCCTGACTGAAAGCTATATCTCTTGCATGGACAAATTAAATTTAAGTACTATGTTTTCAAAATTCTATTTATTACTCATGGGCTGAAGATTAAAACCAAGTCTATATTTGTTGGAGGTACTTGACTAAGTATGATCAGTTATTTTCAATATTTGAGCATTACCCTTGATAAGAAATTGAACTGGAACAAACTATTAGCAGGAAGGAAATCATGATTTCAAAGATGACAAGATGCAGTTTTTAGGTCTCGCCTAGGCAGCGCTTGCGCTGTCTCTTCGAGACATGCTGTATTCAGAATTTGGGTATAAAGCTCCACCCACTTTCCGCCCATCTTTCTAATTGGATCCTGTTACTGTCCATTGTAAATGGTGGCTTTTCATTGGTCAATAGGCTTAGTAGTCTCTCCTTAGTACCGCCTTTTCTTTTGTTGTAACCTCCCATGACGACTGCCCCTGTTACATGTGTTGTTACTCTAGATGTTTTAATTACAGCCTCGGAGCACTATTTTGTCAAATCACTTTCTCCTGTCTGCTGTTGCAGGCAGGACACGCTCTCCTCCAATGCTTTTTCTATATAACCAGCATGGCACGCCTCAGCTGCAATAATTGCGGCCGCGCCTTACTTTTGTTATTTGCGGCTTGCCGAACTCGGCCTCATGCCTTTTTTTTTTTTCTATTTCTTTACTCTTCTTACAATAGCGGCACGCCCTGCTTTAGCTTTAAACATCTTAATCTAAGGCGCGGGTGCCGCGATTGCTTCAAAAGTCAATAAATAGAAAAAAGAATGCGGCTGCACAACTTTTTGCTCAATTTCTTTACTTTTGTTAATGACGGCACCCGCGCTTAGCTTTAAACATCTTAAGCTAAAGCGCGGGTGCTGCGATTGCTTCAAAAGTAAAGACATAGAAACAAATATGCATCCCCACGCCTTTTTTTTCCATTTCTTTACTTTTGAAGCAATCGCGGGACCAGCGCTTTAGCTTAAGATGTTTAAAGCTAAGCCACCCGCTCTTAGCTTTAAACATCTTAATCTAAAGCGCGGGTGCTGCGATTGCTTCACAAGTAAAGAAATAGAAACAAATATGCGCCCCCACGCCTTTTTTTTCTATTTCTTTACTTTCGAAGCAATCATGGGATCCGCGCTTTAGCTTACGATGTTTAAAGCTAAACGCGGGTGCCGCCATTGTAACAAAAGTAAAGAAAAAGAAAATAAATGCGGCTGCACGCCTTTTTTTTCAATTTCTTTACATTTGTAGCAATGGCGGCACCCACGCTTTAGCTTTAAACATCTTAAGCTAAATTGCGGGTGCTGCGATTGCTTTAAAAACAAATAATAGAAAAAAACATTTGCAATGCAATAGGTCTTGTTTACTGAAAGTTTGAGCTATTGGCATTGCATTATTATTAGCAATGTCAATAGCTCAAACTTTCAGTAATGCAAGACCTATTGCATTGGAAATGCTTGTTAATTTGGCCTCTTGGTTTGAGCATAAACTCCTTGTCCAGATGCTAACAGTGTATAAAAGCGACATGTCTATCAACTCTGTTGTATACAGCTGGGATTTAGGGATGTGTAAATGAAGATCACATCTAGATGGTAAAAAATAGATTCCTTAGGCGTAAGCTAGGTTTAGCACAATCAGCTTTCTATACTTATGCAGTTAGAGCTGGATTGTATTCAAGATAAATAAAAAATAGCCCCTCATCTTCTGTGGCTTTAGTGTAAGGAAACCCAGCTGCCCACATGACTAGAGAGATGCATGTTTCTGGAAAAATGGTCTAGAATAATGGGATTGTGATATATCAAACATTGCGATGAGTACTTGGTGTGGCCAGTTTGTTTGTCATCCCACATATTTTGCCAAAAACAGCTTACAACTGTCTATATTGAGAAAAGACAAATGAAGAGGAATGAAGTAAAAACTCCTCAAATGATTAGTTAGAATCCATCTCTACCTAAAAACAACAACAAGCAAAGAGCTTTATTTATTTGGGTTATAGATAAATATGAGAGTATTTTATTGACCAAATGCAGATTTGGGTATATTTGTTTTTTAAACTTCAACTTCTTTTTATTATAGTTTTGCAGAAAAATTACATAAACACCACTCACTGGTCTTTCACTTTTCCCAAAAACATAGCCCATTACATCAACTTTTTATATTACCTTTAGTACAACAATAGTCAGTTACCCCCTCCCCCAAGGTTTCCTTTTAGTCATTTCCATCCTCCAATCACTCTTGTCTCGATTGGTCAGTAGGGGCGGTGCATGGAAGGCCTCTATACTCATTCCATTTATTCCAGACCCTTCCCCACTTTTGAGGATAGCCCCTGTTCTGGTAGATCGTTTTTTCGGCCACCATGCACCAGTCCATATCTTTTTTCCATTCGTTTAGTGATGGTGTTGCTTCAACTCCCCAACTGTGTGCTATATTTCTTTTTGCAATTACCAGGGCTAAGGTCACTTTAATTCTCTCTCCCCTCTCCAGATCTGTCGCCTCCCACACATTAAGCAGGCACAGCTTGGCCGACAGTGGCAACTCTACTCCGTATAGACAACTTAAACAGTGAGTAATCATAGTCCAGTAGGACTGGATCTTGGGACAAGCCCATATTATATGGAAACATTTTCCCTCTTGCCCCCATTCTCTTCGGCAGAGTGGATCCGGTCATCTACCCATCTTCACCAATGCAGTGCATGAAATATAGGTTCTGTGGAGCCCTTTGAGTTGTATGAGGCAAAATGATCTTATGGCTACTTCTCTAGGGGAAGATAGGGCGTCAGGCCAATCGTCCTCTTGCATGTCTGTGATGTCCCTATCACATTTTTCCCGCAGCTTTGTTAACAAATCAGAGACATTATTTACTAGCTTTCTGTATGTTAATGAGATTGCCTTTTGGGTTATATGTTCCTCTAGCAGTCTGTTCTCTAAGGGTGAGGATTCTGGTGGCTCTTCTTGTCTGGGTATTAAAGCTCACAAGGCATGGCGGAGTTGTAGGTATCGGAACGCCTCAGTGGGTACCAAGTTATACGTTCTCTGTAGGTCAGCAAAGGATACTATTCCTGTCAATGAGTAAACATCTCCCACTCTTTAGATTTCCAGTAGATCCCATTTATCGAATCCCGACCTCATCCCCATGTCACCAAAGAGGTCAGAGTCTCATGTGGTGTAGCTAGTGTGGTCTTATCTTCATCCCAGCTTTTTAAGTGTAGAGTGCCAGATCTGCACTGTCAATGCCATCGGGCCCCCTAGGAAGTTATTCCTCAATGTAGTATAGAGCGCTTGTAGATATCCCTTGGGTTGTAATATTAGTCTGTCCATATGGTAGGCCGGGTCTGTCATTGGTTGGTGGGCCCATTGATTAATAACTACTAGTTGTGCTGCTCAGTAGTACGTCTGAATGTCAGGGAGGGCAATTCCACCGTCAAACCATCCCACAATAAGGTTCTAAACTTGCTCTGCATGTCTCTGAAGTAGGTATCCAAAACCGGGAAGGGAGTATTTTGTAAGACATACAGATCAATGGGTCACCCCGAATCCAGGCTGCCAATGGCTCTAGCACCAACGCATATAGCAATGGTGAGAGAGGGCAACCCTGTCTGGTACCCCGCCAGAGCGGAAAGGTACGTGACATTCTACCATTCACAACAACTTGTGCTAGAGGGGCTGTGTGTAGGAGGCAAATCCAAGCGATAAACCGATGTTCTACTCCTAGGTGTTCGAGGACTGAGAATAGGTATGTCCACTCGATGGTATCAAAGGCCATACGAGCATTGAGAGAGAAAACCACTGTGTCCTCTTGGATTCGATTGGCTCGTCCCAGGACCCCCATGCAGGAGTCTTAGATTGAGGGCCGTGTTCTGACTCTGCATAAATCCAGATTGATCTGGATGCACTAGTTTGGCTATGATTGGGATGAGGTGGAGGGCTAGCAGTTTGGCCAGGATCTTCGCCTCAGCATTTAACAAGGATATGGGTTGATATGATCCACGATTGTCAGCTGGTTTACACTCTTTTTGGATTACTACTTTTGTCGCAAGGCGCTGGTCCCTGGGCAGAGTACCAACTTCCCTGCTTTCTTTGTACATCTTGAGTAGGTAAGGCACTGTAGTTGTCGCCATTTTATATAGTTCAATTGTGATCCCATTGGGACCCAATTTGGGTATATTTTTACTCTTTTATCTGTCTCCCATATACCTTCAGAGGGTGTAACAATCATTGAACTGAAACAAGTGACTTTAAAAAAAAATATATTATGAGAAGCATTGGAAAAGGGACCTTGACCAGTTATTGAGGCAAAGTAAGATCAGAACCGTTAAACCTGCGTTTTTACATTTCTTACAATTAGCATCACCTAGATATGTATTGCGTTAGGGAGGTTTTTTATGGCAGACATAAAACTAACGAATGATTTGGTTCAGACCACATCAACATAGGACACTAGGTAATTCTGTGCAGTATGAGATTTTGTATTTTGTCTCATTTTAGGTTTTTGAATATGTTACATAAAGTTACAGCACTAAGAAGGGTAAAGGCGGGATCTGACAATGACGCTAACCAGGCAGTTAACACAGTATTTTCAATCACTAATTAAAGAGTGGTGCAGACAAGGGAGGAATGTTTACCCTACATTCACATTCACACACCCTAAGCCAGGGGTCCTAAACAAAGTCATACGAATTCCTTTGGCACACACTATATGCAGGTTATATGTTTAAGTTTTCACAATATTATATTCATCAATAATGGACTCTTGAGTATTTTCAACTCCACACAAAGGTTTGATGTTCCAAATCTTGGACTTCAAAGGTTGTGGTTGTTTTCGATCTTCAAAACAGCAAATTCGTCCCAGTAGCCAACACGTGTTTCGTCGAATGTATCGACTTCATCAGGGCTGTGTGTCTCTCTGTGTAATCAGTATAAAGCACAGCCATGCTATATAGAGGAGGCCAATAGTCCACCCTAATCTTTTCCAGGGCAATAAATTCCAAAATCACGATAGTCCAAATTAGAGACCAGAAGTAGACTGGTCTGTCTTTTGTTGAAAGTAGGTATTGTAGTCAGTTCTATAGTTATCTGCTTCAGAACACCGATACATACGGAGCACACACGGTGCAACATTGAACACCATGAGGTGACACATACGGAACTGGCACGATTAACTATAGAACTGACTACACTACCTACTTTCAGCAAAGGACAGACCAGACTACTTCTAGTCTCTAATTTGGACTATCATGATTTTGGAATTTATTGCCCTGGAATATTGACATATGGCTCTGAGGAAGAGATTAAGGTGCACTATTGGCCTCCTCTATATAGCACGGCTGTGCTTTATACTGATTACACAGAGAGACACAAAGCCCTGATGAAGTTGATACATTCGACGAAACACGTGTTGACTACTGGGAGGAATTTGCTGTTTTGCGCATCAAAAACAACCACAAGAAATGACCTTTGGAGTCCAAGATTTGGAACATCAAACTTTCGTGTGGAGTTGAAACTACTCAAGAGTCTATTATTGATGAATATAATATTGTGAAAACTTTAACATATAACCTGTATATAGTGTGTGCCAAAGGGATTCATGTTACATAAAGTGTTTGAAGAACAATGAAAATGTATTGCTGGTTACTATGTGTAATTTAGACTCTTGTAGCCTAGTAGTTGACTTGAGACCTCTGACTTTTTAATAAAATGTGCTGTTTGTTGAACTATGATGACATATTTATGCTGTTTTATGGTATGTATTTTACTGTCACAGCGGTTCCTGTAAATGCATTTAAAGTATTGAAAGTGTGCTGTGCGGCTCCGTCAACATGACAACACTTCACTGCACACTTATATTTTATTTTTTTTATTTTCAAAACAAAATCCCATGCCAGGATTTTGCTTTTGAAAATAAAAAAACAATGGCCCCCTCACCATGGGAGTTTTCTGCCAAAGCGTGGGGGGTCTTTGAAAACTTTTTACTTTTACATACTGCCACATTTTGGGTGGCGGTTTGTAAAAGTAACAAGCATTTGCAATGCAACAGGTCTCGCATCTGCGAGAGTTTAAGCTATTTGCATTGTAAATGACAATGCCTTTTATTTATCTGTTTTGATAATTAACACACAAAAAGGCATTGTATTTATAATGCCAATAGCTCAAACGCTTGTAAATGCGAGACTTCGACCACCTTTGTCCCGAGCTGCACGGAAAGTGAAAGCACGCATGGCGCGCTGAAAGTTGCAGGAAAGTATGTCATGCCTGCAGGGAGAGACACGCATTAAAGAAAATAGTGCTTACAGACTAAAATAAGACATACCGTGTAACAACTGAAGTAAAAGGGCCAGTCCTCATGGGAGGTTACAAATAAAGACAGGGAGGTACTAACAAGCCTATTAATGAATCAGAAGCCAGCATTTACCAGGGACAGTGATACAAGCCAATGAAAAATATGGGCGGAGAGTGAGCGGAGATTCAAGTCCATACTCGAATACAGCATGCCCCGCAGAGCACGCTGTGCCCAGGCTCGACCTAAAAAAAAAAAGAAGAATTTAAGGAAATGAAATGTGGATTGGGTGTCAAATGCTGTGCTCAGCATGGGTTTGCCACCTGAGGCGGGGGCGGTTGAACCTGGCCAGATGCCTGGCCATGCTTGCAACCCACAACTGCACACGCCCAAAAGCAGTGGTCAGCAGGGAAGTTGGCTGAATAGGATTATAAAAAATTCACTGAAAAAATGTCATTGGTTAAAGTGTTGGTATAGGTAGATGTTGAAATAACAAACATTAACGCCCCCACCCCCAAATAAAACTGAAATTCACCAGTTCTAGTTTGTTGAGCTAACTATAGCTTGCGCTCCTCAACACACACTGCTTATCCGCTCACATTACTCATGACAGGTTGATGACATCACTGATTACATCAAACCATTGTTACAGCACCCTACAGTTTGTGGGCCTGAAACAATTTCAATCTTCTACTCAACTAAAGACTTCACATAACCCGCAATTTTAAGTTAAAAGGTTGACAGATATGTATTTGCCAGATCCTTTGGACAAAACTCCATAGTTTGGTAAAATAAACTACACCCATTCCTGCGATGGGCAAAATGGCAAAACTTTAAAGCTGTGCTTACAACGAGATAAACCACCTCCGAGGGAGACACTGCTACTACATTCTTCAACAATCTGGACAGTAACAAAATCTTTAGTGAAGTTCTGAAAATAAACATCCACACCTTCGAAATGTCCTCTCAAGATAGAATTTGTCTATACCACTGTATTCAACTATTTAAAATTGCCACATGCCCAGATAACCCCTTGTGGATAATATATTGCCAGCAGACGTGTTGGCCTTTCATACACGTTTTTGGGGACAGATTCTAGCTTTACGCGACAACCTACCTTGAAACATACCTCTACCACTCACTTCAGGAGCGCAAACCATTTACCTTGTTTAACATGGATTAATACATGCACACCAAAATTTAGTGATTTGTAAACTGTGGACCATACAACCTTTTCCATACACAACCACATTTGCCTCCAGAACTTGCCCTATTTCCATGCTACGCACCCACACATGTTCACACAGTAACTTCATGCTGCATATGACTATAGTGTTTATCAGCGATGTCATTGACCCTGTCATGAGAGGTGATGAACAGTGCATGGTGGACGCACAAGTTCTAGTTCAGTAATCATGAACTGGTGAATTTCGGTGGGGTGGGGGGGTCTTTGTCACCATGAGGCTTCATGTGACTATCTATTAAAGTCTACACTGGTTCCCAAGCAGCCTTTTCCCTTGGTGATTAACTAATGGCACATGTTTGCATTTCTCTCAGACAGCAGGCACTCTAGTGAGAAGGTGCGTTTCTTTAGCTCTCAGCACCCCAGCCCCCGTCTTCACAGCGCAGGAGACACATCACCTTTAGGTCTGCATTAACCGCCGGGTAGTTTTATCAACAAAAAGCATGCAAAAGTTTTTTGTAAACTTAAAAAAAAACATGTTTTTGTTGCTCCTCATATACCTTCGCCCACTTCAACTTCAGTTTACATGCAGATGCCCTTTCAGGTGGATGGCCGGCAAGAGGCCAGCGGGGTTGCATTCACATGTAGAACCCTGATATTCTGGACCCGTGACCTCAAAATAATAGCCTATGAGAACAAGAAAAGGTCAATCATGCGTACTTATGCCTTTTCTAAAATCCTTTAAAAAAAATATGCTGTCAGTTCAGTCCTGCCAACATCGCCTCTGCTGGGAGGCCAGCTAATGAGCATTTACTTTAAAAAGCGTTACTATTCGGGTACCAATATTATGATACAACGTGAAATGGGGCTCAAATGAGAGGGGCGTATTTACGAGAGGGGTGTATTCCTATCTAGATGCAAACGAGAGGGGTGTATTCCTATCTAGATGCAAACGAGAGGGGTGTATTCCTATCTAGATGCAAACGAGAGGGGCGTATTCCTATGTAGATGCAAACGAGAGGGGCGTATTCCTATCTAGACTACCAGAAAGTGCCAGGGTAGTTCCAGAAGTGTAAAACAGAGGGGTTCAGACCATAGTTCATCATGTACACTAAGGAATGCTGGACAGATTGAATTTGGGTGTATCAGTGACCCAGTTCTTCTCTGAACGCTGTAGCTGAGTGGTAGAGCAAGGAACAATGCTGTAATATCGGTACTTACACAAATCCCACGAATTAAGTGTTCTAATTTCAGAGATGAAGGCACATAAACGTACTAGCCGTACTGACACAAAATCCACGAACAAAACATTTTTTTTTCAACAAAGGCTTTGAGGAAAATAAGATCCCTCCTCCCCAAATCTATCAGAATATACGCCATTGGCCAAAAACACAACCAACAACCTACCGAGACACCCAACATGAGGCCAAGATATTGGCAAATGCTGAACTCTACAAAACCCATGAATGATAACAAAATAGTACAATACCACTAGGCTTACCCGTGCACAGTGCTGTAGCCCCCTTCACCGCGGGGGCTATTGTTACGCCACTGGGCAGGACTTGTCTGTCGGATGACCCCGGGTTTCTCAGTCACGGAACAAACTGTAAACTACAGCCGGACAAACACAAAGTGCCGTGGTCTTGCTCTGCTACCAGATCCTGGCAGGGAGGGGCGAGGGAAGGGTGGTGTTCCGTTGCTCGGCAACCCGAGCTGAACCGCGGGTGGTTAGAGTGTGTGATGGTCAGCCCCCAGAAACGGGGGCGCCCCCTGCTGCCTGGCACTACTCAAGTTTATGGGTCTGAAACTGGGCCAGAGGCTGGTATGTGGGGGCGCGCCTCATCTGGAACAGCTGTTTTCTGCGGCCATGTGGAATTTCTGACATTTAATAGATATGCCATTTTTTGTGTTACCGGTTTACAGTGCACAAGACCTAAACAAGCATTTGCAATGCAATAGGTCTCCAATTTACGCGAGACCTATTGCATTGCAAATGGTTGGCATCACGGACAACGGGAGAGAGGGGTGGGGGGAGTGAAGGCATGGACAACGGGAGGGAGGGCGGGGAGGGGAAAAGAAGTCACGGACAACGAGAGGGAGGGTGGGGAGGGGAAAAGAAGGCACGGACAACGGGAGGGATGGTGGGGCGGGGAGGGGAAAAGAAGGCACGACAACAGGAGGGGGGGAGAAGGTACCAAAACACATTGTGCCGTCAGTAGGAGAACCTCATTAAAGAAAATAGTGCTGAAAGACTAAAGAAGACGTACCGTGCAACAACCGAAGTAAAGGGGTCAGTCGCCATGGGAGGTGACAAATGAAGAGGAGGCGGTACTAAGGAGGGACTAACAAGCGGATTGACGAATCAGAAGCCAGTATTTAGGACAATGACACAAGCCAATGGCAAACATGAGCGGAGAGTGGGCGGGGATTCTATTAGCTACTCGTCTACAATAAGTCTCGCAGAGCAGCGCATGTGCGCTGGCTCTAGGCTCGACCTAAAAAGAGCCTTGCAACATGGCCTAGGACCCACGCACACAGATAGCATAGGTCGGGCACAGATTAGAGGATGGATATCGGGACTCTCCTTGCCAGATCCAAATTTCATACTGGACGAATCACTGTCTCTAGAGCATGAAATTAAGAGTGTAGTAAAAACCTGTATGTTTCACTTACTCTGAGGAAAAAAACACCAATTTGATCCCTGAAACGGTTAGACATCAGCTAGTGGGTTCATTAATAAACTGCAGAACTGATAAATACTTATCCAGCAGCAAGAGGTGCAGAATATGGGCGTTCCACTGACATCAAAGGGGATCAGACCATATCTCTAAGGACCTCTGGTCTGGGTCAACTCTCTCCCGGCAGCTCCGCAGTACCGACGCCTTCGCCTCGGTGTTGAGTCCTCCTCCTGGTGAGAGTTCACGCCTGCAGCCTGATGCCCGCCTGCATCGGAGCTGCTCCTGTCTCCGCCTGCCTGGTGCCCTTATTTTTATTTTCACTGCCCATATTTTTACCAGCACTGCCCCGCTAGGGTTCTGCTGATTCCATTAGCCTTTTTTTCATTTATATTTTAATTTAATACACCGCTGGTTTTCCCGCCGCTGCTGCCCCTGCGGCCCCTCCCCCCTGCACAGCCTCCGCTCCTGCCTCCCAGCCTCTCGTCCCGCCCGCCTCCCCTACTTAATGGCGGCCGCTGCGGGGGAGCACGAGTAAGACCGCGACCTCTGGTCTGGGTCAACTCTCTCCCCGGCAGCTCCGCAGTACCGACGCCTTCGCCTCAGTGTTGAGTCCTCCTCCTGGTGAAGGTTCACGCCTGCAGCCTGATGCCCTTATTTTTATTTTCACTGCCCATATTTTTACCAGCACTGCCCCGCTAGGGTTCTCCTCATTCCATTAGCCTTTTTTTCATTTATATTTTAATTTAATACACCGCCAGTTTTTCCGCCGCTGCGGCCCCTGCGGCCCCTCCCCCCTGCACAGCCCCCGCTCCCGCCTCCCAGCCTCTCGTCCCGACCCCCTCCCCTACTTAATGGCGGCCGCTGCGCGGTCGCAGAGCGGACACGCTTAGCGGGCGCACCGACGGCGCGCCAAAGGCAAGCCCGTCTGCGCCCGTCCGCGACCCGACCGCAGCCAGCGCCAGGGACCCTGGATCTATGACCCCCCTCCACTACAACTCCGCCGCTCTCCTCGCACTAAACCTCGGAAGGAACATCAGCTCCCAGAGATCGACGCCGAACACCACCCACGGCCAGTTCTCCTGCCTACACTGCCGACAATCCTTCACCATCAACAGCGCCCCCCCACCGCTGAACCCACGCCAGACGCCCATACCACCAAAACCCTGACGTGCATCCTCCTCAACGTGCGCTCCTTACACAGACACGCCGTAGAGATCTGGGACCTGCTCGACACTCTCTCGCCAGATGTCGCCTTCCTCACAGAAACATGGACCAACGCCACCTCCGCCCCCGACATCGCCACCGCCATCCCCAACGAATACAAGATCCAAAGAAAAGACCACCCCCACCGCCCAGGAGGAGGACTCGCCATCGCACACAAGAGCTACCTCCGTCTCTCCACCTCCAGCACGAGCGACCCCCCCTCCAACACAGAGCACCTCCACTTCCAGATTCAAACCAGCCACAGAACCACGCTGCGCGGGACCCTCGTCTACAGACCCCCGGGGCCCAGCGCCGCCCCCGCCTCCACCATTGCCGACCTCGTCGCACTCCACGCCATCGCCTCCACGGACTACATCCTCATCGGAGACCTGAACTTCAACCTAGACAACCGCAGCAACCCCGACTCCACCACCCTCCTTGACAACCTCGCAAACCTCGGACTGAAGCAGCTCGTCACCACCCCCACCCACAGAGCCGGGCACACCCTCAACCCCATCTTCGCAGGAGGGACAAACATTCACTTCAGCCACACCACGCAGCCCCTCTGGACAGACCACCACTGTGTACACTTCACCTTCAACACCACCACCGCACCCAAAACCGCCCCGCGCCCGCCACGAAGGAACTGGAGTAAGATCACAGAGGAACACCTCAACACCACCCTCCTCCACGACCCCCCCCCCACACCACGACCGACGCCAACTCTGCAGCCAAAGAACTACGCCGCTGGATCACCGGCTGCGCTGACAAGCTCGCACCCCTCCGCCACCCCATCAAACAACGCCCCTGAAGGCCGCCTGGTTCACCACCGACCTCCAAGAAGACAGGCGCTCCTGCAGACGCCTCGAGAAACTCTGGCAGAACAGGAAAACCACCGAAGACCAGAACAACTACAGGAACGCCATGAATGAATACCACCAGCGCATAAGAGCCACCAAGCGGACCTTTATCGAGAACAAAATCCACACCAACGCAAGTAACGCAAAAGAACTCTTCAACGTGATACAGCAGTTCACCAAACACCCCAGCGAAGCCACGGACGTCACTCCATCTCAGGACCTCTGCAACAAGCTCAGCTCCTACTTCCACCTGAAAATCAAGACCCTCTACGACAACTTCAGCGAACAGACTCCGGACACCACCCCCCTCTCCACCACCGACAACCAGCCGACCATCACCACTTGGAAACCTGCCACCACTGAAGACACCGCCACGACCATGAAGAACACCCACTCAGGAGCCCCCACGGACCCCTGCCCGCCACACATCTACCACAGAGCCACCGCCGCCATAGCACCCAAACTAGGCCGGATCATCAACGCATCCCTCGAATCCGGCATCTTCCCCAACGACTGGAAGCAGGCAGAGGTCAAGCCCCCCCCTCAAGAAACCCTCGGCCGACCCGACGGACCTGAAAAACTACCGGCCCATCTCTCTGCTCCCCTTTGCAGCCAAAGTCACTGAGAGATTCATCAACGCCCAGCTGACCACCTTCATCGAAGAGAAAGCCATCCTCGACTCCTCCCAGTCTGGATTTCGCAGCAACCACAGCACCGAGACCGCCCTCCTTGCCGCCACCGATGACATCCGCATGCTACTCCACCAGGGCCACACTGCGGCTCTCATCCTACTAGACCTCTCTGCAGCCTTCGACACCGTCTCACACCGCACTCTCGCAGCCAGACTCCACGACGCTGGTATACGAGGAACTGCCCTCGACTGGGTCCACTCCTTCCTCTCCGGCAGAACCCAAAGGATCAGACTCCCTCCCTTCCTCTCCGTACCTACAGAGATCAACTGTGGAGTACCCCAAGGCTCCTCGCTCAGCCCCACGCTCTTCAACATCTACATGGCCCCCCTTGCCGCCATCGTCAGACAGCATGAGCTCAGCATAATATCTTACGCCGACGACACCCAGCTCATCCTCTCTCTCACGAAGAACCCCGAAGACACCAGACTCAGCTTCCAAGAAGGAATGAAAGACGTCGCAGCCTGGATGAGCGACAGCTGCCTAAAACTGAACTCAGAGAAGACAGCGGTCCTCGTCCTTGGACCCTCCCCCACTGCGTGGGACAGCTCCTGGTGGCCCCCTGCCCTCGGAAACCCACCCACCCCGACGGACCACGCCCGGAACCTCGGCATCATTCTAGACTCCTCCCTCACCCTGACCCGCCAGATCAACGCTGTCGCCTCCACCTGCTTCAACACCCTCCGCATCCTCCGCAAGACCTTCAAGTGGATCCCCCCAAATGCAGAAAGACCGTCACCCACGCACTCATAACCAGCAGACTGGACTACGGTAACGCCCTCTAAGCCAGAATAAACAAGACCCTGCTACACAAGCTCCAAACCATCCAGAACACCGCAGCCAGACTCGTCCTCGGAACCCCACGACATGAGCACATGACCCAGCACCTACAAGACCTCCACTGGCTCCCCGTCGAGAAGAGAGTAACCTTCAAGCTTCTCACCCACGCCTACAAATCCCTCCACAACATCGGACCCAAATACCTCAACGAAAGAGTCTCCTTCCACGTACCCAAAAGGAACCTCCGCTCCGCCGACCTCGCTATGGCAGAGACCCCACGCATCCGCAGAACCAGAGCAGGTAGAAGAGCCTTCTCCTACGTTGCAGCAAAGACCTGGAACAAGCTCCCAGTCAACATCAGACGCTCCCCCACTCTGCACACCTTCAGGAAGAGCCTCAAGACCTGGCTCTTCGACTGATCCGGAGCTGCCCCCCCCGCGCCTTGAGACCCTCACGGGTGAGTAGCGCGCTTTATAAGCCCCTGATTGATTGATTGATGGAGTAAATGTCTACCACACTGGTTGCCCTACAGGCCAGCATACAATTCAAAGCCCTTTGGATTATATTTAAGTGCCTCATCAGAATGGCCACAGGGTAGCTAGGGAAAAAGTGTGCTAGTAGGTTCTACATACACATCAGGTCACAGGACTACACGAATGGGCTTTTAAAAGCACTTTAAGCAATGGTCTGTGGGCTGTAATCTCTTGAACAACAATTTGCCTGTGGAGAATAGGAATACTTTCACCACTGAGGCTTTTAAATCCAAATAGGATCACCCCTTTCTTAAGCTACCATACTCCTCCTGCTAGGTGACTTTAGAGTGGTACAGCTCCTAAAAAGCATTAAAAGAACCTTTTAATCATCTGTTCACTTTTTTTTGCTGTACTTGAGGTTGCAACATTCAACAACACCTATTGTGTCCTCTCCATGGGCAGAGCTGATCATTCCAAACAGTTCCAATCACGTCACTGGAACCTGGATCACAGCAGGCCAATGGGACTGAGGGATACCAAACAGGTAATGGCATAGATGAACTGACATGCCCTTTCTAGGATACTTGCCTTTCTGTGGCTCAAAAAGCTATACAAATATGTTTGTTTTATTTGCTCCTACTTCTTCTCTGCTATTGCCCCATCAACTGACGCAGTGATGCTCTTTCGATACTGCCCCTCCTAGAATCATCAGTTTCACACCACTCCCTAGAATGTCAGGCGTGCACCCCACTCGGTCCATGCCCAAAGATTAACCCCTTCCTGGCCAAAAAAGCTGTGGTAGGTCTAGAAAACACCTCGTCGTAAATCACCTACTGTTATGATGGCTTGGTGGGAGGTAAACACCCTTGCAGAATAATCAGACACGATCTTGGACAGTTCACACCTTTTAAAAAAAATGGAGCGGATCTCTGAAAATGTGTCAAATCCCTCTCTCCTAGAGACTGACAACACTTGCAAAAATGTGTGCGTGTGTGTAAGTTAAAGTGACGTTATATTAGGTATGGTAATAAGATCTTAGCTTATTTTTATTTTTTTTAAACTAGAAATCCACAGAAAACCTATGGTTAAAGTGACGTTCTCCCTAAGTGTTGAAATAAGATAACAAGCATTTGCAATGCAATCGGTCTCGCCTTTGGGACCTTATAGGTATTTAGCTATGCAGCACATTAGCCTGGGTGTTGAAACATCTACTGTTCTTTAACATGGAGGGAAAGTAAGCACCAAACTGCGTGACACGCCAGGTATGGGAACACATGGAGAGAAATATTGCCTTTCAGCGGGAAATGGTATAGTCTAAAGCTCTGTTTTTAATATAAAATCAGGGTCTTCGGTGGACATATCACTGAAAATACAAGATTTGAAAAAAATATTATTGTCTACGGGTGCTCTTGGAAGACAATTTCTATGGACTGGAATCTAGAGAATGCTAAAGTGATTCTAGTATTTTACTGACCTCTGCTGGTCGTTTTCTATCAAGAAAGTTAAATAGAGGAAGTTGCCAGAATTTTTTTTTAAAAAGAAAGTCCCTCAGCAGAAAGCAATTCTGGTATTTTACTGACCTCTGCTGGTTGTTTTCTATCAAGACAGTTAAATAGAGGCAGTTGAACAGAAAAAAAGTCCCTAAGCGGAAGCAGACAAGTCCTAGGGCTGATGTCCAGAGCCCACTAAGTACATACACATAGAAGTATATAATAAGTATATACTAAAGTATATACAAGAGGTCTCGAATGCTCAACCTAAAAACTGGCTGTGTGCCACCCACTCTAAATCAGGCAGGTGGACACATGGCCAAACCTCTGATGGCACTTACTCTCTCAGGCTGTCAGAGGGGTATATTGGTGGCGGAGACAAAGCAGTCTCTGTCATCTACATTCTGAAGTTGTGCCTGTCTGTAAATCAGGCAGGCGAACCTTCAGTTTGGCATAGTGGGTACTCTGTCGCCTCTGCGATAAAGTACCCTCTCAGCCAAACTCTAAATCAAGCCTTTAGTGATAACCCTGATATAAGAATAGGTCATTAGGAGGAAGTACTCCTGAAGTATGGGTACGCCTGAAAGACATGACTGAGACTAAAAGGGTCTCAAGGAAGGGGGAAAATCAATTGAAATATAGTAAACAGACTCTGAACAAAAAAGTTTATATAGAGATCATTTGTTTTATATATAATTTCTTCAGTCTAATTGACACTTATTTTGTTCTTTTTCCTAGGGACTGGTGGCAAAATCCTTCAACTGCTGCTTAAAAGAAAGAAAACACATTTAAGAACAAAAGGGAGTATTGCCACTGAGACTTTCAAAAATGAAAGAGAGAGGACGCACAAGTGAAATCCCTGTAGGACTTTTAGAGTTCATTTCTAATACCAAGTAAATAAAAGCTACCTTCAAAACCTCTCTAGTCACTCTCCGCTCTGAGTCTCCATTCCCACACCTCACAAGAGCATTTAAAAAATTTCAATTTTCCATTTTGCTTTTTATGTATAGATACTTTTTTAATCTTCTAAAATAATTTTCTAAACAGTTGCTGACTCTCTGACCGGGTGTTGTGGACCCCAAGGGGACTGTGGCCCAAACTTTAATAACAGCTGTGTTAAACTGATCCCTCATAAATCTAGAGCCAGGAAAGTTAGTTCTTTCTTTGGACCAGGTTTTTTGGAGGCAAATTATATTGTAGGTGGATATGAAATCCAATGCGTCGTTTTTGGTTAACCATTTTGAAATTCCTGTAATGTTTCATGAAATAATCTTAAAGAATGACTTGTTTTTTTAGGCGAAGTAGGGCTGTAGAATTTAGCTATAATAGTTATACTATTTAGCTATAATAGTGTAGCCCTCTTGCTAGGATAAAACATTGGGGGTGGGGGATTTTACCCTGAAGCTACCTAGTTCAAATTATCCTCTAGGTTCTTATCTATCCTGAAGTTTCCTCTTGCCACAAAACATGTTCTGTGTTTTTCCTACTGTAAACAAACACTAATTGGCGTCTAAGCTAGAGCCAAAACGTAATTTTTTTTAACTAACCTTGCCAGTACATCTATGTTTTGTAGAGTATTTGTTTTGGGCCAAATTGAGACTGGCTCAGGACTGTGCGATACCCAGTGGTAACCGGCCTGCTTAATTTGATGCCCAATTCTTAAAAGGAATTATCTTTGGCATAAACTAACTCTCTCGTTGCCTTATCTTTCCACACCACTCTGGTTGATTCCTCGTCTACCATTGCCTTTTGTAGAGATCTATCCTGTGTACACATTTTACACCGTTGATGTCTTCAGACTTCATATAGGAGAGTTTAAGAATTGCTGCCATGAGTTTAGGATGATTACTATTAATGGGGTAAACCTGTATGCCTGAGAACCTGGGTACTAATGGCAATGTAAGCGACAGTGGTTCTTACCAGTGTCATCTTAAGAATTTTGGGGGGCCCTGTTTGGAACTTCATTAACTTTTATTACCCATTTTTGCTCATTCAAGACTTAGTAGTATTAAATGATACGTTAATGGTTAAGTGAGCTAGAGAAATACTTCTCTATCCCAGGGTGCCCCCGGGAAGCTGGGGGACCTGGGCAATTGCCCCCTTTGCCCATGCCTTAAAACGTTTCTGGTTCTTACGGACATATTTTGGTGTGCCTTAGACTGTGCTCAGTCTTCAGAAGAGGGTAAATCAGAACAACAACTTATAGCCCAGAGCGAGCAGTCTGTGACTTTCTATGAATTTGCTATCAGTTGTAAATTAATGGTGCTTCAAGTCTAAAAAACGTGGCGCTGCACGTGAGAAGTGGCAAATGGTGATGAACAGAAGAGGCTTAAAACATTCAGAAAACATTGGCTGTACGATATGTTCAAGAGAGACAATGTATCAAGTCACGTGTGTCTGCAGTATGTTTGGGAGGGTAAATATTAAAAACTTTTCGTGATTTTTTTTTTTAAATAACTGGCAAGTAATTTCATGTATTTTGTGATATCAGCCAGTCCTGACTTTCCAGGATGTTGCATTGTGAGACTTAGTTTTGCTCTACGAACGATCTACAAATATCGGGTCAGAACTGGCTGAAGATGTCAGACTTTCATAGAGCCACATGGCAGCTGTGTTTTGGAATTTTACAAAGTTATCAAATCTATTCTGCAAACTGTCTGCTTGCTTCACATGCGAAAACTAGAGTAATCTTTGTTCGCATATTTTGTGAGAGCTCGTTCTTTCATTCAAATTCATCCAAGCAGGCATTAATAATGGCACTCGTTCTGGCTTTTGAATAGTGAAAAGGTTCACACCCAGCATAATTAATACAAAGCACAGGGGCAGTAGCAGAGCAAGCTTCCCCAACACAAAGAATGGGTAGAAGACAAGCTGGAAGTTCTCTATTTCTTTTAGAGTTTTTAGCTTAATTTCTTAAATATTGTTTACACCTAATAATTATGTATTTTTATTTTTAATGTTTTATTATGTTTTCTAATATTTATTTTACAGTTTAAATAAAAAGACTATAAAACACAAAGTAGAACAAGTGGCAGAAGCGGTAGCTCAAGGTTCTGTCACAAGGAGAATTGGCACAATACCGGTAGCAACAGTGCATCGTTTTCTCTCAGTAGTGCAAGCTTCCTTCCTCACAGAATAGGTGCAGCTCTAGCAACAGCAGTGCAAGCTTACCCACTCGCCGATTGAGCAACAGTGCAAGCTTCCCTTCCTTGCAGACCACATATAGCATATCAGCAGCAAAACAAGCTTCTCTTTCTTTCACCAAAGGCAGCAGAGGGCAGGCTTCCCTTCCCTACATAACAGATACAGCACAGCAGCAATAGTGCAAGCTTCTATTAATCACAGAACAGCTTAGTCATTGGTGGCATGTGGGGTGCATGCACAGATCTCTGCACCAGGTGCTTAGTCATTTTGATGAGTGTATAGGTGAGTGCTGCTGCCACTCGTGTCATTTCTGGTCAATAAACTTGTTGTGACACTCGTCACACATTCCGTTTTCACTCACAGTGCTGTCAATGATGCTTCTATGAAATCTTGGAAGTCCTTCTGTGTCACTGAGTCCTTGTGTCACTGGAGCAATGCCTGACATTATCATATTATGCAGTACCATGCTGCCCATGAATACTGCTGTCAATGTCTGTAACTCCTTTGTTTTCCATTTTCTTCTGGCTCTGCTGCTGTCACAACATGCAATTTCTACCGCTATCATATTGTGCGAGTCCTATGGCTGTCACTTTGAGTTCTTGCATCACTCCATGTAACCTCTGCCAGGGTGACCGGTCCTTGCCTGTCACATAAAATGATTTTATTCTCTGCTGGACTTGCTGGCAGTGCCATTTTGCTGTTCCTTCCTCTGGCTTGGTTAGAGCAGGCAGATATGCAGTTGAGATAGTCTGCAGGGCTGTATTCCAACTGACCAGCCTGGAATGCTAACATCCAAATATTCTCTACATGTAATGGTAAACTTCACCATGACAACATACCACATCCCGTTCCCTTAATATAATATTTCTAAAATTCCTAATACATAGTTTAAACAAAAGGAAAACACAAATAACAAAAATACAGTAATCAAATGATAAATGTTTGATAGAGATAAGATGGTAATTTCTCAACTTAAACTCCCCTTAAACTGGAGAGACAATGTTCCCCAAAATAACAAAATGGAGTATTCATCTCCCATAATCATGAAGATAAGATGAAAGTCTCTGTTCTCTAGGTTCTCTCAAAATACATGTTCTTCTACAACTTCGCTTCTCACAGCACTCCCTACACATCTCGATGAATCACGAATTACATCATACAATTCCAAATCTCCCATCAACATCACTCCAGAACACCCCTCACGCTATTTTTCACACACAACACCTCTCTGGTACAATGCCACCTTCCTAAAATTCCACCTCTCTCTGTTTTAAAAAACAACAAAGAATTTACCAATATGTCTTATCCTAAAGCGGCCATTACATTTTGACAATCCACCATGTGTATGCACTGGCTTGATTTGAACCCAGTCTCCTACATTTTAACTACTACACATCTTTCTATCAAAGAAATCAGAATGGCTGCCATCAGAAGAAACCCAATCCTTCAACCTAGCATGTCCACGAATCTCTTGGAATAGACACTTCTGTGTGACACTATTCACAGTGGTGCGATACACCCACATCATATCAGACACCATTTTTTTAACATCACAGTCATTGGCCAATGCCATCTGAATAGTCCCTTTGACTGATCTGTTAGCTCGCTTGGTTAAACCATTTCCTTTGAGATTGTACAGTGAGGTACGAATATGTCTAACCCCACAACACTTCAAAAATCTTGACATCTCATTTGAAGAGAGTTGGGTGCCGTTATCTGTAATAAGAATGGAAGGCATTCCCTCCTCAGCAAACACAGCTTCCAAAACACGTATGGTACTCCAGGTCGTTATCTTATTCAAAAACTTCACAATCAACCATTTAGAATGAACATCAACCATTACCAAGGCAAACTTCATCTCATGTCCCACGCTGGACAAAGGGCCGATGACATCCCAACACTGCCAAGACAACCCTGGATCCTCAATATGGTCTGCAACCAATTTGTTATCTACTTTCAACCTCTTCTCACTCTCTTTACAGACACTACACTGTTCAACCCACACACTAACTTGGTTCTCCAAACCAGGCCACCAAATTTCCAGTTAAAGTCTCTTTTTTGTCAAGGATTGTCTTGAATGGCCCTCGTGGTCTATATCAAACAATTTGAGTTTAAGCTCAATGGGAGGTACAAAATGCTCACCCCGCAAGACCATACTAATTTAATACCTTTACAAAGGGTCTCACTGACAAGGAAGTTACACTTTCCTCAGAGAACTAGTTTGAATAATTTTTCATGACTTCTTTCAAGACAAGGTCAGAATCCATGTCATGTTCCCGCTCTTGACACATAAAAGTACCCAAACCACAATCCACTGCATCTTGCACAAAAGTGACAGCCCCTTCATTCTCACAGGCTCTTACTGCAGGTCCATCCACTGACTCCCAATCTGAAGGCAATCGTGATATGCAATCAGCTTGAGAAATTCTCCAACCCTGAATAAACTCCAGCATATAGCGATACTCTTGTACCCTGGTAGTCAACCTGGCTAACCTTGCCGACACCTTACCAGAGGGGTTTGTTCTCAAAATGAATGAAGAGCACCACAAGCATGTCTGAAAATATTTTGCTTCCCATGCTGCTACTAAAGCTTCCCGTTCAATGATGGAATAATTTCTTTCCGACATTGTGAGAGAACGAGATGCAAATGCTACTGTTTTTTTCTTTTTGTAATGAATCTGAGACAGCACCGCCCCAATACCAGTAGCACTGGCATCAATTGTGAGCATGAACTTGAGTTTAGTATCAAATGGTACCAAAATGGCAGCATCCCAAATTGAATCTTTTAATATTTAAAAGCACTTTTGTTGTTCCTCTTGTGACAAAAACCTGCTCCCCTTTCTTATCAGCAAATCCTTCCACAAAATTAGCATAGTACTCAATAAGACTCATAAACGATTGTAACTGGTCTTTATCTGTTGGTGATGGTGAAAGCTTAATGGCATCCAAAAGGCTACGTTTAGGTTTTATACCCTCCGCTGAAATGGTATACCCCAAATACTCTATCTGTTCCACCAAAAATTAAATTTCTCTTGACTCAAGGTTAAACCTGACTCACCCAGCTTACGCAAAACTTGTCTCAGCACAAAATTATGTCATTCAAGTGTTTCACCAAAACAGTAAAATATCCTCCTGGAAAAAGACAATATACTCCATATACTTAAAGACCTCAGTCATCATTCTTTGGAATACACTAGTGGCTGATGCCAAAAGGCATATGGGTGAAACGAAAAGTGCCTCCCATTGTAATAAATGCCGTTAGTGACTTGGATTTTTCATGCAAACGGATTTGATGGTAAGCTCTTTTCAAATTTAATTTAGAAAAATACCTCCCACCTTTCAAAAATGACACCAATTCATTAATATTTGGCAGAGGAAGTGAACCGACTACAATTTTTTGTTTTAAAGATGTAAGGTCTACACAGACCTTTAACCGTCCGTCTGCCTTCTGCGTGATAACAGGTGAAATCAAAGCAGAAGCTTTGATAGCTCAATGATACCGCCCTCCAGCATCTCATTTAACATGTTTCTTACTTCCTCTCGTACAACCAGTGGAACTCTTCTCACTTTATGTTGTATCGGAACAACATCGTTTTAAGTACAATTTTATATAATACCCTTTGAGGCATCCAAGTTTTTCATTAAACACATCTCTTGCACCACTCAAAATATCCTTCACACTCAAGGCTTCCACAACCATTACCTGATTGGGTGCTCTGGGATGTATCATAATATTCAAATCAAATTGATGCAGCCATCCTAATATAGGTTATCCATCCACAGCTACATAGACTTTGCCTTCCAGTTTCTCTAACCCAATTGAAGCCAGGATGTGCCCCAAGATATCTATGGTTTCACCTTGATACCCACCAGCACATATATCCTTTGGTAATAAGACAACATTAGGCCAATGAATTTCAAATAAATCCTTGGAAATTATGGTGTACATTGATCCTGAATCCACCATCAATTCCACCATTTGACCATTGACGAAAAACAATGCTTTCGGTCTAGGCATCCTCCCCTTTTCATCACTCATCCATTGCTGAGCACTTGTCGCATCCACACTCAATATCCTGTTGTGTATGTCTACTCTGTTTCTATCATCACTAAACATTCCAACTCATACATGCAAAATGGCCTTTGTGGTCACACTTCCTGCAGTCTTTGTTGTATGCAAAGCAACGTTTGAACTCTGACCCATGATACAAACTACCACATGTTGTGCATTCCTTGGAGGTAAATCTTTTAGGAATACCTGATTTAACCACCCTCTTAGTGCATTTCGCTACAACATCGACTTCCTGTTCAGAACTCTCTTTGATATTTCTTGATTCCACAACGGTTACACCGTCTCGCTTTTACCAAATTCTTTCAAATAGTACTGTGACTCCTCAATGGCTTTAGCATTATGTATGGCATCTCTGAGAGTGGGATCTTTAGCTGCTCACAAGCGTTATTGTATCTTTTTACTCTGACACGGAACTATGAGTTGATCACGAATAAGTTCTTCAGTCATTACCCCACAGTGACATTTTACTGTGAGTTTGCGGAGTCTGGCTTCAAATTCATCTATAGACTCTTGTTCATTTTGTGGCTGGGTATAAAATGTATATTGTGCCATGACTAAATTAACCTCTTTGGCAAATCTGGTCTCAAGTCTCTTCAACGCCTTTTTAAATTCGTCATCAAGGGGTTGACCATTTGGCCCCAAAGCCACAGGTATTCAAAAATTTGCTGACCCTCATTACCCAGGGCACTTAACAGCAATGCTTTTTTCCTAGCCAGACGAAACTTCTGCCTATCCAACTTTGCAATGTAATTTTCGAACATTCCTATCCAGTCATCCCAGTCAATGGCTTGAGCGCCAGATTGTGATAAAAAATATAGGAGGAGCGATTATGATAACTTTGTATATCCACAGCACACGATGTTCAGCCACCGCCTGAAATAAAGCCTGACGTTTAATACTCCCAATAGGAATAAGACCAATTGTGCAAACTAAGATGGTGCTCAAGCACGATGACGTTAAGACCTGATGTCTAGTGCTCCACGCAAGGCTATGTTCTGCTGCCCAAACAAAACTGGCGCTCATATGCGGAGACGTAATTATGCCACGTATCACGTGCTGCCCACCGCGCTGTGCCGACATCTCGCAATCATTACCTCATCAAATGATGCTCGGAGATATGACCACATTCTAGAGCTCGAGCGTGGAAATAGTCCCAGAAATATGCCGAAAGGTAGCAAAGCTCAATCTGGAAAAACAGTACTATGGCCTGTTAAACTGTTCTGAATTGCCACAACTCTCAGTGTTATGCTTACTAAGCACAATGTTTCTCAAACTCTCCGAGTAGCCAATTCCTTAATATGCTACTCCAGCATTGACCACCTCATGGGTTGTGCGACATTCTGACCTTAACATCCCATCCTTGTTGCCAGAATCTGTAGCAAAGGAGTGGGTCCAACACAGTAGTCTTCCTATGATAAAAAGGCTTTATTGTAGCACACAGCCCGAATGTGATCATCCCAAGAAGGCTAGGATCCAACTGACCTACCTGGAATGCTCACATCCAAATATTCTCTACATGGAATGATAAGCTTCACAGTGACAACATTACACAGCTCATCTTCAAGAACAGGAGTGGAATTTACTTCAGTAGCCTCAGTGCTTGGGTCACAAACATTAGAGTACATCTTTGGCTGGTGGCACCACTAACAAAAGCAGGGCTCTGATCATGGCTCTTCCAACTTAGAAAGGCTCTGTGCTCTCACCTAGACTGCCATCAATTCCTTCCATGTTCCTGTGTGAGATAACCCAGAATGTGTTCATTTGGACGTCCATGAGCTGTGCACAGGTTTGCGGTGTAGAGGTTGAACACAGGCTGGAACTGCAGTGGGGCTGATGGCAGAGATGCAGCAGGTTCCTGAACAGGTCTAAGCTTTCCAGCATGGTCATATCTATCTCTGCCCATCTTGATCTAATCTTGCCGCAGTGCCTTGATCAGTGGATGCATACCATAACAAGGATACTTAGATTGTTTTAGACTACTTCAACTCCTTCAACAAAAAGGCCACCATTCTACTTCCCGTGACCCCTTGCATTTGCATATATCATGATGCATATGTGTCCATAGCACTGGACAACACATAGCGTCCTTTGGCTAAAGCAAGGATATGAATTGGATTTAGCTAATTCCTCCCAAATACTCATTCACTTCTGAGCCAGTCCAATGGTTTCCTATAGTATCACTAAAGAACTAATACAACAAACAGTCACAAACTATGCTTCAAGTTTGCAACAAGCAATGACTAACACAAGTAGGTATGGGCCTGATTTATACTTTGGTGGACGGATTAAGTACCATTGCCACAGCACTGTACTTTACTCTTGTCATGTACTGAATGCTAATGCTTGTGACGGAGCACACTGTGTTGATCTCAATTGGATTTAATGTGATCATAACCAACTATAATGCAATAATGTGTATAACTATTAACTTGAAAATTTTGTTTGGAATGATGTGCTCATAGTAGAGCATGTAAGGTTTCAATACATAAGTTTTCGCACGACAAATATAGAGTTAGAAGTGTCTGGAGATAGTTCACAACAGTTCAATTCTAGTAGCACGAAATGCCAATAGGTGTGTCAGAGTTCACGGTGTATATTTCATTTTATCAAATATCTATAATGAAACAGGTAACAATGTTGTTGATCTAAACGTTTTCGCTGTGATATGTGCTCATATTAGAATATGTGAGGCTTTAATGCATGGGTTTCCACACTACAAACACATAGAGCTACACAGAGGTCTGGGGAAATTTTATAACTGTATATGAGTCACCTGAGGTGATGGGAAGAAAGTGGCAGTAAATGTGGATTTTTAGCAAAAACCTTATGTTTGTATATGATCTCACAGCCCTGAAGAAGTCGCGAAAGATGCTACGAAACACGTGTCGGCTGGGATCTTAGAGAAGCCACAGAGAAGAAATATAAAAGAAATGGATACATACAGAAAATAATTTGTGTATAATTTGCTGCATATGAATTGTGAAAAGCGTGTGCTGGGGAACTTATTGTTATTGAGATCAACTAGGAGCATGGCTACATTCTGGGCAGCTTTTAAGGGTATATCAGTAACCCTGGGCGTAGTTCGCGTAGTAGCGCTACGCATAGCTACGCGAAGTGCACTTCGCACTATGCGAGCTATGCGTAGCACTACGCGAACTGCGTAGTCGCGGTAGGAAATGCTGTTCGCAATGATTGCACAGTGCCGGATGCTTGTCCGCACTGTGCAATCATTGCAAACGGCATCTTGCACAGTGCAGCGGTCAAGCTTTCTGCCGCTCGAGTAGATTTGTACTCGAGCGGCAGTTTTCTCAACGCGGACTGGTAGTTTCTCATCGCGAGCGGTCGCGAGCATACGCGACCACTCGCAATGAGAAACCTGACCTCCCCGCGTTGAGAATCTCGCCGGGAGGTTTATTTTCCACGCCGCGATCGGCAACTTGATGTTGCTGATCGCGAACGAGGAAAAAGTCTCGCCGGGATGTCATTTTGCTCGCTCGCGGTCGCCAACTTGACGTTGAGGACCGCAAGCAAGCAAAAAATGCCCGCTACGCTACGCGTTTTTGCACTGTGCTACGTGCAATTCACGTAGCGCGTAGTTGCGCAAACTACGCAAACTACACGAGCGTAGCGTAGTTGTCCGCCCAGGCCTATATATCAGTTGAAGACATTTGCAATGCAGCTACATGGTCATCACCACATACATTTATGGGCCAATATAGGCTGGAATTGAGAGACAATAGTTCAACAAATTTTGCTTCACCTGTGTTGAATGCAAGTAATGTTATTTGATATGTGAATTAACATATACATTGAAAATTTATTTTGGTTGAAAAGATATTAAACAGATATTAAACCTTGATATCTTGGCATAGACATTTTCACACGTATCGTGATAAATTGTTTTTTGAAAGTGATGAAGCCAATCTAGACTTGGGTATCAGCTCATTGAGTTATGACTGTGCTCAAGTTACTTACAAGTAAACTTCATAACTTCAATCCAGGTCTTCTTCGTCTTGAGTCAAGGTTTCCCAGCCCATTCTGGTTCGGCTTCATATATTTGGGGGCTTGGTATTAAAACAAGATGTGTAAAGGGGTCATCTTCCATTTATGTTAATAATAATGAAGAGGAAGTTGGCTGTTTTGGAGAGATAGGAAACTAGACCATTCAGTTTCATTTTGCTTGTAAAGTTTTGTCCACAGAAGCTATCACTCATTGAATTATGAATGTGGCGTGGAAGAATTGGACTCAGAGTAATGAAGATTACCAGTAAATAACCAGGGCATTGTTGCTTCTCCCACCAGTACTATGTCTATTTCCACACTTTGCAACACTCCTGGTTTAGGTGGAAGAATTAAGGACCAGATGTACGACCATTTTTTGCGTTGGCAAACGGGAAATCGGACCGTTTGCGACCGCAAAATAGGTCTGCCCTATGTACAAACCCTATTTTGCGAGCCAGTAACCTATTACCGATTTGCAAAATAGGGTTTGTGACTCGCTATTAGGAAGGGGCGTGCCAAGGGCGTCCCTTCCTAATAGTAAATCGCACAACAGTGTAAGATTGTTTTGCGGCCGCAACTGCGGCCGCAAAACACTTCGTTTATCACCCATTTCAAATGGGTGGTAAGCCACTCGCAAACAAGAAGGTGTGCAAAGGGGACCCCTTCCCCTTTGTGACTGGCACTGAAAATATTTTCTAAGAGCAGGCAGTGGTCCAACGGACCTTTGTCTGCTCTTAAAAAATGAAATAGAAACGTTTCATTTTTCTTTTTTAAATGCATCCGTACCTTAGGGCACGAGTTATAGTTATTTAAGATAACTATAATTATAATTGCTGAGTTTCTGTGGTTTTGTATGTGTAAAATCTGAACCTTACTATAACGTCCCTGTAACCTTTGTTCTTTAAGTGAATTTCTAAGACTTTTTTATTCTTTTTCCTAACCATAATGTTCCTGTAAACTTTGTTTTTTAAGTGAATGTCTATGTTTTATAATGCCGTTTCCTAACTATACCATCCCGGTAACCTTTGTTTTTTTGAGTGAATTTCTATATGCTATTTCCTAACTATAACGTTCCTGTAACCTGGGTGTGTGAGAGGGTGCATGAGTGGGTGTGTCAGTGTGTGGTGGGCGTGTCAGTGTGTGTGACTGGCTGTGTGGGTCTGTGAGTGGGTGTGTGAGTGGCTGTATGGGTGTGAACGTGGGTGTGTGACTGCCTCTGGGTCTGTGAGTGGTTCTCTGGTCACTGAGTGGGTGTGTGAGTGGCTGTATGAGTGTAGATGGGTGTGTGAGTGGTTTTCTGGATCTCTGAGTGGGTGTGTGAGTGGCTGTACAGGTGTGTGAGTGGATGTGTGGGTGTGCATGTCGGTGTGTGAGTGGATGTGTGAGTTAACAGGTCTCAATAATATAGGAAAACTGACTGCTTGTTTATGATCTTCGGGCAGTCTGGAAGCGGGAAGAAGATGACTACTATGACTCTAAGTAGATGGATTAAATCCACCATCTTGTTGGCTTTGCAAGAGAAAACGTGAAGTGAAGTGAAAGTTTTATTGATTTAGACCCCTACCGGGATCAACAATATAAAATAATGTTACCGCAATCATGCCATAAAATATTTATTGCACATATCCTCGATATTAAAACATATTTAAGCAAGTTTTTAAAAGTGTAAATGCACACATTCATTTGGTGAAAACATTATAAAGTTAATCATTTGATCAGCTCTTCTTAAGTTGAATCTAACAAATGAAATTAAATATTGACGACATGCTGTAGAAACTGCAGGACAGATGTAGAGAGCATGTCTTAAGTCTTGAATCCTTCTGTGACAGTTCACACAGCCCATAAGTATTATTCCAATGGCTTTTATAGACGTTAAGTGGTAGAGCTCCCAGCCTGAATAGCAATATTACATGCCTAACCCTATGGTCTTAGGCAATGCTTAATTTGGAAAAAGAATAAATGCCAGGGCTCTCGTCAGTAGGCCACTGCAGCTTGCACCACACAATGCCCCTGCCATGCTGCCAATGATAGTAACAACACAACTATTAAGTATCACACACCTACAAGTGTGGCAATTTGGACTATTCCAGGCCTCCAAAGCTATAAGAATGGCTTGGCAGGTGATACTAATGTTTAATGTATATTGAATTTGTAATTGACTGTTGTTGTGGTTATCTCTAAATTTGCCAGACAGCGCCACCTTGTGGCAGACTGTCACAAGCTTCAGTGTTCCGGTGCCGAGCACCAGAAACCACAGGCTCAACTTAAGTATGTGTCTAAGGTGAATGATAAATATTTTTGAGGATGTTTGTCATCTGAAATAGCAGGTAATTACTTGTATAATGTGAGATTCATGTAGTGATTAATGCCACTTTGGTGACTAAGAGCCTGATTTAGATTTTGGCAGAACTCCACCGTATTTAGATGTGGGGTGGCTGAACCGCCATCCGCATCAACAGATTGTTTACCATCGCATAAGCGGTACACCTCCGTCGATGTGGCGGACTCCTCTGCTGGCTAATATTACTCCTCGCCATCAGGCCGGCGGGTTTGCGCCAAGCCTATTTAGATGGCCCCTTTGTGCTGGCGTTGTCCTAGCGGGGGATTCCTGGCGGAGTGAGTCCCTGGTGGAGTGGAGACTGGTAAGTACTACTTATTAATGTGTCGATACACATATATGTTGTTTGATTCTAAAATATATGTATGTAATGTCCCTTTTTTTACATATTGCATTGTACACAAGCAACACACACTATTAAATGCACACCCACAGGCACCACAAGCACATCACCCACAACCACCACAACAACATCATTTTTTTAAGAGTCTATACAGGTGTGTTCATTTTAGCATGATGAGTTGTAAAATGAACACTAATGCATTACACATAAGAAACAAATTGCATGCAAGAGCAATGTCAAATACACATGGCCAAAGCAATTGCCAACACATGATTCATAGTAAGACAAGTATAAAAGAAGCTTGCCTTAGATCCTGACAACAATGGAATTGAGTAGTGTTGTGCTCAAGTAGTAGCAGCAAAGGGAGGACCTGGACAATGGGGTTCAGGATGAAAACGGAAATGGGAAACATAAAAAAGGTACATTTCTACATGATTTTCTTTGATTCCACCAACTCAAAGTAAGAGGTATCCCTGCCACAGTTTCCTCAATGGAAAGGCACATCGTGATTGGCCCGGCGGTAATCTTGGCTGGACTCCCGCCGACAGCAGCTTCTGCCTATGACACCATCACCATCGGTGAAAATTCCTGGCACAGTTGGCGGCACCTGGGCGGTCTTTCATTCATGGACCCGCTAACATTTAAATAGAGCGGGCGGACCGCCATGTAGGAGGACGGTGAAACCGTCGAAAAAGTGACGGCGGGACCAGATCCGCCAAGATACAAATCAGGCCCTTAGTCTTGGAATCAAAGTTTTTCAGAAAAGTTTAATTTGTGCAGGGGTCCAGACATATAAATATTCAATCTTGCATTCCAGTTTATTTAAGACCAATTTTAGGTTTTCCATAAAAGTGTATTTTTTGTGTACTTCTAGGGATTCCTGCCTCAATAGTTTTCTAAGAGTATCTCCTTTTGCAGGGGCGGTATCTCCATTAGGGCTGAGGGGCTGTGCCCCTCTTAAATTCCTACACAGTTACATACAAATATATTAAATAGATCAATTTATTTAGAGATACAATTGTATCTCTAAACAAATCAATGTATTTAAGTCTGGGCTGTCTGTTTTAGGCTGCCTGCTCTGCCTCGTTCTGAAGCAGGAGACGGAAGCCAGGCAGTAAATCAACTTTATACAATATGAGGCAGGACGCAGGGCTTTCTGTTGTAAAGCCCTTCATTGCCATTGTGGTAGTATGCACTCAGTAGACCTGTTACGCAATGAGCGTCACAGTTTCGGGCGTCGGATACTTCATCTCTGCGTGGTTTCAGACGTCCGTCATTCACAGACAAAAGATCCCACCCTTTCGTCATACATGGCAGTGGATGCAAGCACGTCTGATTTGGTGCCTTGTTCTCGGTAATAGTAAGTGTTTGAATGCTAATCTCTGATGTTATGTATATTGCGCTTATATCCCTCGCCACGCTAACCTCCCCCACTGTGACACCACAGGCCCTGGCTGCACGTCACTGGCCCCGTTAGAACTGGAGCTGCAGCATTTGTTCCCCCGCTAAATGGATCCAAAAGACGAGCAGGCCAGCCAGGGATCTTGTTTCCTATTGAAGTTGATCTAAATATCCGAGTTAACTGCAAAGTGAAAAAGATGTGCTTACAGTGGACAGCTCTCTGATGTATGATGGTTTCCAAAAAGTTAGATAAGATGTCCTCATGGCTTTCATTATTTTTTTCATGACCAACATTTCAAATATGTTTGTACAATGTTGGCCTTACTAAGATCCAGTGGGGACGATTTGGGAGTCACATCCAGTGAGCTTCTTGAGTGATCCTAAACCACTAAATCTCAATTGTGGATGAAGAGGTACATGAAATAATAGTGGGAATATGGGCCACCATAGAGCAAACATTTTGATGCTTGTGGCTCTCTAACTCTTCACCCACTTTTGAAGGGAGTAGACTAGTGTGGTGAAATGGCTTAGTGCAATCTTAAAATTACTTTAGTATTGGAGAGCATAATCAATCTAATAAACAATAAGGATTGTTTATTACACTGGTTGTGTATTTTGGGGCATTTTTAGTCCAGATTTGCTACCAGGTCACCAACATTTGAACCATACTCAAGCTGAAAACTTGGAAGACGCAAGGCATAAGCTTAGTGTCATGCCTTTCACCATCAGTGTTGTACTACACCAATGGTGGTGCTGGCCTCAACCCAACCCCTACGTTTCAGCACATCTCAGAATGCCAGGCTGAAAGAAACCATGACCTATCCTTTACAGAACAGACTCCAGTGTCCCCATCGTTGGGCAGACCATGGAATCCCTGGCAAGATCTGACAAACACACCCAATCCCTTCCTTGCAGGAATGGCTGCAAGGCTTGGGAACAAAATGCGGCATAACAGAGCAGAAAGCTGGTCCCTGCACAAGGTGTAGGTGTACGTGCTCTGAGCTCATGTATACTTGTGTATTGTGGAGGACCATTTCCACACCTATAGGACTTTTCCACATTACTGTGTCATCCTGCCCAACGTCCTTGTGTAATTATCCCATGCCAGTCCTTTTCTCCCTATTGCTCCTGTGACCCGTTAGCCAGTGCCCTCATGACAGTGTGCTCAGGTCACATCCCTGGTCCCATCATCTGTGCCCCTCTATCACTGTACCTGCTCATTATCCCTATGTCAGTGGAAGAGACCCAAATTCTATGCCAGGGTTCCAATGTGCCTGTAACTTAAGCAGTCAGTGTACCAGAGTATGACATTAAAACTGGCCCTGTCTTCATGCCCCTAAGTTAACCCGGATGCCAAAAACATGGATTGATTTAAGAACAATGAATGTTAAAAACGTTCAGCCAGTGCATTCAGCGATTTAGTTCCTGTCTTATTTCACATGCTTTACTTAATCTTGCATTCCTCAAGAGACAGCTATTTTATAATGTTATTGTTTATCTGTATTTTTTTCTGTGTATACTTTGAGCCATGCCAGGTGTTTATGAGGGGCTTTGATTGAGCACGCTGGCGCTAAGGCTGAAGCCAAACAAAGTGCCTGTCAGTGGGTTGGCCTCTCTGCAGAGCATACAGAACAATGTTAATGTATTCCATTTGCAACTGAAATTCTTTAGAAATGATTGTGAAGGAGCGACTCAGATGTCAAAATATTTGCAAGGCAAAAGTAAGAGAAAATAAAGTGCTTACATTCGAGAGAGTGCAGTGTATGTTTGGGGGCAGTGAAGTGAGGGAGATGCGAGGAAGTGCATTCGGGGAAGAGTGAAAAGAGGGTGCTGAAGAGGAAAGAGAGGTGGTTGAAGATGTGCAGATGGACGAGATATGCAGAGAAAAAGAGGATACATATCTAACATAAAGCGCACATAACTGAAGACCAAAACTCCTTCCACAGCCCTCAATGCTATTTAATTCACAGACTCTCAATTTCAGAATTGAAACATTTCCAATGGTAATTATTTATAACAAATCCTTGTTGTTACTCATTTATCTTAAAAAGCTAATAACCATTGGCAAAGCCAATCGTACTGACCGTTTTAGGTGTATGTCAGTTGTTGTGTCATTTATCTGGATGCAATTACATCTCAGAGAGAAACCAAAATACCAGTCAGGTGGCACACTATGGGAATCACAAAAATGTATTTGACATGTTCCTTTATAGAAAACCGCCTCTTTTTTCATCCCACTTAAAGACCTTTCTGCACATATTTCTATATAACTGGTTGCAGCCAGCAGCTGTGGGTGCTTCCCGAAGCCTGGTTAGAGCATTTTGTTCCAAAGTTAATGCTGCATGCAGTGCAAGACACTGGGCAAGCATACATTTTAAAGGGCTAAAGTTGTCACGCTGTACAATTCACACATTACAGTAACTTTTAAACATATTAATGCAGTACGGTACGGGGCAGTTTTTAATGTTTTTAATATTTCAAGACTATATGTTCCCACTGCTTTATAAGTACCCCAGGTTTGTCCATTAGACTCGTTTGTGTCGCTCGCTATATAAAAGTCATGCCCAATGTTTACGCCACACCACTTTCAAATATCACCAGCAGCCACTGTTCTTTTGCATGAAGTAAATTATAGACCCATCATACAAACTTTGCCATTGCATGGCAGATGAACTAGTAAGATCAAGTTCTAGTCTTAAAGCCTGCACAGGGACTCCTTGACTTATTGTAGCCAGGTTTTGAAGAATCTTACCTTCATATTGATTTAAGAAGAACCATTGCCTTATGGGTGTATACTCAAGAGCTTATGTGAGTGTCGGAGGAATTTTTACTCTGTATACTTCTAGTAAATGTTTCAAAAAACGCACCCCAGTACATTTATAAAATTGGTTGGTTTAGAGCTACCATGTTTCCTAGACCTTGTTTCAGAATTGTTTAAAATGAGGTTGATTATCTAGACTCTGGGAGAACACTTTTCCTAAATATGTATATGACTTTCCATTTCAAGTGTCTTCCGCCTATGTTCCAACTAAAAGGGTGACAATGCTTTCTTCCTTTAATTTGGGGGATCTTCCAGTTCAAGGGAAATCCACAAGTACGAAGGCGCAAACCGGGAACTCGGTCACGCCGCCAATATGGCGGTTGTGCCGGTCCCCGGCGCACTTTCACGGCTGGGCGGGGCTAGCGCTGGTGACGCGCTCAGAGCCCAGCCTCCTCCCTGCTCTCACCACTCATTGGCTAATGTAGGCGTGCCCCGGAAGCAGTTACAAGCGCTTCCGGGGCAACGCAGTTGAAATGGGTCCCGGATCTCGCCGGGACCTGTTTAAACCTGTTTAAGGGGGAAAAGGCTCTTTAAAAAGAGCAGCAGAGCGGCGGGAGAGTCTCTTCTTTGCCGCTCTGCCCCCGGATAGCAGCACCTCGCCTGACGAACGCGGAGGGCTTCTGGAAGCCTCCGTTTTGATTTCTCTTCTCTCTTTCACCTGTTTGCTTTGCAGGTCTCGGCGGGACACGAGGAGGAACTCGGCATGGAGCCGTTCTGTGATTTGAGGCGGAGGCTGTGGCGACGCCGGAGGAAGCGTGTCAACTACGACTCGACAGGAACAGCTGGTGCCCAGTTGGGGAAAGCGGAGCAAGCAGGCGATCCCCGATCAGCGTGAGGAGGCGGGAGCAGCTTTCTTGGCTCGGGGGCTGCATTGTTCTAAGCTACTGGGGTGTAGTGAGCATGTGTCGTATTAAAAGTGGCACGGAGTGCGGATCACCCGAGGAAGTTTGTTAAGAAGGGTAGTGCGCAGTAGTTGGTGCCACCTCATGTGGGCTTCCGCATGGCCACAGGTGGGGCACCCATCGCTATTGGTAAAATGCCAGAAAGAGAGGAGACTTCACCACCCTACTGTGGGTGCCTCAGAGGGGCCCCCGGCTGTTTTTTCCAGGGTTTGCAGAGGGATAATTTACTGCATATTCCCCCAGGAAAATCGCCGCGGGATTGGCATATTGTAACCATCGCTTTGAGTTAGGAAGCGGGGGAAGTGTTCTATGGCAGATTGGGCACTACAGGGGACCGATAGCTGCAAATCGTCAGGTCTGCACGAACTCTCATCGTGTTTGCAATTTTGCAAAAGGGCTGCTCGAGACACCTGCGAACCAGGACGGCACTGCAAACAAGCAGAGGGTTAGCAGGGTGTATTGCTGGGGGCGGGCGTGCCGATAACTTTAGTGGGACAGCCTAGAGCAATGGGCTCACCCACAGCTGCTTGGATTTAGGCTTACTACGTAGATTGTTCCAGCTGTCTGTTAGGAGTTAAGGGAGTGTCGTCAAAGGACTCTTAGCGTACAGCTTAATGGGTATGTTAGGGCACCGGGAGGTTGGCGATATACCAGCTGTGTTCGGGTTGCCCTGCTGAAAGGAAGTCGTCAACACCTCCCCATAGGCGTTGCAGGTTTTTGCCTTAAACCGTGTGAACTCAGCGAGTTGAACTCTCTTTTCTACGACGTGAGGTGTTTGGTTCTGGGCGGGGGTTTCGAATCCTGACAGGTACAAGATTATCGCATTCCCAAGCAAATAACGCCAGTACCTTGGGAATCCGTTTAGGGGAGCATTGGTTAAGAAAAACGTAACAGTCCTCGCGGGGACGCAGTGTTGTGCCCTGGAAGGGAGGGCTGTCCTCCTCATCCGACATAATGAATCCATTTAATTTGATCGTGTAGCCATTGAGAGGCGACACAAAACAAGCTAAGGGGTCAAAAATGTTATGTAATTAAGTAAATTAAACATCTTTCTGCATGCCTAGGGGTGAGTACACTTGTAACTCTTTTGGCTGTGGCAACCATGTCTGTGTTCCTCGTTTGGGCATGTTGATGTTGTTGCTCTGGGAAGTCCTATGTTGCAGTGTCTTGCCCAAGGTGCAAGTACACTATCTTCAGTGTGCTTTTGCACTCTTTTTCTTGAGTTGGTGTGCTTGCATGCCTGAATTCAATTTTGTTGTTATTGGTTATTAAGGTGTGGGTATCCTCACTTTTGATGCTTCCTGGGGGGCTGCGTGTTTCTGCGCCATATGAAATCTGGCATTGCGAAAAGGGGGTTTTGTGGTGTCATTTCCCACTGCGTGCGTTCTTGTGTTCTGGCGTCTGATAAGGCGGGTACGACGTTAGTAGCGGGTGGTGTTTTTTGTGGTTGTGCTGCCCAACAAACCAGGATTTGTCAGGGCAGTCATCGGCGCCATACTGGCGGGGTGGATGGTCATCGGCGCATGCCTAGCTTTAAGATGTCTTACAAAAGCTTGTTTGATGATTTGTTGGGACCATCATTGGCGCCATATTGGCGAAATGATGGTTGTCGGCACTTGCCGAGTTTTTAAGGGGTCTTACAAATGCTTGTTTTGGTACATGCGTTAGTGGTATGTGCCCTCATCATGCCACCGAACCGGGGGGCTCCATCTCGGAGTCTCGGGCCCCTTGAAGGCGAGGTTTCATGCACTTGCAGAGGGATTGCGTGTTGAGGGGAGGGAGGCCAAGAGGATCTGCTTGGCTGGATGGGAACTGTTCGGATTGGGCAGTGTACTGTGGGACATTTGCCTCTCAGAGCGCATCTGCTGTGATATCATATTTATCGATGCCATATGTCTGCCTTCTTCAGTGGGGCCCGCTAGCACCTCAGATCTAGAGGCACAGTAGAATGTGCGTGCTAGGGTGAGGTGGGAATCGAGTGGGTTTTGCTTCAAGGCAATAAATTCCACTGCTTTTCTGAAGGAGTTGGGGGATTGGTACGGGAGCTCTTCAAGGTCACCTGTGCGCGCTGTGAAGCCCTGGTGCGACCCAGGCATGTTCCAAGAACAGATCTTTCCTTTAACAGGAAATGAGAATATTTTATGGAATCATCAGACTCTTGTATGCTCCTAGTAAAACTGCGGTGTGCACGCACTACTGGTAGGGGAAATTAGGCCCGCTCCTCGTGCGAACAGCACACAACTCCTATAGGAATTGGGGACATATCCACTGGGTGCAGAGTGTGTACACACTAATCCTTGGGGATGGGAGCAGGTCTTTCTATTTAGAAGCAGGGTGCGCACACTTCTCCCAAGGGAGCTGAGGCTAGCTCTTTTTTCAAGTATGCGGTGTATAAGTCTTGCACATGGGGAGTTGAGGCCCATCTGTTTATACCTATGGGGTGCACACACTGCTCCTGTGGGGGGCCTTTTTTAGGCTCGGGTATACGGTGTGCATGCACCACTCGCATGAGCAGTTGGTTTTATTCTTGTCCTCTCATAGGTATACGGGCCACACACCACTCGGTTGGGTAAGTGCCCTCACTGCTTCGGCCTGGGGGCCTGCAATCATGTGGGCCTGGTCCATTGAACGCACGCCACAAGAGTGGGGTGCTCTGTATGCTAAGCATTTCCGCAACATAGGCCCAGTGTTTCTCGAAATCTATGCCTGCCGGTTCTGCTCCACTTCATTGAGGGCCAATGGTATAACCCGTCCAATCCAGGTGGCCAGTTATTTAGAAAGGGCTCCTCGCAGTTGCAAATGGTTTAACATTAGGCATGGCATTTTGCATTGGTTGGATACTTAAGAGTGACATACGGCACCGAAATGGGCGACGGGTGGCAAAAAATGTATGTTTTTGCAAGGATGTCGACCAATGACGTTCAGGGGAATTAGAATATCAGAATTTAAAACTGGTGGTGAATACGGCCGGGGGTCAGTCCAGAATGGCTTCTCAGTCACCAATGATTCAGCCCTGTATAGCTTGGGTTCAATACTACATTCAAACGACTGAAATATACATCTCTTGGCATAGTATTGACTTTCCGCTAATTACCTCTGCCACTCGGGTCTGTAGGTGAGGTAACCGTGGCTTGGATGTAGCTGCAATGCAGCAAGCCCAGAGTCCCTTTCCATAAGGATGGTCCGATCGCTTAAAGCAATTCACTGGGCCGGTTGTAGGGCATTTAAAGAAAGGGCTTGGGTCAAAGTTTCTGTATTACGTCTTGTGAACGTTTTGCTGTTTTGTACTCTTTTGGCCATATCTAGGCAAGGTGGTTTATTCCATTCCGTACTGGTTATGAATGATTGTTACAGCATTTCCACTGGGCCAGCTGTAGGTCATTTTGAAAAGCAAAGGTGGGAGTCATAAGTTGTCTGCGGTACGTCTGGGGAATGTACTGGGGAAAGTTGTCTGCGGTACGTCGGGGGAATGTTTTTTCCTGGATTGGACTCTGGTGGGCATATCTAGGCTAGGTGGTTTTATTCCCAACCATTGGAGACTGCCTGGCGTCCAGGAGGGCGACTCGTCAGCAAAGCGTAGGTGGGGCTATTAATTTTGGCCATCCGTACCGGTTACTACAAGTTGACCATTATCCAGGTTAGTTGCGCAGGCCAGTTTGGGGCGGAAGCCGAGGCCCACTATACTAGGGCTCACGCTATGTGAATTGGGGCTGCCACTACGGGCGGCGGGGAGTTAGCTGTGCCAAAACGGGTGCAAAGTTCTGGCCGGTTGGGACCCTATTGCTACGAGTGCCAGGTGAGATTATGCTTGTTATAAGAGCCTGCTTTTAACTCCTATTCTCTCTTTTGTAGTCTCCGTTTGACACAGGTGGAAGGTGTGAGGAGTTGAATCAGCAGGTGTGGACCTCGTCACCTTCTGTGGATGTGGAAGGGGTTTCAGAGGTGCTGGTATATGGCCACTCATACATGAGGCATGGCTGAGGTTTGTCTATTCCACAGGTGAATACGCAGCCGGGCTGATAAAGCAGAATTCCGACTGACCTGTTTTGGTGTTCACGGTGGGGGATGCGTTTGGCCCAGTTGAGCTCTGCATTGGGCAGACTCTGGCCCTGGGGGTTCCACCCCTAGGGAGTACTATGGTACACCCGGTCAGCAATGATTTGACGGTGATACAACAGACAGACGCGATAGTATCTGGTGTCTCCGAGCTGGCTCGCAAAGACTTTCCCTTAAGGCCATGATGACATGGTCAAACTTTGTTCCCAGGTTGCGTTGGGGAAGGTGGTGAGTTGGCAAAAGCCTGCAACGACCCTGTGCAGCTAGTAAACAATAAGAGTGGTAAGTGGTTAGGTTGGCTTGGTTGTCAGCTATTTCTCACGGTGCATCAGGAGCAAGCGGTCTCCTTAAAGGAGGGCCTATGGATAGTTGGTCATTCACATATGTGCGGATCGAAACGATTTCTCCTTACAGGCAACTATGCACACCAGGCACAGCTATGAAATGAGGTTGCTATGTATTACTGATGATGTCATTTATATTTGGTTTGGATTAACAGACTTCTCAGGACTCCTACACTGCGGACAACTCCAGAGGGTTGTATCCGGGGGGGAGCGGTTTCCTTTTTTACAGGACGGGGTTCACCTATCTAAACTGGGTAATGACTTATTCCTGGAGAATGTGCTAGCCTGGATGGTAGGGGCAGCTCACAGGGCATGACCTTTGTGTCAGTAGCGGATGGGGGGGGCCAGATAGTCGGTCAACTATACTGGCCTGTGGCGGTAAGGTCATGAATGCTAGGTCAAATTTTACATCTCTTAGTAGGCATCCCATTGGTTAACGGGGACGCCTGGGAGTTGGAGACAGTGGTCCCTCATCACACTCCAGGGGGCGCTGGCGGCCGGTAGGCTGAAGGGTGCAGGGGGTAGGGAGTCCCGCTTCCGGCAGGCCGCTTGGGCCAACCCCTGTGCTGGCGCATTGGGTGCAACGTCCATAACATCAGCCCCTGGGAGGTAGGATGGAAGGGCGTAGGGGGTGGTGCCCGCGAAAAGAATCTGCTGGGCACACGGGCCTCCTGCGCAAGGTCACTCCGGTAAAGGGGGACCAGGCAATTAGTGGGGAACAGTCTTGACCTTGCACGTAGGCTCATCCAGGATACGCAGAAAACAAATGTACATATTCCAGTTTTAAGTTAGTTAGGGCTATGTATTAGATTCATGTTAAGGTTAGCCATGAATTGTGTCCAAAAACTGTATTTCAAAATGTGATTGAATATGTTGTGGTTTTCTGCGTATATTTTAAATTTTATTGTGCTATAAAAAATGTTTATTATGTTTTATTAATTTGTAATAAAATACGGCCGGGGTTATACGACCCCTAATCCAAAAGAATTGTGTTGGATGTTTTACTATCGATACCTCGGGGAGAGAGGGTCCAGGGGTAGGGTCTAAACTGATCATTTCCTGGCAGGAGACTCGGCAATACCAGGCCATATGGAATAGCCACTTCCTGGGCAGAATTTCAGGGAGTAGCAAGTCAGGAAATTTGTAGTGCAGCTACTTGGTCTGGAACATATTTTTGTTCAGCATTACTGCCTGAATAATATTTCTGAATTGTATTTGAGTCTCGGGACAGGTGCTTTGAACTCTGCTTTATAGTTAGATTGATTTTTCACTTCTGTTTTGATCTTTGGCATGCATTAAACCAATAGGTGTTTCATAATTAAGATGGTTGTTCTTATCATTTGTTGGTTGTTCATCAAATGCTTTGGTATAACTCACTTTGTAATGACTAGGGCAAGGATGTGAGACTTAGAGGTATTTCTCTGGTTCATTACTGGTAATCTTCATTACCTTTAATCCATCTCGTCTTTGTCACAGCCATTGTATACCACCCACCCACCCTCCTATGAGTCCTTTGACGATGGCTTGGAAATATACAGGAGGAGCCAGGAGTGGCCCCCTTTATGGCACCCAGGTTGGGTGGGTGGGGCTTCACTTCAAAGATTCAAACACCCAAGAGCAACAAATGTTTTTTATTTATTCACCTTAATGGGATCACCCAGAGACGTTTTAAGGCATAGACAAAGTAGACAATTGGCCAGGCCCCCCATCTTCCAAGGCACCCCCTTGAGAAAGTGAACTTTTTCTCTAGTTCACTTCTGTGTATTTTGTATCTTAACATTTAAAATATAATTCAACATCGTTAGCCAACATAGGGCTCAAATTAGCAAAAACTGGGTAATAAAATACAAAGCATGGGCCCAGGGCTGGCCTTAAGCATGGATGAGCTAGGCCCACACCCAGGGAATCGATGTTCAGAGGGGTGAAAGGAGCTGTCTTTACGCAGATCATGCAGCAGATCTCTGATTCAGCCCACGCTGTGTTCAATGATCCTTTATTTCTTGTGCAGGCTGCAGACACCCATTAAAATCCTCTCGCCCTCCTATCTCCTTCAAATCCTCTACCCCTCCATGTACAATTTGGCATTGGCAGGAAGAAGCTGAGCTATAGGAAGGGTTGGCACCTGGCGGGTTTTCTACCAGCGCCACCAGTATTTTAATGTCCCGGCCGGTATAAAAAAAATAGGCAAAATCACCTAAAGCCAGTATTTTTATCCCTTATCTGTACGTACTTCAAACAGCAAACATAAATAGAAAAAACTTTTAACTGTGTTCTAGAGCTGCGTTAACAATCCCTGACTAACAAATAAAGTAAATACAGACAGGAAAGTCATGTTACAAATGAATATATTATTGCGTTTATAGTCCTATTTAGTATCATTTTCAGGCCTTTGCACACTCTTAAAACTAAGGCAAACGGAAGGTATTTTTCTTTTGGAAAGGTGGCAACCTTAGCTGTGCATAAATCAGGTGCGAATAGAGGAGGCGTGGGGAAGTTTGTATATTCAGCCAAGGTCTAATCCTGAATACAACACACCCCTCAACGCGCCTCCCTCGGCCCCCATTTGTCACCTTTTACTTAGCAGCAACATCGAAGAAAAGGTCAGACAGGACAGTGAAGGTCTCAGACGGGAGCAACTGAAGCTCTATAACACTAAATCCTAATTATTGATTTCTAAACGTGAAACCTCTTACATCTTTCTGGTCACATAATGCTGGAAAATACGATACTAATGTGCTACTCGAATAGTGGCATTTTATTAAGTTCTGCAGTTTCTCTTTGCATTCTAGTACTTTCAGCTTTGTTTCTCCTCACTATAAAAACAGGACTACAAGTACCAGGATGCAAAGAAAAAAAATATTTGCTAAGTTATAGAGATAATGGTTTGCTTTTTGTATATCTCAAGTTACAGGCTACTGGGATGAAAAGCAGGTGAGTAAGGGGTGCCAAATTTGGTTCCACCCTGACCTGTGTAGAGAGCCAACCGGGTAACGCAGGCAGGGTGGTAATGTGTGCACGCAACTCTCGGCCGGGTGCAGACAAGAGTATAAATAAAAGGGCGTGTAGTCGAACAGGGCTTCCGCTGACACGAGTACCAAGTATGTGTGATAATTTATGTGCTGAGCCATGATCCATATAGCGGACTAGTCCCCCATGCCTATCAGGGCCTATGGCCTGTAGCATTGAGAGGTTGCAACAACTGGTGATGAGGCGTAACCCACCCGTCATGCTACATGTGTAGCCAGGGCACAAGTCCTAAAAAAGAGAAGTGGGGGGACTGACCAAGTCAGGCAGTATTTAAGTGACATCATGACGCGTGCTATCAAAGCACATGACGTCACGACGCATGACATTCCACGTGGCATCAGAGGAAGTGACCTCACTGGAAGTGATGCTCTGAAATGTTATGTTATAACATATGCCAACTGAAAATGCAATAAAATATATATATTTTTTTTAAATTGTCTCCTGCAAAGCATATTATGTAACATGCAGATCACAGGTTTTTACTTTATGTAGCTAGGTAAGTGGATTACAACACAGAGATCCCTTTGTTACTTGCAATTAATAATTGTAATCCTTCTAGTAGACCACAGTGAGCTATGAAGTGTATTTGACTCCTACACCTTGTAACCCTGACTGTCTCATGTAACACATCTTGTACATTAATTTACACACTTGCATGATTTATTTGGAATGGATAATGTGTGTGTTATGTAAAGTGCTCTAACACTCTGCATTGGGATGAGTAGCGCTATAAAAGAAATAAAAAAGTGCTATTTAAATTGTTATTTGTGTAAATACTGAGACAGACCAACCCGTCTGACATTCTTACAGTGCATGCACTTATATACAACAAAGTAAAGCATGCATCTCTTAAGTACCTGTGAAGAGAAAAGAACCTGTGTGCTTTTGTTTTCTCCCCGGTGTATTTGCATTTGTGAGGCTCCAGGATGCCTCCAGTCCCATACTCGATCAAAAGGAGGCCTGATGGCCCCTTAACTTTTGTCTTTATCGTTGCCCAGCTGGAGGTGAAAAACACCCCCTGGCTGCCTGCACGTTGCTGCTGTGAATCGAAAGCAGACAACGTGCAGGAGCTGATGAACGTGTCCCGGTGTCTCAAAATTACACTGGGACAAGTTCAACATATTTCTGTGGGGCCCAACTTCTTAGCAGGGGGGATGGCATCCACCCTGTGAAAAGAGTGGGTGGACGCTGTGTACCCGCGTGTACCCCCGACTCGAGCCCTGTGTGTAGTACCTGAGGCGCGAGTCCTCCCCGTCCACCTCACCTTGAGTGGCGCACACGCTAGGAGTCTCCGCTCTGCTGGGCGGAAGACGACGGTCTGTTGTGCTGCCTTCTGCGCGCGTTTCTACTGTGCTGCCTCCTGTGAGCATGCCTGTCACACGGCGGCCGGGGACCGTGCTTCTGCAGCTTGGAGCCCTGGTGCCTGGAGCGAGCCTGCTTCGTGTTGTGCTGCCTGCTGGTAGCAGATTGTTACCACAGCCTTCAGACTCTTGGTGGTGTACAACCTCCTGTCGGCCACAGGCAACGTGATTGAGGAGCAGCAGAGGCCAGCGTCGTCTTCTACATCACAGCACCTGTTTGGGGGCTCTCTCCCTGGGCATGGATTTTATTCACCATATGGCCCCGCGTTGGGATGTGACCTCGGACACATGCTTTGGTAACTGGGGTACCAGTGCTCTACCGGCACTGACCCTCTTCTTGCTGGTGCTCGCTGGTGTCCCTGCATGCCTGGTCTGCGCAGTGCCACACAGACTCTCGGCAAGAATGACTGTGCAACCTCCTCATGGCTGATGACCAGCGACTGGTCCCCGGGTCCCAACACCCGCCACGTCCTTGCCCTGCTGTCCATGCGTCGCTACCAGTCTTGCAGCCTTTTAGCGAACTAATTGACCCAGCCATAGCGGTGCCATGATGGAAGATGTGGGTCGGCAGACTCAACTATTTTCGCGCCATGTAAGAGACTGACAGCCCGATGAAGAGGTCCCTGCTGCTCCACTTCGGAGGTGAGGAGATATACTTACTGTTCCAGAACCTTTCTAATCCAGGTGATGATCAGGTCTATGATGTGGCTGTGGCAGCCCTGAACGCTCACTTTGACCCCCAACTCAATCCTGACTATGAACTCTTTAAACTGAGATGAAAAGAAGCTGAAACAATCGAAGGTTTCCATGCACTCCTCAGGGCTCTTGCTAGTACCTCTATCGAGGATGACCAGCACAAGGAAATCTGCTCATCCAAGGTCCACTGTCCTGCGCTGTCTCATTCTCCGCCAGCTGGGGATCAAGCTGGAAGACATTCTGATCCTTGCACACTCCCACGAACTGTCTACTGGTCAAGCGGAGGCAATGGAACAAGCACTGGCCCAACACCAAGCCCCTCCTGCCAGAGAGTAAAGCTCCGAAAATCAAGGAGGAGGTAGTAGACGCAGTTTTTGGCGACAGTCACTTCCCCAGGCTCAGAAACTACCAGCGCCAGCCAAATGCAACCACTGTGGCCATGACATGTGCCCAGCACACTGCCGCTTGTGGTAAGCTCAACAACTTCACCAGGGTCTGCTACAGTGATGGTAAGGGGAGGAAAGACACGGCATGCTCCAAGGCCACGCTCTCCCTGAGGCAACTGTCGGTAGATGAAGAGCCGGGTAAATCCCATCACTCAGGCCCCCCGCCTACCAGAGGAGGAAATCGCCAACGATGAAAAAGAGGTGTTTATAATCTCGTATGCTGGGGCAGCATGGAAGAATGCACTCCTTCCGCCGATGTGTGACATCCTCAATGTGGGGTTTAAAGTCAGCTCCCTGATAGACACTGGGGTGTTGGTCAATGTTATGGACTGGCATCAATACACGTTGCTGGCAGCCTCACCAGCGCAGTCGCACAGCTCCATGAAAAACTATGACTAAGGAGGGCAAAAGCCGCTAGCACTGGTGGGTGCTTTTCAAGTGACCAATGGGGAGATCAGGAAGATGATCAAGCTCCACGTTACAAAAGAAGGCAGTTGCACTCTGCTAGGATATCAGACAGCAGAGGAACCGGAGTTTGTGTTCTTTGCCAGAGGCATCCATGATTCAAAGTGGTGGAGGGTTTATGCGCCCCATTCCCAGTCGCACAGCGAAAGTGTTCAATGATACTCCAATAAACCATATTACTCAGTTTAGTCACATTTTATTCCACTTTTACAGTTTGAGTCCACATGTGAGGGTACATGTTTTTTCAAAGCTTCAAATGCTGTTGATGTGCCCATCCAGGCCTCTTTCAAGAGCATGACGAAAACGCATAATTCATCTTACATTATATTTCATATTCCAACCCAAAGCATTTCGGGCTTATCTAGCTCTTCTTCAGGGGTAACTGCAAATTTAAATTTGAAAACTACCGTTACTGCTTTGTCCTTCATCAAACATAAAACAAACATTTTTCAATTGTTAACAACAAACCCCTAACCATATTGTTAAATTATAAACCACCAACCATGTTGTTAAATTATAAACCGCCCACCGATTTTAATGAACTCAAAATCACTCCCCTTGGTGCCAAACTCATCTATGTGCACCCCTCCAATATCCCATGATCTTTAAACCATCCCGTAGCGCTACCTACTCACACACTCCAATCACACATCTAAATCTCACAAAACGACCCTCTCCTTCTCCAAACTTCACATTCTCCCCCGCAGTCACACTCCATCCACCCGAACTCGACGACGCTCACAGCCCACCCTGCGCTCCCCTCTCAGACTCCCAGACTCAAACCTCTTCGTTCTCAAATTTCTCCATTCGTCTCTACTTAAATGTAACCACACTCACACAATACTCCCACTACCCCAAACCCCAGTGACCGCCGTACCTGCAAAACCAGCATCCCTCTTTCCACTCAACTTCCTCGTTCTAACAAATGTGACATCTCCCACGTGTCCACTCCATTTTATACCAGCAAACCAAACCACTCCCCCCTCTCTGCATATAAATAAACCACCTGACCCTACCTGCACTGCCTCCTACCCGAACTTAAAACTACAACTCCCATCATCCACTGCTTGAACCATGAGGCACAAGCTCAGGACATCCTGAAGGACTTTCCGCAGCTATTCCAAGGACTTGGGTGCCTCAAGGGCATCAATGTGAAGCTCTAAATTGATCAGGCAGTTGAACCGCGTGCCCTGCAACATGTAAGAGAGCCATTCCACCTCCGCCCGCTGGTGGAAGACTAACCGATTAAGCTGGACCAACAAGAAGTCATTGAGAAAGTGTTGGGGCCAACACTTTGGGTCTGTCCTTTAAAAATTGGTGCCCAAGCCAAAACAGCAAGGGGCTATTAGCTGTGTGTAGACACGAGGCTACCCAATAAGGCGATCCATTAGGAGTGCCATATTACGCTCATCACCGATCTTAATGGTGCCTGATGGCTCTCCAAGCTTGACCTATAAGCTGGGTACCACCCGCTGGAGCTGGACCCAGAAAGCAGGTACATAACAACATTTTCCACACACATCAGAATGTGGAGGTATCGGTGCTTCAACTTTGGTATCTCCTCAGCAGTGGAGGTCTTTTAAAATGCCATCAGCTGTCAGGGCTCAAAGGCGTACTCAACATAAGCGATGACATTCTCATCTACGTCAGACCTTTGTGTAACATCGCAACTGGCTCCAGGCTACACTCCAGAGACTGGCCAAGCAGGGACTGGCCCTAGACAGACCCAAATGCTCTTTTTTTGAGTCGATCATGGAGTTTTTTGGGTATGTCTTCCCAAGTGAAGGGCTGAGAGTGGACCCCATAAAGGTGATGCCATAGAGCATGCCTCCAGACGCCAACATAAGTGAGGAGCTTCCTAGGAATGGCAGCATACAGTGGGAGATTCATGCCAAACCTGGTGACCATATCGGGCCTCTTTGCGCGTTGACAAAAGCTGAGTCTGTGTGAATGTGGACTGAATGGGCTGAAAAGGACTTTGAAGAAATGAAGAATTCACTGCTTAGGGATGCAACCATGTCCTACTTCGATCTACAACGTCCCACAGAGCTAATTGTGAATGCCAGCCTCTTAGGTCTCAGGGCAGTACTTACCCAAAAGGAGGCCTCAGGGAAGTGCGAACCGATCACATACGTCAGGCGGGCGTTGACGGCAACCAAGACCAGGTACGCCCAAATTGAGCATGTAGCCCTCGCCATCCGGTGGGGGTGTAAGCACTTCCACTCATACCTATGTGGGTGAGGATTACCATGGTTTTTAGGTCTTGCTCCGGGAAGAACCGTCGAATCCCCCAGAGAAGGCGCAGCTGGTAGCGCGCATTCTTAGCAATAGAGTTGATGTGGGAAATTAGGTTGAGTTCGACAATGATGGGCTTATTGTTGAGAAAGTTCAGCTGATCCATCCAAGATTGAAGAGGAGGAGGGGAGAGAGAGGTAGATAGGAGGAGGAATTCAGTTTTGGAGGGATTGAGAATGAGTTGGTGAGCTAACATCCAGTTGTGAATAGAGTTGAAAAGTGAGAGGTCGTTTTTTTTTTAAAACGGGAGTTCATAAGAGAGTCTATTATGACAGAAGCTGAACAACGTGGCGATTACATACAAGTTAAGACACATTTTACTTACTGAAATCACTTTAACGGTTTCTGATCAATCTATGGCAGGACAAGGATTACAAAGCTAGTTTGCCTAGCATCATGGCGTCGAGTACAAGTACATTTCGTTGGAGAGGTTAGCGTTCTAGCGCAACCCAAAACGATGGTTTCAACGTTAGGCGCGGCAGGAAGTGGGTTTGGTACTCTTTACTAATGCTCGCGAAGGGAGTGTTTTGAAGTCGCTTCATGCAACGGCTGTGGCTTCCGAGAGCTCGGGAGTGGGGGCGTGGCTTAAACGGAACAGGGGTTGGGCCTCATATTCAATTAACAATTTACTGTCATGTGTATTAAGGAAGCCTGGAGTGTGCACGGATGTCCCTGAGAAACCAAACTTCTTACAGTACACCAGGGATGTTAGTAAGAGTTTGGTTTAGTCCGAGGTGCAATTGTGGTGTCTTGTCTTTTACAGTCTTCTTCAAGGGGCGGGGCTGGTCGGTGCGCGCGACCTTTCAATGGGCGTGGCAGGCGGCAGGGCTCGCGCACCGGCTGACAGCAGCTGAAACCGCGCGTGCGCAGTGCATGCTGAAATTGTCAGCCGGCTGATAGTCGGCGGAGCGGTGGCGGAGCTCCCGGGGGTGGCAGCAGGGACCCTAGGGGAGAAACGGCGAGAGGAAAGGGCCGCCCCCCGGATGATGCCCCGTCGCACATAGCCACATGGCTCTGGTCACCGTGCAGAGGTCGCCTACCCCCAGCACCACCTCCAGCCCCTGCGTGTCGGTGAGTCTGATGGTAGTACGCATGCGTCAAGCTGTCACATAATGATCCATAGAGACATGCACGGAGATACCTCTGCTATATAATGATCCTTGATTCATCGGTCACTGTTTGGGTTGGAGGTTATATGGGAACCCAGACTCCCAAATATTGATTCGTTCAAATAGTCTGGGACTCGGTCACCTAGACGCCAAGTCGTTTCAATATGTAGAACCCACGCTGTCAATTTTCAGACATCTATTCAAATCTGCGGATTGAGACTTCACTATGTATAGACATACTGATCATCCGGATGCACGTAGAACCCCATATTCCTACAAGTTGGTATATCAACCTCTGCTCCCAAATCTTGAGTCATTAAACTGCTATGATGACGGAGATCTGCAAAGAGTGGAGCTGCCATACACTGTCTCAAATGTAACTTCCTGTGGTGGGCCTGCAGGATAATCGGCAGGGGGACCTGGGAATACAGAACCTAGCCTCATACTTATCCATGGGCAATTTATAAGCTCTGTGTGCCTGATGGGCAGGATAGGGGCGTGTGAAACCCATGCTGTGAATGCTGTTTGTCTGTAGAGATATACCAGAATCTTTGTCTCATGTAATATGGTAATGCCCGCAAAGGGAAGTATTTATGAAAAACGTACATGTCTTAGTTACATCAAGATTAAAGAAAAGCTGTCCCAGAGATTAAACGGTTTTTGTACTAAGTAATCTGAATATCTGCACACAAAAAGTATTGTTAATTACAATAATCCAATATTTAAAATGAAGTAAATTACACTATTAATACTGGTTGTTCTAGTCAATATGTGAAGGTCGTTAGGTTAGCTTATTACATTTTTTTAAATTTAATTGGAATATATTAGCCAGGGGTGGGGGTGTGAGAATTTGATACCATGGTCTAACTTATATTGGTTTGTGGTTGAGCACAGGGCCATCATATGTATTAGGCTGCTCAAATGAGAACGGTCCTGTTATATATCGAGATGCGATCTGCAGCATTTTTTGCTGAAAAGTAACATTGAGCAAGGTGAGCTTTGTATTGAGTGTAGATCAGTTTAGAGCTAATACTGTAATGTGCTTTGTTGTTAAGAGTACGTTCTTATCCACAGAGAAGCATAAGAGTGGACCTACCATAAACTATATTGAGCAATGGGCAAAGAACAGAACCTGACAGTTGTTGAGGCACGCTTTTGAGAGCAGGGCCTCTTATAGGCCAAGCAAGCAGAGCTTGCCATTTATTAAAAAGTCTGTGAGCTCTGGACTCATCAAACGGTGGCCATTGAGGATCAAAGTTTATCTGCCATTCTGTTGGGGATGAAAATGGCAAAGCCTTGTACAGTGCTTTAGCTGAGAGCTAAGTAAGGCCTATCTTATAGCAGTCAGAGATGAGTGTAGAGTTTGCCATTTAGTGTTTAAAGAGGGTGAGATCTTCATATACTGGCAAATTGGAAGAAGGACTGGGCTTATTAATTGAAATGTTTCCATCAGTGATGTTATCTGCGCTTGCCTTTTGGTCTCCTCTTTATTCATACCACATCAGTCAAGTCTGAGCTTTACCTTTCCATTCATGCATGGCGTAAGCATACAATGGCACCAGCTTTTTATTTCCTAGTTGTGTTTTCAAGTGTAGGCGTCATTAGTATTGACCTATTCTAAGCAGAGTCTGAGGAGCTCACAAGGTGTAGAATTTTATAAAAGTAAAGAAATCAACTTGTCCCTTCTTGTGTCATGCAATGAGGTGACAGATCATGGCGGCCTTCTCATTATATCATAACTCTGAAAATAGACTCTAAGATTCTATCAGGGCTTATGTTATATCAGGGTTTGGACCCAGCAAGGCTGTGATTTTATCACCTTTCTGCAAATCTACTTACAGGGGCTTTAGACAGGAAGAAATAGCTCCAAGGTTAGATTGCCTAGTGAGTCTGTCATCTCCCACAAACATACATTCTGAAGGGTATTCACCAACCCCTCTTCAAACTCTTCCACACTGGAAACATTTGGAATGTATTCCTGCCAAGGATAGGAGTAAAACCTTTTCCAAAATAGCCAAAAGTTTGGTGTAGGGAAAGTGAAGTTTGCATTGGCTTAGCAGATTTTTGCTTTAGCAGATATGTGAAAATGGGAGTGGCAAAAGTTCCAGGCCTACTTCTGTAAACTATTGTGAATTCCTGAAGGTCGTAAGTCTACTTCAGTGTAACTACATATACCTACAAGTGCACTTTTGTGACATTATGTAAGATTTGAGCCCCTAATTTATTTTCATGTTGCCCATAATGGTTTTACATCAGTCCTTCATTATTCATCTTTTTTAATATTGGCAAACCCCAAATGGTTTGTACTGCATGATGCCTCAGAGGAATGGTATGTAAACTTGCCCAGAAGTTTAACAACATTTTATTCCCCAAGTTGCACATTCTTTTTTTGTGTACATTTTATTTTGAACCCAAAAATGTGTATACATTTTTGTACTGGAGGCACTGAGAGTGGTGCAAGCTGAGTGCACAACTCACTGCATTTACTTAGGCAATCTCCTTAAAGGCTTAAGTATCATATACACAAGTTTAAACAACTCATACCTATAGATTCAAATCTTCCCTTTTGTGCCGGGGAGTCCTTTTTTCAAAGATCGATACTGTGGTACTGTATGCTGGTCAAAGGGTTTGTGCTGCAGAGGGTTGGCCTACATGTCCAGTGGACAAAATATACATGAAAACTTGTTTTCCTTGACCCCAAACCATATGTTCTTGGCCTCAGTGTTAGGGATTCAAAACCCCGGAGCTATGCACCTGCCTTGATTACATCTGATTTACCTTTAAATGTTTGTTTGGATTTGCAAGGGTTTGGTTGGTTCTTGCATTATATTGCTTGTGTATTATATGCTGTTATTTATCTTGTCGGGGTCTGTTTGGATCTGATTTGCATTTCCAGGGTCAGATTGGATCTGATCTACTTTTTGGGGGGTTTGATTGGATAAGATTCAGATCGGATATGATCCAGGCTATCCATGTATCTGTCTAACATCTCTAGTATGCAGGGGTTTTCTTTGGGTGTGATGAATCTGGCTGGGGTCTCCTAGGATCCGATTCAGCTTTTCCTGATATCAGGGATTGGTTACATAATTAGGACAAACATCGCTAGGGCCTCATGTACGGATAGTATTTCTGTTTAATAACTCTTTTTTTTGTTTTTTATTTGATCTTGTTTTATCAATATGTTTTATGTAGTACGCTTAGAAGCTGGATTGTCTGGCATTTGTTTTGCACATTAAAAGAATCTAAACTTCCAGCCTGCCTGGGACTCATAACATTTTCTCGATTGTGAAGTAAAACTTCTATCTCCATGGTACGGTATGGTACTTGCACTGCTTTCCTATACAGGGAATGCGTATCACCTTGTGCTTTTTGTCTCAGAGCCAATTCACTGTTGCATCCAATTGATTGCTACAGATTTGAAAATACATTTCTGTATATATCCTCCAGAGGAGACGTGTATTTTTGTGCTGCTATTTCTATCCTGGGCTGTGCATGGTTTGGTGCCTCCCATTCCTGCGCATAGGAAATAAGATCCCAGTGATTCCAAGCTGAGCTTCTCTAATGGTTATTGTTATGTGTGCTTCAGCAGGGAGAGCAGCCCTCCCTTCTCCTGCCCATTGACTCCCTAGCTTTTAACAGTTTGATTGGTGCATGTGCTTGCTATTGATGCCTTGCAGTGGAGGACCATAGGTCCTGTGATTGCTGTCCATCTGCTGTGTCTGCTGTGGGCCGGCTGGCTAGTTCCCCATGGGGTTGTTGCCATTCGCCCCGCTTACACGAGGACTAATTGAGCGAACGTGCTCTGAAGAGAAAGAAAAGGCCTCCTGCCGCTGTCCCGACTTTGAACCGTATGCTAATTTAAGGTGTTGCGCACTCTGTTAGTAAGCTGCATGACCCGGGTTTTTCACACCTCCCTTATTGGGCGTGCTGTGCATTGTATTTTAATTGGTTTTATATAGCGCTTACTACCCCTGATGTGGCAATTGAAGCGCTTTACGCCAGGCAGCAGGTTGCTACGGAACACAAGGGTAGCGAAGAATCCATTGGTTATTGGGACTAGTCTTTTGCACTCATTGAAACCATTCATATATTTGCTATAGTGTCTTTGTGGTAGAATACATTGATAGGGTCAGATGTGATCGTTAGTGGGGGCTGTGTGAGTCCAAGCAAATGCAGGTAGACCCAAGGAATACCATTACTGTTTCACATTTTTTTTACGTTTATTACGCATACAGCCGTTGGCTGGGCATCCAAGGGCACAGAAGGACCTTAGCCCATACACTGTTAACGTGCCCTGGTAGACTATCCATATATCTCTACGTGTACCAGTGAGGTGGTTCTATTTCCAAAGAATACTTTATGGTTTCGAATTAATTTGACTTACCCTTTGCCAATCGTTTGGATTGGCCCTAGGTTCACACTTTCTCAGTGCATTAGTAGTACTGTCGAATTCATATTTTGTTTTATAAGTGGTTGTGTTCTGTTCACGTCTTCCCACTATATGTTATACATTTGATAGATATTTACACCTGCTAAGAAGGGCTATGTTCTCAGCAGTTACAAAGCAGATTATTTGTGTATTTCAAAGCCAGGTGAGTTTGACTGGGTTTAAGAGTGTTTTGGATTGAAGTACTTTCATTCACATATGGCTATAAGGTTGTTGTGTGCATTGAAGTACTGTTATTCACACGTGACCGGCTATAAGGGTGTTTTGGATTGAAGGACTGTTATTCACATATGACCTGCTGTAAAGGTGTTTTGGGTGGAAGTACCTTTATTCACATGTGACTGGCTTTAAAGGGTGTTTTGGATTGAAGTACTGTTATTTACATATGACCGGCTGTAAGTGTTCTTTGGGTTGAAGTACTGTTATTCGTATGTGACCAGCTATAAGGTTATGTTGTGCATTAAAGAACTGTTATTCACATACGACCAGCTGTAAGAGAGTTTTGGATTGAAGTCCTGTTATTCACATGTGACTGGCTGCAAGGGTTTTTTGGGGTGAAGAACTGCTATTCACATATGACCAGCTGTAAGGGTGTTTTGGGGTGAAGAAATGTTATTTGCATGTAACCGGCTTTACGGGTGGTTTGGATTGAAGTACTCTTATTTGCAAGTGACCGGCTATGAATTTGTTTTGTGCATAGAAGTACTGTTACTCACCTGTGACGTGCTGTAAGGGTGTTTTGGGGTGAAGAACTGTTATTCACATATGACTGGCTGTAAGGGTGTTTTGGGGTGAAGAACTGTTATTCACATGTAACCGGCTTTAAGGGTGGTTTGGGTTGAAGTACTGTTACTCACATGCGACCGGCTATATGTTTTGCGCACTGAAGTATCGTTATTCACATATAGCCGGCTGTAAGGGTGTTTTGGATTGAATCACTGTTATTCACATATGACTGGCTGTAAGGGTGTTTTGGGTTGAAGTACTGTTATTTGTGTCATTTATAGGCATGGGTGTGCTTCAGTATGTAAAATGAAGATTTAAAAAAGACAAAAAACAAGCGTTGGCAATGCTAGTCATTTTGGATGGTGTGTAATGGCAAGTTGTTGATGCAGCTTCTCAAGCAAAGGCACACACCAAGGGCAGCAGCAGAACAAACTTCTGTAACATCTGTAGCCACGTTACAGTGCGGGTAGCGGTCGTGCACATTTCCTCACATAGACTCTCCCTTGTGCCTGCAGTTTCTGGTGCACACAGGCGACAGAGATAGTTGTGCAGACAGACGTTTGTGTTCTGCCACTGTCCCTTACAATTGCTTCCTGAGTTCTGGCCAACCGTAGCAGAAGTGTTCGGGACCTTGACTTTTAAGGGTTGAGGTATAAGGTTGAATAATACACTGGCAAGAGGTGGGTGGATATAAATGAGCAGGCAGTAAGTGGCAAAGGAAGTAGAAGAGGACATTAAGGTGGAGGAAGCAAAAAGAATAGCGGCAGGAGAAAAGGTGTGCATTTGCCAAGCACCATAAGGGCAGTAAGGGATACAGGCTAGAGGACAGGTAGATCGGACAGAGCTACAGCAAGCCCAGTCCATGGCTGCACTGTTCCCAGGGCTCGCCTTTGCATGTACGACCTGGGCTCACAACCAGGGCGCATACGTTTCGAGGAGTGCAGCAGTCTTCTTCCAGTGTGTTTCCAAATAAGTCTATTTAAACACTGTTCCTGGAGGCTGCTGGTGCCTGTGCCAGCATTTTGACTGCTTTTCTTCTCAATACTCTCTTTTCTCTTGCCCCCTTCATCTTTCCTCTACCCCCCTTCATCTTTCCTCTACCCCCTTCCATTTTTTTCCAATACACAGATGGTTAAGGAGGACGAATGGGAGGAGCTACAAATTTGGTTTCGCCCATGGTGCTCTCTGAGCAGAGGCCGGCTCTAACTGTGCCTGTACTGTTGGCTGTGTGTGAGAGATGCTCTCTGCGTTATTTCCGGCTAGAGAAATGGAAACGGTGCAAGGACTACAATGATAATAACAGAAGCGTTTTACGTGTTATCTAATATGGAAATGCCTCAAGCATTGGAGTTATCAATGTGTCTTCACTGTAATGAATAGCTGCTGTATTGTCCACGCATTGCAAATGATGGTCTCCTTTGGAAATGTAATGATATGTTATGAATCAACATACTTCTTGTCAGGTTGTCCATCTCGGGAATGATGCACCTAAATAGTGTTTCCATAGTGGCCCTAAAGGGCCTTTAAGCTAAAATGTTTAAAGAAATGTAAACAGACATTTTAGCGGAATCAACTGTGCAGAGTAAAGAGGTTTTGAGCAGGTGCATTTATAAGTCCCTTCTGAAAAATAGTAAAGTTAAGAGCAGTCTTACAATTACTTGTTATGCCTTGTATCATTTGGGAACGCAGCATGAGATTTTCACTTTTAAAATAACCAAGATGGTGTGGGATTTGCTTCTCACATAGTGTGTGCCTCTAAGATAGTCAGTTTGTTTTGACGGTATGCAAGGTGCGGGTTATCTAGCTTTATAGTGTATCTGGCAGGAGTCACTGAAGATAATTATTGGTATTATGTGATTACTGTTTTTGTCTTCCGTTCCTAATCTCACTGCTTTGCCAAAGATTGCCTTTAATATGAGAACTGCATTTCTAGTTTGTAATGACAAGACCAGAGCTTTTCACAGCTAGTTTGAAGTGTTCATTGAGAATCATGGCTTCAACTTTCTTCAGAAGGTGTAGTTGATACAGTGCTAGTTTGGTCAATTTAATGATAAGACACTTGGTTCCCTACTCGGCCCTTTCACTTCTCCCCTTGATTTCCTGCCTACACAGCCTCAGTTGCTAGATTTCAGTTACTGAATAGTCGTAAAAATGTCTCTACGTTTCCTTCTATACAGCAAAGGCATTGATCAGTCGCGGCCGGCATTAATCGCGCGGGGGGGCGGACGGGAGGGGTTGGGCTGGAGGGTCGCGCTGGGTGGGGGTTAATAAATTTAAAAGACTTGCGCGGGTACCTCGTTTTCCTGCTCTCCTGCCTCTGGCAGGAACAGAAAGCAGGCAGCCTCCCTCCCCTCAGCCAATCACAACGCTGCAATGGCAGCGTTGTGATTGGTCGGGACGCTGACCAGCCAGGCGCCTATGGGGAGGCCATTTTCTCCATGTAGGCTGCATGCAGCCAACATGGAGAAAAGGCAGAGTGCGCATGACTGGTTTGGTCGGCCCTGGGGCCGATCAAACAGTCAGCGCCCTTAGCAGTGGGCAAGCCACTCCTCCCCTGCCCTAGAGCAGACCCGCCCGCCTGATCCCAACCAAACCCTTCTCCTTTCTTGCAGTGCGAGAAGCAGAAACATAAAATGGTAGTTTTACCATTTTATGTTTCTGCTTCTCGTACTGCGAGAAAGCAGTGGGGCGACGCTCCTCCGCCCTAATGGAGGAGCCACCCCTGGCATTGATATCTACAGCCAACCTTAGCAAACTTGAGTACTTTAACAGGAAAGTGGGTCTCGTATTTATTCTTTTACCCAATTAGACAAGGTACTAAACTTTGCAACAAAGACCCTCTATAACATTCCAAAACGTGTTCCAGCTACCGCCACCAAGCGTCTGCTAAAAATAGAGTTATGTACATGTTACTGATCATGGTCTTCAAAGTCATGAATGGCTTCTCTCCTAACAACCTCTCCTTAATCATCAACAGATAGGCCCCAGCTCGTAACCTAGACTCACCCACCCTATATTTTCTGACCAATTAAAAACTTACATGTGCAGATCTCGGTCCTTCTATTTACTAGCACCTCTGTACTGGAATTCTGTCCCTGCAGAATTGCGATCATCTCTCTGTTAGCCTCTTTCAAGAGCTCTCGGAGGGAGGGAGGGAGAGAGAGAGAGAGAGAGAGAGTTATACCCACACATATATGTTTGTGTATTCATGTCTGATACCATCCACTGGCCATCTATTCAATAACTTTAATTATATGTTCTCACCATAACTGATTACTGTGCAATTTCTGTTCACATGACTGTGAACAGCCTTTCTTGTTGAAATGTCTTTTGATGCTACTTTAATAAATAGATAAATGTGGTCGTGAAGATTCAGGTGAGTGTCTAGAGTGAACAGGAATGATTTTGTTCTGGCTTTAGCTTTGGTATGTATGATACACGTACTGTTTTGTAGTTTCCAGCCATTGTTTTAAAATTCAGAGATGTTCTGTCCGGTGCAAAGCAGTTGCAACTTGCATTTGACTGGATTTAGTTTTAATGACAATTGGGCTGCCGATGTTGTCCGGCTTGGGTAGTAAGGATTTCAGTTTAGTAGTACCACCAACTGACACTTCACCTGTGTGCCTATTGTTGAGTGACTTATCTCCTTTTCAAGTATCCATGATCCCAGTAGTTTTACTAAGATGTTAAACAAGGTGTGAGATTTTGCTCATCCTTGAGGCACTCCATTCCACAATAGAACAACATGGGATCTCGATACTCTGTATGTATGAATTGATTTCCACAATTCAAATATTTATGCACCCTCACAAAGCCATCCACAGAAACAGAGATTCATGAAATAAATTAAACCTATTTGCAAGAAACATCCCATTAAGACCAGTACTGTCATGATGCTGCCTTCCATATGAACTGATACTGTGGTCAAAGCCTCATGCTTCGTAAAAGTGCTTTTCAGTGAAACGGCTTAAATCGCACATTTAACCTCCAGATATGTGTCTTTTCTCCTCCCCTTAATGTTGTTGCACACTCTAGAAAATGAACAGCAGTGAGTTTGATTAAATTGTGTATGCTTTTATATTTATGCATGCATTGTTTTAGCACTCAATTGGCTGTGTCCTCGAAAAGGAATCTGTCGTCATAACATATCATTAAAAACTAGAATCCTATATTTCCCCTTCTTCTAACCTTTATCGTATATCTCCAACTCTTTTCCCCCCCCATATGTTTTTACTAGTTCCCCCAATGTCAAGAAACACTGGGTATTTTTTGACTTAAAGATGTACCCTCAGTTGTTCAGATCTGCCACAACAGTGAGGTTCTGTCTTCTCAGTAAATGGAATTTTCATCCTTACCTCCCATTTAGCACCACAGAGGCACTTAGTACCACATGTTGTAAGCATGTTGGAATATTGTGATAGCCCACTGATCGGCTTCCTAAATGCTATTTCTTCATCTCAACAAAGTGATCAAATTTGTCCTACAAGTACTGTTTAATCTTCCATACAACTAGCCCACATCTCACTGCCAGCAACAAGCTGTATGCTTCTCTGGTACTCCATATCCCACTTCAAACGTATCACTTTGATTTTTTGGGGTGATTGACTACCTTTTCCCCATGACCCCCGTCCATACTCCTGTCTGCCAGAAGTACTCTGGTCTATTAACTTTAACCTCAATCTGTCATCAAGCACCTTCCTGTGTTATGTCTCTCCAGCTTTTTGCCCTCTTGGATTGAATGCCCTTCTGGGTGACCTCGGAGCCTCCTGTCCTTGACAGCAGTTAAAATCGGTCCTGTGGAGCCAGTGTCAGAAGTGGAAGTGCCCCTTGCCCCTCAAGCCCACTCTCTAAAGTAGTTGTTTGTGGTAGGGAACTTCACTAGTGGCTGAGTTGGCTTGATGAATGAAACTTGTAGGGATGCTCCACGGGCTGCCAGTCTCATGGTGTAATGAATTTAGAAAGGTTTGGATTGTCCATATATCATTCTGTGGGCAGTTTGTAGCTCACACAGATACCGGGATCTGAATGAAGCACTTCAGATCCCGGTATCAGTGCTTGCCTATTAGGTTCAGATTTCAGAAACAGTGCTATGGTTGAAAACTCATTTTCAGTGCTTTTCCTTACCCTTCTGCAGCCATCTTGCTTTGAACTCAGACTTGTTCCAGAACACCTTTCTTTTGCAGAGAAAATTTAATTAAAACTTGACTTGTTTTCAGTTTTGTGTAAGTTGCTTGTCTGACTACAGTTTCAACATATTCAGAGAGCCAAGAAACCTCATGGCACCCAAGTGTGCTGTAGTGGTAACATGACATAACATTATAGTCCATTAGAAAGTTTTCATTCCTTGCTCGAGGCAGAAGCTAGACGGAAGACAGTGAAAAGGTAACTAGATCCGAGTGAGAAGAGAACTGAGTCATGGCAGTGGTCCCCTTACGAGAGGTTATCACCATCGCTGTATACATGCCGGCGACTTAACGATAAGTCTTGATTAATCCCGACATTGAGGGAACTTCTTCCCATGTCACACATCGTGTGTGCAACTCTACTCTGAATTAGATTCTATGGTCGCTGCATTTCTTAAAAGATATAAAACTGGTGAGGCCTATAACGTCCTTTAAGGAAAGAAAACATTATAGCAACAATAAGGATCCCTCTTTCTACAAGACCGGGACCCTTCAACAGGTACCTAGTGACATCGTGAAATAGAGCATCTGAGAGATCATATCAAGATATGTGAAATCATCATCTGGACCTTACTTTTTCGCAACCGTTCTGAAAGGTTCCCAGACATTTTCGTGATTGTCCATCGAGCTATTCGTTAAAACAGCATTGCCTATAATAGCGTGAACGTAGGAGAAAAATAGAGAAAGTTGAGACGGTTTCCTGACGAAGGCAACTGCCGAAATGCGCGTAGTCTCCATCTACCGCCGACCCTCCTTTCTGTCCATGAACCATCTGGACCCTGTTTTAAATACATGACAAGTGCTGTACTAGATATAAAATTGTACTGTATTGTATGTCTTCCTTTTTTAACAATATAATTATGTTTCACATTATCACAAATTGTTTGATGCATTGAAAATTATAGAGAAATATAAATATTTTTGATACTAAAAAACGATAAAACATCATCAAAATAAAAAATTTTGATAATATTTATGCACAATGTTTTTTGATTGATTATATGTTGTCCTGATAGATTTAATGTTTTAAACAATATATACTTGCATATAGCTTGTTTCCTCCTCTTAAGTGGTCTCAAGACCTTCACTGTACATGGAAAGCCTAAATTGTTTTGAATTGGACCACATTGGGGCATCTCACATTGAGGTTTTTCAGCAAAGGAGCCACAATGGCTTGTTTTATCTTCTGGGAGGGTGAAGCACAGATGAACAGTGTTCAGCATTGAACTAGGATTATAAAAATGGAATTTCAGATGTCGAAAAAAACTCAAGAAAGGGCATAATCCTGAAAATGGGCTTTGATGTCCATTAATTGAATGGTATGCTACGTGCAGGGAGTTTGACATTAAATTGCTGCTGTTAGACTTGGCATCTTTTGGCGTGTTTCCCCTGACTTTTTGCTTTCTGACCTCCCGGTTTTGACTCTGTTTTTGCTGGTGTAATGATTCTGCGCACTTTCCTCACTGCTGTCCAGTGGGAAAGTGCAAGTGCTCCTGTATAAAATGTGTTATGGATTGGCGTTTCCATGATTGGCCTATTTGGTTTATGTGTCAGTCCCTTGTAAAGTGCACTGTGAGTGCCAGGGCCTATAGACCAAATGCTGTTGGTGGGCTGCAGCACTGGATTGTGCCACCCACGCAAACAGCCCGTAAAGTGTAACTCGGGCCTGCCATTGCAGAGCCTGTGCGCAGCCTGGGGCTGCCATATCGACGTTTCAAGTGCACACACTTGCAAGTCCCTAAACCTTCCCTTTTCTACATGTTAGTCACCCCTAAGGTAGGCCCAAGGTACCCCTGTGGCAAGGGTGCGTTGTATGTGAAAGGTAGGACATGCCCTGGTGTGTGTGGCATGTCCTGATAGTGAATTACAGCCTAGTTCGTTTTTCACTATTGCAAGGCTACCTGTTCCCCCTAGGCCAGAACGGGCAGTTTTGATTATTACAGCTTATAATCCTAACTGACCCCGGGAACATGGTAGAAATTCGAGTTTAGTATGCCTGGACTCAGAATGATAAAATGCAGCTTTTAGTGAAGTTGGTTTTAACATTCTGTGTTTGAAAATACCACTTTTAGAAAGTGGGTATTTTCTTGTCTAACCATCCAAGCCTGCCTCTGCGAGGTTGTGTATTCCTTGTCTGGAGTGTGAGTGACAGGGGCTGGGGGATGCCAGGAGACAGGGTGAGTCAGCACAGGGCTGAATAGCAAGATCTACATGTAGATGGGTGGGAGGAGTTGCACCTGGGCCCTGAATAGGACAGTGACTTCCCTCCACAATGCTGGCTCCACCTCCTGTGGTGCGTCTGATGTCCCTGGCCTACTCTCTGAAAGAAGGGACGGAGACTTGTCAACAAAGTGCTCCAGAACTGGTTTGGACTAGGCAAAGGCCTCTCTGCCTTCAGAGAACAAAGGAATTTGGGATATAAATATTGGGGCCCTGACCCCATGAATTTAGATCTCGCTGGAATCAAGGACCCTGCCAAGACGAAGAGCTGGAAGAGCTGCCAGGAGGAGTACTGCCCCTTTGCTGTGTTGTTGCTTTGTTGGGTTGGCCTGCAGCTGCTGCTTCTGCCTTGGGCAGGGAAAGGAAGGAACTTTCTACAAACTTGTGCTGAGTATCTCCAAGGGCCTGGAACCGAGCTGGCCTCCTGTTAAGAAGTCTCAGGGACTACAAAGACTTCACAAGCCTCTGGGTACCGCTTCTGGAACGCTGTTTCAGTTGCCACAGAGGAAGGGAACTGCAACCGACTCCGTCAACCGAATCCATCCCTGACCGGTGACCTGTTTGCACCGCAGACCGCATCGCCCCACTTCGCAACGCAACCCTGGTTCACCGTAGGCGACGTCCGACGCCGTCCACATCGAGCCGCTGCTTGCACCGTGACCTGTGGGCACCGCAGTTCGCATCGCATCGCTTCACTGAACCAGCCGGACCCGACCGACGCGGTCGCTGCAACTGGCTCAACAGTCGTGACCGCATCGCATTTGGGGCACCGCTTGCACGTTTGCGACGCACCGCTCCGACTCGCACCGCTGTCCGACGCCAGCTCCCGCACTCCGGCTTGGTCGCCTGCATCGCAACCTGTCAGCACCGCACCGAGCACCGTCTCACCCTGCATCGCACGCCTTGGACTCACCGACTCCGTCTGCACGACGCTCATCAAGCCGCTGCCTGCACCGCATCGAGGGACACCGCACCTTGCATCGCTCCGTCTTGCACCGCAACCGCGACGAACGCCGACCACTCAGTACCAGCCACAACGAGAAAGGTACTGTGACCGAGTCTGTTCACGACTCTGCCGGCCCGTAGCGACGCGGTCGGCTGGAACTGTTGGACTCTGTGTAATTCAGCATCGCGGTAGGCTCGGACGGAGCTACCGACTCGTACGAACTTTGTTTTTGAACTATTCCTGCAAAGAAGAAGTTACCTTATCAAGTATTCGCTTTTAAAGTATAGTATTGTGGATTTCCGTCGTAATTGGTCTTGTCTTGAGTATATAAAAATTGGTTATTTTTCTAAACTGGTGTGGTGTCCGTTTGTAGTGCTTACACTGTATTACTGTTGGTTATGTGCAAATGCTTTACACACTGCCTCTGAATTAAGCCTGACTTCTCGTGCCAAGCTACCACGAGGGTGAGCAGGGGTTACTTCACGAGTGTAACACCCTTACCCTGACTAGGAAGAAGGGTCCCTACTTGGACAAAGGTGCAAGCCCTTGCCAACTAGAGATCCCATTTCTAACAGCTGCCTATATGATGAAGGTATGTCGTTAGGTATACTTTCAGATCCTTATCTAATGGGACCACTGAGTAAGTAATGTAGACCAAGGCTGGGGACCAGTTAATTGGAAGGGTTGTCTTCTTCAGAGATTGGTTCTGAGATTGTCTTGTTTATATACTTGATAATTAACTGAGACTGCTATCTGTAAGTATGAAGTTGAGTGTTGGGACAGTTCCTTTGTTGTCTGTTTTAATATTTCTTTTGTCACAAGTAGTTGGTGAACCGTGAGTTGGCTTGTGACTAGTCTGCTTTCAATGTGATATGAAATGGGTGTAGATGAACCATTTCCAGGTCTGATGAACTAAGGTTTCTTTGGTGACCAATGGGGTGAGGTTGAGGTTACCAGGGAATCTCCGAAGAACAATATCTCGGATACCACCTGTACATATGAAAAGAAAATTATTATTGTGTCCTTATCAGCCTGGGGCAGCCTATTTGATGTTTTTTGGCCCTCAGGCGCAGGGAAGTGTACCTAGAGGGGGACTGGCACAAGTGTACTGGGACACAGGAGCCATTCCTAGAATCTGAGGAGTGTCTTTTACACCGATGACTCGCCGAAGTGGAACCATAGCAACCTAAGCAAACACAGGGGGCTCGTACTTGAAGCACAGGGGTGGACCATTAAGGGGGATGATGCTCATTGGGTTAATCTCTACTACTAGGGATGTCATGCTTATGTGAACACACACAAACACACTTTCTCTTTCTCTTCTATATTTATCTCTCTCTCCCTCCCTCTTTCACTTTCTCCCTCTCTTGCATTTTCTTTTTTTCCTCTTCTCTGGTTCCTTCAGTCCAATCTCTTTTTTTCAATATGTCTCATTAAAAAATCTATTAGGTGTGGTCTCACTGAATGTACAAACGAGAACCGATAAACCTCACTGCCAGGGGTACAGACAAGGGCTTTAACTCAGAATTCCTAAGTATACTGATACGAAGCAGGCATTCACCTATAGTCCACTGGGGAGGGTACACCCTGGGGATAAAAGTAGCATATCTCTGCTTGTTGGTTTCGTTATAGCTGGCCACTGTTTTGAAAAGGAAATGTAAAAGGGATAATTGCACGATCACACAACACGGGTAGGTAGATCTGGATTTTATTCCTTGTAAATTGCCAGTCTACAGTGAGAGGGATTGTATACTAAAACTGATAAAATTGGTTTTCTACAGACCCTGCCATTCATTCCAAGGAGGTTTATAATTTAGAAATAGAGGACGAAGAGCGATTACTGTCTTTTCCTCTATGTACGCCCACTGCCATTACTTGACCTAGAGATATTTTTTCACTTTAGCGTTTAGGGGTATCAAACTCCAAATTAAATGCTTGGTCTTGGAAAAATAATAAACTTGCAGATTAGCAGACACAGCGTGTTTTTACTTGTTTTTTGTTGAATTTGCAGTTTCTCTCTTTTGATGAGTCTGAGTTGGATTAGACGTTTAAATAATTGCATTTTTGTGGAAAGCCAGATGTTCGTCCTGAAAGCTTTCATTATTCTTGTAAGCAGCGGCTGAAATGTAAAACCTCATGTTTCTGGTGCCCACTTGTGACCTTGCTATCTGTACTAAAAAATCTTTCACGCTGTATCGGGGAACTTATACTTTTGTCCCCCTTCCCTCCCCCCACCACACAACCCCAACGGTATTCTTTCAGTGATTCTTCCTTTAGGACCTCTTGTGTGATTTGCAGTGTTGTTTATGCCATGCTTTTAGTTTATCTTCTGATTGCTTAACAACCCCTCCAGCAGTTGGTCTTCTGTCTCTCCTATGTGATGCCAATGACCTCAAGAGTCCCAGTCTACGCATTAGTTTTTCATCCAATTCAGGCATGTTTATTTGCATTCTGGAATTTGTCCTGGTATCGCCTCCAAGATGGCCCACTGCTAAGAAGCTCCTGTCAGGAGCTCCCGGGCTCGCCGTTTCGGTGTGGATTCTGGCGGGGCCCCTTCATCTAGCCTCTGCGTGTCGGGAGTCGAGGGAGATGATCGCTCGATTCCCCCATGGAGCCCAGGATAGTGGAACGGGACTACACGGCAGAAATCGCACAGCAACGACTGGGAGGGGAGACACGGGAGACCACCACCTTGGCTGTGGGTTCCACTCCAGCGGGAGGTTGGTGTGCTTTGTGGCCCAGCCCAAGCACTCCCGACGTGTGGTCCTGGTCCGCTGCGCGTGCTGCTCAGCTTTGCACAGCTGTCTGGTGTTTGGGACACTGCCGCTGGCCTTCTGCCGTGTGGCCCGGGTTGCTGCCGGTGGCCCGCCCTGCCCAGCCGACTGGTAGCAGGGAGACTACCGCGGCCGACGTGAAGGCACCAACTTGGTGCCAAAGGTGAGCCTGCGGCCCCCTCTGACTTGAACATCCCCGTGGATCGTCCCACTCAGCTGTCCCTCCCACCCCCATCTCGAACCCCAGTCTGTGTGCTGGTTTGAGCAACTCAAAAGCGAACTCCCGTACACCCATTGACACCCTACACGCCCCGTAGATCTCTTCTGCTGCCTTGGAGATGTTGAGGCAACCAGGACAACAAGCATGGGAGACATCTGGCTATCACCAGCTCCTGGATCCCTCTAGACCAAAGATCATTGCTCTTGAGCGCAACAGCATCCTGAAGGCCTGGCTGAACAAGCACTGCAAGAACCCCAGTAATTGCGAGAAGATCATGCTCTGTAAATATGTAATATATTTTTGTCCAACCATAATTGCTTCAACTTTTCTTAAAATGTAATCTTGAGTGAATTTGCAACTTGTATATACGTAACTCTAACCGCTAGTATCTGTAGTAGACATATGTACTTACTACCATTCTTATGTGAGTTATCTGTTTCGTATCTTTTATGTAATTCATGTACTTTGAAGTCCTTATGTAATGTAAATGGTTCTATTGTAAAGCGCTCCAACACATTCGGGTAAAGTTTGCGCTGTGTAAAAATGCATAAATAAATCCCTTCCATCGACATCCCTTCCAAAGGGGATGGAGGAACTTCATGTTTTTCAAAAACTTTTGATTTAGAAAAAAGGCTCTTACAAGTTTTTTGAGTCAGTGTTCATGACCATTGCATGATTACATTGTTGAAAAAAATTATGGCTGTATAGTTTTCGTGATTGGGGACATTTGTAAGGGGCCCAAACACACCACAAAAGTGGGCTGAGGGAGCCAAAATCCCACTTTGTAGCCAGGCCAAATACCTTCGCAGTCTACTTGGAAACTAGTCTTTTTTTTTTGTGGACTTCCAAATTGGTAGTGGCAGTTAGCTTTCCATAGGGGAGGCCTAAAACCATCTTACCTGGTTTTTGAAATTATAGAATTATAATGGCTTGGTATTCTTGATACGTAGTTTGAGGCTAGCTGTCTTGCTTTAGCAAAACAAAAAAGTAAATTAATAAACAGAGGTCTCCAGATGACGTTTCCCAACGCTGAGAAGCCATGGCCTCTTTTATTAATCTTGTTCAAATGAGTTATTGATAACTGAAAAGAGTTTGCTGAGTGTACAAATTGTACGGTAACATTGGGTTAATTTTCTCCAGGAAGTAGTGGAAAGTAAATAAAAATATGTGCATATGTTTATGTAATGTGTATGTAAATAAATCCTTTTCAAAAGTGGGCTTGGATAAACATTGAACAAAGTAGAGGAAGGGAAGGATCCCTATGGCACCTTACAGGTGAAATGTGTGTGACCTAGCTGTGGTGCCAATGTAATGGCTTGGGTCCTGCATAAAGACTGGGAGACCATACAATTAAGAAAAGTGTGCTAGAGATTTGCCATACAAAAGGCATGTGTGAAATTGGGGGAAAATAGATGGCTTCTGTCTCCCTACCAGGGCGAATTCAAAATAAGTTTGCAAGGTCCTCTGGTTTTAATTTTTTCTAAACTGCCTTCATTTTAGCAATCTATAATTGACAGTTGGGATACACATGGCTGTGTATTGTCCATTATATTTTCATTTCCAGCAAAACAATTTTTTTACTTGATTGTGCGCTTCCCTCCAACTCCTTGTACGACCTACCTACATAATTGTGGGTAATTACATTTCTAGCAGGTCTTTTCTTTCGGAGAGAAAGAGTAATGTAAATTTTATTATCCTTACATTTATTTCACTAATATTATCAATGTAAATTACGGACAGATCATAGAAAGACGTGTTCAAAGAAATCAGAACAGTCATTCATGTTATTAAGCAATAACGGTCCAGGTACAGTGAGAGTTACACATTTGGTAAACACATATTACCTCTCCCACTCTCTATGGGGATGTAAACAATGGGCCGAATGCATACATAACTATACCTCCCACTAAGATTATTCCAATGGATCCATCACATCCCCAGCCTTACACAACCAAAAACCAGATTAAAGAGGCTTAAGGTCCTACTCGTCTGTAGAATCTAGATACGTGCTCAAAACTTAAAGTCCATGAGTGTGACCTATGTTGGGAATGTCCTCTTTGTTACTCTTTCCATGTTCGTTTTTTCCCACAAATCTTTGAACCATTCCTTATTAAGGGAGAATGTCGAGCCCCACAAAGTCATTGATATTATCCATTTTACTAAGGCCAGCCCCAGAACCAAGAGACAATTTTTTTATTTTTTTTATTTTTAAAGTAGGTTTATTGGCATTTGTAAGTATGAAACATACATGTCCTAATTCAACCAACAATATATTCAGAAACGAACCATCTGGCATTAGAGGTAGCACAGAGCAGTGGGGGGTATCCACACCTCTGAATAGAAGGCAAGAGAGCAAGCTCTACGACCCCTGTAACAATCCCATCGTTCTGGGGGTTACCCCCCACAGTTGTATAATTTATAGCTGCTACTCTCAATCGAATAATAACATTCCCAACATAGGTCGTACCACATTTTGTTCGCAAGCATTCACAGGTGAGAGCCACCATCATTAGTCCTAAGTGTCAATATAACTTGCACGCGTACCGCAGTGGTACTCCAGTCGTTTACATACACATCTTAATTAAAAAGAAGAAAAAAAAAAAGGAAATAAAAACAAAATGTAAACCGTAACTGAATAAATTAGCTTCATGCAGAGGGGGGAAGCATATTGCAGGTAGTGAAACATGCACTTGAGGGGAGTTGCGCCAGAGTGGGAGTTCCCATAGGTACTAAACGGGAGAGGGGGGAGGGATCCCCAGCTATCAGCAATCGCTGTACTTGAAAGCGGCCAGGTACCATAATTCGCTGAAGCTCAGTTAAACACCCATCTGATGGGCGCCCGGTGTTATCGAGCTCAAGTAGGGATTCAGGCTATGTAACAGCAGTTCGGGGTCCCCGCCCTGAGTCGGAGTCTGTCCCATGGGACTCACTCTCCGCAGGGATATCCCAGCTCAGCATTACCTCCCGCCATTGCTCCGCTATTGGGTGTTTCCTCCTGCCTTTAGACTCCTCCCAGCTAAGTGCCCTACCTTCTGCCCCTGCCCACATAATGACATCCCTATTCCAAGCTTCAAATTGGGGCCCTCGTAGGGATTTCCAGTCCATTGCAATGCGATGTTTAGCTAAACCCAGCGCCAGGTCTATCAGCCTGTTCCCAACTTTACGCTTGTGGGGTCTGAGGAAGAGACCCAGTAGACAAGTCTGCGCTGTGGGGGGCAACGTTCTGCCTAGAACCGCTCTGAGCTTACCAAGTACAGCCTCCCAAAAAGGCCGCAAGCTATGACAGTCCCAGGTCATGTGGCCGAAATCCGCATCTGGGTACATGCATCTCGGGCAATGCCGGGCCTCACCCCCATAGGCCACATTAAGGCGGTGCGGCGTCATGTATGTCTTGTGTGTGTAATTGAATTGGATATATTTGAGGCGTGTATTGCGAGAGACTGCCTTAGGATATCGCAAGACCCTGCGCCATTCTGCGTCTGTAAGTACTCTGCCTCCAATCTTATCCCACTTCGCCTGCAATTCGCCCAGGGGACCGAGCGATGCCGATTGTAGAGCCACATAGAACCATCGCACTAGGTGCCCCGCAGTTCCAAGCGTGAATAGGGCATGCAATACCGGGTGAGTCTCCGGCTCCCCTCTCCCCTTGTTCCAGAGTTGCGCAAATGTACGTACCAAGGCCTCATATTGCAGGAATTGACCTGGAGGAAGGCCGCAGTTTTCCACCAGGCTGAGGAACGGGAGTAAGGACCCATCCAGGAAGCAATCCCCGATGCTATCTAACCCCACGTCCGTCCAGCCGGCCAATTGCTCACTCGTGAATGTAGTCTGGGGATCGCCGTGTGGCAGCCTCGCAAGCGGCAGCACAGGAGTGTACTTAGTAATGTACCGCTCCCTCCCCTGGCAGCGTCCCCTGGTGTGGAAGGCCGTGCGCTGTAATAACGAGCAGTATGGGGTAGGCATTTTTGGTAGTAATAATTTCGCCATCACTAGCTTGGGATGGGTTTCCGGGTGCGACAGAAATGTTCCATCCTCATTCATGCCTTCCACCCATTGCGCCAGCCATTACCACTGAGCAGCAAACATATAATGCTCAAAGTTTGGTTCCCCCAGACCACCCTCAGACATTGGACGTTGTAATGTTTGGAGGGACACCCTGGGACGCCCATCACTCCACACCAGCTCCAGCAGCAGGGAGTTTAGGGACCGGAACCAACTGCTGGGCATCGAAACCGGGAGATTGACGAAGAAGTATAGCAAGCGCGGGAGCATGACAATTTTAGAGAGGGAAATTCTGGCCATAATGGGCAGCTGCAGTGTACGCCTAAAGTGCACGCATGAGCGTAGTGAACGCAGCGTTTTGCCAAGGTTACCCTCCTTCAAGTCTTCCAGGGAATGAAAGACCTGGATACCGAGGTATCTAAATGTATTCTGAGCCCATATTATGTCGGCCATCAGGGCGTCCGGTCGATGCGCCGGACCCGCTTACGGGAACAGGTACGTCTTGGTCTTGTTAACTTTAAGTCCCGAGATGCACGCAAAGCCCTCAAGTATGGGCATAGCTGCCGAGGTACAGGCGACTGCATCTGATAAATAAAGCAGTAGATCATCTGCGTAAAGTGAAACCTGGTGCGTCCGCCCTCCCGCAGCCAATCCAATCCCTTCCCCACCTTGGCGAAATTTCGCAGCCAGGGGCTCGATAGCCAAAGCAAACAGGAGGGGAGACAGAGGGCATCCCTGCCTAGTCCCACGGGCCACTTTATATTCTCTGGAGATCGTCCTGCCCGTTCTGACCCTAGCTGTAGGTACCGCACCGCACCCACTCTTCTCCCAAGCCTACACGGAGCATCACCTCATACAGATATTCCCACCCCACCGTATCAAAGGCTTTTTCTAGGTCTACAGAGAGCACTGCCGCTCGGTGCTTGGTCGGAGTTTCAACATGGTAGAGAATACAGTACAGCCGGCGGAAATTATATGATGTTGCGAGAAGGGATAAACCCATTCTGAACAGTGTGGATCAACGCTTTCATGTGAGAGGCTAACCTCCCGGCTAGGACCTCCCTCGAGATCTTGAAGTCCGTATTAATCATAGAGAGGGGTCTATAGTCCCTAACCCCGCCTCCCGTTTCTTCGTTTTCAGGAGGGGGATCACCAGGGCCGTCTGGGTGGAACCAGGCAACTCCCCAGATTCGTAAGCATCGGTATATAACCGGACTAAGTGTGGGGCTAAGAGATCTGCATACCGCTGATAAAATTCCGCCGGGAGGCCATCCGGTCCCAGCGTTTTACCGGGGGCCAATGCATGTATGGCAGCCTTAATTTCCTGTAAGGTCACCGGCTCCCCCAGTTCTTCTTGGTTCTCTTCTTCCAACACCCGGAGCGGTAGTGGGTCTAGGCATTCTCTTACGGCCAACCGGGCAGGTGCTCTCGGGGCTGCGTATAATTACTCATAATATGTGAGAAAGGAATCATTGATCTCATCTGGGTCGTACACTATCTCCCCAGTATCCAAGCCAATTTGCGTAATATGGGAGCCCCCTAATTCAGGTTTAATTAACCGTGCCAACAGACGGCCCGCCTTCCCTTCTTCCCTCTGCACCGTATCTAAATATTCTTTGTGATTATAACAACGCAGTCGCCCTAAGGCTTCATTATACTTTGCCCGTGCTTCCAGCAGCGCCACCCGGTTCGCGTCACCAGTACCCTGGACATTATCAAGTCTACGGATGGTTCCCTCCAGCATCTCCCGCCGGAGTTCCCTGGTAGCTCCCACAGCCTGTCCCATACAGTGACCCCGCACCACCACTTTAAATGCCTCCCATTCTACTTGTGAGGAGGATGCTGTGTTGGCGTTGACTGGGAAATATGTATCTAGGAGTATATACAGTGATGTATGGAAGGGGGCATCTTCAAGCAATGCTGCGTTAAGTCTCCACGTGGGGATCGGCGGGCAGCGTCCCACAGGTACGTGCATCACTACCAGGGGACTATGATCCGACAATGTACGACCTAAGTATTCCGTGTGTGTAACGGAGCCGTTAAAGGCGGGGGAGCATAGAAACATGTTGAGGCGCGTGTGTACTTGATGTACTGGTGAAAAGAAAGAAAACTCCCTTGCGCTGTGGTGCTGTAACCTCCAAGTGTCTTCAATATCCCAATGTGCGACCCATGCTTGAAATCCAGACGCCGTGCAGCATGGCTGAGAACCCAACAAGGGAGGGTGAGACCGGTCAGTATCTACGTCCGCTACACAGTTGAAGTACCCCCCCCCCCAAGGATCGGGTTACCCCTTAGGCCATCGGCCAAGACGGCAGAGAAGGAGTCCAGGAAACCAATCTGGTCCTGGTTAGGAGCATAGACGTTACCCAGGGTGATCACCTGAACCGCTAATCTCCCTGTGACCAACACATATCTGCCCTCTACATCAAGCCAGGACCGCTCTACAGCAAAGGGGACCCCCGGTTTGACCCATATCAAGACCCCTCTGGCAAAGGCTGAGTAGGTGGTCGCAAAGACCTGGCCTCTCCATCTCCTTTTCAACCTTGCCACTTCCTCACTATTTAAGTGGGTTTCCTGAAGGAACGCTATGTGTATATCTGTGCGCCTCAGATAGAAGTAAACATTATGACGCTTAACCATAGACCCCATTCCTCTGTTGTTCCATGTAAGGAAACGTATAACATTACGTGTGTCTGCCATAAGCGTACGGTGTCATCGACCAGGCCACAGAACACGATCCCCCACTCCCCAGTGGCGACCCCAGTTCCAAACCATCCCATCCCTCTGCAAGCCTCAAAAACCAAACAAACCCAACAAAAGGACCCTATGATGGTCAACTCCCCGGCCCCAGGGCAGTCCGACAATGGTCGTCAGCCCAAACATTATGTGAAACAGGTGATATCAGCTGAGGTCCTACCGTGGTACGGCACTCAGCGAGGGGGCTAGCAAAGGAAGCTTAAGAAAGGGAGACATCCTCACGCATCAGCCTTGATTGGCCGTTCCAGCTCGCACCCAGGCGCGCTCCCGGTCGGCCACCCCGCACCCTCCAGGGATCCCCAGTGAAGGAGAAAGCAGGCCAGATGGGGTAGCACAGGGGGAAGGCGACTCAGCACAACAGAGCATAAAGGGAGAGGGTGGAGGGGGGAAGTGGAAGTCCTTGGTAAATAATCACACTATCCCATCTGCTGTTTGGGGGGTCACAACAGGTAAGTGAATTCTGCCACTATGGGACGTGTCCAAGTCTGAGCCATCAGTCCCTCGTTTTGACCCCGAACCTCTCTCCGAAGACGATATCCATTTCTGCATCAAGACCGCCACTGCCTGCAGCGCTTCCGCCCTTTCTGCCGCTGTCTGCGACGGGTTCGGCTTCTTAACAAACCCCCGCTTTTGACGGCTGCGTAGCCTCTTCCCAGGGTCTCTGGCTCTGGTCGGGGTTCTGCTCCCGTGGGTCGCAGGCCGACCTTCAGTCTTATAGGCCTCAATCCACTCCCAGGCAGACCTAGGGTCTTCGCAAAAGTGAGTCTTCCCATCCACCATTATCTTAAGCCGGGCTGGAAACATCAGAGAGTACTGGATCCCTTCCTCACGCAGGGCTCTTTTGACCTCAAGGAAGGAAGTACGGCGTCTCTGGACCTCAAACGTGTAGTCCGGAAACAGTGACACCTTACTGTTCTCGACTTCATATGGCCCGTCTGAGCGTGCTCTCTGCAGCAACACATCCCTGTCCCTGAAATGAAGCAGTTTAGCCACCACAGGGCGCGGTGGCCTCCCCGGGGGCGGCGGCCTGGCGGGCACTCGATGAGCCCTTTCCAGCGTGTAAAACTGCGACAAGCCCTCCGGGGCCACCACCTCTCGAAGCCATACCTCAAGGTACCCGACCATATCCCGGCCTTCAACTCCTTCCGGCAAGCCCAAGACCCTCACATTGTTCCTCCGGTTCCGGCCTTCTGCGTCTTCTGCCCGTCTCTCCAGAACGTTAACTCTGCTGGATAATTCACCGACCTGTTCAGTCAGGGCCCGCTGCGCCGGAGTGAGCGCCTCCAGGGAATCTTCTGTTTGTTTTACTCTGTCCGACAGTTTCGCATGTTCTGCCCTCAGCAGGCCCAGGCCCACCGCGACCGTGCCGATGTCCTGGTGCAGCGTCGCCTTGGTATCAGCAATGGCCTCCAATATCGTGGCCAGTTGCTGATGTACAGGTATCTCCGGCGGTTCGCCGCCCGGTTCCTTTGGCACTGGGTCCGGCGCACTGTCCTCCTGTTCCGGGGGCGGGGGGCCACCTGCTTTCCCCTAGGCTTCCCCATCGCCAGAGGAGCTTGCTCACCAGTCACGGGTCTAGCACGGCCTTCTCTCGGCGGCCGGGTAAGTGCTGCCAGCTGGTCGGCACCACACCACTCCAGCGTTAGGCCAAAACCCAACTTGTCGTTGCGCGATCGTCTCTTTAGTTACCGCCCTGTAACTGACCTTGCTTTGCGACAGCCCAGAAGACCACCGGGTACGGCCGTCTGCGCCCCTCTTCAATGTCTCTCACTCACAGTACCCGGGTTGCTCTGTGGCGCCCTCGCAGTGAATCTCTCCGTCGGCAAATCAACACCCTCCGCAACATAGCCTAGTCTTGCTGAATCCAGGCCGTAACCCCACCGCTGGTCAGAGGAGCTGCGGTAGAGGAGGAGGAAGGGAGCAACAGGGCGGTCTCCGACATACAACCCCAGGGGTGCCCTGACGTGGCGTCGTGTGTTATGCAAGGAGCAATGCAGCAGTGGAGGTAATAAACCAAAAGCTCCCAACACCGGTGGCCAGCAGCACGGTATGGATGGGCCTCAAACGCTGATGCGTCACAACTGCGCCATCAGAACTTCTTCTCAGCCGGATGTCAGCAAGGCCTCAATGCGAAAGGCGGCAGCTCGTGACCGCAAGTTGCGCAAAGATGCCCGCACAGCACGATGGAGCCCAATTGGTCTGATCCCCTAGTCAAACGGCTGAGAGCACCGAAGAACGTGCCCAGGGCGCAACCTGCCGCAGTTGCGCGGCCAAGGCAGCACCACGCCACCACCCTTCCAGGGGCAGTCCCACCTCGTCTCTCCGGGTGCAATGGTGAGCCGTAGCAGCGCTCAGCAAAGAAGTGATCACCAGCCAACACAGTCTCAGTATCTCTGCGGCCCCACGCAACCCGGCTCGGGCACGGCCCAATCGTAGCTCAAAAGGCAGCCCTCCGGGTCACCTGTACTCCCAAGGCCAACAGAAGGTCGCACCCCAACGAGCCCGGGCGGGCACCAGAGACCGCCAAGCACCCCCAACAGGCCTGCGGGCTGCAGCCTCCGCTCCCTCACACAGGAGCCAGGGAGGGTTCAGGGAGTCAGCACCCAACGGCAGTCCGCCTCCGGCCGCTCCCGAAGGTCAGGGGGTGCCTTTTCCCCAGGCTGCTCCCAACATACCCAGCAGATCACGTTGGCACCTCCCGCTGGGCAGCAGAGAAGCCAGGGGTGTCGAAGGTAGACCAGCGGCGTATCGCCCCCTGCGGGAAATCCTCCGCTGTGGGAAGGGAGCCAGTGATCCTCCAGCGTGGCCCGCCCTGTGATCTCTCACACGGGAGACTCAGTAGGGCCAGGGACGCCTCTCCGCCCAGACGCAGCGATGGTTCCCAGTAGGGCGTCTGTTTACCGGCGATGCCTCAGGCCCCGGTGTCAGCAGCCAGGCATTCGCGGTCGGCGCCAGGCTCCAGCCTCGGTCCGCCCCCTCTCTCGTCGCTCCGGCTCAAGCCGCCATCTTGTTACAGCAGCGCTGGGCTCATGATGCCCCGGCACCGCACTCCGCTCACCCCTCAATCGCAAAGGAGCGGAATCGGGCCCCAGGTACCGCCGGTGGGTCAGGCCCCCAAAAGTGCGCCCGGGTGGAATATCCGAAGGACCGGATAATAGGCACGGCCGGCGCGGAGCTCTCAGCTCACACGTCCGCCATCTATGGCTCCTAAGCCACGCCCCCCAGAACCAAGAGACTAAGCTAAGATTTGGCTCTCTACTTTGATCGGAATAATTCATAATAAGCATAGCATTGGGGACCTAACAGGGTTCTAACCCATGAACACCGTCTAGTATTAGAAAGTAGTCAATTGTTTTACGTTCCCACCACATATACCAGAAATTGGCTCTTTCTTCATTACACAGGGACATCTAGGGGAATGAGTGTGTTTGCTACTTGTTATGGACGACGACTGGAGTGATATGAAGCACTTATAATAATTCCTTTTTAAGCTGTTGTTTTGTGACATAGTCTACTTTGTTCACAATGTTTACTCCTTTGGGCACCCAGTAGTTGACAATATTATTTTCCTCTAGCTTTGGACATACATTTGATTGAATTCTTTATTTGTCACAACTGCGTACTTCAACAAGAAATGCAATATATAGCAAATAGTATCACAGAATAAGAGGGCTCCTACATTCTGCATATACATATCGTCCTCCCTCTGTGGGTGTGCTAATAGTTGTGTACATCTCAAGTACTTATAATGTCTTGAGGAATCGCCCTATGTCTTCCAGGCTCATACTGCTAGCAGACGAATCGCAAGAAGCTGGAGTACGTCCTATCATTTTATTTGTTGAAAGATAAAAATGTGCCTTCCTCCAGAAAGCTGTTCTGCTCACTTAAAACTCACGAGGTCTCACGTACTGAATAATCCACAGGCTCTATGCCTGGAGAAGGCTTGATTTTTCTTGCATGTGGAGTTCTGTCACACAGAACACACTCGTCACTTTAAGTCAAGACCATCAAAATATATTTATTGTCCGACCTAAGGCATCATTTAGCTGGCTTCCATGGAAAAACTGCATTACTGATCAAATGGCTGGAGATGCATATTCGATGAAATTCGGGGAGAATTCTTGGAAATGTCACCCCCCAATTAGATGTTATAATGTATCCACTAGAACTTTTTAGATTGTCCAAATTCTCCAACTCTCTCACTCCCTCCTTCCTCTCTTAGTATTTTAAGTATTTAAAGAATCAACCCTCTGCCATTTTGCCCTTAGCCAATTAATAATTTCTTGCAACCCATTCCCCAGCCCTGAAACGTAAGTGCATTAAGTGTGGCAAAGCTGGGTTGTGTAACAACTAAGAATTTACAGCAATGTTTTATCACCCTGATCATTTGTTGCTTAGGCAATCATTCTAGTTTGGCCTTGTTTTGGTCTTGCTTGAAAGCGTAGCTGTTGCCAGACAATTATGTGAGCAATGCTAGAGAGGGGCTTTGGCTCCGTTCACATATTGGGGGCCAGGAGACATATTTTGATTAGACAGAAATTGTGTGCTTCCACAGAAAAGTGCTCACCCTCCACACAACTGTGATCATTTTGTTCATTTATCCAGCTGCCTGATGTTGAACTTTCAGGGCATACACTGCAATGCTATTCAAGTGCCTTAGTTAACTAGATAACTTATGGTGTTTTTACTTTGGCTGCAGCACAAATGGTAGGAGGGCTACATGGATTTTTAGGTCTGGCTTGACAGTGCATTCATAAGCTTGACCTATTGGCATTGCCAATACTAGTTTCTCCTGTATGCCACCTACCATGTGATAGGCCCTGCATTCCCTGTATTTTTGTTGTGCTCCCTCCCACTTTGTGGGGTCCGATGATCCAGGAGCACCAGACCCAACCAGTGCTGAGGGTATTACCATTAATTCATGCATTGACCAACCCAATATGTCTTGCAGCTGCCAGGCGTTTGCTACCTTTTAGCTATGCCAGTTCTAGCTGCTGATGTTGAACAGCATCAGCCCAAGCAAAAACAAACCCCAAAATGGCTGGCTTCTGCCCAATGCTATATTTGCCCGCATGTGTCACCATTCATGTGCGTTTATGCGGCATGACGCTCCGGTGACCATTTTTATTACTATTTTTTTTGTTTCTTTTAATTTACAGTTTCTAGATGATGAGCACCCATGTTACAGTGATAAATAGTAAAAACGAAAGTGCATGGAGCAGTAGCCTGGTAGCAAACTGCATCTGCTGGGCTCTCAAAAACAAACCGCCTGGAGCTGGAGTGGGAGGAGCAATAGAACACCACGGAGCAGCATTTAAAGAACAGTGAACATGTGGGGTGTATTAAAAACAAAACAGAAAAAAAACTGAGTAGGGCGGGTAGTGATGGGACGATCTAGGGCGGTAGCAACACAGAGGGAGCAGGGACTAGGATGGGGATGTGAGGAAGAAAGCAGCACAGTGGAGACGGAATAAGAAAACCATGCACTCCCATATAGTTTTGAAAGCAAAAGAAAAAAGTAATTCCTTAAATATGGGCAAACACAGGATACAAGTCATCCAGTCAAAAAGATGTTAAAGAAGCTTTGCTCCAGGGCAGGGACACAAGAAGAGGAAGGCAAGCCGTCGAATATGAAGCAAGCAAATGTAATTGACAAGAAAGCCAACTAATGAGAAGCAGTAATCCTACCTGAAGCCTATTGTAGCTATTGGTAATGTACACAATAGTTCTTTCGACAAGACCTTAAAATTACTTTAAGTTGGCATTCTGCTGACCCAGGGTAAGGCAGGCCACTGCTACCTTTCCCCAATCGAATTGGGCTGACTATTATGAAAATGACATTCAGGTGAATGAGGAAAGTAAGGTGGATTACATGTGGATGGTCAGTTTTGCGAAGCCTCTTCTGAACCACTAAACCCTCCACCCCCTAATCAGAAATGAGTCTCATTCCTGCGCGTCCTCCGTAAGACCTTCAAATGGACCCCCCCCCCCCGACTGCAGACGGACCGTCACCCACGCGCTCATAACCAGCAGACTGGACTACGGCAACGCCCTATACGCCGGAATCAACAGAACTCTTCTACACAAGCTCCAAACCATCCAGAACGCCGCAGCCAGACTCATCCTCGGGACACCGCGTCACGAACACATGACCCATCATCTACGAGACCTCCACTGGCTCCCCGTCGAGAAGAGGGTCACCTTCAAACTCTTCACCCACGCCTACAAATCCCTCAACAACATCGGACCCAAATACCTCAACGAGAGAGTATCCTTCCACGTACCCAAGAGGAACCTCCGCTCCGCCGACCTCGCCCTGGCAGAGGTCCCCCACATCCGCAGAAACAGAACTGGCGGGAGAGCCTTCTCCTACATCGCAGCCAAGACCTGGAACGCGCTGCCGGTGAACATCGGACGCTCCCCGACCCTGCGCACGTTCAGGAAGGACCTCAAGACCTGGCTCTTCGACTGATCCGGAACTGCCCCCCCCCCCCCCTAGCACCTTGAGACCCTCATGGGTGAGTAGCGCGCTTTATAAACCCCCTGATTGATTGAGTCTTAAGTCCAATTTCCTAAGCAGCAAGATGCAGATATTGTACACCATGCGCACTGCACAGTTATGCAGTCTCATGAGTGACGGCGAGTGATCTGTAGGCATGATTGACAAATGATGAATATTAGCTAAACTGTTGTTGTATAGGGATTGCTGCTAGTTTGCCCTTACATGACGTTTTAAAGAACAGACGTTGTTTGTGCCCAGTTTGCCTTATTTTATCGTTTTAGTTCACAAAATAGAGTCGTCCTGCTGGGATTCTGCCCTGCTACCTGCTGACTATGTGGAGATGGTTGCAGCCTGTGCACTCACCCGCAGAGCTGCTGTTGTATCTTTCTTGCTCCAAGATTCTGAAACTGATTTGTGTGCCTGACTTTTTTTGTTGTCACTAGAATTTGGTTTCATTTTGAGGGTAGACAATGCGTGAACAGTTACTGATATGTGGCACATGTAATGTTACATCCCCTACCTTTGCTTTTTTAACGAGTTTGCTCATGGAGGATGCTGCGGCTAGTGTCAGCTGCAGTGTCTGAGTGCAAGAAGTAATTGTAGGATTTAACAAATTGGTTTTTCTAACCAGCACTGAAATTCTGTGACTTAGTTTGACTAATCCAAAACATTCTACACACTGGCCCAGTTCAAATGGTACAGTATATAGAGATAAGAGGCGCTTATTTAATGCACTTGATTATTGCATTTTGCAGTTTTCTCTGATAGTCTGTTTTTGACTGTTTGGTTTGCAGAATTGTGTCTTTCGTAATTGGAACTGTTTTAATCTATTACATTCTTGAGAAATTTTTATGTTTATTTTAGGATTTATTTCTGTAAGACGATTTTTGGGAAATTGACTAAAATAAATGGTGCAGTATGGTATTGTGAATTATTGTATTGTGTGAAAGTATAACATACTTAATTTTGAAGTTGATTGGCATATGTGCCAATGGATACAGATGAAAAAGATAACTGCTTTTGTATCGAGGTTTTCGTGCATTAACAAGGTTTTACATTTCTTGTCCTATTGTGGTGGCTCAACACATAATTTTACTTTTGATTGCCTTAATGGTCATTAGACTGACTTTGGCAAGAGCTTCATGATCCAATAAGTAGACTGCTGGAGGGTGAAGGAGCTTCCATTCTCCAAATTTAAGAGGGGATTCCTCCTTTGTGCACTATGTTGAATGTCGAGCTCTAACCAGGAGATTACCTCTAACCAGGAGATTACCTCCACTGTCTCGGGCTGTGCGCTTTCAGTTTGGCAAATTCTTGAAAAAGCAACCCTGAGATTTACTGTATTATACATCTGTTGATCATAGTCTTCTTTGGTGGTAGGTGTCTCCATCTTAAAGGTCTTGTGATTAAATGAATTTGTAGATCGGGCTGCAATGGCATCTTTAAGTATTGCTGGGCAGCGTACCTGCATGCAAAACGTGTATTTACTTAGAATTGGTTCCACACAGAGGAGTAGTATTCTCGCCTCATGCCATTGGCTATTTAGTCTCATTCTGCCTTGGAGCAAGTGATTTTGTTGGAGTATAAGAGGAATTATTTTACAAGTTCTAATTACTTCCTCTCACTTACCATGGTGAATGGCTGCTTTATTTGGCCTCAGGGAGAGTCCTCAACCAGAACCCTACAAACCCTGGACATTTATGAAACCTAGAGACCCAGGCAAATCCATGATGGTGTGGCTTGTGTGAATTCTACAATGCTTTCTAACCCAGAATATCCTGCACTCCTCAAACTTTGGCTAACATCACATATTTCCTTACACTTCTGTGAAGGAAGGTTCCAGAATCTGTGGGGATCCAGGGTGCAATTTTGGAATTTTTGTGGAAAAAATTATATGGATGCTTAAGCGTGAAGTGGCACGAATTCAATAAAAGGGCTCACATCCGTGAAGGTGGTGAGAAGCCCCAGCACGAAGTGGTTAAAGCCAGACCTGTTTGCTTTTCCATTGCTTGTTTTGTTTATGGAATGAAGAATTTCCGTATTTTCTTTGAAGGTCTATTTGCCAGGACGCAGAGTGTTCTCTCAGAAAAGGGTGGCATTGCCAAAGACTTTCAAAATTGCAACTTTGCTAGATTCTCCTCACTGATAACGATTTAGATATGTAGTTTCTAGAGAATAATTAATTATTCCTTTAAAAATAGATTTATTTTCTTACATTTAAAGCTGAAGTCAGTGATGTTGGCAGGCCATTCAAATTTTTCAGAAGGGGGCGAGTGTACCAAAGGCAGGCAAAGTAGTGTTTTGCATTGCAGGTAACCACGTCTTTATTTCCGTTTGTGTTTTCCAAATCATTCATCCGGTAGCGCCGCATCGTTTGATTCTGCATTTCTCCTCACTGCTATTGGTTTTATCTTCTACTATTAACTCAGGTTCCCTTCAGTGCAGATAAGCTATGTTTCTTGCTGCTTGGTCTCTTCAGGCACTTTTCACTTAACAAGAAACAAGAGTGTACTACATGCAAAAACGAGAATTAAATAAAATGCGTGTGCCAGAAATATTTCTGGCGTCCCCTGATTTCCCTTCAGCACTATCAATTCACGTTGTAATCCCATTATGTGTACAGTCCAGTTTGCCATCGTATGACACTCCAATGGGGAACAATTTTAAATGTTTGTACAATTTTTATGAGATTAATAAAAATTAAAATGTCAATTACTTCCATTAACATAATTCATTTCCTATTATAAATAGATAATCAAGTAATGACCGATCATACATAAATACAAAATTCATTGTGAATCCAGTTTCTCACAATCATGGTACATTTACCCTACCCCAAGCAGCCAGTTTGTTATTGGGAGCAAAAGTTTCCTCCCCCATCTTTTAGCCTGATGACCCTTATATTCGTAAACTGCTTGTTCCAATTTATAAATGGCGATTAAGCGGGCCAGCCACTCTTGGAACCCAGGGGGCTCCGAGTCTTTCCATCTAGTTGTGATTATTCGCCTAATAACCGTAACTGAAATAAATACGATACCGATCTGACCTCGGTTCAGCCCTATGCTATTATCGTGACCCACCATCATAAGCGAGGGAGTTAGGCCGACACTTCTTCCTAATATCTTCTCCCAAAATGTTTCCAATTCCCTTTTTAACGGGTCTAACTTGGAGCAGCCGTAAAACATATGTATCGCCTCTGCCGGTCCGATCCCGCACCTGGGGCATTTATCATCCTCCCTTTTTCCCCAATTGAATAATTTGGCAGGGGTATAATATAGGTTAAAAATCGTCTTGAAATGTTGAGCCTTTTAGGTTGGCTGATAGAAGTGTTCTTTTGGCCAGCTCAAGTGACATATCTATGTCTATATCTTCATTCTCTATTCTGCTGGCCCATTTCATCTCCGTTTTCTCCATGTCATCGGGGGCTTCCTCCATCATAATACCATATAAGTGTTTTATTTTACAAACAGATCCCCCCAGGGTCTCAAGCAATGGAATCTTTGCCATTAAAATCACCTGCCTCCGTTTACCAAAGAATCCCTTAATTTGAAGATATTTAAAATAATGCCTGTCAGGGATTTCATACTCTCTCTGCAAGTCGGGAAAAAGATGTAGTTGATCTATTGCCTGAATATCCCCCACTATCCTCAAGCCAAGCTGTTCCCATTGTTTCCCAATTGCATCATAGAAAGCCGGGGGAAAGAAGGACGATCGCCAAATAGGTGTATACCTTGTAAATTTTTCAATGCTCAAATATTTTTGAATTTTTCCCCAAGTTTTCCAGGCATTCCTAATGATTTTGAATGGTACCTTCTTAAAATAACTAGGTTCAAGCTGGCAAAGCAATAGCGCTCTAGCACTTTCCCCAAGTGCCAACTCATAAATTGTTGGGAGACCCTCAGCCCCTGCAGCTCTCTCTCTACCATCCTTTTCAAAGAGAAGTATATTCATACATTGCAGTAGCGCTGCCCAGTGGTAAAAAGTGAGATTAGGAGCGGCCCATCCACCCCGTGTTTGAGGCAAAGTGAGAAGTTTCAAGGATCTCCTGATCTTACCATATTGCCAAATAAAATTGCTAAATATAGAATCTAGTGCTTTAATTATTGACTCTTCAATTTCCACTGGGATTGCCCTATATAAGTATAATATCTTGGGAAGCATTACCATCTTGAGGACGTTGATCCTCCCTATGATGGTCAGATGTAATGAATTCATCCGCCTGAGATCCGATGCTATTTTATTGATCATTGGGTCAAAATTAATTTGTGTGATCCGATCTACATCCGGATTAATCCTGAACCCAAGGTAAGTAGCCGTGGGTACTCGCCGATTATCCTGAAAGATATTATCGGTGCATATTATTTGAGTCTTAGTTTTGTTCAGTAGGTACCCCGACTCCCGTCCATATGTGATAGCCATAGCTTCTATTTCCTTTATTGCCATATCTGGGTTTGGTGTTATTACAGCGATGTCGTCTGCGTAGGCTAACACTTTGGTTTCGAACCCCTGAGTTAAAGCCGGAATAATGGCTTGATTCTCTATGATCTGTTGAATAAAAGGGTCAATGTATAAAGCAAATAAGATTGGGGAGCAGGGGCACCCCTGCCTTGTTCCCCTTGCTACTCTTATGGTATCGGATTCTTTGCCCATCAGCTGGAGCTTTGTATATGGTGCCCTATACATTGCTTTAATTGCTGTGATGGCCCTTGGGCCAAATCCCTTGGCAGCCAGAACTCCCCATAAGTACTCCCATTCCACCCGATCAAACGCCTTTTCCGCGTTCAGGAGGATCATAGCTAGATTCCTGTTGGTTTCCTTAGCGATATCAAACAGAGCCACGACTCGCCCTATATGATCTGTTGTGTCTCTGCCAGGTATGAAGCCATGCTGCCAAGGCGAAACAAGACTGGCTATGGCCCCCCGAAGGCGGATTGCTAAGATTTTGGAATAAATGTTTGCATCCGCATTTATTAAAGAGATAGGTCTATATGAGGTAGGCATGTCGGTGGCTAATCTTTCTTTGGGAAGATAACAATATTAGTGCCCCTCCAAGAGTCCGGCGGACGTCCGGAGTATTGCACCCCCAAAAATAAATCAAGCAATAAGGGAGCCAGCTCCGCTTGAAAAAGTTTTATAAAATTCCATCGGAATCTTATCCGGGCCCACTGCCTTTCCCGAGGCAAGCTGTTTTATTGCTATTTGCACCTCCTCCAATACTAATTCAGATTCCAGCTTATCACTCTCGTCCCTACCCTACCTCCTACCCTCTTCATATTGAGACTTCCCCTGCGGACTTCCCAGAGGGCCCTGTTCCTCCTTGATGTAGAGATCTTGATAACATTTATGAAACACGGTAACTACATCCGCCGGATCTGTATATGTAATCCCCCCGCTTGTTATTGAAGATATCTGACACTTCGCCACTTTTTGTCTTGTCTTTAGAGCAAGAAGTCTCCCTACTGTTTCCCCAAACTCATACCTCTCAGACCTGTGAGTCTGATACTCTGCTGCTGCTTTCTGGAAATAATATGCGCCTATCTCCGCTTTAGTCACTGTAATATTTAGCAGCGTAGTAGCCACGTTCCCGCCCCCGCAATATCTTAGTGAGATGTTCTCCTTCTAAGTCCAGGAGCTTGGCTCGCAACTGCTTACTCTTCAACTCCTGTTGCTGTTTTTTGCGCGCGACAAATCTAACCATCTCCCCCCTCAGCCCTGCCTTAAACGCATCCCATACCATATTACACGAAGCGCTATCTGTTTATATTAAAAAAAATCTGTTAACCACTTTTTGAAATGCCCAACAAAGCCTGGGTCTACCAACAGCTTCCGATCAAATGTCCATTGGCGCTGTTGTAATTGCATTTGCTGAGCCTTTTTCTCTCGAATCAGGGGATTATGATCCAACATTATTTTCGGCAATATTTCTATCCCTGCCCCACCCAAAATCTGGTTTGAGAAAAAAAAATAATCCAACCGGACATATTTCTTATGAGGACACGAAAAATAAGTGTACCCGGGGTCAGAAGGAAACTTAGAGTCCCATACATCTATTAATCCATGAGTTTTCGTAAGTGATGACAAAGCTCTGTATACTCTGGGCTTCCGTCCTTGATATCTGCTTAACACAGAGCTCCCCACTCCTAAGTGAATATTAAAATCACCACACATAATCAGGGGGGTGGGCCAGGACGCAAGCTCTAGTTCCAAATCCTCTAATAACTTTGACTCATCCTGATCTGAGCCGTAGACCGTACCAATCGTTATTCCCAGTTCTAGTTCTACCAATGCCCATCTTCCACCGGCATCAACCAGTCTCCGTTTAGCCGATCCTATTTTATTCTTGGCTAAGATGGCCACCCCTCTGATGTTTGAGCTTTGAGAAGAACAGGCCAATAGAGAATACCCCTTTGTCGTGATTAGTCCCCTTTTACCCCATGGTAGGTGCGTCTCTTGGAGACAGACAATGTCTGTGGTGATAGATTTTATCATCTCCATTACCCTAGACTGCTTGTTCCTATCCACTAGACCCCCTACGTTAACAGAGCAAATAGTAATCTTACCCATCTGGTCTTGATGAGTAATCGTTCTTGATTTTAACTCCGAGCCTTTTCACCCAGCCCTGGTGGTTACAATTTATTCCAATTTCTTTCATTATCCTTGTTCGTTTACAATCTTGCTTTGATATCTTCTTGGTTTCCTCTCTGAGTTTTTTACCCCACTTTTTCCCGCTTCTCCCCCGTGCCCCCACCCACAAAAAACCCTTGTGCTCCCACCCCCTTACCTCCCCTCTCCCCTGCCCCTTCCCTTCCCCCCCTCGTGTCCCCCCGCCCTACCCCCTCTTCAGGAAGGATCCAGACCGCACATCGATCTGTTGGGAGATGAAGAGCGAATTGCAGACAACGTGAATTATCATGCATACTAAGCTTTAATAGCCCTATAAGGGGGAATCAACCCCTTGCATTATCTCAATAGTCCTAAAAAAGAAGAGACTAGAGAAAAAGAGAGAAGAAAAACAGAAAGCGACACCCACGCCGACTGAAGATAGAGGTACCGAGATCCCATCCTAAACCTCTCCTCTCCTTTAACCTAAGCCATTAGGGTGATCTCGCTTTAGCCCTATCAAAAACTTGTTGGCTTTTATCTCCGACGTAAAAAACCTTGTTACGCCATGCCAGACCACTTTTAGGGACGCCGGATTGTTCAGGAAGGCATTGGCACCCTTGTCCTGGAAGGGTTTAATTAACTAACGACGTTGCCACCTTCTCTCGACGGTGGCATGACAAAAGTCCGGTCTAACAAAAAATGAGACATCCCCAACATTTCTCCTGGCCTCAGGTCTGGCTTTTTCGAATACCGCCTGCCTTAAAAGAAAATTCCTCAAAAAAACTAGGACGGCCCTTGGCTTGGCCTCCTCCCTGACCGGATGTCTTGGGGTAAAAGGTGTTCTGTATACTCGTTGGACCTCTTGCTGCCAGTTACAGTCCGAAAGCTCTGGGAATGCTTGCCTGAAGAGATCTAGCATATAGCTTCTGATGTCCGTTCCCTCCTTCCCTTCTGGGACTCCCAGGACCCTCAGGTAGGTTATTACGCCGCTGGCCATTTTCATGGTCCTCCAGCTTCCATTGAATATCCGTGATCTGCTTCTCTTGTTCCTTAGATTGCGTAAGTTTGTCGGCTACCTCCGTCTCAACATTGCTGATTCGGGTTTCAAGCTCTGTCAGGCGCTCCCCTGTAGTATTGCAGTTTTAGTAAATTTTCTTACTGCGCCCTGTACCTTCCTTGCCGCATTCTGGGCTTTGCGGGCATCTGCCCGGGTCTCTTCCCGGTGTTGCATAATCGTTTGAAGCACGGTTTCTAGTGTCGGGGGATGTGAGCCAAGGGCACCCTGCGGCATTGTGGTTTGAACGGTGCTTAGAGAGTCAGTTAAGGAATAGTCCCATTTCAAGCTGGCAGCCCTCTGCATGTGATGCCCCATTCTCTTTCCCCCGGTCCGTCATGCTGTGCTAAAGAGGGGATCCCCAGCCGCATCTGGGTCACTGTCATTTCCGCTTGAGGCGATGGAGGATCCTGAGCCGTCAGCCGACCACTCTGGACCGTCGGAGAGGGAGAAAAAACAGTCGCTAGGGTCTATCTCCGCCTCAAGATTTGCGTGTAAAGTGCCTTGTTCTTGGGCTTGGGATGACCTATAACACCCACTTGCTGAGCCACTTTAGAGACTGGGGGGCCTTTACCAGTTGCGTGTCCCCTTAGCTCTCCTCCCCTTGTCTGCTGTGCTCCCCCATTCGTATTGTCCTGGTTTAGAGGCGATATGCCATGTCCCGGTCCCTCCTGCTGACACATGCCCGATGTTTTAGTAATATTTTGATTCAATATCTCTCCCTCATTTAAGGTACTTACACTCTCGCCCCCTGAGTGTAGCTCTTCCACCATGCGAGTGTGCCCAGCACCTTCAGTAGCCACTCGTCCGCTCCTTTGCACCAATCCTTGAGCGGAACCTGGTGCCTCTGCCTCAGCTACATCCTGTTTTCCACCTGGAGCCCGCAGCAGCTCCAACAATAGTGTTGTCATCTGCTCATTGAGCATTTGTTTGGACACTGATTCGGGTGCCCATAATTAGGCGGGCCCGCTTTCAAACCTAAGGATTGGGAAAATGTAATATAATTTTGACCTGTGGAATAAACAGGTTATCTATTGGAGGATAATGAATAGAGGAATACATTGTGATCATTCCAGAAATTTCTAGAATACATTTTGAATGACCCGAAGAAGATCAAAGTGGTGGTGAACGAAACACGTTGGCTGTGTAACGTTTGGAATTAGTTTTTAATACTGTTTGGAATATGAAATAAAGAAGAAATGGATAAGTCTATAATTTGATTGGACTTTGTAATCTTTGGTGCACCACTATATTTGAGATCTTTTACGTTCTGCCAAGCAGTGTATCCAAGATCAGCGTATATTAATGGAGTGTGCACAATCATTTCAGAAAATTATTTTTGGGGGACAAAGGCGGAGGTGTGAATTGGTCTTGCTCGTTATATGTGTTTATGATATTTTATTAAGAGAGTATTGCTACATTTGGACGACAAAGAAAGGGCAAATTGAATGAAAGTAAAACAGAGTGTGATTAGAAATGACTTAAATTCATCAGTTTCCTGCTGATAAAATCTTAAACTTTGATATGATGTATTTTTTATTTTATAAAATTGTTAAACCATTGGAGACTTGTCTAAACTCTGCAGCTCCTGTGTTTCAGTTGCACAAGGGTGAACAGGGCTTTCCACAAAGGCCTTAGCTGTAACTAAAGATGCAGGTGTGAAGAGCAAAATCTCGAATGTAATAAATATAGAAAGGAAAACTTCCACAGCACAGGAAGACTAATCAGGTCTACCTGCTTCTGACCCACAGGTCTCAAAATATAGGTTTTTTTTCTCTGTACTTTTGTTCTTTTGTGTTTGCCATTTTCTACATTGACTTATTTCCATAAAAATATGTTTCTAATGTTACTAAAACTGAGGAGTTGAAGCCTAAACTTTAAGTCCTTAATTTGTGTTTATTCTCCTACAGTCTCCAAATCAAAACACATTTCCATCAATAACGCTTTGCTAAATCTTCCCTCTGTTCCATAAAGAGCTCCACGGCCTCTTTTTCATTGCTATTGCCATGTCATGAATTTGCAGCTGTAAGGTAGCCTGTCCGCCCTGAATACAGATTTACATTCATTACTTTCAGTGCAAACGAAAACCATGATTCCACTTATGTTATAAATGAAATAAACATAACACTGAGTATTGAACATAACTGTATTGGATCCCAGGTTCCAGACAGTTCAGATGCAGACATTGTATCTGATACACAATGCATTGTTGGAGAAAGACACAATGAATCTAGCTGATACCTTATCAACAGATAGTTAAGATCTCTGCAAATTTTCTCCCTTGTCAAAAAAATCTTGCCATCAAGTCTCCAATGTCTGAAATGAGCCGTAGAGCTCCTAAACCATGAGCCAGACTGCACAGGAAACTACATTTGTTTCAGCAGAATGGCAGGTTCCTGCTTAATGCCAAATACTGAGCCTGAACACACCTTTCCTTATTCCATGTACCAAAATATATTTGTCCTCACCATTCTTCCCCCTCATATCTTCTCTCCCAGTGGCGTTTTTTTTTTTTTTCTTGTTTCTCTTATCAATTTATCAAATGTTAAACCTCGTAGTAAATGATGGTACGTGCTTTGAACCTGCAGTGGAATGGTAAATTGGGACAATGGACTAAACTAAACATGTTTGAACTTTTGAGCTGATTGAATATCAGTGGCCCCATTCTTTGGTTTTTCATTTTCTTTCTTGATATTTCCCCTATTTTTAGTTGTCTATGATGTATGGGACGACCTGCACATCAACTCTAGTGCCACCAACAGAACCTAGAGTGCTGCTCCTAGCATTCCCCTGCTAATAGTCTCATGCAGATTGTGACTCCCTCTTTTATGCCATAAGGGCGGTACTGGTTGGTGGCAGTGTTTAAGGCCATTTTCTATGGGTTGTGGAGCAATGATCATGGTATTTTTTTTTTTTTTTTTGTAACCACTGGCATCCCAGGGACTCTCGGCTACTATTGCACTTCAAGTGGTAATGAGGTTTCCAATCTGGCAATCTACACTGATACGCATGAATGTTGAATAGGTCAACCTCTGTTCTAGATCCGAGAACGCCTTACAACATATAAGCTGACATAAAGGTGTATTTTATTTCTTTTCATTTGCTTATACAAATTGCTCTTGACTGCCAGTGTAGAGGCAGGGGGCGCTAAACGTTGACTGCTTTAAAAAAAAATAATAATAAATGAGTGTGCAGACCTTCAGTACAACCTTACAAAGGAGATGAAACTACAGTGCGTCTTTAAACTTCTGTAGTGTTGTTCTCCTACATTTTTCAAAAGATCAGTGAAGCCCCCACAATGGAGAAGGAAAGGTTACTTCTTTTAAATCATCCTTTTCCTTCATGTCAATCTTTTCTAAATTCATAAACAACCCAATCAGTCTCCTTTGAAATCAAGAGAGTGGACTTGGGTGGACCACCATCAGCTTCAAAATGAACTGTTAGTCAACTGCCATAGCCCTGTCTAGGACCGCAGGAGCAGCATGCATGGGTGAAACTGAGCTTGCTAAATATTTGTTTAGATATTCTTAAATATTTTATCTTGTCTAAATAATACCACAGAGACATTTTCACTTCTCTGGTGGTACAATATCTAATAAATAATTGGTAGATTTACTAAGATATGTTGTCTTGTCTAAATAATACCACACAGTTATTTTCAAATCTCAGGTTGAGCCCTAATTAATAAACTATTGTTTAAATTTTCAAAAACATTTCTTCCCATCTACCTAATGATAGCAAGAATCCTTTCCACATTAAGGTTATGCAGGGACTTTCGTGTCCTAGAGGGAATGACATGGCAGAACGTTGGAGAGTGAAATACTCTTCTTTACTTGGAAGACTGAGATGAATTTAAGGAGAAAAGTTGGATAAGTTTGTATAACCACTTTAAACCAACAAAGTACTGTATGATATTTGTTCGAACAGAGCCGGATCTCACTACATGAAGAAGTGATGGCAGACAGGAAAGACATTTTTGTGAGAAAGATGCTATCTACTGGCTTTGTGAATGGGTTCAAACAAGGAACCCATATGCTTTTAGAAGACAGTTTTTTTACTTCCAAGGAGAGTTTGGACTATTTCTATAAGCACTGATAGTTGTCAAGTGAAATTTTATGGTTGAGAATTACAGATTAGCTAAAATTAGGAAGCAGACAAATACTGCTTTTTCATATGCCTCTCGTTGTCTATTCCTTGCTTTTCCTCGGGTGATAGATAAACATTCCTACCCATGCACATTTATATCAGAGTTGTACTTCATCTAAGCAGGCCCCTCTGATGGCCAGTAGACATCTGTGCCAAACTGAGCATATAGCTCCTAGAGCAGCTAGTAAGCTGAAGAGCTATGCCACTCTAGACTTATTTGACCTGTTGGTGCTTTCTGAGCGTTTTGAGCTGCATGTTGACAGTCTCCTAACCCTGAAATTCTTCCTGTGACTCTGCTTATTGCCTTCCTGTCTAGCATACCTCTGTTCCCCTGGAACCACAACTCATTCTTTGTGAGTGAGTGAGTGATCCATTTGTGACTTTGGCGCATCCATTTATGAATTACAATTTCTTTATTTGGCGTTTAAGACCTGATTTCAGTTCAGTACTGTTTTATTTCGGCAATGCGCCATAAAAGAACAAACAAATTCATTAAAAACACGAGAGCAATACAAATGATAAAAATAAATTGCTCATTGATTAGAATTAATGCAGGGATAGGTTAGTAGTAGCGGCCAGCACCAAATGAGTGTAATAAGAATATAAAAAAATTGGTAAAACACTGTACAATAAACCCAGTTAAAAAGCCAACTCTATTAAGCTCAGCAAGCAATTACAATCTTATAAAAGCACCATACCATAAAAAATGCAACAATAAAATAAATGTCTTCATTGACAATTATAAAATACAAAAACCTATTCGTGCTTGGTAATTTTAACATTGCAACTAGACCACCTATACATCCCTTCCGATTGCATCTTGCAAAATGTTTTTTTTCCTATGACACCACATTGCAAATAAATACCTTGAGACAGCAAAGACTATATGTTTGCTAGTATCAGATTGTAAAATTCTATAGTGTGGTTCCTAGGTTCCTGCAAATTGGAATTATCCATTTGGCCCTAGCTTTACTATACTCTGCACAAAACAAAAAGAAGGTATGTACCACAGTTTTAGCACAGTCCACAAGGCAGGCAGGCATGCTCTACAGAGCTGTCAGATCGTGGCCATTTGGAAGTAAATGTGTGCAAAGTTAGGGACCCATATCTAAATTTCACATAGAGGTTTCTCACCAGGCTTGGTTTAATTTTATCAAGAAACTGCTCCATTTTATAATTATCATTAACCTGTAAAAAAGGAGCTTAACGAACCCAAAGCTGGACTTGTTATAAGGATGTTTAATTTAAGATTCTTAAAGCTCCTTTTAAGCTCCAACTTGGCGATTAATAAACCGGTCCCCCCAGGATCTTCCCAGAGCCTTTCTTTCCCAATACTTGTCAGCGTTTCTGTTACATATTTGATCCAGTGAAGGTCTTCTACCCTTGGGAGGCCAAGTATTTCTTCCACCCCTCAACGATATAAAGGCAGCTTGGGTGATGCCCAGACTCTTCCTCAGTACAATAGGGGGGTCTAATGACTGTCCCTTCAGAAATTGGGCTGAGCCCCACGTCCAGCCTTACAGGGATCAGCAGGGTGCTGATTGAGAGATTCAACAACTGCCTCAAAAATAGGTTCTCAACTACTTCTAAAGTGTTGGCAGCTTTGTGTCCCCAAAGCTCCGCACCATAAAGGGTGGAGCCCAACTCTTGGTAAGTATAAATCTGTGTTACCGGGGAGACTGGTTTGAAAAATAACCCCCCGATGGACCTTCAGCAATCCACATATGTGCTACTCCAGTTTGAGCCTTCGTTTGGAAATATGTGCTGCCCAATCGAACCTCTCGTTTAGTGTAACCCCTTGATATTTAAATATGTGTACCTGTTTTAAAGACACCCCATTCAGAATGGGATTGGGTCGTATTTGTGTGGCACGGGTTGCATACCATATAGTTTGTTTTTTCTACATTTATTTCCAGACCCCTCTGTGAGTGAAAAATGCTAAATTTGTCCAGAATTTTCTGGATGCGTATAGGTGACTTAGATAGTAGGAGTGTATTGTCTGCAAATATTAGCGCGGACACCTTCATATTTGCAAGTCTGGGAACATTGTTATCGCACACATTCAAGCTGGCAACCAAGTCATTAATATAAAAGTTAAAAAATGTTTGGGCAAGGACACAGCCCTGCCTTACGCCTCTGTTAACCGGAAATGGTTCTGTCACTTCTCTTAGCTTGCCACATCGAACCTGAGCGAAATTCTGTTCATGGAGCCTTTCAGTGACTATACGTAGGTAAGTTGAAACACCCATCTCAGCCAGCACTCGCCACAGATCTTTCCTAAGGACTAGCTCAAGTGCCTCCTCTTCTTTTAGAGGAAATCCTTAGAATCTGAGGATCAGTCGCCTCTGTGAAGCTAGTGCTCACAGTACCAGAGATAAATGATCTTCAAGCTCTAAGAATCCTATAATATAACAAGGAGACAGCTAAATCCTGTACAGAACATATCCATTGGTATTTATTGACCTGCGAACAGCAATTCACAAGATAACACCTGCTTTATTTTTCGAGTTACGTACCCCCAATTAGGGAACCTTGGTTTCTTCTTTTATAAGGTTGGAGTAAGCTGATTATGAGCTCAGCAAAGATGTAGAGGGAAGCTAGATTGTGTAGGAGAGACTGAACTTTTACTCTAGTAGACCAGTATTCTGTATATAATCTTGAATCCTTAGCTTCACTGAAAGCTAAATTAGTAGTTTCAATATACGTTTACTTGCAGGACACTTCCTGGTATCTCCTTCAACCCAACGGATGATACCCCCTCTGTGTTGTGGTGCTTCTTCAGCGCATCACCCTCCTCCCTAGACCTGGGAGTGCCCCAAAGTCTGTATTTGGTCTGCTCCTTTTCTCTTAAATAGAACTGCTATTCATTTGTGTTTTTATGCCACTTCTTTCTAAAGAGACTAAAGTATTCTCCTTTGCCTAGCTCAAAGCGTTATTCCAGGTATGTGTGACTGACCTCCTGTCAGCCATCAAGTTCTAGATGGCCACATGCCACTGGTTGAACTACCTAAAAGCCATGACCACATATGTAATCTTATCCATTGCACCCAAATCCACCTCTTCACATGCCAACTGTATTCTCCCATCCTTCTTTTTCACCTCACCTGCCTCATCCCCTTCACTTGTTCATAATGTACAAAATCTAGCGCCACTGCACAATACACATCTACAAAAAGCCTTACTAACACATTACTCTTTAGCTTAGGTACTGCATTAGCCAATTTCTAAGACTTCCTTGAACCTCTTGAAAAAGTACTCAATTTTTCTACCTGTACTTACCTATAACTCCCCAGATGCACTTCCTTCTAGAGACACCATACTGGCTGACAAAGGATGTATAACAGGACCCTATATAAATGCTTTAAAAAGTATTCAGATCCTCCCATAGCACCACCCTTAGTGACTTCTCACTATGTGCAGACTATTTCCACTTGCATCCACAACATCACCTTCCTTGTCCAAACCTCTCAAGTTATGGCACACCTTTTCCTCAACCCAGCGGATCTGCTATATCCCTTAGAACCTTAAAAATGACTCCATAATATACCCTGCAAATTAAGGGCTCTTCTATCTCACTATGCTCCTCAAACCGACGTTGATTGTTCAAAGTAAATCCTAATATGCCCATGAACTGCTTACTGTCTGACAGATCTTTAGTCTTGGGCTGTCTTACCGTACCCTCTTATTCACAATCTGTGGTTTGTTACCTAGCACTGAATGCATCATTTAGTGTAGCTGTAACTGCTGCACAGCATTTCTGCTTGAGATGTTGATTAAGTAAATGAACACACATTCAAATACAAAGTTACATCGCTTCTGAAAAGCATAACTGCCCCATAATCATATGTAAACTATGGTTCAAAACCATCACAATCCCACTGTTAAAATCCAACTTCTGACCATGACATAATGGCCTCTAAATTACTGCGTCGTCCTCTCTTACACCATCGTTTTGACCTTTACCTAAACAGGGACTCCGTCCTATGTCATGGTGCAAAATATTGCATGAAAGCAGAAAGAGTTGAAGAGAGGCCAAAAGGAAAGCGGTAGGCTATTGGAGGGGATAGGGGCAGCCTACACTACAGACACAGCTGCCTTCTCCATCTGGTGTGAGAGCTTGGAGAGTTACGCACCCCCAACTGTGTGTAACCTACAGGAAACTGATTCAATCCCTACAGGGCAGGTAGTTCTAGGTCAATACCACTGAGAACCATTGGTGACTTAGTAATAATGCCCATTATTTAAGGGGACGTGAGATAGTTATATTTATTGCGTCCGGCATACACAGGCGATCTTAATAATGGAATCCATACCACTTTAAGTTGCATTTAAGCAGTGCAAAAATGCATTTGAAACTTAATTCATGGCCGAAACACTGATGTAATGATCACCACCTTTCTCGAAGGTCTGAAGCATAGAACAGTTTGAAGACCTGTTTTGACATAGCACAGCAACCAGTTTTGTGGTTATACAGACACATCTGTGCATGCTTTTGTTCTAACGATATATGCTTGTGCTATGTAGGTAGCTTGTCATAAACACCAGCTCTGTAAATATAATGCTTTCTTATTTAAGATGGTTTATAATCCATTTTTCCTAAGCATGCTCTGTCTTCCGCCCAGTTTGGGGTTTTTATGAGATAAAGCTTCCTTGTGCTACCATGGCATGCAAAAGATGCGGCTGCTACCAAGGATTATTTTTCTGGGTTCAAAATTATCATGTAGGTCAAAGTCTGCTCTACAATGCACTCGCTAATCTCAAAAATCTGAAGTAAGCAGCACCCAGACATATGAAACAAGAGGACGGTCAGTCCCTGAGTCGCGTCTGATCCCCATGGTTGTGAAGACAGTCAGAGGAATTATTCTAATTGACTAATCATGCTGTTTTCATTTCCTATTCACCTGACAGTCGGTAAGAGTGTGAGTTTGCGTCTATATGCTTCGGGTCGTTTACCCCAAAGCATATCATTTGAATGTGCCATCTAATTCATTCACTGGGAGCTCGACGTGGAACTCAGACCTCCCAGTGTTTCCCTCAAGTCTGTTCATATGCCTCCTCTTACGTATATTCTGGCAAGATGGTTGCATTTCCTTACTTACCAGCTGGGATCCAGCAGATATGATTCCCCATCCTCTGTCTCCAAACCGATCTGCACTTAAACTATGTGCCTTCTGCCCTACCTTGATTATCGACCCGTAACTCACCGGAGTCTGCCTTTAGACTTTCTCTGACCTCCGCTCTCACCCATCTGGTCCCCACTTTGCTCATTTGTCTGGATATTTCTTTACAACTTCCTTGGGCCCTGTTGTAAGAGATCTACACACTCTCTTAGATATACTGTCCTTTTACTTTGTATCTAGCAGTACAGCACGTTAGACACGGAGCTCTGCTCTCCCTATACTTCGGAAGTGATTTATAAACGTGTAAGAAAGGAGCACAGCTTTAAATATATCAACATTGTATATATGTATGTTTCGATCTATGCACCGACATAACTTGATATTCCGGTCGACTGTTTGCACAGGTCTTTACCTTAAAAAAACAAGCATTTGCAATGCAACAGGTCTCGCAGTTACACGAGTTTAAGCTATTGGCATTGTAAATGACAATGGCTTTTATTTATGTTTTTAAAACGAAAACAAAAATAAAAGGCATTGTTATTTGCAATGTCAATAGCTCAAACTCGCGTAAATGCGAGACCTATTGCATTGCAAATGCTTGTTTAATTTAAGGCACTGTCTTCGGCATCATTTTGCTGTCTGGGTGATGTGCGGCAATAGCCAGCAGAAACATTATCTGGGCTATACCCCAAAAACTCCCAATAAGTTCCAGATACTGGGGAAACTGCTTCTGGAAACAACCCTGGACCAGCATTTCTGGGACAGTCACAAGAAAATTTAATATCAGAGCCTCGTATCTGGGGTCTAGCTACAGCAACCTTGGTTTAAAAAATAAAATCGATAATCAATTTCACAGGCAGACACAGAATTTGTAAAAAGGAAAGCCCCTACAATTAACCAAGCACACGCGTTAAACGCCAACAAACGGCACTTTATGCCTTGAAAAGCCCATTAAATACTTTCTTAATGATGAACACGTCAGTTTGCTTTTTAAAAAGGAACCGCAATACGTTTTAGTTTGATTCTTCAATAACCAGCAGCGTCAAACCTACCCTGGTATCAGAAATGCTTTCTTCATCCTCGTCGCTAGAGAAATCAGTTGCCCTCTGTTCCAGAGGGACATATTTCATTTACATTAGCAAATGGACGTCTTTCTTTTGAACACCTCTTGGAAGGGGCACATGGTGCGCAATTAACTGATCCCTTAATTTCTCTTTGGTGAAGTTTGCAAGGTCTCCCATGTACACGGGCATTACTGCAATATAGCGAAGAGGCACCGAGGCCGGTATCGGACTCTAGCACCGCTCCGTAAAAGCTCTACCCCTGCAAAGGGCGAACAGCTGCCTGTGCTGTAATGTATACCGCTGCACGGGGGCATGTATGCCTTCCAAAGTCGAGGCTGTGAAGGTCAAAGCTGGACACATGTTAAAAGTTGATGTATGCAGCGCCGTGTGGCGTATTTAAATTTTTTTTATATTTAAAGTTAAAGCACAACATTGCGGTGCTTTAAAAAAAAAAAAAAGCATTAATATGGCAGGGACGGCTAACGAAAAGCGGGCGTTGGTCAAATAAAGAAAGGCACGAGCTAGATAAAAAAACAAGTGACGGTCTGCTAGGAAAGTGAAAGCGCGCCATGCGCGTTGTGCGTGCCTGCAGTGGGAAAAACTTATTAAAGAAAGTAGAGCTCACAGACTAACTTCGGAAACATGATCCGTCACTACACGCCTCCTTTAGATAAGAAATACCCTCACGACAGCCCCAAAAGCAAACGATCCAGTCCAGATGGGCCGTCCCAAAAGGAGACAGGGCGGTAACCAAGAAGCCTCATTTTCAATTGGAGGCCACCGTTTACCATAAACGATGACGCCAGCCAATGAAAATAATGGGCGGGGCTTCAAGTTCCCTTCTGAAATCTCCTCTACCACAATATGTCTTGCAGAGCGAGCAGCGCATGCGTGCTGCAACGCTAGGCGAGACCTAAAAATGAGCCTGTGCCCTGGGACTTTACATGTCTGCAGCTATAAGTGCTGAGCTTTGCCTGTAATCAGCACAATTCTTTACCTGCACAGCACCTTACATGAATGGCCTGTTCCTGCGGATGGCTAACCTCCTGCACCAGCATTAAATTACTTGTATTCTCTTTCAATGAAGAACACACACTTCTAAATAGGATTTTGAGAATGCCAATGTTAATGAGCATAAACTATATATATATAGATATTTTGGCTTTACATTTTGTCATCTCTGCATGTGTCAAAATATTAAGCCTCTCTTTGTTGCTTCCTTGACCAACACTGCTCATTTAGAGCATGCTGACAGGACTGTGGTTGCTGTAGTGGCTGTTGTCAGGGCTAATGGAGGAGTTGAAGGAAAATGGATTGGCAAGGGGGTAGGGGTGCTGGCAGTCTGTTAGCCAAGCACAACTTTCAAAGGGACTAAAGAAATGCAGGTAGTCTTTGGTGAAAGAGTGCAGGGCAATAGATTTCGATTACTTAACACAATCACAATGGAGCAGTTTTGGGTTGAGGTGAGATATTGGAGTGGTAGAAGTGTGGAACCAATAGAGAAAATGGAGATGGGGACGTAGAACTTGTAGTGGGGAGGGGGTGAAAGGGGACAAGCATAAAACCTGTATTGTGCATAATAGAAGAGGGGGCATGAACTCTGTGGAGGGAAAGGGGAAAACACTATTCAGTTTGTTATGAGAAAAGCGGGTACGTGACTAAGCTTATAGTATGAAAGAACCGAAGTAAAGGACATTGAAACCTATGACGAGTAAGTGGAAGGATTATGTACGTAATTAAGAGGAAAGAGAACCTTTTTAGCGTCTAAGGTGAGAGAAATGGAGAAGCTTATTGATTGCAGAGAGTGTTTGCATGTCTGTCTACTGCTGAAGGGCAGAAGCACAAGGGAAGCTTACTTAGGAGGCTGCTGCTGACTAGTAAAGCACCTATGCTGTCCCATCTAAATGATTTAGGTAGTTTCTGGGAAAACTGGAGTTCTTTACAGGACAAGAAGATTTCATTAGCACTTTGTCCCTCGGACAAGTACTTTTTTCCCCAAAAATTCCACATCCCTGCAAGAGTAGGCTGGGATGTACTCTATTGAAGGGGTGGGAAGTGTTCTCAGTTTCTGCTTCCTGTGGTGTGCAGGTAAATGTAACAGTCTCAAGGTGGTTCGTTAGATGTTCCACAGAGATCATCTGATAGATAACTGCCTAAGGAGTCACACTAACAGCTGAGGCCCAAGTTACTGATCACAGGGTACAGAACCTTGTTGTAAAATGAAAACTGAATAAATGGGTACATTTATAATGGCCATAACCCTGGGTAGAAATATGTTCTGCTTTGAGTAAGAACATTTAAGATCTTCACACAAGCCCATGAACCATGCAGAGATCGTGCTTATTACAATGTATTGGCTTCCCTTTGCTTTACAGTTGATAGGCCCTGCAAACACTAAGTTGTGTAGCTTTCTGACTCGCCTGAAAACCGGAGATGGTTTCTGGGCAAAGGGTACTGTGTTCCAAGATTTGCAGGTGAGTTGTCAAACATTGATGACCTAGCTGAGCAGCTTCTGGTTGCTGTTCAGCAGCTTTGTTGTTTGGACTAATGATCTGTGTTGTATCTTGTTACTGTTGTGGCAAGTGTTAGAATAATTGTCATTGCCCTTACCCTTGCAGATTACAGGACCACAGTCATGTATATGATGCTTTCCATATGAAATATATTTCAGATGCAGAAATGGGTATGTTGTTTGCACTATCAAAAACATTTAAACTAATTAGAAGCTTTGGCATTACCAACAGGCCTGGGTTTAATGGGCACACACATGCAGCCATAGCACATAATGGAGAGGCACGCGAGAGAGAGCTGTAGAATGGGACAGAGAGGTTTATAATTTTATAGTAATCCCTCATGTAATTAGTTAAATGGAAGCACTCAAGTGGAGGGAGGAGGGTGCACCAAAACAGCCAACTAGGTTTAAGTGAGAGACTATTTCTTCACTGGGCTGATGTAATTGACATAGCTTCAGACCAATGGGGAGAGGAGTTGGCCTAACGGCTAGGGCGGTCGACCTCGAATCTGGGGAACCGGGTTCGAGTCTCGGCAATGACACTGAACATCCTGTGATTCTGGGCAAATCACTTAATCTCCCCGTGCCTAACAAAAAATGAATGTTTCCTCCTGTAACGCAACTGGTGCTATGTAAAGCGCTCCGACACCCGATACCGGGTCAGGTTTGCGCTATATAAAACTCCGTAAAAAAAAAAAAAAAAAAATGGCTGAAAGAGTCTGGTCGAACAAAACCAATGGTTTAAAGGGGCGGTCGGAAAGCTCACTCTGTATTGTCTTAACGTGTTACTTGGGTGGGGTCCAAGAAAAGACTTCACTGCTATAGAGTCGGAAATTAATTTGGCTTCTATAGCAGATGAATCTAAGGTCTTTGTAGAAAGTAAAACTGTTACCAACAGAAGCAGTTCTGTGAGGTTATTTTGTTTGTGCTGGCATGAAGGATTCCATTCACTAAGAAGACCTGTCATGAAGATGAAATGTTGACTGGAGCAAGATGAGTATATGACATTAATTGATCAGAAGAAGGGCTTTAGTAGACTAGTACCATGGCGAGAACTGTACCTGAGGAAGACTAACTAGAACAGTGGTGGAAGAGATGTTTTACCTCATATCTTGTGACTGTGACATGGTAATCTGAAGAACTAAAAAAACTATTTATTTACAAACGGGCATCAGTCGGGGAATGGACATCACTGGTGCCAACTTTCAACAAAAGTCACACACAATAAATGATAACAAGCATCCGCAAAATACAAGCGCCTGCGCCTTTATCAATAGTTGAAACATTGAGAGTGCCCACACTCCTATTTTTCCCAACCACCATTTTGATTGTAAAAACTGAATTATCTGGATAGATGAATAGAGGTAAACGTAGCTCTTTATTAGTAGCAGATAATAAACAGGTTTGGGTACCGGTAGTATTATTTGGTGAAGATTAAATGTTATGTAAGAGGGGAGAAATGTTATGGGATTGTCTCAAGAACTACATACACATTAGTATGTAAAGCATGCAAGGAACATAGATGCATTGTTAACGGTGCTTACATTGTAAAGATGATCGTTTAATTAATTCATGCAATTATTTTTAGTGTATATGTGGTCTATATTGTAGTTTGTTTTAAAATTTTGGGAAGTTTTAGCACTAATAAATTGATTAGGTCAATGTGGAATATTGTTAACCTATATTGTTTATTGTTTACTCTGCTGATTCAGTCTTGTTTTCTTTAAGTGAAATGTAGGTATGCTTGAATTAAATTTCCATAAATGTGAACTTGAAATACAAATCCCAATTAACAATGAGCCAAAATTAGCATGGGATGGGACTAGTGAGTCACTGTAATGGCATCACTGCAGTACATTATATCACAAGCAGTCACATGTGATGGAGCAAATTAGTAAAGCTCGTGCAAGTGGGAATTGAAGGAAAGCCGCGAATGGACGTGTTCTCTCTTGTTGGTTGTTTCAAAATCCAAACATCAAAAGCTCGGAGGGAAACGTCGAAAAATCAAAACATAAAATTGGCTAAAGTTGGCTACACTATCATTCTAGCTGTTTCATTATTTAAAAAAAGACAATTAATGGTGCACTGAGAAGTGTCACTGAGTACAGAGCAAGCAGCACTTCAGAGTGACCCAGTTCTAGCTCTGGGCGTTACCTAGGAGTGTTCAGTGTGTATGTGTGTACATACATACAAACATACATGCCACACACACACACCTGGGCCGACCTAACCTAGCCAAATAGGAATTCAGGCAAACCAGTTCACAGAGAACAGATCAAAGAAGTAAGTGCTTCACTGATCAGCAGTTCGAACATCTTCCACACATGGTAATATGTGACGACCTCACTCACATCTATCCCTACCAGTAACCCTGGTCTCCTCCTTCCTTGCATGGTATGTGGCACACAGTGGGGGCTTTAGGCATGGATTCATGCAATAGGTTTTTGAATCCTTTGCCCCTTGGTAGTGTTCAATCTGGAGCTACACTTACTTTCTGCGTAAAGATAGTTGGTAATGCTATGCTGACGGGCAGCTCTGGATCCTGCGTTCAGACAGCAGCAAGCCTAGCTAGAGGGATTCACTGGTGAATGGCTTAAGGTCATGAAGCTGCTCTGCTTCCCAGTGGCTACCATGCCCCACTGCTCTACCAGTTATTGTGCATTGAGACTGATAGTTAAGCTGTTGGGTGCATTGAGAATGGTCTCTAGCATCCAGGTGCCCAGTAAAAGGTGACTACTTTGACAAAACTTGATCTGAGGGATTTGAACACGAGGTGGAATTTAAACTTAAGGCGTGCTATTGAAAGGTTCTGGAGCTCTATGCCATGCTTTAATACTTCTAGCCTGGCATCAGTAAATGCTAATAACGCACCAGTTGCAAGTCCTTTAGTTCACTGTTTGCAGTCGGCTTCCTGGGCATTTCTCCCAGCACCTTTCTTCTAGTTTTCTAAGCATGCTGTGGTGTATACCCTGCAGTATTTTTACAAGATTCCACTCGTACAGTAGGCCAAGAACAGCGTTTATTGTTTCTGTGGTTCACACCCTGGCCTGCGCCAGCCTTTTATACCCGAGCTTTGCAGTGCTTGGTTTTTTTTTTTTAAAACAGAATTTTATTGATTTTCTGGAAGCAATACAAGCAACATCATGGACATCAGAGTATTACAGTTGGGGAGGCAATATGCACTTCAATCATGACCATCAACATTCCTGTGATCCTCCCAGTGAGCTACGAAGGAAGAGTCTCGCCAGGGCCCCAAGGAGCACCCTACTAAAACCCCGTCAGCCCCCCGTGGGAGCCCAACTCACATCTTCGTTCACTGCCCTGCCTGTTACAGTCCGAAGGGCAGATTCAGACAAAACCCTCTAAATTCCCAGCCCGCCCCCCTAACCCTTACCCACCCCAACAATACCTCCCTCCCCCTCCAGCCTCCCCAAGCATGCCGCTAGCCACTAATATACTCAAGGGGTCTTGCAGTGCTTGTTAATCATTCGTGTACCGTTTTCGTTGTTGCATGCTAATCTGTGTCCTAAACCTTTCTCGTTGCTTCTTTTCCTAGCGGAAGCTTTGCGGCATGTCCACTGTATCTGCCCTCTTGAAAATGTGTTTTACATCAGCCACGCGTTCATTGAGCGTGTTTGCCTACTGACAATACATGGGCCCCGTTTCTTTCACTTATTTTACAAGTATCGGGATTTTTTTTAATAGAGAAGACATACAATTTCTTCCAGTAACAGTAAATTATTGACAGGTTTTTAATCTCCGAACAGCATCAAAGCGAGCTGAAATTCCGTTTAAACTTTTAAAGTGTAGACTTGTTGAATGTTACATCTGAAAATATATCCTTTTACCCATTGTTTGTCTACCCTCTGGTGGTGTTCCATTAGAGTCTAATAGAAAAAGAAGGCATGAAGGACAGCATTCCTAATCCTAGAGTGTTGCGGACTCTTGGGGGTATGAAGCCCTACACAAATGCTCCAGAACAATATAATGCAGTGCAGTATATTCTTAAATCTCTGTAACGGACTCTCCTCCTGTTTACCCCTTCTGATAAATGCCTTCCAGTTCCCCTGTCACTGACCCTTATTGTGCCTTCTCCATCTAATGGATCCTTTCTGTCCGCTGACCATCATGGTACCATTTCCAGTCTAAAAGATCCCACGTAGTTCCCTTCGTGGCTGATCCTTAGTGCACCTTCTTCATCATTCTAGCAGATTCCTTCTTGTCCCCTCCTTGGCTAATCCTCATCAGACCCTCTCAAATCTAATAGATGCCACCTCACTGACCCTCATTGTGCCTTCTCCATCTGATAGCTCCTTCTAATAGTTCGCTCTGATGCTGACCATCATCAATCGTGCCTACCCTGAGTCGAATAGAACCCTTTTAGTCCTCCATCACTCGCAGTCATTGTACCTACCGTATGTGTAGTAGATCCCACCTAGTCCATCTTGAATTTTACCTTAATCAGTCGTGCCTACCACATGTCTAATAGATCCCACCTAGTGCCCTTGTTGCTTACCGTTCATCAGTCATGCTTACCCTGTGTCTAATAGATCCCTCGTAGTCCCTTCTTCCGCTGAAACTTACTGTACATGTCCCGTGTCTAATATATCCTGCCTCGTGCCCATTGCTCACCTTCATCAATCATGCCTACCCTGTGTCTAATAGGTTTCTCTTAGTCTCCTCTATCGCTAACAGTAATCTTATCTACTTCTTGTCTAATAGATTCCACCTAGTGGCTTCCGTTGCTAACTTTTATCATGCCTACCCTGTGTCTGGTAGATCCCACATCCTCCCCTCTGTCGCGGACACTCCTCGTATCTTCTCCGGTATACTTTCCTAGGCTGTAGTGAGCGCTACAAATCTGCATAACATAACATTCTGATAGATCTCTTCTAGTCGCTTCTGTCTCTGGCCATCATTGCTCCTACCTCTCGTCTACTAGATCCCTCGTACTCCTCCATCACTTAATCCCATCATGCTTACCCCTTGCTTGATTGAGCCACCTAATCCTCTTTATCGTTGATTTGTGCTTGTCATGGTTGAAATGATTTACTTCCTGCATCTTCTCTGCTGCAATGAATGTATATTATTACCCCTATTGAATACCGTCGGGTATTGCAATACTGTTTTAAAGTGGTTTTGTTGTTGAGCGGTACTATTAAAAATGTTATTTAGTTTGCGGTAAAGAAAATGCATTTATATTGTAAATGTGTAGCAGAATATTCACCTTCGAAATACATTATGTGGATTGAGAATATATTGAACTGGTGTGCATAACTTTTAACTCAGTCGAGTCGTGACTGACTGCCTCTCATTCTTCTAAGGTTGACAAGATGAGTATGAATGAGGTTACCATAAGGCCTGCTATCAAAGCTCAAAGAGACAACCTCTCTGCATCACTGTGCCACTCTACTCAACACCACTGCACTCCATGCCACTCTACATCACTGTACTCTACAACACTGCACTCTATGCTACTGCACTGTAACCCACTGCACTCTATGGCACTATATTCTACTCTATGCAACTCTACTCTGCACCACTCTGTGCCACTGCACTCTTTGCCACTCTACTCTGCAACACTGAACTCTACTCTGCAACACTGAACTCTACTCTGCACCACTGCACTCTACTCTTTGCCACTGCACTCTAAGCCGCTAGACTCTACTATGTAACGCTCTAATCTATGCCGCTGCAATCTATGACACTGCATTGTACGCTGCTTAATTCTTTGCCGCTGCACTCTATGCCTCTGCACCTCTGCACTCCGCGCAGCTGTACTCTGCATCGCTCTACGCCAGTCCACTCTACTCTATACCACTCCACTCTATGTGACTCCACTCTATGCTACTCCATACACTGTGCCACTCCATTCTACAACACTCTACTCCACTCTTTGCCATTCCACTCTACGACACTTCACACCACTAACTTTTAGCCATGCTGAACAGCAGCCACCCTGGTATGCAACATGGCTAACCACATTGTCAAAGCCAATAGCTCTTGCATACGCGATTCCCTCTCTAAAGGGCGGGTGTGTGTGTGCCAGTCAAGTGGGTATCTCGGTATAGACATTCTATTGTTTCAGTATGTGCTTGAAATGGGTACAGAGGGACAGATAAAGTTTAACCCCAGATAGGAGTTGTTACAAAATTTGATGTCTCTTATTCCCAGGATCTAAAATTGTAAGTAAGAAATAGTTAACTGATAATCCTTGTTCATGCCTGGACAGGCTTCTGGCTTGTTATATGTCACGGCTTTAGCGAAATATTTGTCGTCGCCAGTCTCCACCTCAGAACTGACCCAGCAGTCCCATGCAATGGTTATCTTGGCTAAATTAAGTTAAACATCCCATCCTCGTTGATCTGTGTGCTGCCATTGAACCGCTGTAACATGCTTCTGATCGAAATGCTGCTGCCAAATATGAGCATAAGTTGTTCTCTATGAGCTACACAATCTGAATGTGGAGATCTCTGACGTTTTACCTCTTTTGAAAGGAGACTCTGGGACTTCACCCACACTCCCCAACCCTCCAACTGGACCTCCGCTTTTCCCATTTCCCAGGATCTTGTAGGACTTGGAAGGTGCCAGAAGTTGACATTTCAGTGAAGCCTTGTAGATTTACTCTTTAGTATGAAAAAGATGTGGGTAAGTCATTGTCTGTGTCATTTGCAGGTTGTCCTGGTACACTCACAGGAACTTAGGGATACTTAGGGAAAAAGCCTTCAACACTGTTCAATGGCCCCTTACGTATCAGACATTGAAGAAGAGAGCTTTTGGTACTCGCTTCCTGAAGTACATGGTGCTGTTCTACATGGACCCATGGGCCCAAGTTAGCGTGGATAGGGTGTTGTCAGAATCCTTCCATGGGGTGAGCGCACAGGATGGGGCTGTCCCTTGTTGCCGCTCCTTTTTGTCTTTTGTATTTGAGCCCCTGGAGGGATAGGTGAGGGGAGTTGCACAACTAATGGGGTTTCAGTAGTCGAATGGCACTCAGAGTAGAGAGTCATTATATGCTGACGACTTTTTTGTATTTTCTCCGTCCCCGGCCGTGTCTCTTCCATCCATAATGCACATGCTTAGTGTATATGATGATGTCTCTGTGCTCCGCACGGGGGGAAAACGACCAATTTTCCAGTGGAAGGCATGTTTCAGCAGGAAATAACTGGCCTGCGAGTAGCTGACAACCCCTTTAAAAACCTAGGTATAATGATCCAAGCGAACGAGAAGAGAAGTTGGGAATTAAATATATCTCTGCTGCTTCCCTGAGTGAGGCAGGATAGGGTGGGATAGGTGACCCTCCTGTTGTCTTTAATGAGACGAGGGGTGCGTTGTTCAAGATAATCACATTCCCCTGCTTTCTCAGTTGCCCAAAACTAACCATACCCTCTTATTGCACAGTTATAATAAATCATTCTAAATCGTTCAATCAATATTGTCTAAGTTCCTGTGCGCTGGTGGTACGCTCTGTAGCCTTCTACAAATGTACACAACCCACATATGAGGATGGACTTGTTAATAACTCAATTTTCTGCGATAGATCGAACCCAACGGTTCGACTGGAAATAAAACTGATTAATTGACGTGATCTTCACGTGGTGCTGTAGGGTGCCCCCATCACCTGAGCTCTTCCGGCTAGGACTCTAGCCCCATTATTATGTTGAGACTTTGCGCTTAAGAATATCAAATGCCACAACAAATTAACAAAGGAAATCACACTATGTGTCACCCTCTGTGGCTTTCAGTTATGAGTCCTTATTGGTATCTCTGTAATTTGGGAGATTGGTGTGCCACAAATCATATTAAAACATTTGAACAATTACCCAAACAATTTGCACTCAATACCACGCAATTTTTTAAATACTTACAACTCATACATGAACCATAAAAGAAGAAGCTGCCTGCTGTGCCCGAATTGTACCCACTTGAAATTAAAGTAACAATGGAACCGATGCCGACGATAGTGGGGAGGGGACACACTGATAGGGGGGGGGGGTCCTGTCCCAGTCAAGCCGGAGGGGAGGTATAGAACGTTCCTGCAGTGTAAGTCTGGTTGTTGTACGTGGGGCATGATGTGACCAGTATGCCCGGTAATGTCAACTGTAAAGCTATAACTAAACTATGTGTACTACGTCTTACACCGTATATACCACTGCTTGCTAATTTTTCTCTTTGTATCGTTCTACAAAATTGAAAAAATAAAGGTTTTAAAAAAGCACAAAAAACAATGGCACAGATGGATAAACAGGGGAACTCTAGGGTGAACAACTCCCTGTTACTGAACGCACCAGACCCCTTTTGTGACATTACAGACAGTTGGGAAAAAGATGTGTGCCCACTTGATGATTACGAGTGTCCATAGTAAAGATATTGTGTTCATGGTGCCCCACACCCTAGCCATCTCTGCACATTACCTACACATAGTGTACCATCACCCTACTAGATTATGGCTTTTGGGCAGAGCATCCTTCACCAACTACCCACGCTGTGCTCATGAGAACGGCCCCTTTTGGCATGTTCTATGGGAATGTCCAGTAATTGCTGAGCATTGATGGCAGATTCAGATGGAATTAATGGTGGTGGTGGGCCAACAGATTGTATTAGATTCCACAAGTAGTAATCATGGGGATGATGGATGGTTGGGGAGGTACAACTGACTCAAAGACTCTAGTGGGCATTGGCCTCATGGTGGCCAAACGCGACATTGCTTATTGCTGGAGGAATAGAAGCCCCCCCTACACTGGTTTGTGCGACAGAAGAAAAGAGGGTCTATAAAGAACGTGGGTGTATGCAAAAACATCATAGCATTTGTGAGCCTTTGATTAGAATGCAGGGTTTTACTGGACAGGATTAATGTTTATACCCCATTGTTTGCAAATATAGAGAATAGAAATGTGATGATTTGATTTGGGGGATAGGGAGGTCTCATACAACAATGCGGTTTGAATCCTGATCGTAAATATAATGGACATTTCTATCCTCCTTGTTTTAAAAAAAAAAAGTAATACACATAAGCTGTAAAAAAAGATGCGGTTACACCAAGTGGAAACAGTAAAAGTTCTCTGCAATATTATCAAAATGTATTCCAGCCCCTGGTCAGCAGATCTTCGTTCAACAGGCCCAGAACTAAGAGCAGGATAAAATTCTACTAGAGATTTAAGGAAAGGCACCGGAACTGTGCTCCTTTGCTGCTCGACTGTGTCTCCTGATTGGAGATTGATGCTAATGTGGGAAGCCCTTAAATGATGTACAGATAGATAGTTCTAACATCGTCGCTCATTTATTTACTTTATTGGTTGCTTTATGGAGCACTAAATGCAGCATTTTGCTTTTGTTTTACTGGTGCGTTTGTATCGCTGGTGCATTTGTTTTAATGGGCATCAGTGCCCTACTGTAGGGAGATGTATTCTGTTAGTCTTTTGTGGGCTAGAACTGAGCCTGAAGCCCTTCTCTTCTGCCTGTGCTGCTATTATCTGTGTGCAAAGCCACGGCTAGGCCAAAGTGTCCTCTTGAAGACCAAGGAATGCATGGCAAGAACGTGCCTACAATGCCCCTACCCCGCACAGGTAAAGAATTAAAAAGCTTCACATATTCCTTTCCAGGGACCGTTTTTTGACGATACGTCCTATATTGAAACCGCTTTAAAATTCTTCTCGCCTAGCCATGTGATTAGTTACAGTCCTGTTGGCCAGCTGCTGCTTAGTCTATGCTCTCAGGGACCGATCACAGCTCTTCTGTTCTCTTTACATTGTCAACTCAGACAACCAGTTTATACAGAAGTATGCTTCTTTACCGTTGGTTTCCAACGCTTTGTGCTAAAGTGCCCAAACTCCTGCATCATCATGAGAACAACTGCATCTTCAGCACTTTCCTGAAAGTGAGATGATGATCCACAAGCTCAGCGCAGCGGCGCTGGTATTTGGTCCTGTACTCTTTGTCTCCTGGGTTGAAGAGTTAACCTCCTTCCCTCACTGGTGCCATTTCAGTGATGGGCGGTGGGTAGATTGTTGTTTTCCGTTTGACTTGAGCTCTCTATTTCGGCAGTAGAGTGAGACACAGTCACGCAGGAATCTAGATTCATCTCAATATGTGGCCTTATGACTGAATTGAATTGAATTGAAAGGGCATTTGTATAGCGCATGGCTACCCGGAGGCCTCCCAGCGCTGGACATGCCTAATCAGATGGTGATGAGGAGATTAGGGAAACGGAATAGTTTTCAATTGTTTTCGAAAGACCAGGTGGTTGTATTCGATCCGGAGATGGAGCGGCAGTGCGTTCCACAGTTTGGTAGCATTAAGAGAGAAGAGACGACCACCGCTTCTGGCCCTCTTGACTCTGGGGACTGCTACAAGGTGGAGGTCGTCCGAACGGAGTTTCCTGTTAGCTTTGTATGGGTGAATCATGGACGAGATTAATGGGGGCCCTTTCCCCTGCAGGGACTTATGCACGATGCAGAGGGCTTTAAAATGTACTCTTTCCTTCACCGGCAACCAGTGAAGGGAGCGGATGGCAGGTTTGGCTGAGGTGCGATTGGGTACACCCAGCAATAGTCTGGCTGCGCAGTTTTGGACCGTTTGGAGTTTGGTCGTGACTGCCATCGGGGCTCCCAAGTAAAGTGCATTTCCATAGTCAATCCTTGAGAGAATTAATGATTGAACTAGGACTTTCTTGGCTTGTGGAGGGAGGAGGGGAAGCACTTTCCTAGCCATTCTGAGCAGGCCAAAACAGGTGGCAACTGTCTTTCTAGCCTGCACCTTGAATGTCGGGTTCTGATCTAGCCAAATGCCCAGACTCTTTATTTCAGTTTTGGGAGCAGGGACTGGGCCCATGCATGCTGGCCACAAGGACTCCAGTGTCGCTTGGGTGGGGTTGCCCAGGATCATGACCTCGGTCTTATCCCCGTTGAGCTTCAGATGGGTAGCGCCCATCCACTTAGAGACCTCCGTTAGGCATGAATGAAGGGCCATAGACTGATGTGTTGCCTGGTTGAGAGCCACGACCAATTGAGTGTCGTCGGCGTAGGTTACCATTTGGATACCAAAAGGGGCAACAATTGCCGCCAAAGGGGCCATATATACATTAAAAAGAGTCGGGCTTAATGATGAGCCCTGGGGGACACCACATATCAGAGGCAGGGGTAGCGAGCTCACATCTCCTTCAAAGACCTGGAAGAGACGACCCTCTAGGAAGGAGCGCAGCCATTTCAAGGCCGTGGCAGCTATTCCTATTTTTTTGAGACGGTGAATAAGAATACTGTGGTTCACCGTAACAAATGCTGCGCTCAGATCGAGAAGGATGATGGCTGCAGAACCTCCGGTGTCCAGGATCTTTCTACTTTCCTCTACCACGGCTAGTAGAGTGGTTTCCGTGCTCTGACGTGGGCGGAATCCGGTCTGGGAGGGGTGCAGTAGGCTATGGGATTCCAGGAAGTTGGAGAGAGTGTGGTTAACGTGTTTTTCGGTCACTTTGGCGATCCCAGGAAGAAGGGAGATGGGGCGGTAGGTGCCCAAAACCACCGGATCTAGATTGGGTTTCTTCAAGAGTGTCTTCACCATTGCCCTTTTCCAGTTAGGGGATACTACTCCCGTGTTGAGGGAGGTATTGATCACATTTGCAACAGTAGGGGCGACTATGTGTGCTACTTTTACCAGGATGTTCATGGGTGCAGGGTCCCTAGGTGAGCCACTTTTCACCAGAGAGATCAGAGTCAGAAGAGTTTCATGGGAGAGGGGGGGGGAAGGACTCCAACAGGTGACTGGGGAAAGTAGAGCATTCATCCTCAACTTGGGGCAGTAGTTTAAGAATGTTGTGGATTTTGGTGCTAAAAAACTCTGGGTGAGGACTTTAAGTGTCCCCCTTCCCTGCCCTGGAAGCCAGTGCATTGCTCTCCGTGCCCCAGACAGGCAATATCTTAGAGCCAAGTCAGGCATGCTGCAGCCATTGAGTTTTGAATGGCTTGTCACTTAGCAAAGATTTTTCTTCAGGTAGCAGCCATTAGATAATTTCTTAGTTATAACTGTTTACCATTGATCGATCACTCTGGCCAACTTCCCTCTACTTTCAGCCTCTGCTTCATGCTGGTCCTGCCTGAGCTTTATTATTGGATACACCAGAGTCACACAAAATATCTACAGTAGTTCCAGAGCCATGAAAAATAATTGCAGGTTTAACTGTATTTGCTTTCAGGATTCTCTTTTTTTTACTTACCCCATGTCTAATCTTTCTCTTCCCACCCATTGGAATGACATGTTCCACCCACATGAAACTACTTCTTTGACTTTTTGGGCTAGTGAAATCAGTCCTGGAGTCAGGTACACGGCTCTGGTCATTTAGGTAGTCTTAAGTTTTTTTGGGTATTTGTTTAATCACTTGGAGGGTGCCACAATGACTGCTTTCAAAACTCCCCGAGATGATGGGCATTAATCACCTGACAATACATTTCTATAGACATTTTACATGTCCTAAGATTCTCCTACCTGTGTATTAAAATAGACTCTTTTTCTCTTGCCCAGTTTTTGCATTTTGAGTTTCAGGTGGTGAGAGACTGATAGTTTGGTAAGAAAACGTAATTTCTTTTGTTACACTGAAATGATATGCTAGTGTTTCTTACCCATGGTGATGAAGATGAAAGCATGCTGCTGTATTGACCAGCTCTCCTATGTTTTTTTTCTTCTGTTCCCCCAAAGTTTGCCTGTGTTTTTTTTCCTTTGTAGTGTGCTTGGGTGTCCCCTAATTTGAGGAGCCCCTAAATAACGACTCCACTGCCCGTTGCTATCACCCGATATAGACACTGGCTGGTGGAGAGTGCAGCATTTGTGCACTCTGTGATACATACCTATTGGCTGTCTCAGGTGAAATCTAATAACTTGTACTATTGGAGACTCCTTTTCTTTTATCTAGCAGACTCCAGAATGATTATGGGCAGCATAATGACTGCGTTCACCAGAAGGATTGTGAACACGGGATAATCGAAAACTCCCCTGGCGATCCTTTCTCAGCTTTCCTAGTGAATGACCAGAAATACAGTTTGTTATTCACACAGTTTGAATGAGAAAACAGGGTCAGCTTACCCACATCTGTTCTACCCAGCGAGCTATGTGGCTGGGGCACACAAAATGTCCCATTAGAACAGGCTTTATATAGTGAAATCTATTTGGCGGTATGTAGCTGCAGCGATCCCTATTGCTTGCTGCATCAGCTCCAGCCTGCTCTGCACAGCAATACTTACTCCCTCCTTAAAGTGGGAAAATGGCCATGAACCACCTCCTGCTTCATTAGCTAGAGTCTAAAACTGGAAAAGTGCACTTGTTCTGGTCGACTGTAGGATACAGTCCAACTACTAAGGATTATCAATATATTATCAATATAAGCTGGAGCCACCTAACTCTTGGACTTTGATGACGTTTATAGCGATCAAACCTGCATGGACTCTGCATCGGTGCATCTAGTAAGATGGGAGATGTATGCTGCCAGTCTTCTGTAGGCTAGAACTGAGCCTGAAGCCCTGCTTTTTTGCCTGTGCTGCTGCTACACTGTCTGTGTGCAAAGCCGCAGCTAGGCCAAAGTATCCTCTTGACAACCAAGGAGCACATGGCAAGAACTTGCCTGCAAAGCACGTAGGCTTGCACTAGGAGTGGTGACTCAGCCTGGTGACTATGGTCCACTGTACTAGCGGTGAGGAGCAACACTTTTGTAAGATTCCCAGTATCACACACGCGTCTTCCAGGCTTGACCTGAGGCCGCTCCCTAATGAGTCTTTAGTCTGAGTGTTGAAAAAGTTCCAAGAGCCACACTTGTGATTCTCCAGCCAGGATGTGCAGTGGCACGTCTAACATGGACCGCCTAACAACTGAGTGTTGTTCTCTTCGAGGTAAGCCACTTCCCCCCCTCCGTAGACTCCTATGTTAGTTTATTTTAGCACTGCGGGCAGTTTCAAAAATTACTCTGATGCTGAACATTGATAGGATAACATTGGCCCACCTTGTCCTTGAGAGTTTTCCAAACGGACCGGGTCTGACCGAGAACCGAACTGGTTGTCGATCTACGTTTAACCCAGACAAAACAATTAAAGTTAAGTTGCTCAGGCTTCAATTACTTCTCCTGATTTTTACTGTGTAATAACACTTCCAAACCGTCCGTTTTTTTTCTTTCAAATAGCCCAGACTCGTCATTCCATCTGCGTGGTGATTGAGTGATTGCTATCATATAGCTAGTCTCAGCCTTCACATCACTAACCGCAAACTAGGCCTTGACTGCTCGACCAGTCTACTCTGGAGAGTCTTGGATGCTTTGGTGGTACCGGCTTTGCATTTCCCATCCAGTACCCAGCATCCTGGTGTGTAAGGAGCATATGGAGTTTCACATTTAATGTTGCTTGATGGTCTGTAGAACTTTAAGGATCTGGTTAATATCCCAACTGTGGTCGTTTGGGGCCAAGGGAGACCACGGAAACATCCCAGTTTTAAAAGGAAGACCCTGGTGGGAATATCTGGAAGGTCATTTGACTTCCTTCACTAACGTTTGACTAGATTTAATCGTACTCATTTGAGTTGCACAATTCTTTGGCCACTGCATTTTTGTAATTGTGGATTTGCCCCACTTGGCCACGTAATTCACTATCAGCTGCGTAATTTTCTGATTTCATTAAATAAAAGCTTACGTAGACTACAGCACAGCTAGCTTAAAACACGTAGTAAAATTAAATTGGTCATCTTTTACCCGTTAATTGCTGTATTCATTAAAGAGGTAAGAAGTTTGCTTTTTTGATTAATATCGCCAAGTGATGATTCGGGAAATGGGGGTCAGAGGGTAAGGTTTTTTGTGGACCTGGGACAGAATTCCCTAGATATTCAAAAGTGATTCAAAGAGTGCGTAAAGAATGACTTTTCTAGTCATAAAAATGTTTTATATTCATCTGAATTTATGTTTATATCAGTGTTCATAACCAGCATTTATTTCAAAACGCCATGCAATGTTTGGTAAAATCCCAAACATTTTTAAAGCTCCAATGTCACAAATTTAAAAGGACCCTGAATGAGACATTTTCATAATAAATATATAGGTTACAGTAATATTCGGCAGGGAAGTGGATAGCAAGTTTTACCTTACAAAGGTCACATAGCAAACATAACAGCAAGTCATACAATTACAAATATCTATCAAAACCTAATCCTGCATACCACAGTCTACTGTTTGCAACCTTTCTGCCATTCTTGATCATTCTTTCGTTCACAAATGTCATTTATAAAAATATACTGGTCGTGTTTATCTCTCATAGGTTGCGATAAGCCAATGTTATCACATCAGCTTTCAGTACCATGGATAGCTTCATAACTGTAGGAGAGTAGGATCTGCTTCTTATAGTTACCCGCACTTTTTGCTGATGTTTCACTGTTTTCGACTTAGACTGGGGTCCTGAATAGCAGGATCCCAGTCAGACTATCTGCTTTCTCCTCTAAATTGATTGCATGTACTTTAGGTACACTCAAGATTGGATTCTGGGGTTCCCTTATAAGTCCCTAGTATATGGTATACTATGTACCCAGGGCATAGGTACCCCAGAGGCCTCCCAGGGGCTGCAGCATGTATTATGCCACCCCTGAGAGACCATTTAAAATGACACCACAGGTCTGCTACTGCAGCCTGTGTAAGGTGGTGCATGCACCCCTTACTTAGATATAGGTTCACTATATCTATCCTAATCACTGCACATATAAACCTATCAGTCACCCCTATGGCAGGCCTTATCAATCCTGAAGGCAGGGTGCTGGGTTTTATGTGAGAGGGTGCCCATGCATGAGCAGAGCCCCTCTGCAGCCTTCGTAACCTATTCTCCGGGGTTGTTTGTGATGCAGCCAACCATATATACTTAAGTGCATTATAACCTCGCGGTAAATGCTAACTTTAAACTGGCTGCATGGATACATGTCGTGTTTGGTGTCAAACACCTTGGAATCATACCTCCACACCAGTAACTGGTGTGGAGGTATGATTCCACCCTCCTAGAGGGAGAAATATGACAACACCGGTACACCCGGTACCAGCTTCACAGAACCCTGGCATCACAAAATGGATGCTGTCAGCCACAGACACGAGTCTGCCCTCCTGCTGCTGGACGAAACTCCGGCAGGGGAGGCTGGACAATAGGTTTCCTGTCACAGGGAGGTGTGACCACCTCCCAGACAGGCTTTAGTGTATTGGGGCTGGGTGGGTGCACTCTCAGAGTGCTTTGATGTCTGCACTTGGGGCACATTTGGTGTCCTCGTGCATAGTCCAGCTCAAACTGGTTGCAGGGGCTATCAGCCCCTGCTCTGGCGCGAAACTGGACAAAGGACATGGGTGTAGCCACCCCTCTGTCCTGACCCTCCCATAGGTGGGTCCCCAGAGTTTGTCCCACCCCTTCCTTGGGTATAAAGTAGGAACCCCTGGCTACAGGACTTTAGATATTACCTGGACTAAACTCTGCTACAGAAACCAAGTAACCTTCGACGATCTACGCTTTGCTGGACGACTGAAGAATCTCCCTTGGAGTAAAGGAGTTACTCCCCTGCTGAGCAGGCACCTAAACGCATCTGACCGGTTTGCATCTACGAAGCTCCCGAAGATTACTGGCCTACACTCCACGAGTGTTCCGTGGGCTGGTATTTGGTAATTCAGCTCCAGGTCCCTTCGCGATCCCTGGTCCGTTGGCCTGTGGGTCCCTGAGAAGGTAACTTTAACTTTCAGAGGGCTTCCCTGGTTGCTCCAGACGTGCCCTGACTCTCCATCGCTTGGGGAGTCCCCAGGACCTTGCTGGTCCTCACAGAAGCATCTTTCTTCTGACCGCGTGGGTTGCAGTTGCCAAGGCTTGTTGGTGTTCAATCCGGACACTGACCCCCCAGCACTCGACATCCTTCGTGGGACAGCTCGAATCCGGACTGTGGTCGTCGCAGACGTCTCCTGCTCCCCGTGGCTGCAGAGTCAAGCTTCACCTCATCGCACCCGACATCGGTGGGCATTCGATTGCTCCGCTCCTGGTTACTTGAAGTGACCCAGACTTTGTCCCCTCTGCTTTCAGGTTCTTCACATCTCCGATCCAGGCTTGGATCACACCGGACACTTTTCTTCTCCACAGCAGCAGTACTTTCTCGCATCACGCCATTGAAAACGACGAGGGTTTCTGACACCACTTGACCCCTATGCACCCGGCTCCTCTGGGATAGGTAACACGGGTACCTCGGTACTCTCAAGGGTGCTGGCCTTAGAACCTTCTATGTTTAGCTGGGTTTGCTTGAAGTCCTCTCCTAAGTGTCCTTAATCTTTAAAATTCCAACCGCGACTTTCCCATAGAGTTGTACGGAGCTCGCGTCTGTGTTCCCACACTGCACCCGTCCTCCGTGGGTCCCCTGTGTCACTACCTTAGGTGGTTCCTTGGGGTCCCAGCGATTCTACGTGCTCTAGGCACTGTCTTTAGTCAAGTCGTGGTTCTTATACCACTTTCTTAGTATATTGTTCGGTCTCCCCCTGGAGCCCGCTGTGTATTGTGCTTTTTACTGTCATTCTAGTGATGTAATATTGTGTGTCTTGTTCTCTAATCTAATAAAGAGGTTAGTAGAGAGTGTTTAGTAATAAATACACATATTTTATATACACCTGGTGTGGTTCTCCTTTCATTTGGTCATTCAGGAGGTTATATACTGGTAAAACAAGCTGCTTTACATTCCTTCGAGACTTAGCCTGAAGGCTGCTCTCCATAGCTACCACTAGGATAGCTTTCAATAAAGGTTGTCTTTAACCTGATCATCAATAAGGGTCGTTTGGACTGGTGCAAGGTGCCCATTTTAATTAGTGGACAGCATATACCAGGCCAACTTCTCACATTGGTGTGCAGCGGTTGGGATTCAAGCTTGCTATTGTTTTACCAGATAATCTCATTGAGTGACTAACTGAAAACCACTAAAGGTACTTAGGTACATATAAATCAAGACTAGAATAAAGTAAGTTCTACTGAACTTAGAGTTGGGTAAGTCATGGGCCTAGCACACCCTTTCTCCAACTCAAGAGAGTTCAGTTCCCACTAGAGTAGGTAGGTGCATACACCACACCACACTAGCATGTCTTCTAGGCCTGAAGCCGGTGGCTCCTTGCCAACTAAGTATGACCATCTCTCATTCCAAGAATTGAGAGCCATGTGTACATTTAGGAAACTGAAGACAGGGAAAAACCCCAATACTCAACGTCTCATAGAGACTTTGCTTTTAGATGACCTCAGCAAGACTCCAGGGTCTGATGAGGTAGGCAAAGGGGGTGGGGCAGCAGAAGAGGAAAGGACAGGAAGTGAGAACTTCAATGACCTGGACTCTGATGCTGGCCAGGAGGATCAAAATGATTCTAACCTGGACAATCCAATTCTTCCTGAAGGTGAGGAAGGAGGCCTCAGTGGACCTCTCTTTACCCCACCTGGAAGGGTTAACAGTTTACCAAGAAGATCAAGATCTCCTTCTCAGGAATCTAATCATTCTGGTACATCTGTAGGGAGCTCTGTTTATCATAAAAGGGAGTCCTCTTATGAGAAGAAGTGCCAACTGCTTGAGTTTGAGAGAGCTAAGCTCAGAATCAAGAGAGAGCAATTGCCCTTAGATAGGGAATCCCTGGAGCTTCAGAGAGCTTCTCAGAAGTTGGGGCTAGAGCCCCATGGTGGCAGCTACAGTGTCCCTAGGAGTAGAGAACATACTCATGACCATAGGAACCTGAACAAGATTGTCCCTCCCTACCAGAGTGGGGGTGACATCCACAAATGGATAACTGCACTGGAGAGGGCCTGTAAGGTACAGAGGGTCCTTCAGGAGCAGTGGGCAGCAATCTTGTGGCTCTCCTTTGCAGACAAAGGTAGAGACAAGATCCTCACTGTAAGAGAAGAGGATGCTGATAATTACAAAGTCCTGAAGAGTGCTCTGATTGATGGGTTTGGCTTAACCACTGAACAATACAGGTTAAAGTTCAGAGACACCCATAAGGCACAGACTCAGGACTGGGTTGACTTTGTAGATTGTGGTACTAAGGCTCTGGAAGGCTGGTTACTTGGCAGTAAGGTGTGTGATTTCAAAGGTTTGTATAATTTAATCATGAGAGCAGATCCTTAATAACTGTCAAAATCAACTGTTGCATCAGTACCTGGTGGACTCTGATCTGACCTCTCTCCAAGAATTGGGCCAGAAGGCAGACAAATGGGTCAGAACCAGGGTGAGGCAGAAGGTTCAGAACCAAGGTGGTGACTCCAAGAAGCAAGATTCTAAAAACTCTGATAAGGGTGGGGAGAAGGGTAAAGACCAGAAGTCTTCTCAAGAGCCCCAAAATCTGCATCTGGTGGGGAGTCACAATCAAACAAAGGAAAAGGCAAGAAGAAGCCATGGTGTCAAATCTGTAAACAGAAGACCCATTGGACAAGTGATTGTACCAAATCCAAGGACTCCACTCCAACCACCACTGCCCCTAAGGCAACTGTTCCCCCTAGTTCAGCTCCAAGTGGTTGTGCTCCAAATAAGGGTATAGTAGGGTTAACCATGGGATCTGAGATGGACTCTGGCCTAGTCAGAGTTCCAACTCAGACTATGTTGATCTGTGATGGAGGCATGGATATGGCATCCTTATTTGTAAGCCCCAGTAATCTGGGCAAATACAGACAACAGCCTATAATAAATGGAAAAGAGGCCTTGGCATTCAGGGACACAGGAGCAAGTGTCACAATGGTGACAAAAAGATCTTGTGGCTCCTGAGCAAATCATACTTGGTGAGATGTACCAAGTGACCAATGCTAGCAATGTCAGGACAGACCATTCCTTGGCAGTTGTTAATTTCACCTGGGGAGGGGTAACTGGCCCTAAGAAGGTTGTGGTAAGTGCAGACCTCCCTGGTGAATGCTTGTTGGGCAATGATTTAGAAACTTCAGCTTGGGCTGAAGTGGAACTCAGGACTCATGCAGAAATGTTGGGTATCCCTGCAGATGTGTTTGCTATGACCAGGTCACAGGCAAAAATGTCTAACACTGAACAGGCCCTGGATCCTGGAAGAATGGACCAGGCGCCTTCCAAGAGAAGGAGCAGTAGGGTTAAGGCAGTGTCTTCCCCCCTGCCTCAGAATCCAGATCAGTCTCTTGAGGGAACTGATCTTAGTCCTGAAGAAGGATCTGTCCCAGATGAGCTTGAACCTGATCAGGTTGAGTTCTTGGGGACAGGGGGCCCTTCCAGGGCAGATCTGAGCCAGGAGCAGCTGAGCTGCCCCTCTTTTGAACCTCTCAGACAGCAAGCTGCTGCTGAGGCTGCTGGGAGTGCTAGTGGGTCCCATAGGATCTACTGGGATGATGGACTCCTTTACTCAAAGTGTAGAGACCCCAAGCCTGGAGCCACCAGGATGTTATACCTCTGAAGTTTAGGAGCTTCCTATTGACACTAGCACATGATATCCCATTAGCAGGTCACCTAGGCCAAAACAAGACTTGGGACAGAATTGTCCCTCACTTTCATTGGCCTCATATGTCTGAGGACACCAAGGAGTTTTGTCGCTCCTGTGTCACCTGTCAAGCCAGTGGTAAGGCAGGTGGCACTACAAAGGCCCCCCTGATACCACTACCTGTGGTGGGGGTTCCCTTTGAGAGGGTAGAGATTGACATTGTTGGTCCCATGGATCCTCCAACTGCATCTGGGCACAGATTTATACTGGTGGTGGTGGACCATGCCACTAGGTATCCAGAGGCAATTCCCCTTAGAACTACCACAGCTCCTGTGGTGGCAAGGGCCCTCCTGGGAATCTTTTCCAGGGTGGGTTTTCCTACGGAGGTAGTATCAGACAGAGGTACAAACTTTATGTCTAGTTACTTAACTGCTATGTGGAAGGAGTGTGGTGTAAATTACAAATTTACCACCCCTTATCACTCACAATGCAATGGTTTAGTTGAAAGTTTCAACAAAACCTTAAAGGGCGTGATTAAAGGTCTCCCAGAAAAGCTTAGGCGCAGATGGGACATACTTTTGCCCTGCCTTCTCTTTGCCTACAGAGAGGTTCCTCAGAAGGGGGTTGGTTACAGCCCATTTGAGCTTCTGTTTGGACATCCAGTTAGGGGTCCATTGTGTCTAGTGAAGGAGGGATGGGAGTTACCTCTCAAACCCCTAAACAGGATATTGTGGACTATGTACTTGGTCTCCGCTCCAGGATGGCTGAGTACATGAAGAAGGCAACTAAAAACCTTGAGGCTAGCCAGGAATTGCAAAAGGCCTGGCATGACCAAAAGGCTGTGTTGACTGTTTATCAGCCAGGACAGAAAGTATGGGTGTTGGAGCCTGTGGCCCCAGCAGCCCTCCAAGACAAGTGGAGTGGCCCCCATACCATTGTTGAGCAAAAGGGAGAGGTTACCTACCTGGTAGATCTTGGAACTCCCAGGAGCCCCCATAGGGTGCTCCATGTCAACAGGCTCAAACCATATGTTGACAGGGCAGACATGGGCTTGCTCATGGCTACTGATGAGGGACAGGAGGAAGTCAGTGATCCACTCCCTGACCTGCTCTCACCGAACCCTGATGATGGTTCAGTAGATGGTGTAGCCTTGGCAGGCAGCCTCACTGACCAGCAGCAAACTGATTGCAGAAAAGTTCTCAACCAGTTTAGACATATGTTCTCACTGACTCCAAGTCAGACTACCTGGTGCACTCATGAAGTGGACACTGGGGACAGTCTGCCTGTTAAAAATAAGATTTACAGGCAACCTGACCATGTCAGGGACTGCATCAGGACTGAAGTCCAGAAGATGTTGGATTTGGGTGTGATTGAACCCTCAGATAGCCCTTTGGCTAGTCCAGTAGTCTTGGTACCTAAACCTCACACCCAGGGTGGTAAGAGAGGGATGAGGTTTTGTGTTGACTACAGAGGTCTCAATGCAGTCACTAGGACTGATGCCCATCCAATCCCTAGGGCAGATGAGCTTATAGATACTTTGGCCTCAGCCAAGTTTCTGAGCACATTTGACCTGACAGCTGGCTACTGGCAGATCAGACTAGCTGAGGATGCAAAAGCCAAAACAGCATTCTCAACCCCTAGTGGGCACTACCAATTTGTGGTGATGCCCTTTGGTTTGAAGAATGCACCTGCCACTTTTCAAAGGTTGGTGAACAAAGTCCTTACAGGCCTGGAAGCCTATAGTGCAGCATATCTAGATGATATTGCTTTCTTTAGCTCCACCTGGGAGGATCACCTGGTCCACCTGCAAAATGTTTTGGAGGCCCTGCAAAAAGCAGGCCTCACTATCAAGGCCACCAAGTGCCAGATAGGGCAGAGTCAAGTTGTATACCTGGGCCACCTTGTGGGTGGAGGCCAGGTTCAACCATTGCAGAGCAAAATCCAGACCATCATGGACTGGGTTGCTCCAACCACCCAGACTCGGGTCAGAGCTTTCTTGGGCCTGACTGGGTACTATAGGAGGTTTGTCAAAGGATATGGATCCATAGTCACCCCTTTGAATGACTTAACTTCCAAGAGAATGCCAAAAAAAGTTCAGTGGACAGTCAGCTGTCAAAAGGCATTTGATGACCTGAAGCAGGCCATGTGCACTGCTCCCATTCTGCAAAGTCCTGACTACTCCAAACAATTCATTGTCCAAACAGATGCATCTGAGTTGGGGGTAGGGGCTCTGTTATCACAATTGAATGATGGTCAGGATCAGCCAGTAGCTTTTATTAGCAGACGGCTGACCCCCAGAGAGAAACGTTGGTCAGCCATTGAGAGGGAAGCCTTTGCTGTGGTTTGGGCTCTGAAGAAGCTGAGGCCATACTTGTTTGGCACTCACTTAATTGTTCAGACAGACCATAAGCCCTTCTTATGGCTAAAACAGATGAAGGGTGAAAACCCCAAACTTTTGAGGTGGTCCATTTCCCTACAGGGGATGGACTATACAGTGGAACATAGACCTGGGAGTAACCATGCCAGTGTATATGGTATACTATGTACCCAGGGCATAGGTACCCCAGAGGCTCCCAGGGGCTGCAGCATGTATTATGCCACCCCTGAGAGACCATTTAAAATGACACCACAGGTCTGCTACTGCAGCCTGTGTAAGGTGGTGCATGCACCCCTTACTTAGATATAGGTTCACTACATCTATCCTAATCACTGCACATATAAACCTATCAGTCACCCCTATGGCAGGCCTTATCAATCCTGAAGGCAGGGTGCTGGGTTTTATGTGAGAGGGTGCCCATGCATGAGCAGAGCCCCTCTGCAGCCTTCGGAACCTATTCTCCGGGGTTGTTTGTGATGCAGCCAACCATATATACTTAAGTGCATTATAACCTCGCGGTAAATGCTAACTTTAAACTGGCTGCATGGAAACATGTCGTGTTTGGTGTCAAACACCTTGGAATCATACCTCCACACCAGTAACTGGTGTGGGAGGTATGATTCCACCCTCCTAGAGGGAGAAATATGACAACACCGGTACACCCGGTACCAGCTTCACAGAACCCTGGCATCACAAAATGGATGCTGCCAGCCACAGACACGAGTCTGCCCTCCTGCTGCTGGACGAAACTCCGGCAGGGGAAGCTGGACAAAAGGTTTCCTGTCACAGGGAGGTGTGACCACCTCCCAGACAGGATTTAGTGTATTGGGGCTGGGTGGGTGCACTCTCAGAGTGCTTTGATGTCTGCACTGGGGGCACATTTGGTGTCCTCGTGCATAGTCCAGCTCAAACCGGTTGCAGGGGCTATCAGCCCCTGCTCTGGCGCGAAACTGGACAAAGGACATGGGTGTAGCCACCCCTCTGTCCTGATCCTCCCATAGGTGGGTCCCCAGAGTTTGTCCCACCCCTTCCTTGGGTATAAAGTAGGAACCCCTGGCTACAGGACTTTAGATATTACCTGGACTAAACTCTGCTACAGAAACCAAGTAACCTTCGACGATCTACGCTTTGCTGGACGACTGAAGAATCTCCCTTGGAGTAAAGGAGTTACTCCCCTGCTGAGCAGGCACCTAAACGCATCTAACCGGTTTGCATCTACGAAGCTCCCGAAGGACTTCGAAGATTTCTGCAACACAGGAGGTGGGTTCCCGAGGTCTCCGAGGTCGATCTGCGCTCTCAGCAATTCTGAGACCCGTATCCCTTGTGGGGACCGTGAAACCCGTACCCCTGGGCACCGTGTACATTTGCAGCAGCATATGCTTTTCGGCGATCCCTGAAGCTGTGCTTTGGGCTACTTGTAGTCCTGACCCCGAGCAGCAATTCCACCGAAGATTACTGGCCTACACTCCACGAGTGTTCCGTGGGCTGGTATTTGGTAATTCAGCTCGAGGTCTGTTAGACTTGGCATCTTTTGGCGTGTTTCCCCTGAGTTTTTGCTTTCTGACCTCCCGGTTTTGACTCTGTTTTGTGCTAGTTTAGTGTTTCTGCGCACTTTACGCACTGCTGATCAGTGGTAAAGTGCAAGTGCTCCTGTAAGAAATGTGTTATGGATTGGTATTTCCATGTTTGGCTATTTGATTTATGTGTCAGTCCCTAGTAACGTGCACTGAGTGTGCCAGGGCCTGTAAATCAAATGCTGCTGGTGGGTTTGCAGCACTGGTTGTGCCACCCACCAAAGCAGCCTGCAAAATGTGTCTCAGGCCTTCCACCGCAGAGCCTGTGTGCAGTCTGACTGCCATGTCGACTTGGCAAGTGCACCCACTTGCCAGTCCCTAAACCTTCCCTTTTGTACATATTAGTCACCCCTATGGTAGGCCCAAGGTACCCCTGTGGGCAGGGTGCATTGTAGGTAAAGGTAGGGCATGCCCTGGTGTGCGTTGCATGCCCTGGTAGTGAATTACAGCCTATTTCGTTTTTCACTATTGAAAGGCTACCTGTCCCCCATAGGCCAGAATGGGCAGTTTTGATTATTACATCTTATAATCCTAACTGACTCCGGGAACATGGTAGAAATTTGAGTTTAGTATGCCTGAACTCAGAATGATAAAATACATCTTTTAGTGAAGTTGGTTTTAACATTCTGTGTTTGAAAATACCACTTTTAGAAAGTAGGTATTTTCTTGTCTAACTATCCAGGCCTGCCTCTGTTAGGTTGTGTATTCCTTGTCTGGAGTTTGAGTGACAGGGCTGGGGGATTCCAGGAGACAGAATGAGTCCGCCCAGTGGTGAATAGAGAGATCTGCATCTAGATGGGAGGGAGGAGTTGCACCTGGGACCTGAATAGGACTGTGCCTGCCCCCCACAGTGCTGGCTCCACCCCCTGTGGTGCGTATGATGTCTCTGCCCTGCACTGTGAAAGAAGAGAAGGAATCATGTCGACAAAGTGCTCCAGGGCTGTGCTTTCCCTCCACAATGCTGGCTCCACCTCCTGTGGGGCGTCTGATGTTTCTGCCCTGCACTGTGAAAGGAAAGAAGGAGTCTTGTCAACAGAGTGCTCCAGAACTGGTTTGGACTAGGCAAAGGCTTCTCTGCCTCCAGAGAACAAAGGAATTTGGGATATAAATATTGGGGCCCTGACCCCATGAATTTGGATCTCGCTGGAATCAAGGAACCTGCCAAGAAGAAGAGCTGGAGAGCTGCTAGGAGGAGTACTGCCCCTTTGCTGAGTTATTGCCTTGTTGGGTTGGCATGCAGTTGCTGCTTCTGTCTTGGGCAGTGAAAGGACTGGACTGAACTTTCTACTCTTTGTGCTGAGAATCTCCAAGGGCCTGAAACCGAGCTGGCCTCCTGTTAAGAAGTCTCAGGGACTGCAAAGACTTCACAACCCTCTGGGTACCGCTTCTGGAACCGCCGTTTCAGTTGCCACAGAGGAAGGGAACCGCAACCGACTCCGTCAACCGACTCTATCGCTGGCCCGGTGTCCTGTTTGCACCGCAGACCGCATCGCCCCGCTTCGCACCGCAACCCTGGTCTCACCGACGACGTCCGACGCCATTGCCATCGAGCCGCTGCTTGCATCGTGACCTGTGGGCACCGCAGTTCGCATCGCATCGCTTCACTGTACCGGCCGGACCAGACCGACGCTGTCGCTGCCTCTGGCTCAACCATCGTGACCGCATCGCAGTTGGGGCACCGCTCGCACGCTTCGCGACGCACCGCTCCGACTCGCACCGCTGTCCGACGCCAGCTCCCGCACTCCGGCTTGGTCGCCTGCATCGCAACCTGTCAGCACCGCATTGAGCATCGTCTCACCCTGCATCGCACGCCTTGGTCTCACCGACTCCATCTGCACGACTGTCATCGAGCCGCTGCCTGCACCGCATCGAGAGGACACCGCACCTTGCATCGCTCCGTCTTGCACCGCAACGTACGCCGACCGGCTCGCACGCTCCGTGCCCGCCACAACAAGAAAAGGTACTGTGACCGAGTCTGTTCACGACTCTGCTGGCCCGTATCGACGCGGTCGGCTGGAACTGTTAGACTCTGTTGTTTTCTGCATCGCGGTAGACTCGGACGGAGCTACCGACTCGTACGAACTTTGTTTTTCACAATTTCTGCAAAGAAGTTATCTTGCAACGTATTCATTTTTAAAGTATTTGTATTGTGGATTTTTATCGTATTTGGTCTTGTCTTGAGTATATAAAAATATTGGTTATTTTTCTAAACTGGTGTGGTGTCCTTTTGTAGTGCTTACACTATATTACTGTTGGTTATGTGCAAATGCTTTACACACTGCCTCTAGAATATGCCTGACTGCTCGTGCCAAGCTACCAAGGGGGTGAGCAGGGGTTATTTTAGGAGTGTAACTCCCTTATCCTGACTAGGAAGAAGGGTCCCTACTTGGACAGAGGTGCAAGCCCTGGCCAACTAGAGACTCCCATTTCTAACATTGGTGTCAGCAGTGAGGATAGGACTTGTGTTTGCACTTGACTTACAGTGATTGGTGTGCACTACTACCATATCGCAGACCATTACGTACCACATACTGTCTCTTTTTCTTTTGGCCTATTTTTGATCTTGCCAGTTTTCAACTCACTACTTTCAACATGCCTGAATCAACTGCATCATCCGTTGCATCTCTGGAAGTTATCTTTGAGGAGGATAGGTTGGAATCCTACGCCGTAAAGGAGCTACGAGCGATTTGTAAAAACCTGAAAGTCCAAATTAAAGGCCTCACAAGGAAGGAGGAGCTACAGAAGGCGCTGAGGCCCTGGGTAGCAGCCAGACATGCCAGTGGGCAGCCTGGTAATCTCAGTGAGGAGGTGGAGGAGCCTATTTCCAGGGTGGATGTGCTTTTGGGTGGGGGGGAACCCGCCAGGTCAGGCAGCAGCAGTCTGTCCCCAGAGGAGCTGGAGGACAGGCGGGAGGCAAGGCAGTTTGAGCTGCAGAAGCTCAGGCTGGAGAGTGAGCGGGAGGAGAAGAGGGAGGAGAGGAGATTGGCCATGGAGGAGAAGAAGATGCTCTTAGAGCATGAGAGAGAACTGAAGGAGCTAGAACTTAGGAGTAAGTCAGGCTCAGATGGTGGCAGCAATTCGTCCAGAAAGGCAGGCAGGATTGTGCACATTCCCAAGAATGTAGGCAAGGAGTTCAAGAAGGGGGATGACATACAAAGGTGGTTTCAGGGTTATGAGGCAGCCATACACACGAATGGGGTCCCTGAGGAGAATTGGGGAGCAGGATTGTGGCCACTTTTCCCTGAAGAAGCAAGGGATGCTCTGATAGCTTTGGGTAAGGGGTATCACTTCACCTATGCTGACATGAAGGATGCCCTTCTCACTAAGTATGGTCTTACTCCTGAAAAGTACAGGGATCAGTTCAGGTCCAGTAAGAAGTCTGATGCCAACACTTGGTTGGAATGTGTGGATGTGTTCTGCAGGTCTCTGGATGGCTGGGTAAAGGGCAGTAATGTGACAGATTTTCAGGGGCTCTACAACTTGATTGCATGGGAGCACTTGTCTAGTCTGTTTTGCAGATCTGCGCCAGCACCTAGTGGATAGTAAGCTAACTGACCCCAGGAAGCTTGCTATGGAGGCGGACCGCTGGGTGAGTACCAGGGTCCACAAGAAAGCGTTTGGGGGAGACTCAGCCAAAGGTGGGCAGGGTCCCCAGCAGAAAAGTGGGGTGGACAAGGGTAAAGCACAGGAGTTCTCTAAAGGACCGCAAACTAGTACCCAGGGTAAAGGTTCCCAGCCCCCAGGTAAGAAAGCAGTGGTCTCTTCAGGGAAGCCTGCTGAGACCGGCCCCCGCACGTGTTATGCATGTGACCAGGTAGGCCACATGAGGGGGGACCCCAAGTGCCCGAAGGGGCCACAGCCACCCACCGGTGTACAGTCCAAGGTGTTGGCGAGTGTAGCGCTTGGGGAGGAGGGGTGCCCACTGGAGGGTGGGGATCCCGCAGAAATGACCCTTGTCTCACTAGGGGACCGTGAGATGGTCCCAGGAAACCAGGTGCCCCCTAATACAAAGAAATACAGCACCTGGGTGACCATTAATGGGAATAGGGTAGAGGCTCTCAGAGACACTGGAGCCAGTGTGACCTCAGTCCGGTGTCACCTGGTGTCTGAGAAGCAAGTAGTCCCCGGAGCATTCCACCAAGTAGTTGCTGTAGACAACTCAGAGCACCAATGTATGGTGGCGCAGGTTCCCTTTGGATGGGGGGGGTCTCAGGTCCCTTGAGGGTGGTTGTGAGCCCTACCATGCCTGTGGATTGTCTGCTAGGAAACGACCTGGAGCAGTCCTTGTGGAAGGATGTTGAGCTCAGGTCTCACTTGGAGATGCTTGGGTTGCAAGAGTGGGCATGCGTGTCCACTCGGTCAATGGCAGCCAGGAAGGGTAGTCAAGAGGACTTGGAGCCTGAAACAGTGGCCCAAGTCCCTGCCAAGAGAAAGGGCCGGGGGCGCGGGAAATCGGCCCCTGATGTTCCCACGGACCGGGAGGAGGCGGACCTTGAGGGGGACGCCCCGGTGCCTACAGGGGAGCAGGTAGCCGAACTGGGAGACCTCTATGAGCTGACCCATTGGCAGCAAGAAGGGGGTCCCACCAGGGAGGAGTTCTGTAGGGAGCCGAAAGAGTGCCCTTCTCTAGAGGGTCTGCGGCGGCAGGCTGCAGACCAGGCAGCTGGTAACCAGTCTGGATCTCACCTGATCTATGGGGAGAATGATCTCCTATACAGCGAGCCTAAGGTCGCTGAGCCTGGGTCAGCCCGTGTGCTGGTGGTACCCCAGCGCTTCAGGACCTTCCTACTGGGTCTGGCTCATGACGTGCCTTTAGCAGGACATTTGGGGCGGGACAAGACCTTTGACAGGCTTGTCACCCACTTCTTTTGGCCCCAAATGAGAAGGCAGTCAGATGGACATTGTAGGTCTTGCCAAACTTGCCAGGCAAGCGGTAAGAGTGGGAGGAGGGTCAAAGCTCCTCTCCAACCCTTTCCAGTTGTTGGAACACCCTTTGAAAGGGTAGGGATGGATATTGTGGGGCCACTGGATCCCAAGACAGCCATGGGCAACAGGTACATCCTGGTCTTGGTGGACCATGCCACCCGGTACCCTAAAGCAATCCCTCTCAGGACAACGACGGCGCCAGTGGTGGGCCGGGCGTTAATGGGGATCTTTTCCCGTGTGGGATTCCCCAGAGAGGTGGTTTCTGACAGAGGGACCAATTTCATATCCAAGTATATGACATCCCTGTGGAAGGAATGTGGTGTAACCTACAAGTTCACCACCCCTTACCACCCCTAAGGTAATGGTCTGGTGGAGAGATTCAACCAGACCTTAAAAGGCATGATAAAGGGGTTGACAGAACCCATGAGGCGTAAGTGGGACGTCCTCTTACCATGCCTACTGTTTGCATACAGGGAGGTGCCACAGAAATCTCTAGGGTTCAGCCCCTTTGAGCTTCTCTATGGCCACCCTGTGCGAGGACCTCTCAGTTTGGTGAAGGAAGGCTGGGAGGCAGCTCCCAGGAAATCTCCCCAGGATGTGTTTAGTTACATGCTGGCCTTCAGAAACCAGACTGCACGCTTCAGGAAACTCGCTCAGGCGAACCTAGAAGCAAGCCAGGAAGAAATGAAGAAATGGTATGACCAGAATGCCACTGTGGTCGAATTTCAACCTGGGCAGAAAGTGTGGGTGATGGCCCCAGTGGAACCTTGTGCCTTGCAGGACAACTGGACTGGGCCATTTGAGGTGGTGGAGCGCAAAAGTGACGTCACCTACCTGGTGAATTTGCAGTCTCCAAGGAACCCAAGCCTCAAGCCCCACTTTGAGAGGTCCGAAGTGAGCATGCTCTTGGCGACAGATGATGGGGTGGAAGAGGAGAGTGAACCTCTCCCTGACCTCCTGTCTACTAAGGAGCAAGACTGGTCAGTAGAAGGAGTGGTCCTCTCCCCTACACTGACCCCAGAGCAGCAGAGCGACTGTCACCAGTTGTTGGGACAGTTTGCCCCACTGTTCTCTCTGACCCCAGGTGTTACTCACTGGTGTACCCATGACGTGGACACCGGTGACAGCCCTCCTGTGAAACACAAGATTTACAGGTTGACTGACCGGGTCAGGGCCAGCATCAAGGAGGAGGTCTCCAAGATGTTGGCGTTAGGGGTGATTGAGCCCTCCAACAGTCCTTGGTCCAGCCCAGTGGTTTTGGTCCCAAAGGCTGCTGCACCCGGTGCCATTCCAGAACTCCGGTTGTGTGTGGACTACCGTGGGCTTAATGCCGTCGCCAAGACTGACGCGCACCCCATCCCCAGAGCTGATGAGCTCATTGATTGGTTGGGAGCTGCCAAGTTCCTCAGCACGTTTGATTTGACGTCTGGGTACTGGCAGATTGCCTTAACTGATGGGGCCAAGGAGAGGTCAGCATTCTCAACCCCAGAAGGACATTACCTGTTCCGTGTGATGCCCTTTGGGTTGAAGAATGCCCCTGCCACTTTCCAGAGGTTGGTCAACCAGGTGTTGGTTGGACTGGAGGATTTCAGTGCCGCCTACCTGGATGGCATTGCTGTGTTCAGTTCCAGCTGGGAAGAACACAGGCAGCACCTTGGAGAAGTGTTGAGGGCTCTGCAGAAGGCAGGCCTCACGATCAAGGCCAGTAAGTGCCAGATCGGGCAGGGTTCTGTGGTGTACTTGGGACATAAGGTAGGAAGCGGCCAGGTGGCGCCCCTACAACCCAAGATTGACACCATTCTGGCTTGGGAGCCCCCCAAGACCCAGACAGAGGTGAGAGCCTTTTAAGGTCTCACCGGCTATTACAGGAGATTTGTTAAGGGCTATGGCACCATTGTGACCCCCTTAACGGAGCTGACTTCCAAGAAGCAGCCCAGGAAGGTGATCTGGACTGAGTCCTGCCAGAAGGCCTTTGATGCCCTGAAGGCTGCCATGTGCACGGCGCCCGTGCTCAAGGCACCCGACTTCTCCAAGGAATTCATCGTGCAGACTGACGCTTCAGAGCATGGTGTGGGAGCGGTGCTCTCACAACTGAACGAAGAGGGCCTAGACCAGCCTGTAGTCTTCCTTAGCAGGAGACTACTCCCCAGGGAACAGAGGTGGAGTGCCATAGAAAGGGAAGCTTCGCTGTGGTCTGGGCACTGAAGAAGTTGAGACCATACCTGTTTGGGACTCACTTCCGGGTTCAGACAGACCACAGGCCCTCAGATGGTTGATGCAAATGAGGGGTGAGAATCCAAAACTGTTGAGGTGGTCCATCTCCCTACAGGGAATGGACTTTACGGTGGAACACCGCCCTGGTACAGAACACGCCAACGCAGATGGTCTGTCCAGGTTCTTCCGCCTTAGTGAAGAGAACTCCCATGGGGTTGGGTAGTTCTCCCTACTTTCAGCTGGAGGGGACATGTGTTAGACTTGGCATCTTTTGGCGTGTTTCCCCTGAGTTTTTGCTTTCTGACCTCCCGGTTTTGACTCTGTTTTGTGCTGGTTTAGTAGTTTTGCGCACTTTACGCACTGCTGATCAGTGGTAAAGTGCAAGTGCTCCTGTAAGAAATGTGTTATGGATTGGTATTTCCATGTTTGGCTATTTGATTTATGTGTCAGTCCCTAGTAACGTGCACTGAGTGTGCCAGGGCCTGTAAATCAAATGCTGCTGGTGGGTTTGCAGCACTGGTTGTGCCACCCACCAAAGCAGCCTGCAAAATGTGTCTCCGGCCTGCCACCGCAGAGCCTGTGTGCAGTCTGTGACTGCCATGTCGACTTGGCAAGTGCACCCACTTGCCAGTCCCTAAACCTTCCCATTTGTACATATTAGTCACCCCTATGGTAGGCCCAAGGTACCCCTGTGGGCAGGGTGCATTGTAGGTAAAGGTAGGGCATGCCCTGGTGTGCGTGGCATGCCCTGGTAGTGAATTACAGCCTATTTCGTTTTTCACTATTGAAAGGCTACCTGTCCCCCATAGGGCAGAATGGGCAGTTTTGATTATTACATCTTATAATCCTAACTGACTCCGGGAACATAGTAGAAATTTGAGTTTAGTATGCCTGAACTCAGAATGATAAAATACATCTTTTAGTGAAGTTGGTTTTAACATTCTGTGTTTGAAAATACCACTTTTAGAAAGTAGGTATTTTCTTGTCTAACTATCCAGGCCTGCCTCTGCTAGGTTGTGTATTCCTTGTCTGGAGTTTGAGTGACAGGGCTGGGGGATTCCAGGAGACAGAATGAGTCCGCCCAGTGGTGAATAGAGAGATCTGCATCTAGATGGGAGGGAGGAGTTGCACCTGGGACCTGAATAGGACTGTGCCTGCCCCCACAGTGCTGGCTCCACCCCTGTGGTGAGTCTGATGTCTCTGCCCTGCACTGTGAAAGAAGAGAAGGAATCATGTCAACAAAGTGCTCCAGGGCTGTGCTTTCCCTCCACAATGCTGGCTCCACCTCCTGTGGGGCGTCTGATGTTTCTGCCCTGCACTGTGAAAGGAAAGAAGGAGTCTTGTCAACAGAGTGCTCCAGAACTGGTTTGGACTAGGCAAAGGCTTCTCTGCCTCCAGAGAACAAAGGAATTTGGGATATAAATATTGGGGCCCTGACCCCATGAATTTAGATCTTGCTGGAATCAAGGAACCTGCCAAGAAGAAGAGCTGGAGAGCTGCTAGGAGGAGTACTGCCCCTTTGCTGAGTTATTGCCTTGTTGGGTTGGCCTGCAGTTGCTGCTTCGGTCTTGGGCAGTGAAAGGACTGGACTGAACTTTCTACTCTTTGTGCTGAGAATCTCCAAGGGCCTGAAACCGAGCTGGCCTCCTGTTAAGAAGTCTCAGGGTCTGCAAAGACTTCACAACCCTCTGGGTACCGCTTCTGGAACCGCCGTTTCAGTTGCCACAGAGGAAGGGAACCGCAACCGACTCCGTCAACCGACTCCATCGCTGGCCCGGTGTCCTGTTTGCACCACAGACCGCATCGCCCCGCTTCGCACCGCAACCCTGGTCTCACCGACGACGTCCGACGCCATCGCGCCGCTGCTTGCATCGTGACCTGTGGGCACCGCAGTTCGCATCGCATCGCTTCACTGTACCGGCCGGACCAGACCGACGCTGTCGCTGCCTCTTGCTCAACCATCGTGACCGCATCGCAGTTGGGGCACCGCTCGCACGCTTCGCGACGCACCGCTCCGACTCGCACCGCTGTCCGACGCCAGCTACCGCACTCCGGCTTGGTCGCCTGCATCGCAACCTGTCAGCACCGCATCGAGCATCGTCTCACCCTGCATCGCACGCCTTGGTCTCACCGACTCCGTCTGCACGACTGTCATCGAGCCGCTGCCTGCACCGCATCGAGAGGACACCGCACCTTGCATCGCTCCGTCTTGCACCGCAACCGCAACGTACGCCGACCGGCTCGCACGCTCCGTGCCCGCCACAACAAGAAAAGGTACTGTGACCGAGTCTGTTCACGACTCTGCTGGCCCGTATCGACGCGGTCGGCTGGAACTGTTAGACTCTGTTGTTTTCAGCATCGCGGTAGACTCGGACGGAGCTACCGACTCGTACGAACTTTGTTTTTCACAATTTCTGCAAAGAAGAAGTTATCTTGCAACGTATTCATTTTTAAAGTATTTGTATTGTGGATTTTTATCGTATTTGGTCTTGTCTTGAGTATATAAAAAATATTGGTTATTTTTCTAAACTGGTGTTGTGTCCTTTTGTAGTGCTTACACTATATTACTGTTGGTTATGTGCAAATGCTTTACACACTGCCTCTAGAATAAGCCTGACTGCTCGTGCCAAGCTACCAAGGGGGTGAGCAGGGGTTATTTTAGGAGTGTAACTCCCTTATCCTGACTAGGAAGAAGGGTCCCTACTTGGACAGAGGTGCAAGCCCTGGCCAACTAGAGACTCCCATTTCTAACAAGGTCCCTTCGCAATCCCTGGTCCGTTGGCCCCTGAGAAGGTAACTTTAACTTTCAGTGGGCTTCCCTGGTTGCTCCAGACGTGCCCTGACTCTCCATCGCTTGGGGAGTCCCCAGGACCTTGCTGGTCCTCGCAGAAGCATCTTTCCTCTGACCGCGTGGGTTGCAGTTGCCAAGGCTTGTTGGTGTTCAATCCGGACACTGACCCCCCAGCACTCGACATCCTTCGTGGGACAGCTCGAATCCGGACTGTGGTCGTCGCAGACGTCTCCTGGTCCCCGTGGCTGCAGAGTCCAGCTTCACCTCATCGCACCTGAAGCACCCGACATCGGTGGGCATTCGATTGCTCCGCCTCCTGGTCACGTGAAGTGACCCAGACTTTGTCCCCTCTGCTTTCAGGTTCTTCACATCTCCGATCCAGGCTTGGATCACACCGGACACTTTTCTTCTCCACGGCAGCAGTACTTTCTCGCATCACGCCATTGAAAACGACGAGGGTTTCCGACACCACTTGACCCCTATGCACCCGGCTCCTCTGGGATAGGTAACACGGGTACCTCGGTACTCTCAAAGGTGCTGGCCTTAGAACCTTCTATGTTTAGCTGGGTTTGCTTGAAGTCCTCTCCTAAGTGTCCTTAATCTTTAAAATTCCAACCGCGACTTTCCCATAGAGTTGTACGGAGCTCGCGTCTGTGTCCCACACTGCACCCGTCCTCCGTGGGTCCCCTGTGTCACTACCTTGGGTTCCCAGCGATTCTACGTGCTCTAGGCACTGTGTCTAGTCAAGTCGTGGTTCTTATACCACTTTCTTAGTATATGGTTCGGTCTCCCCTGGATCCCGCTGTGTATTGTGCTATTTGCTGTCGTTCTAGTGATTTAATATTGTGTGTCTTGTTCTCTAATCTCATAAAGAGGTTAGTAGAGAGTGTTTAGTAATAAATACATATATTTTATATACACCTGGTGTGGTTCTCCTTTCATTTGGTCATTCAGGAGGTTATATACTGGTAAAACAAGCTGCTTTACATTCCTTCTAGACTTATCCTGAAGGCTGCTCTCCATAGCTACCACTAGGATAGCTTTCAATAAAGGTTGTCTTTAACCTAATCATCAATATGGGTCGTTTGGACTGGTGCAAGGTGCCCACTTTAATTAGTGGACAGCATATACCAGGCCAACTTCTCACAATAACTGTCCAAAGTGCTAAGCTCTTTTGACATAAGTATCAGTGGAGGTGCCCAAGGAAATCCTTGCAGAGATGCCGACCTGCAGGTGTCCTTGGAAAATTAATTACCAATCTTCCTACCAGATCTTTTACCCCATGTGGTCAAATTTTGTTAATCAAGTCTGATGTACAGCAGTACAAATATAATAATATAAAATGTTTGATTCAATTTATTAAAGCTCGCCATAACTTAGCTCCTATACGTCGCAGTTGTATAGGTGTCACCAGGGAACCTGAGCTTCTATCTAGTACAATAACCAAATCTTGGAGAGGTCTTGCATTAGCCAACTGGACAAGTTTGAAAGCCCAAAGCTTTAAAAATTCATATATTTTCAACCAATGGTGACTTGCTCAGGACTGTAGCCTTGATAGGTTCACGTAGTGATGTTAAATATGGACGTGTTGGGCCACAAAGGGGCTACCAAATCCAGGCCAGTGGCTTAAAGTCCAAGAGCAACAGTCTCACAGATGTTGGGGATCTGGATTGGGTCCTACCCAGTGATGCACGTGGGGCTTGCCCTTCATGTTTGGCTAGCTCTCCTGCCAGCTGTATGCTGGCCTACAACGCAGCCAGTCACACCACTGCGACCCAGAGTGTGGCTTAGGAACTTCTCCTGGCACCCTGGCAAAGAGGCTGGTTTTGGGCTGGTGCCCGATCACACCATCTGTGACCAGTTGTGATGGGAATAGGGGTGAAGTAGGGATCTCGTGAAAACGAACACAAGCAAACGCTGCTATAGGGCGGTGCGTGCTCATCAGGCAGGTCACTAATCCAAGTGGCTCCTATGCACATGCGGGTCATGTTTTGAAGGCAGTCTCACTTGGTCTTTGATGAGGAGTGGAGAGGACTCCTAGGCATGCTGGTTTGCTCCCTGGACTCACAGGGCTGCGTTAGTATTAACAAAAGGAAGACAGTAATAGCAGAACGGAAGTCCAGCAGAACTTTACAGGGGTGTTGGGCTTAGTCCTAGCATTGGAAAGAGTGGTAGCATGCAGCTCCAATGTCCAAGATGCACCAAAGCAGGGTCTACACACGTTTGGTCACAATGTAACTCGTGAGTTAACTGCTGTATTTATTTCTAGCTTGTGGCAGTTTTACAGCTGCCTACTGCAGATTGGTTCAGAAAGTCTGATTTTTAAATCCAGGCCAGCCCTTTTTCAGTTGGGTTATTAGAATTTCATAACCAAAAACGAAGATGGCCACAGGCATAGAAATAGGACTAAATATTGGCTTATACCATGGATGCGCAAGGACAACACCCTCCACATAGAAGACAGTGGAAATGTTCTACAAACCTATAAAAAATACAACATATAGGTAAAAAAAACGAAATAGAACTGCGTTTGGAATGTTGTGCACGTCCGTTGGAAAGAACGGAGATCTCAAGTTTGTAGGTCGCTCATGTGCAGCTTATTCAGTCCAGTTTTCTTTGCATTCTGGGACAAGTAGTGATGCATTTATACTGGTAAAGGAAAACTATAAGTACCAGAAAGCAAATAAAACAAGCATTGCCAAAGTCAATAAGGTCTTGCCACTGTTTTTTGCTGATACTGTGCAGCATTAGAAAAAATCAAAATGCTTTTTGTCAATGCTGTGCAGCATTGGCAAAAAAAGGAGTAATCACATGGCGGCTGACACTGCTGGAATCATTAGGTAGGCACTCACATGCGTGAAGACGTGTTTCCATGATTGCATTGCCATGCCTGCGCACGACTCTAATAACATAAAGCTCCATTTTCCTTTTTATTTATTGATTTTAGATGGCGGACAACACTTACAATGGTAGATAATTGTTTTTTTAAAAGTGCATTTGCCTCAACGCACTTTTCATGTAGTAGATGGGCCCAGTAGCAAATGGAAGCCACTGGTCCTTCCAAAAGAATAAATAAATGACCATGGCAGGTGGGTAAACTGCTGGATTAGCTACATGGGAGGTGTGTGGGGAGGGGCGAGAGCAATGGAGGTAAACACAAAACACTTCAAGCATTGTGGTGTGGCCAGGGAGCAAATAGCACCTGCCAGTCCCTCACAAAAAATGTATAAATAACACGAAGGTTAATGGAGCAATGGAGGAGCGGATTTGTGGGGTGGGTGAAGGGTAAGCAAGAGGTAGGGATAGATATTTGTGGGAGGAAATGGCATTTCGAGATAGAGAGAAACAAATCACATGCACTCTTATGGAGTGCTTAATAAAAAAGAAAAACAGTAGTTCCTTAAATGCGAGCTATAGAAGAGTACAAGTTCTACGATCAATAGGACGGTAAAGAGGCTATGCACCAGTGAAGGAACAAACAGGAAAAGTAAGCTATCCAAGGAATAAGAAGCCAGCAAATGAGAGTGACCATAAAGCCAAATAATGTAAGCAGTAGGCAGGCTTTAAGCTTACTGTAAGTTTTTGATAGGGTCCACAAGAGGCTTCTACCTACAGACAGAAGCTTTAATTTCTGTTTCTCAAAGGAAGAGAGGGAAGTAGCGGAGGAATTCCCATGGTAATTATTTTCACAATTACCATGAGTGCCAGTGAAAACATTAGCACCAGGGCACAAGTCAGGGGTACACACGGGTAGATGGCGTCCACCCCTATTTTCACAGGGTGGACGCTGTTCACCATGCCAAGAAGTTAAGCCCCACTCAAATATGCTGAACTCGTCCCGGTGTAATTTTCAGACAGCGGGACACATTTAGCAGCACCTGCAAGTTGTCTGCTTTAGTTCCGAGCAGCAACGTGCAGAGAGCAAGTGGACTTTCTTATTTTAAATTCCAGCTGGGCACAAAACAAGGGCCGAAGTTGAGGGCCCATCAGTCCTTTTATTGGAGTATTCTTGCCTGGAAGCTATCTGGAGCCTCACACCTAGATGCAAATGTAATTGAGGGAAAACAAAGGCACAGAGCTTGTTGTTACTTCACAGGCACTTGAGAGGCATGCTTGTGACTTTGTTCAGTTCCTGTAAATAAGTGATGTGCATGCTCTGTTAGAATGTCAGATGTGTTGGTCTGTCCCAGTATTTTCACAAATAACAATTTAAATACCACTATTTTGTTTTATTTCTTTTATAGCGCTACTCATCCCAATGTCCCGTCGGGGTCAGAGCGCTTTACATCACGTGCACATTATACAGTGACAATAAATTATATGTGTGTAAATCAGTGTACAGGATGTGTTACATAAGACAGTGAGGGTTATAAGGTGTAGGAGTCACATGTCCTTCATAGCTCACTATACTCTAAGGATTACTATTCATGAACTGCATGTAACAACAGGATCTCTGTGTTAAAAGCAGTCACGCACTTACCTAGCTACATAAAATAAAAATACCTGTCATCTGCATGTTAGATGATGTGCTTTGCAGGAGACCCATTAAACCTCAATGCTACTTTGATTCAAAACTGGTACTAGACAAAACACAGTTCTCTCCAGCAAATGTGTTATTTTACCATTATTATTATTCCCTGAGTTTTACTGAGCATATAAAGATATTTTAAAATGCAGACTTTGCAACCAATTAATTAGAGAAGATATACTGCCTCATTTCTCCTTGTTGCCAATTTCTTTGTAACAGAGTTAAAAAAAAAATTATAAGTTGAGGCCCAGATTTTGCGTCATTGTTGCAGCACTTTTTTTGCACAACCCCAGACGCAAAATCTCATTTATTAAATCTTTGAATGCGCTCAAATGTACTCATGATAGACCTGCTAAACCTGTGTGAGATTTTAAGATCTCATGACACTTCTTATGATGTCTCCTCCTGAGAGGCCATGGGTTGTGATGCCACTTTCTGTGATTCCACGTGCAACGTCACGCGCCGTGATGCCATGTGCTGTGATGTCACGCACCTTGATGTCTCTTGTATACTACCTGACCTATTTAGTTGTCCACTACTTTTTTTTTTTTAAGGACTTGTGCCCTGATTAGCACACTTTTTCTGTTTACCTTAAGCCCTCTACTACACTGTAATTTATGTTCATTCTCCTCCCTTTATTTGAACAAAAAGTGTCCAGATTGCGGGTCATTCCTCGAAACTGGACTGTCCAAGCAAAATCGGGACGTCTGATCGCCCTACTTGGGCACCCTTCTTCAAGGAAAGGGCATTTCTGGGTAAAGCAGACTTCCGTTGCTTATCGCTATACAAATGAAACCCTCCTGGCAGGCTGCTCTAGGTGGAAACTGTGAATTCCGATTAGACCGGCACTGGATATGAGAGAAGAAGAACCCGGGATAGACTTTCTGGTTGTTCTTGTGTGAGCAGCATCCTACCGCCATGTTAAGGTATCCTTTTGCGCCAAAGGATGTGTTTCCTCACCTATGAATATCCCTACAGTATGAGCATAGTTCTGACTGCGATCATTCCTTGTCTGCCTTCACTCCACTGTTTGGAATCAGCATTCATCCCACAGTTAATGCAGTATTCCCATTTATCTTTCACAGGTAAAGTGATTCACTTTATTTGAGCTCACAGTTTGGAGGCTTGTAGGTGACCTCCCTGTGTGATGCTATTCTGCAGCCCAAGGATTACTGAAAGACTGTGACCTGGTAGGGCCTGGTGAAAGACGTTGAAGGGACTACTCCTTGGGATACGTGTTGGGGAAACTGTTTCAGGGCCTTTTCTGTTCTAGAGAAAAAGGTGTCTCAGATGAACTCCGCAGTTGCTGCTGGTCTGTAGAGGGATGGGTACCGTCACTAGTAGCTACTTGAGTAACGCTATAAAAAGAATGAAACCCAGTGAAGCATCTTGAAACGATGAAGAACATGTCGGGATAGGAATCTGGAGCGTGGTTTTGATTATTACACAGAGGAATTGAGGAATAACTGGATATGCAAAATTTTGAGCAAGGGTGCACTGAAAATGTAATTCTCATCAATTTGTTTTTGTTAAATTTGAAGCTCTGCCCTGAGTTTCGCTGAAGGAAAGTTGATGAAATAATCTTGAACCGCAGTACAGATGCTGACATATGTATGTTCTCAGCAGTACAAAGGGTCCGTTATCCTGAATGAGGGGGGAATTTAATTGGAGATGGAAATCTTGACATTCTCGCTAATTCCTGCTCTTCACACTCTTGTTCTTCTGAGGGATTGTTTGCCGCATTTGCCAGAAGTACAAAGTGGAGAATGCTGAACAGCCCATTGTATAGTGCAGTAAAAGTGAATCCGGTAAAGTGGTGTGTTACACATTAGGTTGTGCATTCATTCTCTTTAGACTTGGGATGCGGTTCAGGCTGTTGCTATTCTCAGGGATCCTCTGGAAAAAATGGTGACTCAGAAAAAAACCTGGTATCTTTTTTGCCATTCTCTCGTGAAATAATCAAGTTATATTAAATCATGACATTTGTTCGCAGTGAAACTTCTGATCCCCTATATTCTCTGCTCATCTGAAAGATACTGGCATTTCTAAACTCGGATTTACAGAGGAGGTCTGACCTATTCGAAGCCAAGATATCTCCGTCTGGGAGGTTGTCCATGCCTGGCTTCCTCGGTGTGTTTGGCTCCAGTTATGCTTCAGATTTCTGAATCATCTGAAAGGTTTTGTGTCTCGCTGTAGCTGAGCGCTCACGGGATCACGGGACCTAGTAGGGCAGCCCTCGTGAACCTAGCGGCGTTCTGCGTGGCCTGCGTTTACGCACCAGCTGGGACGCGGGGTTTCGTGTCTCTCATTGTTGGATGTAAAGGGCACTCATCGAATTATCTTAAGCAGCGCTCTCCACTGCCGCTTCCCTCGAGGCCCCGCTGCTCTTCAGGAGGATTCTTGTTTTTCTGAGCATGTCTTTTTTGTGTTTAAATGCGGCTTTACTAGTTAGCTCCTGAAGGCATTTTTGTCAGCATGTAATGTAATGCCACCGCCCCACCCGCTCTCAAAATGCTTATTGCTTTAGTGTTCCTTTAGAACAACACTGTCTTGTTTAGCAGTGAAAGAGGAACCCAATACGCAGGATAATCGAGCAGCTGTGGCTACGTGGGGTTTGTGCTTAGCACGGGTGCCATGTTTGATCTTATAGAGTCTTACTAGACAGTGTCCCATGTTCTAGTTTGTCCACTGTGCTTCTATTAAAGTGAACATTTTCTCTGTGATAGTTGCTGCTGTGAGCGGAGAGCCTGTGGGGTGAGTTGACCCAATAAACTCCTTAGTTGGTTAACCTGCATTTGTGGTGTTTTCAGTGGCGATGAGTTTGCCATCCCCTGCCCGTGATACCACCACCATTCTCTTTTTCTTCCTGATGGATTCCAATCCTTGCCACTTCATGAGCAACTCTTTCACCTTCCAACTTCTTCACACATTAACCCAGATTTGTCCTTGGTCACAGTTGACAACATGTCATTGTTTCATACCCTATCACCGGTCAACACCTTCACACAACCTTTATCCTCCGTCCAAAAACTGTGACGTACCTTTCTGCACATGAATAGGTTTTCTGACCCTCACCCAGGCACCTAGAACCACCTTGAGCCATCTGTGTACACCAAAAGTAGGCACTTGATTCCTTTGAACTACACTGCTCACATCCAATACTTGATTAATCTTCTCTTCCTCCTGTTTACACCTCATCTGCTATTTGTTCTAACACTAACCTACTGCCATTACTCTCAATAGGGTTAATGGTGGCACTTCCAAGAAGACATGCGTAGCATTCCTCAATTGCACACAACATGTCCCTCATAGCAGACATAAATCCCATTGACTAGAGCTAACTGGAATTGGTTCTTACCTGACTAACTCTTTCTACCAGACCATTGCTCCTAGGGGGAAAAGTACCGCCCCAGACTGTAGTTACTAGCTGTAGCCATGATACTACTTATATCTCTGGTATGAAATGGTTTGAGTGTTTGGACGGCAACTATGTCTCTTTTGATCTGACAAAATGCTGCTTGCCATTCCCCACTCCACTCATAATTTTTTTTCTACTTGAGAAACTTTCTTAGCACCATTGTTTTGCTAGTAATTTGTGGAACAAACTTAGCATAGTATTCCGCAAGTCAGAGGAACAATCTCACTTGATCCTTATCGCAGGGAGAGGGGGCTTCTTCAATTACCCTCAGTATTTTTTACCTTGGGTTCCGTCTTGATCAAAATTACATTTTATTCTTCTTTGCTTCCTTGGTGTTAAACCACTCTTTCTTACAATATTCACCTCCGTCTCATATCATGCTCCCCAATGTTCTTTCCATACATAAAGATACCATCTTGGAAGTGTCACCTCTCCAATCCCTTTAGATAACGCATTCATCATCCTTTGAAATATGGAGGAAGCAGGCATTACCCCAAAGGACGTGTGAACATTACAGAATGCACCCTCTGGAGTTTCAAACGATGCAAGATGCCCAAAATCCTCAAACACCTTTATCATGGCGGTAAGCTATTGAAATGTCCAGGGTCAGGATCCCTTAGGGTAGACGGCATCTTGTTGATTTTGGGTAGGGATTTACGGTTGACCCATGTATTTCGTTTGAGGTCGCGCCGATCTGCACACACCTTCATTGAGTTATCAGCTTTCTGCGCCAAAACCACACGAGCAACCCATTCAGAACCCTCAATCAGCGCATTTTTCCACAATGTGCATTGCTTATCCAACTTAGCTTGCAGTTACTGCCTTAAATTGTACGACATCTTCCTTATCTGTTGGACCCCAGGCATGGCATTTGGTTTGAAGACTATTCAATGCTGGAAACCTTTAAGTATCCCTAAGGGAATCACTGAACAACTGAAAATAGTCTCCACTTTATTTCCTTTAGCATCCTCATCACTTACATGGCTAACTTCTCATAACCTATACCTTGAAATTACCTGGTCTGGTAGATTAGGGTCTAGGACCATGTTCAGCCTAGCCAGTTGGGCCCATCCTTAGCCATACTAAACACGCTCCTCCCCATACTGTCTTCAAATCCCAACTCCACCTCATATTTCACAATTACTTCAAACCCTTTTTCTCCATTCGAAAATATCTTCATTTTAGATTATCCTAGTTTAATTTATCCAAATATGTGCGACTCCTTGTCACCATTCATTCTACATGGCAAACCAGAATCTGCCATGACCGTGACAATATGTACATTAATGGATCTATTACAATGTGGGACTTTCCCCAGCTCTATAGCTGCCAGTGTCACTACTGTCATCATCACCCTTGCCTTTGCACAACATGAATCCATAACCCACATCTTCTTCCGAACTACCTTCATGCTGTACCTTGAAAATATGACTTACAGATAATTTGGCGCTGTTTCTCGCTCTTCACACACATGCCTTTTTATTGCACTTAAAACGTCTGTGCCAGTGCTGGACATTGATCTGCATTCTCCAAGTGAGTTTTGCTTTTACAGTAGAGGCACACGTCCTTACTCCTTTCTGGCACCCCTTTACATACAGCAGTCTCATACTACCTTTGTACTTTAGGAGTGCTCAGTTTTATATTCCCCTTTTCTCCTTTATAAATGTTCATAATTTTGTTGTACTCGGCACCCATTCCCAACGTGGAAATTTCCCTCATATAAATCTCTGAATGTTCTCTTCACTTTATTACTTCATTGCAGTCTTAAGTCCGAATCCTCTGTGGACAGCAACTTTTCCTGGATCTTTTTGTTATTGGTCTTCTCAATCAATTGATCCCTTTATAATTTCATCTTTCAAGGCTTGATATTTGCAAATATCTTTAAAACATTTTCAATGTGACAACATAGTCATCAACTGGTTCCCCAGCTAGCTGTCCTCTTTGCAAAAACGTGTGCCTCTCAAGTACTACTTTTTCCAGAGGATTGAATATTTTGTCTAGAGTCCTAGTGGCATATTTGTCAGCCACCTCAACAGTTTCCTGTGTCTCTCTTGACTTCTACCAGACTTGCATAGTATATGAAAATAGCTTTTTTCTTGATATCTGTGAAAATATCCCTATATTTGGCATCTATGTATGCTTCATACACCTCACACCATTGTTGCCAGTTAAGTGGAGGTGTGCCAGGGACTGCTAAGAAAGGAGTTGATGGAGACACATCCTTCATAATCAATAGTAGTAATGTAGAACAAACCTGACGAGCTGAGCACTGTCTGGGAAGGTATCTTGAATGAAATGCAGATGGACAGCCTCTGCACACAGTGGGTGAAGTTGCTGCTGGTTGAAACTTTTTGTCCCCTGTATTCACTTCTTACCTGTATGTAGGTTCAGTGATACACATATACTCAATACAGATGTGCACAAGTTGTGCTGGAATTAAATGTGCCTTCGATCTGGACACTGCCAGTGTAGCTGTATTGTGCCAGGTAAAGTAGCTTTCCTTGCACTGTCGGATTGAGAATCCACAATGTGGTTGCTATACAATGCCGCTCCGGTTAGCCAAAAATGAGCACACGCATGAACATTGTGTGTATATGATGCCTCTGCAAGGCAGAATAGTTGCTTAACAGTGCTAAAGTGGAATGACCGAAGATGGCTAGTGGCATGTGCAGGGAGCATATCACGCTACGCATATGGTTGCTGCTGTTGTCTTGACTGCCTAATGTTAAACGGCTTCTGGGTGCAAAAGTCTACCAGTCACATACACGTACTCCGTTCTTGAGGTACTGTGGTTCTGCCGTTGAACACAATCCCCAGAAACTTCTCTGCAGTAGGGACAGTTTTTTTTGCATGAACCAATAGATAACCTGAATGTTGCGATCTACACTTGTGCAGATCCCTGCACGGTGCCAAAGAGCCACATAGAGAGCATATTCGCTGGTACCCTCAGGGCCACGATAGGTAACTTCAATATTGCTACCAACACACAGACAGATAGATCACTGCATGGTGCCAGAGAGCCACAAAGGGAGTTTATCCGCTGGTACCTTGCTCTGCATTTCTTGCCACTCAGCCATCAGTAATGCACACCAAATGAGACAACTAGAGTTTTTTTTGTTTTTTGAAGGAAGCCTGTGTGTGGAGATGAGCAGGATCCTTATCATACAAATGCTTCTTTGCTGAATTCCAGCAAAGTTGAAGTTGGCGATGGAGATCTGTGCAAATTGGGCGACCGTAGTAGTCTGCCGCATGCATAGGTCACTGCTTTACTTCAAAAGTAAACGTGGCCCTGGTCAGAGGCTATTGAAAATTAGGCACATTGTATTTTGAATTGTGTCCTGGCTACTGTCTCGAGCTGTTGGAGACCTCTGCGTAGGGGTTTGATGGGTACTCCGATTTACTCAGATTTTTACACCTCCATCCAAATCAAGGGCATCATTTTCTGCTTTGTGTCTCATGAAGCTCTTGATCACCTGTGAGTGCCTTCGGGCTAGGTGAAGCAGAAAGAAGCCACATAAGATGGTTATAGAAGTCTTTGAGCACAATACCATTTTTTTGCTTTTCTGAAGTTTAAGTGTGCAAAAATGTCTGGTACATTTAGTTACCCCAAGTTCCACACAGTGTAATTAACCAGAAATAAAGCAAGTACATCTTCATTCATTTTTTCGAAGTGCAGACCCTCGAGCAGCTAACTGGGGCTACAGGATGTCTCTCTCCCCGACGGATAACTTTATTTTTCAAAAATGAAGTTCTTTTTAGGAGGCGGACATAGGCCCCTTTGAGGATGAGGAATGGCTGCTTGACCCTCTTGCCCCAAGGAAGGCTGCAGTCGCGAAGTAGATACACCTAATATAATTTAATTTAAATGGCTACACAAATGTATCTGAGTCCAGTGCGATTGTGGCGCTTTCAGAAAGTCCCTGGACCTGACTGCTTTTGATGTGAAGCAGAGTTAGGTGATTCTACACTGTATAGTTATGCCTGAGATAGCGATCCTGTTCGGAGGGAATAGTTCAGACATTTAACACTATATTTCGGAGACTGCTAAAATTATCCCCCTAAGATCGCACTCCTGAGTTTACTTGAAGATAAGGGCTATAAGAATGCTGTAAATTTATTGCTACGTCTCCAGTTGACAATAGGAAAATGTGATATAGCACAGACTTGGAGGAAAGAGATTCAATCAATCAATCAGTATTTGTGAAGCGCAGCATTGTCACCCCTAGGGGTATCTGGGTGCTGAGAGTGCTGTGTCTTGAGCTTCTTTCTGAAGTCTGCCAGCGAGGGTATTGTCCGGAGGTGGAGGGCAGGTTGTTTGAGGTCTTGGTGTCGATGTACGAGAAGGAGCGGCCCCCACTGCGACTGTGTTGAATGCAGGGGGGGGGTGCTTGGGCGAGTGTGGTGGAGCGCAGGTGTCTTGCGAGCAGATGGAATTTCAGTCGGTGGTTGATGTAGGATGGGCCTTGGTCATGAAGAGCTTTGTAGATGTGTGTGAGGATCTTGAACTGGCAGCTCTTCTGGATGGGGAGCCAGTGGAGGTTTCTGAGGTGTGGAATGATGTGGGTCCATTTGGGGAGGTCTAGGATGAGCTGGCAGCAGAGTTCTGTATAGTCTGGAGTCTTCCCAGGAGCTGGGTGGAGATTCTGGCGTAGAGAGCATTGCCGTAGTCGATGCGGCTGGTGACAAGGTCCTGTGTGATGGTCTTTCTGGTGTTGATTGGGATCCATCTGAAGATTCTGCAGAGCATGCGTAGGGTGTGGAAGCAGGAGAAGGCGACTGTGTTAACATGTCTTTTAGTGGTCAGTTGGCTGTCGAGGATGATGCTGAGGTTGTGTGCAAGGTCGGTCGGTCGGTGTGGGTGTAGTTCCGATGGCCACCAGCTGTAGTCCCAAGCAGAGGTGTTCTTCCCGAAGATCAGAACTTCTGTTTTATCGGAGTTGAGTTTGAGGCAGTTGTCTCTCATCCATTTGGCTATGTCGGTCAGGGCGTTGCAGAAGTTGGTTTTGGCGTTGGCGGGGTCCTCGTGAGCGAGAGGATTAGTTGAGTGTCGTCTGTGTGGGAGATTATGTTGAGTCCATGGGATCTGACGACGTCTGCAAGGGGGGTTATGTAGATGTTGAACAGGGTGGGGTTGAGGGACGATCCTTGTGGTATGCCATATATGACGTTCTTGGGTGCGGAGGTGTAAGGTGGCAAACGGATGCTCTCTGTGCATCCTGTGAGGAAGGAGGTGATCCATTTGTGGGCCTTTTGCTATATGCCGATGTTGTAGAATCTGCTGACAAGGTGTGGTGGTAGACTGTGTCAAACAAGGAGAGAGGTCGAGGAGGATCAGGGCCACAGTTTCTCCACTGTCAAGGAGAGTTCTAATGTCATCTGTGGCAGTGATCAGCACGGTCTCAGTGCTGTGGTTGGCTCGGAATCGTGATTGAGAGGTGTCGAGGGGGTGGTTGTGTTCCAGGTATTCGGTGAGTTGTTGGTTCATGGCTTTCTCGAGTACCTTTCCTGGGTGGAGAGCAGGGAGATCGGTCCGTAGTTTTTGAGGTCGCTGGGGTCTGCTGAGTGTTACTTTAGGAGGGGTCTGACTTCTGCATGTTTCCATCTTTCTGGGAAGGTTGCCGTGGAGATGGAGGTAGTGAGGATGCTGGTGAGTTCCATGCTGATTGGGAAAGATGGTGGGGGCAAGGGTCGGTGGGTGCCCCGGAGTGGTTTTCGAGGCTGAGCAAGGTGGGTTGGGGGTCGAAGTTGACTCCTCTTCCCCACCTCTGCTTGGCGAAATGTAGCTGAGGCATTGATCGATGCGGATTACTTGAGTTGCCCATATACGAGGCCAGAGGATGCCCAGTGAAACATAGCAGAATCTGGAAGGGTTAAGAAAGTTACTTTTGTGACCTCTTTGATAATGATGGTGAGGTTTAATAGAAGCCTGAGTTGTTTATAGGGATATATTTGTAAAGATTGGTATATATTGTGGGTATCTAGTGACTCTGTGGGATTCTGTAAGTGATGTCGTGTAGTTCAGGAGATAATTTCTTATTGAGATTGTCAAGTATAATTGTAGCTCATGTTGTTTTTTTTGCTCTATGTTATGTTTTACTTTGTAACATTGTGAAAATCCAATGAAAGAATTTGCACAAAAAAATAAGAAATGTAGTGCTTAAAAGGTAGTAAAATTGATTAATTATACTCTACACCTTCATCTAAATATTTTGTTCCACTGGGTAATCTTATTCTATGGACTTTGCATTTTGGCGAAAGTTGAGTGGATTAACAGTAACATAACATTGTAGAGTTATTGCACAAACAAAATCACACTATGGTCTGACCAGATCAGCAGTACAATCTGGGAGATTCTACCTATGAGGAAAACCATTAAAACTAAATGGTCTCCTAATGTATACGCCAGATTGTGTGCTATTTCCAAAATATACCATTTGTTGAGGCATTCAGGGCTCTTTTAGGGGGTGGTCCAGTTGAAATTCAGGAAGCCCCACAGATAAAGCATCATCATTGTGTCATTTGGAGTTGCAAGCCAACACAACCCTAACGCAAAGGCCATAGGGGTTGTAGGATACTCCTGCTCAACTGGTAGAGTTGAGATATAGCTCCTCTGGTTATAACGCTACCGTGAGTACTCCTCCTATGTTGATGTCAAGTTGGAGTACCAGAATTTTGTTGTGGCAAATGAAACCAATTTTTAGGAAAGAGGATTGAGAAGGTGGAGCACAGCGGCGGATACTCCGCTATGGCGGAGGAGCATCATTCCCCACCCCCGCCAGCACTTCAAAAAATGTAAAAATAAAACGATAATAAAATGGGTTAAAAATCCGTTTTATTTAGCTTGTGCTGGGGCTTGGGGTGGGGCCAGGGTAATAATAGGCTGGAGGAGGAGTGGTGGGCTCTACCTACACTGCGTGTGTGGTTTTTGGCCGGCAGTCTCAGGCCGGCCAAAAACCACATGCGCAGTGACTCCTCTCCAACCCCAGCTGCATTGCTGGGGAGAGCAGGCACACACTCCCAGTCTGTCCTGGAGCGCACATCATCGGCGCTCAGGCCAATCCTGAAGCTGCTCTCATGCGAGAGCAGCTTCAGGATTGGCCACAGGGCAGGCTGAGAGCCTGTGCCTGCCTGCAGCTGCGGAGAGGTGCGGAAGAGCACGACACGATGCTTGAGGGCAGCAGGTAAGTTTTATTTTTTTGTCTTCCTTGTACCCCGTCCCCCCTGCCAATTTGGTAAAAAAAAAATTGCATTGCCGTTGTCCCCAGTCCCCTCTCTTCCTCCCCAGCCCCCTCCTCCGCCCGCTTCCTTTCCCCAATACCAGCCGCTCCTGGTGAAGTAGCAAATCATTTGGTAGAGTAGGAGGAATATAACCTCAGACTTTGCCCCGTTCAGTTTAAGACCACTATTCTCTATCACTTTTTCCAAGGTTTGCCAAGGTCTCTTATCAACTGCAATTTCTGTAGAGCTGTCTTGTGACACAAATGTCGTTCCAACTGTCGCAAGCCAGGTGGTTGTGAAACCTCCCTCGTATCGTAGATCCTTTCATCAGTGAAATGTTACAAAGCCTGCCTAAGAATCCTGGACCGGCAAAAAGATCTGAGTATTATTTGTGAGGTGGTTGTGCAACCTACTTTTGGTCCATGAACACACTGGTGCATCTGCATGTCTTTGAAGAAGGAGTTGACTGAAAGACAAGGTATTACGGGCCAGATGTACATAGCCTTTTTGAGGTTGTAAACGGCCCGATTCACAGAATCGGGGCGTTTGTGACCGCAAAAAAGCATTTTTTGTATGTACAAATACCTATTTTGCAATTCTGTAACCTATTGCTGAAACACAAAATGGGTTTGCGAATCATTATTGAGGAGGGGCGTGTTAAGGTCATCCCTTCCTAATAGAGACTCACAGTGGTATGTGTGAATGTTTTGCGATGAAATGCGGTGGTAAAACATTTGCATTTTACTGCCTACTTCAAATAGGTGGTAACCCATTTGCAAGTGGAAGGGGATCCAAGGGGACCCCTTCCCTTTTGTGAATGTTTGCGAAAACGTTTTTTAAGAGCAGTGAGACCACTGCCTACTCTTAAAAAATGAAAGAAAACTTTTCATTTTTCTTTTGAAATGCATCCCGTTTTCCTTTAAGGAAAGTGGGCTGCATTAAAAAAATACAACTTTGCTTTATTTAAAAGCAGTCACAGAAATGGTGGTCTGCTGACCATAGCAGGCCACCATCTCTGTGGTTTTAGAGATTCCCAGTGGGCCTCAAACCGAGACCTGCCTCATGAATATCAATGAGATAAGTCTATTTGCGACCCACTGGGAATTGCGAAATGTGTCAGAAGCATTAGTTAGTATATGGGTGTTTGTGATTCCCGAAGAGCGAATTGCTAAAATTCACTATTTGGGAATCGCAAAGCCAAAACTATGTACATCTGGCCCTTAGCCTCTCCTTGGGAGGCCATGTGAAAATTTTGAACATTGTTAGTGACTCCTACAATGACTGTGACTGCAGGCGACTGTGCTGATGCGTGGGGTGAATGTGAAAGACCACTATCCTGTAGGTCGTCTGGTGCACTGGATTCGGTTCCTGCTTTATGTGTGCTGGGTGACTGCTTGCTGCTTGCACTTTTCTTTCCTTCAAGCAAACTACTGCCAACAGTGGAGAATTACATGTCCTTGCCTATGTAAATAACCCTGTTCATCTGCTGTCTTCCCTATTGTGTCAACAAGCACGGAATGGTGCGGCTTCCCTCAAGTATGCAATGATTTCCATTTTAAACATACTTTCTTCCGTGACATTTCTTGTAATTTGTACCTTCCTGGTTGAAAGATAGTGATTTTGGTGCAGTATTTGAAATAGGAAGTCCTTTGCTGAAGCACACTGGAATAAGAAGCTGATATCTGTAGCCCTCTCATGTCTTTTGGTAGCGTGTGCTATATTCATATCATATACCTAAATTTATTTATGGTCCAATGCATTAGCTTTGCTATAATCTTCATCATTGCCACAAAAAGGAACCCAGTTTGTTTTTGCATATACGAGAAATTACCGTAGCGGATAAGCAGTATGTGTTCCACAGGAGTACTATTGCTAGCCTATAATGGTCTCTTTAGTAACTGGGAAAGAGGCCCTCTGGCAATGCATGTTGGGTTAAAACTGAGCTTAGCATGTGCCCAGTCGCCCTCGAGGGACCTGGTGAGCTGCATCCCCACATGCATATAATAACCAAACACCTTTGGAAAAAGCTTTGTGCCCACTTTTTTTACACATCATGAATTCATGTTTGCAGAAAGTATCAAAATCGAATTTGCATTGTTTTTCGTTTGTTTTTTTAATCTGTTTTTATTAATCGATTTTTTTTTTTTAACATTATGACAAATTGTACGTAAGTTTCACATATGTATCCAATTGGAACTTGTGAGAGTTGCTTTTGTACATACATCAGCTGGTCTATTCTACGACATTGTGAACATAAAGTGTTGACATGTCAACGATTCGCTGTACAGTGCACATTTACCATTCTTATTGTCTCATTACTTTTACATGCTTAGGGCTGTTATGCAACTGTATTACTTTTTGGCCCTTTCCTTTTCCTTTATTGCTTTCAACATTTGTAACGCTGCTCGACCCCTCTAAGCTAAGCATAGTTTGTACATTATTGCCGTTGACTGACTGACTGATTATGCATGCTAGCAAAATAAAATGTGGGGAAGGGTCATAATATAACAAGAACAAATGATACGTGGTGCTTTTTGAACCAAGTTGTGAATGCTATCGCTGGGGCACCCTGGTTTTGTGGCGTATGCGTGGCTAACATCTGCGTCATGGCGTTTGTTGGGCTGTGAGGGAATCCGCCCAGTGCTGCTAATTGCCCGTCTGTTTTATGTTTAAATCAGCATCTTGGTTTAGTCTGATTATGTGTCCCTGTTTATCTCGTCGTTGTTATTATTGGGGTGAAGTAGGTTCATCATTATTATCGATGCGTAAGAGAGTTGTTAGAATCTCGTCCCAGCTGCTAGCAGTTGGGGTCTTTTGGAGTCCCAACGTGTCCTCTCTATGAAGTGGCACACTTTCTGCTTTTGCCCAGGTGAGCATTGAGCGTCTCCCTCCACATTACAATGTTTGGGGGAAGTGAGGCTTTCCACTTTTTGGTAATTCGTCTCTTTGCTACCACCATTCCTAGATCTAGGAATCAGGAAGTGACTTTGTTGTTCCGGTTCCTGTGATATAGATGTAGTATGTATGTGGGCCATTCTGGGGAGAGGTCTTTACTTGTGCAGTGTACTAGGTCTTACGTTACTGCTCTCCAATATTTTGGCTAGTGTGGGACACCCCCAAAGCATATGCAGTAAATCCACATCTACAAGTGCGCATCTAGGGCATTTTGCGTCTTGACGACTAAAGTATTTGTTGATCTTTGCAGGTGTGAGGTATGCTCTATGTATGGTGAAGAGTTGGATCTGACGTAGACGTGTGTTTCTAGTTATATATACGGGGCTCCGCAAAACGAAATTCCATTCCGTGTTTGAATGTTGGCGACCTACTTCGGTTTCCAAGTGCTGCCTAAGTGATGACAGGTCGGTAGCTGTGTGGTGTCGCAGTGAAGCTTCGAACCATTTAGTTAAGTGCCCCCCTTGGTCCATAACGTGTATATATTGCACTGTGAGGTGCATGGTTGGTTCTGTGGATAAATCTCCCCATTTGGTAGTTAGTGCTGCTATGAGAGAACTGTGTAATAGGAATTGCCCGGGGGGTATTTCCTCGTCTTCTATGAGTGTGGTATATGGTCGTAGTGCCCCATCAAGGTATAAATCTCCTATTTCCTGAATTCCTGCTTTCCGCCATTGCTGCAACTCGACCGCTGAGGTAACTGTGGCACCCCTGGGGGTTCCTTCCACTGGGAGGGCGGGAGCGTATGGGGTGGATGTTCGAGTTATGTATAGTGCTCTGCCAAAGCATTTGTGCGCCACACACAGTAATAACTAGTTTGGAGGTCTGGCTTTGGTGCAAGGATGGAATAGCCTCAGCAGGTCTGGAAACTGCGCAGGAGGGAGTGTGGTCGCTGTGTCTTCCCTGTGTCTGTCCGCTAACCACCTGGCTACCCACTGCAGTTGGGCAGCCAGGTAGTACTGCTCTAGATTCGAGACAGCTAGGCCCCCTTGGTCTGTGGTCTGTATATACAGCTTTCTGATTGCTACTCGGTGCCTTGAATTTCCCCTTATAAAATCTTGGATCAGAGTCTCTAAGGGGCGGAAATAAGATGGGGGGACGTATAATGGGAGATTCGTGAAATAGTATAAGGGCCGGGGGAGGATTATCATCTTTATCACTGCCACCCTTCCTGTGATTGATAGCGGCAGAGTTTTCCATAAGGACGTTTGGGACCTGACTGCTGCTATGGCCTTGCCTAGATTCCCATCCAGTAGATCTGGTGGGCTGCGGTACACGTGTATCACGAGGTAGCGAAATGTGGTTTCATGCCATTTAACTCGTTCTCAATTTAGTGTGTAACCAGGGTCTGTATTATTTTTGCTAAAGGAGTACAGGCCGGATTTAGGGACATTCACCTTAAGTCCTGATATATTAGCGAATCTGTCAAGTGTAGGAGATAGTCGGTGGGGCATTTGGCGAATGTCCCTTAAGTACAGCTGGAGGTCGTCTGCGTACAACGATATAACATGTGTGCCATCTCCTAGTATGATGCCCTCTGGTCTGACACTGTTTCAGGCAATTGTCCTGAGTCTAGGAACTCTGAGAGTAATCTGTCGTTCAATGGTCTCAGGAATTGGTACAATTTAGTGTAGTGTCTGGTCATTGCGTTGTGTATTTCATGTTGTGTATAGACTAGCTGTCCTGTCTCGGTGCGTATGGCTCCTATGGGGTGGCTAGTTTGTTCTTGACGTTGGAGCCATGCTAGCATTTTGCCTGTGCGGTACGCAGTGCATGCATACGCGCTGAATGTGCTGCATAATTTGGCAGCGCAGCCGCTCCAGTAAGTCTATGTGCTCTGATTTTAGTGCATCTAGTGTTTAGGTCGTCCGCTGATTGCTTGATTTCTTGCCCTAGCAGTTGTCGTTCTATTCGGCTAAGCCTGTCGTTAAGTTGTTTCCGGATGTTCCAGGTGGCCCCCAAGCAGTGCCGTCTCAGGGTCAACTTGAAGGCGTCCCACTCCATAAGGGGGTCTTCTGCTGTGTGTTCATTTATCTCGAAATATTCTAATATGGATGTCCCTAGGGACGCACAAAACGCCTGGTCCTCTAATGCTAATGGTTGTAGGTGCCAGGTAGGCACTGGGGGAGTGCCTGTGTCCCATGTGTGTTGCAGGAGCTGTGGGTTGTGGTCTGAGTGTGTGCGTCCTAGGTATTCTGTGTGCTTAATGAGTGGGAGTAGAGGGGATGATACTACTATTCGATCAAGTCGAACGTGTAGGTTGTGCACTGGGGAGTAAAAAGAGTATACATGTGTCATGGGATTGAGTGCCCTCCATAGATCTACTACCGACTAGTTTGTTAGCCATTCTGTGAGAGCCTGTGCATTGGACGTTGTTACGGCACGTGCCAGAGGGGGATATGACCTGTCCAAGTCCACATCCAGTACTGAATTAAAGTTGCCCCCTATCAGCCAAGGGAGCTCACTCCAGTTAGCAAGTATTCCCGTGAGCTTCCTGAGGAATGAGTTTTGTTCTACATTCAGGGCATATATTGAACCTAGAAGTAAGGCTTGACCGTTCAGCGTGCCCTTGACAAACACGTACCTCCCCTGCGGGTCTATGACTACCTCGTCTGCTTTGTGTGGGACGCCTGACTTGATCCATACCATTGCCCCTCTAGCTTGTGAGGAGTAATTTGTGCTGTATATTTGCCCTCTCCATCGTTTACGTAGGCGGGTTGCTTCTACCTGGATGAGGTGTGTTTCTCGTAATAGTGCGCTGTTAGTATGTCTGCGTAGGAGGTATGCATATATTGAGTATCTACGGCTGGGCGTGTGTATGCCCCTCACATTCCAGGTCAGGATATTAGTTTGTGCCATGTACGTGCTTTGTGTTTCCTTGCCTGTGAAGAGCTTTTAAAGCTAGCGTGGCCTGGGGCGCCCAGCTGGGCATTCAGTGGCAGAGTGGACGTATCGGGGATTGGGGGTTTAACTGGGTAATGTAAAACTTGAATAGGGCAACATCGTGGTCGATGTTTGTTCAAACTATGGGGCCTAACAGTGGCAACTGTCATGTTGGGAATTACTTAATTCAGAGTGGTGTGTGTTGTGCTTTTTGGGGCGTTCTGAGGGAGAATAATTAACGGGTTCCTGCCCTTCTTTGATACACGCTAAGTGTGGCTATCGTAGTGAGGAGTGCGTGCTGCGGCGTGCTGCGTTATTATCCCACCTGCTCGGGGCGTGGTATGCCTGTGTGTACCTCTACGAATTTTATACTTTACTGCATGCCTACTTGTAATGCTTATACTGGCTTTAAAAGGATACATTGTATTGTCTAATTGTCCATCGTCTATATTATATTCTCCGATGTCTGCGGTGTGATATTGGGTAATTGAATGGAGTCCCTGTCTTCGGAGCGGGTCGGTGATGAATTAGTGGAGCTTCGGGAGCGGGCGAGTGTGCATCCAGCTCAGAGGGTTGTGAGGCAGTTCCGATGGTCACAGCCACTAGAAGGGCCTCTTGGTGCTCCGTCATCCTTTGTTCCTTGTCTGGGATGGCCATCGGTGTTCTGGGCGACTTGTTTGTCCCTGTTCTGCCGCGTCAGCAATTCCTTTTGATCTGGCGTCGAGGGTGCGAGTCAGCTGGCGATATGGACCCTGTTAGTTGGTCTGCCTCTTTCAGCCAGTCCCACACTTCAGGTGGTGCGTCGAAGAATTTCGCTTGGCCTTTCATAGTTATTCGCAGCCTACTGGGAACATTAAGGAGTAGCGGATATCCAGTGCTCGAAGTTGCTTCTTGACTTCTGTAAACGATCCTTTGCGTCTTTGTACTTGTAATGTATAGTCTGGAAACAACATGATCTGCTGGTTTGTATCTTAATTTCCGTGAGTTTGCCGGTCTCTCTGAGCACTGTATCTCTGTCCCTATAGTTTAATAGTTTGAATAGCAGCGGCCATAGCCTGGATCCTGGTGGTGGTCGACGTGTTGGTACTCTGTGTGCCCTCTCCACTACAAATTGCGGCAACCAGGAGTCTTCCGGGAGGAGCTCCCACAGCCAACTTTTGATGTATGCCATCCGGTCTTGCCCTTCTTCTCCCTCCGAAAGGCCTACCAGGCGACACGAGCGGCTCTCCGCATCCTCTAATCGATCTTCTAATATATTGACGCGGTCTATGATATCCTGCAAGGCTGCTGCGAGGCTGTGGGTGGTGGGCTTCAGTTCTGACAGGGCCTGCTCATGTATTTGCACTTTATCCGACAGTTTGCGGTGATCTGCTCTGAGTAGGGTGAAGTCTGACGCTACTTTGTCGATTTTTGCTGCGAGCGCTGTGTGGGTTTGGTCTACGGTGGCGCCTATTTTTTCGACTGCTGCCAATACTGTATCGAGCTTGGATGATAGCATTGGATTCAGAGCGTCGCCTGCTGTTTTTGCGCCTGCGGACTGCCCTCTTTGTGCTTCCGGTGGTGCCCCAGAATGTTGTGCGGTGTTTTTTAGGCGTCTCATGATTCATTTCTGTTCTGTGGGCATGTGGGTTTCACCTGGGGGCGGTCTTCTTCAGTGTGCAGCTCTATCCCCCTCTGTATTTTCCAAATTGGGTGTCTTCCGTGTGCTACACTGTAGTGCTGTGTGTTGGGTTGCTGGCTTCTCGCCCAATTACTTATGGGTGCCCCTGCTTTTCTCTGCCAGGTGGTTCTGGGCTGCTGCTGTCGCTGTGGAGTTGCCCTTCGGGGCTCAGTAGGCCTTTAGTTCTCTGGTGTGGCTCTGATGTGTGCCAGTGCTTAGTCTGTCCGCCCCAGGGACACTCGCTGTTGGTTGCTGCGCTCTGCGTTGTCAGAGTTCTCCTGCCCTATCCCGTCCTTCTAGGTCTGCACCAGCCAATGTGTGCGGCCTTCCGCTGAGATTTCGGGCTTGTTCTTCGGTCTCCACTCCACTCTTTGGCCCTCAACCAGGACGGCGGGCATATGCAGCTAGGAAGGGGGGGGAGAGGGCGCCAAAAATGCCCAGCCACTGAGTTTCCCACCCCTTGGGCTGGTGTGGTAAGTCCTGTCCGTGTATATTTCTGGGGATTCGCATCTCGCTGGTCAAAGCCCAGGGGGGCCCCCTCCTGCTAGATAGGCGCTGGCCTTCTGTGCTATTGGGGTCCAACCGCGATGGTCACGGTGTCTCTGCGGTCTCCGTGGGGCTGGTCCTATCTCACTACTTTTGTTGGCCGTGCAGGCTGAGGGAGGCCCGATCGCGTCTCTGCAGGTGCGACCGCCCTGGAGTATTTAAGTCTCTGAGGTCACTACTTCGTGTCTATTTAAGCAGGTCTTGCCCCATCCTTCTATTATATGGATATTTGTGTCTTACCACCTGGGACACGGGGGGCACCACTTCCTGCTGGCGTTGCTCCGTCTGCTTTTGTTGGCGGGATCTCGCTGTAACCGGCGCAGCCGCCGCCGGGGACACGGATGGGCACCTCGTCTCACTGGTTGATTTCTGGCCGCTTGCGCCTGCAGGGCCTCACTGTGGCCACCGCAGGTGCGGTGACGGCGGGACCCAGCCGACCCCATGGCTCACGTGGCCCGCGTCGGCCGAGGGCAATTCCGGCCGCCCCCCTGCAGTCCCATCCGCGCTGCTGCTTAGTCTGCTCTGCTCACTCGCACGGGCTGTACCTCGTAAGCCGCAGCCGGCGGCACGGGGGGGGGGAACCCGTGTTACGGCGTGTTTTGGGATCATTATGGCTCCAGTGCCATTTCGCTTGGCTGTGTTCCAGCGCTGTCCAGTGTTCACCGGGGCTCTCTGGGCTTTTCCGTGCAGGAGGGCGGGCTTGCCCTTGCGGTCGTTCCGGTGGCGTGCTTCACGTCGCAGGCCTCGCACCTCGGTATTTCACCTCGCCTCAGGTTTACGCGGCTCTGCTTATTCCAGTGTGTGTGCTGGAGGTTCGTACTGTCTTGGCACTCAGTTTTCACGCTGTAGTGTGGCGACTCTGGCTATAAATTGCGAATAATCGAGTTCACCGGGACAGAGCTCTACGGAGCTGCGTCCGCCGTGTTGGCTGGTTAGCCACGCCCCCATCATTGAATTTGCATTGTTGTCATAGAAACATATTTAAATTAAAACTGATGGACAAAACCATCCCCCCCAAATTAAGTCAAAATTACATGTGAAATTGACCTCAAGAACCTGTTTGGTGGGATGTGCCTTGCAAACCCTATAAACATTGTCGTGTGACAGAGGCGTGTTGTCCCACAGACTCGCAAGCATCATTATAATAGAGTCCGTAGTAAGAGGACGTGACCTCTCCTACCCTGAAGCCACATCCCTCCCCAACCTCATTGGCCCACTTTTATGGTTTAAATCTTTTATTGATTTTCAAACATCAAAAGAAGGACAGACCCCCTGCTCCTTAAGGACAGTGCAATACAGACAACATATGTCAATAAGGAGAGTGTTACCAAGTAATATGCTGGGAGCGGGTCTAAAAAAGAAGGCCTTCAAGAAACAGAACAACAGTTGTCTCCCTCCACCCCCATCCCTCCCCCCCACCCTCCCCCACCTCCTGTCCACAAATCGAAAAAGCCCCAGGGAAGGGGAAGGGTGCTAAGCATAAGGTAGTTTATCGTAGCGTTTTGGGGTTGCGCTTTGGTGGAATCTGTGTATCCGCTAACCGGAGAAGCCGAAGGTAGCGAGGGCATGTCAATTCCCGGAATTCGGTTGTAAGCAAGGTCAAAAAGGGCCTCCACAACTCCGGAAACTCATCCCCCCTGCCTGCCAGAGTGAGGGATAGTTTCTCCATTCCCATTATCGTCCAAAGCCTCTGTATCCAGCCTGAATGGGGGGGGGGGGGGAGTCTGGGGTGAGCGCCAATGTGCTAGTATGTTCTGGGTGGCTGCCCCTAGGGCAATGGCGATTAGTCGGCCCCTCTGGGATTTCAAGGGATATGTTAACGGGTTGGGCAGTCCGAGGAGAATGTATGCTGGGAAGCGCGGGAGCTGAGTATCAAGATGAGAATCTATGTCATCAAGGATTGGTGTCCAGTATGGTTGAATGCGGGCACAGCTCCACAACAGGTGCTCCAGGGTTCCCACCTCCCCACAGCCCCTCCAGCACAGTGCGCTAAGGTGGGAGTCAAATTGATGCAGGCGTTCTGGTGTATAATACCAATAAGTGGCGACCTTGGTCAGCGTTTCCGTAAGACCCGTGTGATAGGCTGAGTGTCGGGCCCTGTAGTATATGCCGTCCCATTCCTTGTGAGATAAAGTCCTACCCAGCTCCCGCTCCCATCGTGCCCGTCCAGCATTATATGTAAGGGCGGTGGTTGCTAGTAAGTGTTGATAGAGGTCAGAGATAAGTTTTTTTATCGGAAGTTCGGGTGATCAGCCACTTCTCATACGGGGTTAACAAGCGTTGAGCGCCAGGTTTGACCTGTGGCTGGAGTGCCCAGTGTCTGAGTTGTAGATATGGTAGACGCTCCGTCTCCGGGACACCATAGTGCGCTCTAAGCTGTGGGAATGGAATGATGCCCTCTAGATCGAACAGATGACCCAGAGATCTGCATGGGGTGGAGCGCCAGTTCGTGAACGCTTTAGGGTCTACTCCCGGGTGAAAATCAGGGTTATTAAACAGTGGAGTCAGGGGGGAGGGGAATGATGTCAGCTTGTGTGTGATAGCGGTGCGGTCCCATGCCTCCATAACCGTGCTCGTGATGTACGAAGCATAGAGATTAGGTGGTCTATGCTTCTTCCGAAGGAATGGGACACCCTGCAGGGGCATGGCTGCAACTGCCTGGTCCTGGAACAGCCAGTGTTTCCCGGATTCCAGGCGATTCCATTCCACCAGGTAGCGAAGCTGTACAGCATAAAAATAACGCTGTAGATCGGGTATTCCAACCCCTCCCCGTTCGGGGGGCAGAACTGCGATCGCGTGCTTGAACCGTGCTTTGCGGCCCTGCCATATGAATTGTGCCAGGTCGGACTGGGTCTGAAGGATCCAGCCGGCGGGAGGGCGTAAGGGAAGGGTCTGAAATAAGTAAAGGATCTGGGGAAGAATTGTCATTTTGATAGCAGCTATTCTACCGAGCCAGGAGAGGGGGTAGTGTTTCCATTTGCCCAGTTCCCTTCGAATGTGGTTGCGGAGCCTATCATAGTTAGCAGTTACAGTGGCTGGAATGGTGGAGCCTAGCTGCACCCCTAGGTAAGGGACCGCGGTGGTGGACCACTGGATAGGATGCTCTTCCTTTATGCAAGCCAGCGTATTTGCCGATAGCGAGATATTAAGGGCAGTGGATTTGTCCATATTAATTTTAAACCCCGAGACCTGCGCAAAGCTGTGCAGTTCAATAAATAGTGCTCGCAGTGTCTGAATAGGGTCAGTGAGAGAGAGCAGAATGTCATACGCGTAGAGGCTTATATTATGTGTGTCTCCGCCAAATTTAATCCCAGTGATTAGGGGATGGCGTCTGATTCTTAGCGCCAGGGGCTCCATGTATAGCGCAAAAAGGAGGGGGGAGAGGGGGCAACCCTGTCGTGTACCCCTGCCTATGGGGAAGCGGGAGGATGTCTGCCCATTAACTCGAACTGTGGCCTGCGGTGAACGGTAGCAGTTCAGAATGCGGGTGCGCAGCTTGTCTCCGAGGCCAAATCTCTGTAGTACTTGTTCTAAATAAGGCCAGTGGACCCTGTCAAAGGCCTTCTCCGCGTCGATTGCTAGTAGCATGTATTCCCCCTGTGTGCGAGATGCTTTTTCTATGAGGTGCAATATTCTCTTCGTATTGTCACTCGTTTGCCTCTGGGATATAAAGCCCGCTTGATCCGGGTCCACTAGTTGAGGCATGTAGGTGGCCAGACGCGTCGCGAGGATGCTTGTATATAGTTTGATATCTATGTTTAAGAGGGATATCGGCCTGTACGCGCTGCAGAGAGTCGCGTCCTTTCCGGGCTTCGGGATAACGACAATCGAGGCTTCTAGCATTTCCTCCGGGATGGCGCCTGTATGTGCGAACGCGTTAAAGAGATCCCGCAATAAAGGGGCCACCTGATTACAGAAGGTTTTATAGAAGGCTGCGGAGTACCCATCCGGGCCAGGTGATTTGCCGAGTCGGAGACGAGCGATCGCCGCAATGATTTCTTCCGTCCCGATGTCTCTGTCTAGGTGGGCGGCCTGCTCTTGGTCCAGAGTGGGAACTTGTGCAGCCTCCAGGTAATCAAGGCTGCGAAGTATGTCTAGGGAGTCACCCGAATAAAGCTTAGCATAGAAGGCTCGAAAGGCCTCTGCGATGGCTACATCGTCCGATGTGAGGTCCCCCCCAGCAGGGCGGATGGTTTGCACCCCCTGTCGCTGTCTCGCTTCCCGCAGTTTATGGGCCAGAAGCCGGCCTCCCCTATCCCCTCCGGTGTAGTAGGAGTGTCGCAGGCGAAGGGCCGCATATTCGGCCCTGTCCTGGTCCAGTGCCGCGAGTTGCATTCGTTCCGTGCAAAGTTGGCGCCAGGCCCTGGCTGCCCCAGTACGTTGGTGCATCTGCTCCAATTCAGCGACTCTCTGAGTAAGCTCAGCTCTTTTTTGCCTGCGCTTTTTGTTGATAGCTGTGGAGATAGCTATGAATTCTCCCCGTAAGACAGCTTTGAGAGCGGTCCATTGTGTCGCGAGTGCGGTATCTGAATTAGAATTAAGGGCTAGGTAATTCGAGATGGAGGATTTAATCTGGGCAGTTATGGAGGCCTGGTGTAATAGGGAGTCTCGCAGGCGCCAGTGTCGCTGAGGTAGCTGCGTGTGTGGTAGTGAGAAGGAGGCCATGATCGGAGAGTGGTCCGACAGGGACGCAGTGAGAATATCGGCGTCAGTGGCTAGCGCTTGTAATGGAGTGGAGCATAGGAAATAGTCGAGTCTAGCATAGGTCTTGTGGGCTCCTGAGTAATAGGTATACGCTCGACTATGAGGGTGAAAATGACGCCATAGGTCGACCAGCCCAAGTTCCTGGATGCGGGCTAACCCCGCCCGGGAGAGAGCCCCAGCTTGGCTAGTGCGCTGACAGGAGCGGTCGGTGATATTGTCGAAGACAAGGTTCAAGTCACCCCCAAGGAGCAGGCGCCTTTCCGAGTTGGCTGTGGCCTCAGTGAGTGCGTCGTGGAAGAATTTGTCCTGGCCTTCATTAGGGGCGTACACTGAACCTATTATAAGGGATACCCCAGCCACCAGGAACCGGTATGTGAGTAGGCGGCCCCTGATCTCGGCATCCTTCTGTAGCGCCTTGCCCTGGAAAGAACGGGAAATAAGTATAGCCACCCCTGCCGACTTAGTGGAGTTGGAGGAAAAGAACTGTGTTGGGAAGGCTCGGGATTTCATCCTGTGATGATCTTTGCACAGCAGGTGTGTCTCCTGTAGGAGACAAATATCGGCGGTGGAGTGCTCCAAATAGTTGAGGACAGCCCTACGTTTGATGGGGTTGTTGAGGCCCCGGACATTAAGGGTCAGAACCTTAAGCAACCTACGTGACATCTAGCGTGTGGAGTATGTGTGGGCTATGGCAGGGCACCCCGGTAGCAAGCCCATTGAGCGGTACCAGTGAGCGAGAACTGTGTAAAGTTGTTTTCCAAGCCGTGCCAGTAGTAGGGAGGGAGCTGTGGACAGGAGGGACCCACCTAGAAAAGTGCAAGAAGGAAAAATGAATAAAAGAGAGGGAAAACCAGAACCCCCAGGGAAAAAGTCCCCATAACTTGTCCCCAACGGGGAACAGTTCGAACAAAAATAAGTGGTCCAAATAGTCCGTCGTCCCAGGACGACTGGTCAGTCAACCAGATGGGGGTCATCGTGTGGCCGGGTAGAGGGATCGGCCCACCCGCCGCTCCCCCGCAGCCAGCAAAGATGCAAGTGAAAGGTCCGGTATTTCAGAGAAGGTCATTTGGTAGCTAGGTCCCCTCCGGCCAGGGCCTCAGTGGCCGCATCGAGGGCCGCCCGCTGACCCCTGGCTATCTCAGCCCTGGGCGGCCGCCTGGGACGCCGCCTCCCTCCCCGCCGTTGCCACCCTGACGGGGAGACCTCGGGCCCCGAGGCGGTGCTGCGATCATAGTCTTCTCCGCTCGGCTCCGCCAGGCCCAGCGTGCGACATGCCTCTGTGAGAGAGCGAAGCTGGTGGAGCTTCCCGTTATGACGAAAGATGAGGCGGAAGGGGTGCCCCCAAGAGTATGATGTCCCCTGTTGACGGAGGTGTTCAGTAACCGGACGGAACTGGCGGCGCCTCTGTAGTGTGATCAGGGCAAGGTCCTGGTAGAGCACCGGAGAGTGACCTTGAAATGATAAGGGATGGAGTGATCGTGCTTTAGCCAGTATAGCCTCCTTAGTCTTGAAGTCCTGAACACAAACCAGGATGTCCGCCGGCGGGGCGCCGCCGGCCCGGGGTGGCCCCACTCTATGTGCCCTGTCCAAAACCACTTCAGACTCCTGGTGCTTCCCCCAAGATGTGGCGGAAGAGTCCCTGAGTGAAAGCAAAGAGGTCGTGGGTGTCATCTGAAGGCTTGACCCCACGGATCCTGATGTTGTGCCTTCGGGATCGGTTTTCCAAGTCCTCCATCTGGGTCTGCAGGTCGACGTTTTGGTCCTGAAGTCGGATAACCTCCTGCTGGAGTGTGGTCAGGTCCGATACTGTGGCGTCGCTTTTCTCCTCGAGAGAGGCAACCCGTACCCCAACGCTATCCACGTCCCGGCATACCTCCCGAAGTTCTGTGGCGAATTCAGCCTTCACCGATTGAATGTCCTCTCTGAGAGTGAGGAATAGCGATTCAAGGAAGGCTTTTGTGATGGGCTCCTCTCCAGTAGCCGCAGGGCATCTCCCAGCCTCCGCCCCGGGGGTCACGGACGCCATATCGGGTATGGATTGCGAGCGGCCAAAAATGTCTTTGAGGGGTTTCACTTTGTTGTTCCTGGTCTTTGACATTCTGTCAATCCCGAGCCAGCAGTCGCCCGTCTGGGCACGGGGCCCAGGAGGGTCTCTTGCGGGGCGGCTGTCCCCCCCGGGCAAGCGGGAGCTCCTCGCTGTCTTCTCCGAGGTGAGAGCAGCCCCGCAGTGCCGGTCCCGTGGCGGTGTCCCCTGCCAAGTCGCGCCGGCGCTGACCGCCCTCTCACGTGGTTGTGCTAGTGCTGTATCCCAATGGTGGGGGTTAATGTGGTGGAAGTTGCCGGTGTATCCGTGTCCCCTGACCTAGGCTAGGAAGGCCGCGGGCCCAGCGATGTGTGCAGGGTCTCAGACAGGGCAGGCGTCAGGCGTGAGCAATGGCATAGTCAATGTGAGCAATAATGCTGGTGGAGAGGCCCCCCTCCATCGACATGGGGCCCAGCCCCCGGCCGCCCCTCCACCGCGCCGTCCAGGCCAGGCACCGCAGCGGTGTCCGAGGGTCACCTCAACCCTGCTTCCGTCCCGGATCTCGCGAAGCCCTCTCCTTACCGCTAGTGCAGACCGCGCAGCTCAGCGACCTCGGCGGTTTCTTGAGGGCAATGCGTGGCTTCGCCTCTAGCGCCTCTCCATCGGTGGGCCAACGGCCCCCACAAAGGGCAGACGGCCGTGTCCGCGCACCGGAGGGGGTCCCTGTAGATCTCGATCCAGAGACGACCGGGCCAGGGCAGCGACGGGGCCGATCCCGGAGACCACGGTGTTGCGTCGTCTCTGCCCGGGCACACCTCGTCCCCCGCGGGCCCGAATCCACCCCAGACCGGGGATCACTGCGGCCTAGAGCCTCTGTTAGGCCCGGGTCCCTCCTCTCTCGCTGCTGGTGGCCATGTTTATATGCCCCGCGGGCCTCTCCTTTTGCCGCTGCGGGCGCCCGAGGGTATCGCCAGAGCAGGGGGGGCCCTCCAAACCCGGCAGGGCAGCGGGCGACCCCCTCCGGGCAGCGCTGAGTGCGGCCTCCTCGGGCAAGCGGACTGGCCGGCCGCCACTCCGCTGTCCGCAATATTGCAGTCTGGTGGGCGGAGAAGGGGCGCCGGGAGAAGAGAAGCCTGCCTCGGTGGTCCGGACCTGGGCCACCGTGTTGTCGAGGCCGCCCTGGCGTAGGGCGGCTGGGTCAGTCTCCCCCGCGCCACCAATCTCGGCCTCACGGCCAGCGCTGCAATGCAGGCCCCGGGCCCAAACCGGGTCCGGAGGCTGTAGGTGGTGCTACCGGGTCGGCTCACGCTGCTGGGGCCCCTGGGGGGCCGTGCTGTGCTGTTACGGGCGGACGGCGAGCAGGAGCCGAAAATCGAGCGTCCTATCCCTCCGCCATCTTGGCCATGCCATTGGCCCACTTTTAAGGGTGAATTATGCAAAAGCTCATCTTGAATATGCAGAAATTACAATGTTCAAAGATGAGTATATTCAAGACGGCAATATCACCCCACCAACATTGTACTATAAACCTGACAGAAGAACCTGTGACTGGACGCACCCTAACTGAATATTTGCCTTTAACAGTCGATTAAATTACAGGTTCACAGGAGTGGATAAAGGGTTAGGAGCAAGCAGGAACCAGAAGCAAAGCAGCCTCCTAAGTTTTCAAGAACTTTCTATTTCTGTGCACTGCAGCTTGCAACTAAAAAAATTGGGCAACCGGAAGCGTGCTGATGGTAAAAAAAAAAAAAAAAAGGTTTTTGGGCTGCAAGAGTCTCTGGATTCATTCCATTACTCTGTTGTTAAATGGTATCTCCCGGGCAACGTAGGATCAGTTATACCAAGTCAGAGACCCATGTTATCATGGGTATGTAAATTCCCATTTTGGATTTGGGGAACCGATGTCACTTTTATTGAGTGTAAAGAGGAACAATTGCGAACTTCAATCAAAGACCAAGCAGTTCCCCTGATAGTACTTAACCAGACAGCATTACGTGGCGTAATGTTCTAAAGGTTACAAGAAATTAATTGGAGCAGTTGGTACAGCGCGGATATAGATTTCATCATTCCTACTTCACTTTTCATAACACATAAAAGAGGCAAATTTATCTTAAGAACCCAAAAGGAATCTGGTGGACTCCCCAGGCTTTTTATTGTCTACATAATTCCTGCGATCATGTCAGGCACACTCTAAGCTGTACTCTGTCCTGCTCTTTTAGGTGTGTTGTGATGAGGCACATTCTGCTACAACGAGGTAATGGGCATGAAAGCAGTATTGAAACCTCGCATTCCATCTCCTCATAAGTTCTGTTAATGAACGATGGCCAGTGCAGTCAGTAAAATATTCCACTGATCTCTGCCATTTGACACATCCCTTCCCAAGTGACCACTGACAAAGAGAGCATGCACTTTGCTTCCATCTTAACCTGTTTAGCCAAATGATTCCTCTTTTACTTTACACCAGAAGTATATTTATTTTATGCTCTGGTTCTATCTCACCTATGCTTGACTTTTTCCCAAAATTGAATTAAGCTCAGACCCTGCCCAAACGCATTAGAATGCCTTACTAAAAATACTATTGGTACAGAAAGAGAAAGCAGCAACAAAGACATGGGGGAGAAAGCAGTGCACTTATTAAAAACCATTTTAGTGGATGAAATTCGATCCGTATATAGTTTGCGAATCATTCGTTTTTAAACCTTTCCTGGCCCACCACCAGAGAGGGAGAGCAGCTATAACCAGAACCGTGCCATTCCAGATGGACTGAAAAAATGAGAAGGCATTATTATGGTCATTTCTTTCTTTTCAGTGTCTAGCTCCAGACTGCTTTCGCGGTCCATTATAAGTGCTGATGTGGGTAATACAGGGTTATGGCATTTCGCAGATGAGTACACTCACTGTGCCTTTGACTTTACATTATGGGCTTTGATGATGTGACCAGTGCTTTAAGTGGGCAGGTACTCGCAGGCACTGAGTACCAGCACTTATTTTTTTACCGATCTGAGTACAGGCACTTCTCCACTGCCAAGGAGAGTACCGGTACTCATGAAAGGTAAGGTCACTGATGCTAGTGCTGCTGAGCTCGAGTGTATCGGAGCGGAGCAGATCCTTACGCACTCTGACAGCCAGAGCGCCTTCCTAGCTCTTAGCTGAGTCACTGCTGAACCATTCAGCAGTGGCTCATTTGCGTTATGCAAGGGATGTCCAGGTGTTGGGAATTTCACGTCCTGCTGTGCAGTAACGCAGGAATAATCCCAAGTGAACCTTTTTTTGTGAGTATCTGTCTGCTTGTGTGTGTGTGTGTGTGTGTGCTTGACTGCTTGTTGTGTGTATATTTGAATGTGAGCGAGAAAGTGAGCTCAGAGAGGAAGAGAATAGGGACTCTCTCAGGAGGTACTTTAAAAGAAATGCGTGAATAAGTGATCACGGAGTGAAAAAGTGAATACGATATATACAGTGTAAGGATAAAACACAATATGTACAATGTATGACTCAACTAACATCCGTCCCTATACAAAATAATCTCAAAAACCCTAAACAGTCCTTTTTGTACTTTAGGGCGAGGAGAGCGTAGGGCAAAGATTGTTATGAGGTGTCATAACAATCTTTGTCCTTTGCCACTTATTCACCATTAAGTCACGTAGTTTCGTTTTCATTGAAAAATATGTCTATGTGACAGCCTTGCATATACAAAAAAGCAAAAAAGTATAAGACACTAATTTTGCAAATCAAATATTAATTGTCTTGGTGTGTTTCTCGATGCATATTCATTATGGAATGCTAAGTAATTGATTTTCCCGACAGAACCAATTTTAGTTCATTTCACTTATGTAAGTGGGCACCCTGCACAAGCAGGGGCGGCTGGTGGAATTTGAAACTGGTGGGGCGTATGCAGAACGAATCGACGCGAGCGCAGCGAGCGAGCTCGACGGCAATAAGGGGGATTCGGGGGGTTTCTCCCCCCGTGAAGAAATTTTTTAAAAATTGGCATCTTTTTGGTGCGATTTTCAGCACTATTTCTGTAATAAATGGACTACAAATTCAGTTCTTCTAGGCATTCATAAAACTCATACATTATTTCAGAGAATTTCTGGGTTGCCAAGCAAGTCTGACTTCTGAAGATGGCTAGGGTACTAAGCAAGACTGCTTTGGCTCTACCCTTTCCAATAGAAAACACTAGTTAGCGATGTGAACAAGTTCAATGGACAAATCTGGGGTCTAGGGAAGAGTCCCTCTACTGAGAGAGAAATTTTAAAAAGATTGGCAAATGGTGCATTTTAAAGCAAATGAATGCAGCGATAAAGCAAGGCTTATTAAGCAGTGGGAACGTATAGTCTTGAAATATTAAACGCATTAAAAACTGCCCCGTATCTTCTTGTATTAATTTGTTCAACAGTTACTGTAATATGTAAATTGTTCTGCATGACAACTTTAGCCCTTTAAAATGTATGCTTGCCCAGTGTCTTGCACTGCATGCAGCATTAACTTTGGAAAAATATGCTCTAACCAGACTTCGGAAGCACCCACAGCTGCTGGCTGTAACCAGTCATATAGAAATATGTGCAGACAGGTCTTTGAGTGAGATGAAAAAGTGGGTGCTCCCTATGAAGGAACATGCCAAATACATTTCTGTGATTCCCTAACAGTATTACATAATTACTGCCATTGGTACTACTGTTACTATTACTCTCACTTCTACTACTACTAGTATTACATAAGTACTGCCATTAGTACAACTGTTCCTATTACTAGTATTAATAGTGTTACGTAATTGCTGCCATCCATTGGTACTACCGTTATTATTACTGGCACTACTGCTAACGGTGCTAGTACCACATGTGCTCACTTGCATTCCCATTCTCACATTATTCCATCCTGTGCTCTCCCTTCACTGTTGTTGCAGATTCCAGGCTCTCACCCACCCTGTCCTCTCCCATCACTGCATGAACCAGCCCATAATATACTATGTCTCATTCTCTGATCCCAGTCACCATTCTGTCACCCTTCGGTGCCTTTCCCAACGTATTCTTTTTCATCCTCTCTCTATCCATCATTTGCTCTTTCCCATCCTCTGCTTCTCTCGATATGCTCTACCATTTGGTCCTTGTCTCATCCTGCACTCGTTCATTTTACACTCGGCCAGCACCACTCTTTGTGCTTTTTAACTGCACTTTCTCCCTCCCATCCTCTCCTATACTGTTCTCTTCGCATTGTATGTATGCTTCTCTCCACCCTGTGCCATGTCATTCTGTGTCCTTTCCCATCCTGTGCTCTCAGATTGTGTACGTTCCTATCATGTTCACTCCCCCATCTCTTTTGCCAATGCCAGACCCATTGACTTTGTCAATGCTTGCTATCCTTTGCCATGGGCTGCCAACTTATTGTGTCCCTTTGACCATAGGTGAAGCGCCCAGTATTAGCCTTTAACCAGAACACTTAGCATTTTGGCTGGATTACACCAGAGTTGAACTCTTGCTGAGTAAAAACTGGAGTAAGAGAAAATAAAAAGGCAAAGAATAACCTTGGGCAGAGCAGATTACTCCATAATATCTTACAGAAGAAAACATTCATTTAACTTGCTCAGAGCAAATATTTTATTTGACCTAAAGAACATATGTACAGTTTTCATGTTCTACCTGCCCATACATAAAAGAAAATGTACAATTTACTGTATTCCAACATATCGTGCATATGATTAAAACCTAACGTGAAGCGTGCCATGCTGTTCTTGCATCAAATGAAATCAGTGCTCGTGAAACAGAGCAATGGTATCCCTTTCAGTGTCCAAGACGTCACCAAAGCGTTGGTGGGACAGGGCGCTTGGAACTTACCACGAGGCAACGTATTGGCGCTATGCAAAACAATATCATAAATCCAACTAGAGCGAGGGCGCTTAGAAGTGGCCACGAGAAAGCATTTTGGCGCCATATAAACAAACAAAATCAATATCATAAACTCAACTATGGACCGGGTGCTTAGAAGTGGCCAGAGGAAACATGTTGGCGCTATACAAAAGGAACATTGCTATCCATCGCAACGAAACCATCACATCCTGCAATAATGTTAACTCCTTGCCTGCGGAGCTGCCCACATAATGAAAGTGTCCAGCTTTCTACGGTCATTAATTCTGTTGTTTCGGGTGCTTGGTGAGGCTTTCGGTTTGTACAGGCAATACAACGGAGCAACATGAAAATAAAGTGACTTGTCCAGGATCACACAATAAGGTCAAGTTGGGTAGGTGGGATTGGAACTCAAGTCTGGATTTGCTGTACAACATAATCTACTTTCCTTCTTGGTGTGCACATATTATGCCATTTTTGATCACCATTTGGTAGAAGTGAGAAATGTCAGTGCGCAATATTTTGATGGAGGGGGTGGATGAACACAGAGTAAAGCCAAGCCCAGTGCAGATGCTGTTACCACAGGATATAAATAAAGGTTAGATGCTTGTCTGAAATCAGATCTCGAACAGTAATTAGTTATTATTAATCAACCCCCCCCCCCATGAGTGTTTTTGATTACTGTGCCTGTAACTGGGCTAGCCCCTCGAATAAAGCCACAGCTCTATAGCGCTCCGATTATCACAAAAACTCCTGTGAATCATGAGGCCGCAGTGTCACTCTGAGATTCCGAGTGACCTCACTCAGCAGGCGGGCAGCGTCGGGGCCAGGAGCCCTGCCATGGAATGGCATGCGAGGCTCATTCTTTGTCACAGGGACTGACTGCTTCTGGGCAGAGAGGGCTTCCACCCACCTCTCTGGCAGAGCACCCACTCTCACAGGCCACAATACTTACTCAGAGTCCCCAAAAGTGAAACTCTTTCAGTCTCCCCTTCAGGTAAAGACACCCAGCTCTCTCCCTCTCAGTAAACCCCCCACACACTCCATCTAACAGAGAAAAGCTGCAGTGAGCAGTAAACTGCTCCAAGTCTGCTGCTAGTAGTAAACGGTTCTCTCACTCTTACCAAGCAGTAATCTGTTCCACTCGCTCCCTTTAGCATAAAACAGCTTCCATTCCACAAGTAAACAAAAGAAAGAAAACTTACCTGACGGCCGGTCCGCGCCGCCTCTGCTGGGCCCTTGGCGCCTTCACTGGAGTCACAGTGGCAACCCCTCAGCCAATACTGGCGGGCTTAGAGCAGGGTTACTCACCGCCCGCCTGCCCATTAGGAGACCGAGCCTCGCTCTCCTAATGGGCATGCGCCAACCAGAGCAGACACGAGTGCGAATGACTGGGCACGGCGAAAAAATTTGCCGACCTTCCCAAGTCATGCGCACTTGTGCCTGCTGCTGCCTGCCCCTGGTCTGACAATGCCTGTCAGTCAACATGACGCCCGACCGCCGGGGGTGGGCGGTACGACGTCATGCTGACTGACAGGCATTGTCAGTTCTCCCTTGCGTCTCTGAATTTAAGTAAACTGAGTTTACTTAAGTTCAAAGATGCAGAGGGAGCTGCGGGCGCAGGCGGGGGGGCATTGCCCCAACGCCCTTAATGGACGCACCGCGCCTGTGCACAAGTCCAGACAACCCTTATGGTGATTTAAGAGGTCTTAGACAACCTTAGAAAGCTCTCTAAGTGGTAGCTGTGGAGAGCAGCCTTCAGGCTTAGTCCAGAAGGAGGGGAGTGTAAAGCAGCTTGTTTTACCTGAATGCAATCTTATAGTATAGATTAAGTGAAAAAGAACCACACCAGGTATTTATAAAAATATGTATTTATTATATAATACTCTCTAACACGTTTAGATATCTCCTACCCGGAGATAAACACAATGCACACAATACTTTGCATAGAAATACAGTAAATAGCACAGAATACACAGTGGGACCCAGGGGGGAACCAAATCATATACTAAGAAAGTGGTATAAGAACCACGACGCTGGTCAAGACAATCTCGAGAGGATGTAGAAGTGCTGGGGACCCAAGGAACCACCCAAGGTGAGTGACTAGGAACCCCACAGAGAGCGTGTGCAGTGTGGGAACACGACTGCGTGCTCCGTACAACTCAATGTGTGACCCTTCCCAGTGGACCCTGAAGAAACCCCGTGGAAGACAGAAGATTAGAGAGCCACCCCACCTGTGGATACCCTAGTACCCATGTTACCTACACCAGGGACACAGGGTGTTTAGGTGTGAAGTGGTGTCGGAAACCGCCGTCGAACCCAATGGAGGCCTTCAGGAAAGTGCCGCTGCTGAAGGAGGAGAAAGTGTCCGGTGGAATCCGAAGGTGGATTCTAGTTGAGAGGTGCCTGCAAGCAGAGGGGACAGAGTCTATGTCACTCAGGAGTGACCAGGAGATCTGGAAGACGAATGCCCACCAATGTCGGTGTCACGATTCGCTCCCTGCACTCTCATGCCCACCACCAGAGGGGTGCATAGTGTTGACTTTCCTGTGTTCTAATATGCTGCCAGACTCTCCCCTGCATACATATCCTGACTTCCAGGCATTTGGACACCATTTGGGAATTGACATCCATTCCCAATCCATGCCGGGTTTTGTGGAAGCCAGTCTGCTCATGCTGGAAATTCCATTACCTAGAATTCCATGCTCACTGCTCCGTCTCCACTCCTGCAGGCCAAGGATGGGTGGAGGAATCCAGTTCACCTGTGGCTGGCTGCTGCTAGCCTGCTCACACCTGATGCATATGATTACTGTGAGCTCTTTTAAGCCCCAGCTCCCTTCAGTCCAGTGTTGGTCATTGTAGCTGTGTACCGGTGAGACCGATCCTTGTTTCCAGTGTTTCCTGAGCTTTTGATATCGTTGTTTCCAGTGTTTCCTGAGCTTTAGTTATTCCTTGTTCCTGAGCTGCTGCTGTTTCCCTTATTCCTGAACTAGCACTGCCTGCAGTGCTACCTTGACCACTTAGCATTCCTTGTTCCTGAGCTGCAGTAGTTTCCCTTTTTCCTGAACTAGCACTGCCTGCAGTGCTGCCTTGACTCCTGAGCCTCAGCATTCCTTGTTCCTGAGCTGCAGCAGTTTCCCTTGGTCCTGAACTAGCACTGCCTGCAGTGCTACCTTGGCACTTGAGCTTTTGCTCAATTCTTGTTCTTGCTCCAGCACTACCTTCAGTGCTACTCTGTTTTCTTGACTCCTGATCCAGTACTATTCTAGTATACCCTTGTAGCCTCCCCTTCTGTTTATCCTTTTCCAGTCCCTGCTTTTCTTCCCATTTCCTTGGTTCCAGTTCCTAGTTTACTGTCTTTCTATTCCTGCTGTCTTGCTTCTTTTACCGTGTATGTTTTGTTACTCGCTTTCTGCCAAGTGTGCCCTGTGATTTCAGTCCTTTCCTGTTAAGCACTCCTCCTGGCTAGCTCCTTGTCTATTGTGCTTGTATTTAGTTCTACCCCTTTGCTGTTACTGCCTTGCATGTTCCTGTTTGATTGCCAGGATCCGCGGGCACAGCTGACAACCTAAGTGGTGTTTCTTGTTCACTGCGAGTATTGTCTTTGAGTTACATTTATAACATCACCATAGGTATCAGCTCCACAGACCCTGCCTTTGCATGCATATCCTATATGTGGGTATTTGCAGTCAGTATCTGTAACAGCAATTGTGGGTGAGGAACTTACTGAGCTTCAGTCTTACCGTGTGGAGCTCCCGAGTGCTTTACCCCACATTCCCTTTATTGTTAATGTTGTGTGTGTATATATATATATGTATATATGTCTGCACGTCCATCCTGGGTGTAGTTATTCTGAATGCTAAATTGCCTCTTGAGTGCCCATCCTTTGAGTCTTAGCCATCGTGTTCACTTGTACAGGCTTCCCATTTGGATCCCTTTTTCTCCTCTGACTCCCTGTGTGATCCTGGGCAGCGCTGTACTCCTCTTTCTGTGTATGTTTTCTATCCAGTTCCCAGTCCTTGCCCAAGTCCCTGACTGTGTCCCAGACAGTCCTGGACAGTCCCTGACAGTTGGGAGTTGCAGGAGAGTTGACGAGGACCTTGACTCTGCAGCTGTGACAACCAGGCGACACTGAGGAAGACCAGGAACCGTGCACGAGCTGTCCCACATCAGATGTTGAGTGCTGAGGGGTCGGTGTCCGGCGGGAGCACCAACAAGCCTTGGCAAATGCAACCTACGCAGAATTCGAAGAAGGTGCAATGTTGGGACCAGCAAAGTCCAGGAGACTCACCACAAGCAGGGGAGTCAGGGCAGGTCCGAGCAATCGGGGGAGCCCAAAAGAATCAAAGGTGACACACAAGTGGACCCACAGGCCGGAGGCACTGGAGTCGCGAGAGGACCTCGAGCAGCTCACCAAAAGATGCAGGCCACGATGCAAACGATGCGGTGTGGCCGAAGATTCTGGTCACTGGAGATGCTCGAGGTTGGGGGAGCCCGAAGATCTTCTTGGAAGGAAGCCAACAAGCCTTTGCAACTGCAAGTTGTCGCGGTGCACAGGGGTTCGGTTATTGCAGCCCCCACGAGGGCAGGCCTTGAGGGCTGGGGAGAACCACCACCTGTGTTGCAGGACCTTTTGGAGTCCGGAGGAGCTCAGGATCAGCAGGCCGGTAGACTTAGTTGCGGTGCCTGCGAGTGCAGGGAAGTGACTCCTTCAACCATATTCGCTGTTAGATTTTGTTTTCCACTCAGAGCTGAGTGGTGCGATCTCGGAATACTTTGAGATCAATGTGGGATCGGTCGACTCCTTTACCACAGTGTGGGAGGCGTTTAAGGTCTTCATCAGAGGCGTAGCCATTAGTAAACACGCAGGTGTTCTTCGTGCTATTCGCGGTCGCCTTGCTTTGCTGGAGACCCGATTATCGGACCTAGAAGCACGCCTATTACTCACTAACGACCCTGAGTTGCGTGAACAACTTAAGGCCACACTGGCTGAATTCCATGAGGAGGCTGACAGTGAGGTCAAGCATATGGGCAAGTATGCTGCCGCTGGAGCTTACGGAGAGTCTGATCGGCCGGGCTCAGTGCTGGCGGCAATGGCCCGCCGCCGACTTGATGCTGGAGGTATCGTCGAATTGGAGGGGGTTGATGGGTCGCTCCTGACGCAACGCACTATTAATGCGCAGTTTCGCTCTTACTATCAGGAGTTGTATAGCTCTAAACTCTCCCCCAGTGATGATGATATCTCTAACTACCTAGAATACATACAGCTTCCCTGGTTACAAAATTGGCAGCAAGAGTTTTTGATGCGCCCTGTTGAGGCTGCGGAGGTTCGCCTCGCTTTGGGTTCGATGCGTGAGGGAAGCGCCCCAGGGCTTGATGGCCTTACGGTCGCATTCTATAAGGGCTTTAGTGAGCTTCTAATTCCACATCTAATATCTCTATTTCATGAGATGGCTGCAGATGGTATAATGCCCCCATCCATGCGAGAGGCGTTGATTATTACTCTGTTAAAGCCCAATAAAGACCCCCGTAATGCCTCTCCTTTCGTCCGCTCTCCTTAATTAACGTGGACACCAAGTTGTTCGCGAAAATCTTGGCGAATCGTTTGTTGCCGCTTCTCCCTCAGCTTATAGGTCCTGAACAAGCTGGGTTCATCCCGGGTCGCAGGCTCTCACATAACCTCCGCACGGTTTTTGGGGCTCTGCAGCATGTCCGCCCGGAGGTTAAGCCCGCCGCGGTTTTTTTAGATGCCGAGAAGGCTTTTGATTCAATTGAATGGAAATTCATGTATGCTGTGTTGCGTCGAATGGGGGTCGGTGAGGTGTATCTGCAACTGGTTTCGGTATTATACAATTCTCCAGTGGCTCGGGTGCGCACGGGGGATGTGGTCTCTGTCCCGTTTCCAATCATGCGGGGCACCAGGCAGGGGTGCCTGCTGTCCCCGTTGTTGTATGCTGTAGCTGCTGAGCCTCTGCTGCGGGCATTGCGTGAATATCACGGGCATAGAGGACTACGTTTTCCTCATTACAATCTCATTACCTCTGCTTACGCGGATGATACCCTTTTATATATTAGAGATCCAGAGCTCCATCTATCACCAGTGATACGCGAGGTGCTGCGCTTTGGTGGTCTTTCAGGCCTAAGGATAAATTGGGATAAATCCATATTGTTTCCGCTGACACCTGCTACAGAGCAGTTTCCGCTTGATTTCCCACTACAATGGACCACTGAACCGGTGCGTTATCTGGGCATTCAGGTCCACTCCGACGCTGACGAGGTAATTAAAGCTAATTATGGTAAAGTGATCGATAAGCTTGGGGATGATATAGATAGATGGATACGACTCCCATTGTCCTTGGTCGGTAGTGTCTCTTTGATGAAAATGGTTGTACTCCCTCGCCTGCTCTTTCTCTTTACTAATATTCCCATAGTGGTACCTCAACGTCTGTTTCGTGAACTCCGATCCCTGATGATCAAATTAGCATGGGATGGTAGGTCCCCTAGAGTCGCCTTGGACACCCTCATGCTTCCGTACACTGCCGGCGGACTGAATGCCCCGAATTTTGAACTATATTACAGGGCCGCACAGGCCTCTCATGCATACAGCTGGGTGCATGGGCCCCATGATTTGCCCCATCTTCATAACGAGAGAGTTGCTGCTGCCCCGCACTCCCTGCCTCGCTTTTTAACGCAGACCCCAACGAGGCGCTGCAGCATACTGGACTCTATCAACTCCGTTGTTCACACGTGGAATGCGTTGCTCAGAATGTACGATGGGGCGCAATTATACTCACCCCGAATGCATGTTAAATGGTGCCAATGGTTCGCCCTTAGTTCGGAGAAAGGGACTCTGGATTCCCTCAAAAAATTACGCATACAGAATATGGGTGACCTCTTCAGACATGGGCGGGTGGGCACGTGGGAGGAGGTGGCGGGTGCAGACAGTGCGCATTCGGCTCTGACTACATTCCGCTTCTTCAGAACCCGGCATGCTCTGCGGGCGATACTGGGGGAAGACTTACAGGAGCCCTTGATCATTCCTCCTGTGACGGTTCTGTTGAGTGCTCAGTCCCCGTGTAAGCTCATTTCCAAGTTATACGCCTCAGCTCTGGACACGAAGACTTCCTCCCTTAGCAAGGTTAGGCAAGCCTGGCAATTAGATATAGGCGTTCCCATTACAGATGACATATGGCTCTACTGCTGCGAGGTTACCCGTAAGATTTCTATTAATGGCCGTCATCGTCTCGCCCATTTTAAATTTTTAAATAGTTTATTATTCCCCTTTACGTCTATTAGGGTATGGATTGAGAGACACTGATAATTGTGAGCGGTGTTATGTGCCGCAGGCTGGCTTTTTTCATCAGGCATGGCAGTGCCCACAGGTACAACATTATTGGGGATCAATATTTCAGAAGCTGAATGACATACTTGAGCTATCCCTTGCTCCAGATCCCCTACTAGCGCTCCTGGGTTATACTAAACCCCTTAAGAAAAATGTACGTAAACTGGTTGCAATCGGCCTTCTCCTCGCCAAGCGTCGGCTGGCGATGCGTTGGATGAGAGGCCCTGTCCCCACGGTGACAGAGTGGGAACACGATATGGTCTACTGCAATACCCAGTCCGATGTTTATAACGAAATGCTCCCTCCTTGTAACCGCCCGAAGAGTTTCTGGAGTATGTTTGCTCAATATCAAGTTGCACAACAAGCTGCGGTAGACACTCCTGAAGATTAGGAAATAACTGTTTGCAATTTTTTTTTTCTTGTACAATCAATGTCTTAGAATATTTCTGCAGATTAATTGTATTACCCTGTAATGTTCTTCTGCCCATCAGCAATCTTTATAACAGAATTGTCCCCGCCTGAGTATCTCACTGCTGGTTTATTATTTCTTCACTCGTCATGTCACCTGGTCCTCGCCTGCCCTCCCTCTAATTGTTGCCATGCTTTGTTTCGATACTGTTATGTACACAATTGCTTTTGACTTCAGTGATCCATATTGGTGTTATTTTGTTTTTCTTTTTTTGCTTATTGTATGTATGTTGAGTTTCACTGTTTTTCCAAAAAGCAATAAAATACAATAATTAAAAAAAAAAAAGTGACTCTTTCACTTCAAGGGTGATTCCTTCAGGTGTCTTTGATGCCCACAGGCCTTGGAAGGTTCCTGTATGGTGCACAGGCACAGATGATTCAGCAGACTGGAAGGGAGACTAAGTCGAGCCCAAACAAAGTCCAGTGTGCCCAGACGGTAGAAGAAGAAGTGGTGTCTGATCTGAATCTTGTCCCACGACGAATCTAGGGACCCACCCACAGGTAAGCTCTTAAGTACCCGTAAGCTCTTAAGTACCCTAAGGAAAGGGTTGGGACGATTCAGGGGACCCTCCCAGGGGAGGGTCTGGACAGGGGGGAGGTTACTCCCATGTCCTTTGTCCAGTTTCGCGCCAGAGCGGGAGCCAACTGCTCCCAGAGCCGGTTTGAACGGGACTATGCATGGGGACACCAAATGTGCCTCTCATACAGACTGAGTGGCGCTGGCAAACGCACCCACCCGGCCCCAATACACTAAATCCTGTCTGGGAGGTTGTCACACCTCCCTCTGACAGGATACCTATTGTTCTGCCTTCCCCTGTTCGAGCTTGGCTCCGCAGCAGGAGGGCAGAATCGTGTCTCTGGTCGGCATCAACCATTTTGTCCTGTCCGTGTCTAGAAGACTGGTACCGGGAGCAATGAGAGCCTAACAGAGGGCTCTTCCAGTGCTTGGAATCATACCTCCCGCACCGTTTACGGTGTGGGGGTATGATTCCAACATGTTTGATACCAAACATGATAGGATTCGTTGCAGCCGATTTCGAGATGGTCATCGCGTAATTATGCGGTGCCCCTCTATATAGTATATGGCTGCTTCATTTACAATCCGGCAGAATCGACTCCGTAGGCCGTAGGGGTGTCCTGCTCCTGCAGGGGCACCCTCACACTTAGAACCAAGCACCCTGCCATCAGGATTGCAAAGGCCTGCTATAAGGGTGACTTGTAGGTTTTAAGTGCAGTGACCCTAGATATAGGAAACCTATATCCTTAGTAAGTGGTGCTAGCACCAGCTTACACAGGCTGCAGTGGCAGGTCTGTTGTTCCATTTTGAATGGTCTCCCATGGGTGGCATAATGCACGCTTCAGCCCATGGGGCACTTCTGGGGTACCTATGCCCTGGTTACCTTAGTACCATATACTAGGGACTGATAAGGGTACCCCAGTATCCAATCTGGGATGTACCCAAGTACTGAACATACCAATTTAAGGGAGAAAGCAGATAGACTGGGGTCCTGATTAGCAGGATCCCAGTCAGACTAGTCAAAAACAGCTTAGCACCAGGCAAAAAGTGGGGGTAACCATGCAGAAGGATCCTACCTTCCTACATAACCATCCCCCCCCCCCAAACGAAAGGAGATGAGGCTAACCTTGCCCAGTTGAGTCTGTATTTCCTAAGTAGCCATGTAAGGAAGGTCCTGCACTAGAATGGATACCCCCTATCTTATGGTCCACTGAGAAGTTCCTCCCCAGCAGGGTCTTGGATCCTCTCAAACGTTTGGGGTGTCTACCTGTCATCTGTTTAAGCCATGAATGAGGCTGGTGGGATGTCCGATCAGGGAAGTGAGGCCTTAACGGGGTTAGTCTCGACTTCCTCAGAGCACTGGCCACCATTGAGGCCTTTTTCCTCCATGACTGACTTGTACCTATCCCTAGGGGTCAACCTCTGGCTTCTTATAGCTTTTGGTTGATCGTGTCTGGTTGGAACAATGGAGGGCCAATGGAGGATTGAGACAGCCTTGTACCAGGTTTTGCTTTGCCCATCAGAGTCCATCTGGGGGATGTCACTGGTTAAGTGTATGAGGGGTCCCTCAGATTGCAGAGGATTATCCACCTGACCAGTACTACTAGACTGGGGGTCCCAACTCTTTAGTTGAGGGGATTCCTCTTGGCAGTGGGCCCTGTGGTGTCCACTGACATCCCTGGCCTCTGCAGCCATAGGCTGAGCAAGGCCTGGTAGAGAGGGGCAGGATACCTGCTCGAGACTGGGCACCTCCTAGTAAGGGTCCTCTGCCCTTAGTGGCTCTGCCAGGACAGGCCTGACCTCCTCTGGGGCAGTTTCTTCACAAGGGGTAGGATCAGCTTCCTGAGGAGGCTGACCCTCACCTAAAGTCTGGGGGGAGATAGACTTTTCTTCCTCCCTTGTGCTCTCTGAGGGAGCAGAGTGAACCATTGTTTGAGGCTCCACTGCTCCTAAATGTTCCTCGGGCTGGACTGGGACCCTAAGGGTCTTAGCAACCTGTTCAGGTAGGCCTATCATTTTTAAATGGGCCTTCAGTTCTACTTCAGCCCAGGCTGAAGTTTCCAAATCATTTCCCAAGAGGCGGTCTACATGCAAGTTTGGGGACACTGCAACTCTTTTAGGACCATTGACCCCTCCCCAGCTGAGATTGACTATGGCCATGGGATGATCTGTTCTAACACCATCAGTGTCGGTCACCTGGTACATGTAACCAGGTGAAAGCTGAAGTGGGGACACCCTTTTTCCTGTCACCATGGTGACGCTAGCTCCTGTGTCCCTAAAGACTACAGCTTTCTGACCATTAATCAGAGCCTCCTGTCTGTACTTGCCCAAGGTATTGGGGCTTACAGTAAAAGTGGCAAACCCCATGCCACCATCACAGACCAAGGTGGCCTGTGTGGGGGACCTGGCTAGGCCAGTATCCACCTCAGTACCCTATGAGAACCCAACTAAACTTTTGGGGGGACTGCTACCTCCTGGGGGATTACTACTTGAAGCACTAGTGGGTGTTGTAGTAGTATGAGTAGTATTTTCCTTATTGCTGGCCTCGAGGCAATCCGAATCATATTTCTTGTGGACTTGCTTTTTACAAACAAAGCAATAAGGTTTCTTTCCAGGGGAAGTAGGAGTTTGGGACCCACCCCCAGAGAAGGACTTTTGGGGACCTTCAGAGGACTTCTCTTTAGACTTATCCCCACCTTTCTCTTGGGTTTTGGAAGTATCTTTCTTTTGGTCACCACCACCATGGTTCTTCTGCTTAACACTGGCTCTGACCCATTTATCTGCCTTCTTTCCCAATTCTTGGGGAGAAGTCCGATCTGAGTCCACCGGGTACTAGTGCAAAAGCTGGTTCTGACAATTATGAAGGATCTGCTCCCTCATAATCAAATGGTAAAATCCTTGGTAGTCATGCACTTTGCTGCCATGTAGCCAGCCTTCCAGAGCCTTAGTGGCACTATCCACAAAATCTACCCAGTCCTGGGTTTGTGTTTTCTGGGTGTCTCTGAACTTAATCCTATACTGTTCAGTGGTTAAGCCAAACCCATCTATGAGAGCACTCTTCAAAACTGAGTAATTATCAGCATCCTTTTCTCCAACAGTGGGGAGCTTATCTCTACCTTTGTCAGCAAAGGAGAGCCACAAGATAGCTGCCCACTGCTCTTGGGGGACTCTCTGAACTTTACAGGCCCTTTCCAAAGCAGTTATCCATGTCTGGATGTCATCCCCAACATGGTAGGGAGGGACTATCTTGTTCAGGTTCCTATGGTCAAAAGAAGTTTCTTTAACTCTAGGGACCTTGTTGCTACCACCATGGCGCACTAGTCCCAATTTATTCCTTGCTCTCTGGACTCCTAGGGACTCTTTGTCAAGGGCCAACTGCTCTTGCCTGAGCCTAAGCCTAGCTTTCTCAAGTTCAAGAAGTTAGTATTCCCTATCCAAAGAGGTTTCCCTCTTACTAGATATGGAGGTCCCTACTGACTGTCCTGAGTCATTGGATTCTGCAGAGGAGGATCTAGACCTCCTTGGTCTACTCTGCACTCTACCAGGGAGAACAAAGGGGGCATCCTCTGGGCCACCTGTAGTATCCTCTGGGAGGTCTGAGTTGTCCAGATGGGAGTCATCAAGCTCCACTTGGTCAAGGTTAGATTATAGGTCATAGAGGGGTCTCCCTCCTGGCCTATCTTCAGTCCCCTGCCTACCCACTCTTTCCTGTTCATCTGACCCACTGGCTTTCCTTAGGTCATCTAACAGTAACACCCCCAGGAGGTGTTGAGTGTTGGCATTTTTCCCAGTCATCAGCTTTCTAGAGGCATACAGGGCTTTCAGTTCTTGGAACAAAAGCTCACTGTATCTAGAGGGAAGAGAGCCACTGGCATCTCCTTTAGAAGACATACTAAGTGTGGTGTGGTGTTGCACCTATCTAACCTAGTGGAAACTAAACTCTCTGAGGTTGGAGAAAGGGTGTGCTAGACCCTTGGCTTACCCAACCCTAAGTTCAGTAGAACGTACTATTCTAAGCTTGTATTATATGTGTCTAGTATTAGTGATGGTTTTTCAATTAATCAACACAAAGATTTATCTGGTAAAACAATGCAGGCTTGAATCCCAACCGCTGCACACCAATGTGAGAAACTGGCCTGGTATATGAAGTCCACGTATGTAAGTGGGCACCCTGCACCAGTCCAGACAACCCTTATGGTGATTTAAGAGGTCTTAGACAACCTTAGAAAGCTCTCTAAGTGGTAGCTGTGGCGAGCAGCCTTCAGGCTTAGTCCAGAAGGAGTGTAAAGCAGCTTGTTTTACCAGAATGCAATCTTATAGTATAGGTTAAGTAAAAAAGAACCACACAAGGTATTTATAAAAATATGTATTTATTATATAATACTCTCTAACACGTTTAGATATCTCTCACCCGGAGATGAACACAATGCACACAATACTTTGCGTAGAAATACGGTAAATAGCACAGAATACACAGTGGGCCCCAGGGGGGTACCAAACCATATACTAAGAAAGTGGTATAAGAACCACGACTCGGGACAAGACACTGTCGAGAGGACATAGAAGTGCTGGGGACCCAAGGAACCACCCAAGGTGAGTGACTAGGAACCCCACGGAGAGCGTGTGCAGTGTGGGAACACGACAGCGTGCTCCATACAACTCAACTTGTAAGTCGCGGTTTGAATTTTAAAGATTAAGGACCCTTCCCAGTGGACCCTGAAGAAACCCCGTGGAAGACAGAAGGTTGGAGCGCCACCCCACCCGTGGATACCCTAGTACCCACGTTACCTACACCATGGAAGCTGGGTGCATAGGTGTGAAGTGGTGTCGGAAACCGCTGTTGAACCCAATGGAGGACTTAAGGAAAGTGCCGCTGCTGAAGAAGGAGAAAGTGTCTGGTGGATTCCGAAGGTGGATTCTAGTTGAGAGGTACCTGCAAGCAGAGGGGACAGAGTCTATGTCACTCAGGAGTGAGCAGGAGATCTGGAAGACGAATGCCCACCAATGTCGGGAGTTGCAGGAGAGTTGACGAGGACCTTGACTCTGCAGCTGTGAGAACCAGGCGATGCTGAGGAAGACCAGGAACCGTGCACGAGCTGTCCCTCGTCGGATGTCGAGTGCTGAGGGGTCGGTGTCCGGCAGGTGCACCAACAAGCCTTAGCAAATGCAACCAACTCAGAATGGCCAGGCTCGGGACCAGCAAGGTCCAGGGGAATCACCACAACCTGGGGAGTCAGGGCAGGCCCTGAGCAATCAGGGGAGCCCAAAGGAAACAAAGGTGACCATCAAGTGAACCCACAGGCCGGAGGCACTGAAGTCGCGAGAGGACCTCGAGCAGCTCACCAAAAGAAGCAGGCCACGATGCAAACGATGTGGTGTGGCCGAAGATTCTGGTCACTGGAGATGCTCGAGGTTAGGGCTACTTGGAGCCCGAAGATCTTCTTGGAAGGAAGCCAACAAGCCTTTGCAACTGCAAGTTGTCGCAGTGCACAGAGGTTCGGTTATTGCAGCCCCCACGAGGGATACTGGCCTCATATTTGGTGAGAGGGCAGGGCAGGCCTCGAGCACTGGGGAGAACCACCACCTGTGTTGCAGAACCTTCCTGAGTCCGGAGGAGCTCAGGATCAGCAGGCCGGTCGACTTAGTTGCGGTGCCTGCAAGTGCAGGGAAGTGACTCCTTCACTTCAATGGAGATTCCTTCAGGTGTCTTTGATGCCCAAAGGCCGTGGAAGGTTTCTGTGTGGTGCACTGGCACAGATAATGCAGCAGACTGGAAGGGAGATGAAGTCGAGCCCAAACGAAGTCCAGAGTGCCCAGACGGTAGAAGAAGTGGTGTCTGATCTGAATCTTGTCCCACGACGAATCTAGGGACCCACCCACAGGTAAGCCCTTAAGTACCCTAAGGAAAGGGTTGGGACGATTCAGGGGACCCTCCCAGGGGAGGGTCTGGACAGGGGGGAGGTTACTCCCATGTCCTTTGTCCAGTTTTGCGCCAGAGCGGGAGCCAACTGCTCCCAGAGCCGGTTGGAACGGGACTATGCATGGGGACACCAAATGTGCCTCTCATACAGACTGAGTGGCGCTGGCAAACGCACCCACCCGGCCCCAATACACTAAATCCTGTCTGGGAGGTGGTCACACCTCCCTCTGACAGGATACCTATTGTTCTGCCTTCCCCTGTTCACGCTTGGCACAGCAGCAGGAGGGCAGAATCGTGTCTCTGGGTGGCAGCAACCATTTTGTCCTGTCCGGGTCTAGAAGACTGGTACTGGGAGCAATGAGAGCCTAACGGAGGGCTCTTCCAGTGCTTGGAATCATACCTCCCGCACCGTTTACGGTGTGGGGGTGTGATTCCAACATGTTTGATACCAAACATGATAGGATTCGTTGCAGCCGATTTCGAGATGGTCATCGCGTGATTACGCGGTGCCCCTCTATATAGTATACAGCTGCTTCATTTACAACCTGGCAGAATCGACTCCGTAGGCCATAGGGGTGTCCTGCTCCTGCAGGGGCACCCTCACACTTAGAACTAAGCACCGTGCCTTCAGGATTGCAAAGGCCTGCTATAAGGGTGACTTGTAGGTTTTAAGTGCAGTGTCCCTAGATATAGGAAACCTATATCCTTAGTAAGTGGTGCTAGCACCAGCTTACACAGGCTGCAGTGGCAGGCCTGTAGTTCCATTTTGAATGGTCTCCCATGGGTGGCATAAGGCACGCTTCAGCCATGGGGGACCTCTGGTGTACCAATGCCCTGGGTACCTTAGTACCATATACTAGGGACTGATAAGGGTACCCCAGTCTCCAATCTGGGATGTACCTAAGTACTGAACATACCAATTTAAGGGTGAAAGCAGATAGACTGGGGTCCTGATTAGCAGGATCCCAGTCAGACCAGTCAAAAACACCTTAGCACCAGGCAAAAAGTAGGGGTAACCATGCAGAAGGATCCTACCTTCCTACAATAATGCAAGAGGCTTATTTACTTTTCTAACTACAGTCCTGGACTGTTTTGAGGAAACTTAAACATTTTTGAAAAGGGCAAAAAAATATTTAATTATGCATTGCAGGGAAGTACTGCCTTGAGTGTGCAGCTGAAGGCAAAAAACTTGAAATACCACAGTACACATATTGGACCACTTCTTGGTTAAAATCACAAGTGACTACCTGTGAAGTTAATGATATACATCACATTAGAAAGCCAGCAAATTTCTATGGGGGTTTCTTTGTAATACAGTTTATTTGGGATCAGGTTGGCCAGTAAAGGGGGGAGGTTGCCCTTGCTTTAGTGATTTGCCCATTTCCTGCCACCTAGCTTTGCCAAGATTAAACCATCTGAACAAAATGTTTAAAATGTATGTATGAGCTCCTTTGTTCTCTCTGAATAAGTTTGGGCGAGTGTTTGATATGAACAGGCATTTCTCAGCAGTATTGATGCTTGTTGCATTAGTGGCTGGATGTTGTCTCATTTTAATTGTTTGGATCGTATCCTAAGTGTATAATTCACACTGACATTCAGGGCTCGTCATAATGTTCCCCAAGACAGACGAAAATACACAAATATAAATTTTAACTAAACACTGTTTTCTCAGTAGCCACCCTTCTGTGACAGGAAAACATCATTAATGGCAAGCCTTAGGTTGGCAGCATCTTGCCTCTCCACTGCCTGGACCCTGCGAGTTTTCATTGCAGCAGAGATGCCCTTCTCAGAAGGTAACGTTCTGCCCAACTTCCTAGTATTGTCTCGCCACCGGGACACCTGGGAATGTGAGCCGAGACCTGCGCTGCTCAGTGGAGTGTATTTTCAAAAGCTACAGCTGCAGCCCAGTTCAGAAATTTGAAGCAGTCTTTACAGGTATGGCAAAGTCTCCACATAGTTGCTGCACAGACATAGCATTGCTACCCCTAGCCTTTTGCGGATGTGAGGACCCTTGAAATTTCAGCAATACAATGCATGCAACATAATAAATGACAGTGACACTCTGTGGATAAAATATGTTGCACGTTTATTGATTACACAGGTTGGGTTAGCTTACGGGTGATCTAGGTGTCGACGATGAGTTCCTTGAACAGCCAACAACCATCCTGAAAAAGCTAGAGGCTCGCCAAAGAGGCCTGGCCTAGGGAGATGTCCCCTTATGAGACCACTTTGCCTTACTACCCCCCTCCTGACGCCGAGGGCAATAAAACAGAGGAGTGGCCAGCCCTCTCCACTTACCATGGCCCTATATGCCCAGTTACCATCCTAACAGGGGAGCAACACTAGGATGATGTCTCCTTTATGTCGCCCTGCGTGCGACGTGGCCAGCTCCAAAAATGTTCACAGCTTCTTGGTTTAAACAGTGGATTCTGAAAACATCGCAAGACTAATGAAGAAATAGAACTACCACCCAGTGCATCTCAAAATTGTACAGGAGCCTCGGAGGTTACTGGTTCTAGCTGCTCCTAGCACTGTGGAAATATCATGATCACTGCCCATTGGTAACACAAAGTAGAGAATGATTGTCCAAGTAGTAACCCATGCCAGAGAAACTCTAAAGTTAACAGCATTACAGGACGTGAGCATATTTAAGAAGGCACTAAGAGGTAAAATTGGTCCAGTTAGGAACTTATGCCATCAATTTTGGTCTGCTCAGATTCTTGTTTGCAATTTGACTGTTAATTGTTGCATCTCTGCTCTTGTATCTGTTCTCGTTCATTCTCCAGTCCATGAGCCAAAAGCCGCTGGAAGGAAGAAAAGTGGATCAAAAAACAAATAAGGGGATACTGAGATCCTTCAAGGAAACGCTAAGGGAGCAGAACCCTAGGTTTTCTGATCTAGAATGAAGTAATTGGAATGATGTCCCCCTCCTGCGTTTAAATCTTCTTCAGTACCCTAGATGTAAAGGAAATGGGAGGGAATGCCTAAAGAAGGCTTTTCAGCTACCGGACAGGCATAGTATTCTCCATTCACACTCGTAGAGATAGAGTTCTGGGTCAAAACACTCGGAGGAGAGCATTGTCCTCTGATGCCAAGAGGTCCATCCATGGGTCTCTCCAGAAGTGAACCAGAAACTGTAAAGGTAGCAGATGGAGACGAGCCCACTGATGAAAGTTGGTGTCTATTCCCAGAGTATATGTGTCTTTCATAGAGAGGAGGAGTTCCTTTTTTTGCTGGCACATTTTTTTTGCAATGAGAGTTGGAGCATTTGTCATTGTAGTTGTCATAACTCTTTGCCGTCAGTGTCAGTTCAAATTAGAGCCATTTGCTCTTGAATCAGAGCTGTAAATGTATGGTATGGTGCTGAAAGCTTCCTTTGGTTGGACAAATTCATCGCAGCATCCGGAGATCATAACCCTTGAATTAACCGTCCCATAAGCCTGCTCCATCTGTTAGAACTAGTAGCGAGAGAAGGGAATGAGGTGATCAGATTTTCTGAAAATTGCCACCATACCTGCTCCTCTCAGAACCTCTATGTCGAGTGGGACCAGAAACTTATGTTCCTATGAAAACAGTATCTGGTGCTGCAGCACATGGAAGCGTGCAGGCAGTACCACATGTAAACAAACTACCCTTTCACCCTCCACCATTCCCTGACCCGAGATGACTCCTTCCATTTGAGATCCTAGAGACTGGACGGGAACTTGCTCGTCAGCCTTCTGGAATCGAAACCATAACTGCATCCTCAGTCCTTCTGAAAGCAGGTGCCTGTAAAGTTGAGGTGCTGCAAGTGTTGCAGACTGCTTTGATCTAATTAAGAAAAAGGAAGCGCCAATGCACGACCTTGCAGACCAGCTTGATGTTTTTTTTTTTTTATTTGCAAAGTTTTATATAGCGCTGGCTAGACCCGGAGGTATCAGAGCGCTTTACATGAGGATCAGTGAGTTACAGGTTCCATAATTACATAGACAAGTATAGACAAAGGAGAAAAGAGAAAAACATGAGATAACGCAATAATGTGAGATTATTAGCGCGTACACACGTCTTATGGGGAGTGAAGAGGTAGAGGGGGAATGGTAAACGGGGTAGGGAATGCAGGTAGGAAAACACAACGGGGGGGGCGAGGAAAACGATGTCCGATGTCCGGCTGGGTAGGTGCCGGCCGAGGGGTGAACCAGAGCCAAACTCCTCTATAGCTGCATATGACAGCTCCACCGGGCATCAGCCAAAGTTGCTCGGGCACCACAGTAAGTACAGACAGTTTTTGTTTCCGCCCAGGGGGCATCGTCTGCTTTTGAAAAAGAAGATGCACAAATTAGTCCATCATCTCAGAAACCTAAAACTTACACCCCTTATGTATCAGACCCACTGAAGGTGCCAGTACCTTTGTAAAAGCTTTGGGATCTGAAACCAGGCAGAACTGCAAACTGGTACTGTATCCTTTTTATTGCAAATTATTGAAAACCACGGTGATTAGAACAGTATGGATGGTACAAGTAGGTGCCCTGAAGCTTCAGCAATGCCAGAATTATCTCCTGGATGCACAAGGGGAATTATGAGCTCTCCAATTATGATTTTTGAATTTCCGGTAAAGGATGAACTTGTTGAGCCATGTCCAGCGCATGACTGAGTGGAAAGAAGTAGTTCATTTGCATCCATAGAAGTACTCCTTGAATGGGTGCAAATTTCTACTTTTGGGTATTCACAAACCTTTCAGTAGTGGTCCTGGAAAGCTGAGCCATTCTCAAGTTTCCAGGCATAGTACTGGCAATCAAACACCCAAACTGTGATGGGATGAATGCTTGCAAATGGTCTAACAAGTGGCAATCGCCCTGGGGAGCATTCCAATCCATCGTTTTTAGCCCAGCGCGGCGCTGCAGACCGAGGTCCACCTAATCCAAATTAGTACTGACCCTGCTCCTCGTGGGAACAGTCCCTACCACTTTTTTAGTTAGGAAATTTGAGATTCACCCCCTGATCACCCCGGATGTCACTGACAAAGCCACGCCCCTGCTGGTAATAATATAACTGGCTGCTTTGAAGCAGCTTTTGGAAGGAATGGATATAAAAGGAACTTATAAAATACCTGCCGCACAACTTCACTGTTACATCTTTTCATGGATTGCATTTGTCAGTAGCAGGACAACACTCCCTCTGAAAGAACGCCCTTCGGACTGTAAAGCAGCAGCTCGACCGAAGGCTTTGAAAAGACATTACACGGCAGGTGTGCGCACATCCAGCAGGCCTCTGGCTGGAATTTTTACAAGTCAGTGAAATTTGAAAGGCGTCCTGTTGAGGCGAGTCAGCAGTTGTGGTGGGTATGGATAGCTTCTCTTCCAGCGGCTGCATTGATTCTTTTCCTTGCACGCCCTCCCATGCAGGCAGTATTTCCGAAAAGCGCATACGTTTGCAAGTCTGCAGAGCCTGGTGCTAGTGGGCCGGTCCCACGGACTTTTCAGTGGAAAAGGAATCTAAAAAGAGCAACCTAAAGCTAGAAGCAAAATTGATTAAGAAACCCAAACATGCGGCCGTCCATAGACTACTTTGTAATTGCACATTTACATTGAATTGCTAAAAACAGAATGACCCATCCGAATCCAGTTTTAATGAGCAATCCTGCTCGCCCTTCCTTCTGGTTACTGAGCCATGCAGAACAACTATGAATTACCTCAAACCGCTGTATAATCTGACGTGTACCACAGGACAGGCGCTCTTCCCGCATATCATGTTCTCTTTGAGTCTTTGGCACAGTGGGCAGAGCTGGGCCAGTGGGCAGAGTGTGCCCATGTTCAACGACATGCTAAAGGATGTCCGTCAGAGATGGGGATATCTTGGTTTGTGCAATGGCTACAGTTCGCTCCCTGCTGTGGCACTTCTGTTCGAACTCGCCTTCAGCGACGCTGCAGCCTGTAAGAACTGTCACGAAACACAGGAGCCTCCCACCCTGCCTTTAGCCGATCACTTCTTCCACAATAGAGCCTGTGAAACGTCTGTGACCTATCTTCATGGATTCTTCACTTGAGAGTTGGCAGACTGTTTTGTAACCCAGAGTGCTACATGGGGACCTCTAACAGAGGTCGCTTGTCCTAGTTTGCCTGGTTAAAGAATGTGGTGTGCGAGGTGGGAAATCTCTAACACAGACACATGCAGGGTCTTCCTCCGAGTATTTCACCAGCTTCAGCTATTTCCCCATAGTGTACACTGTTGCAAGCAACATTCCTGCTCATCCTTCCTTCCTCAAAGGGGGATTCGGGCCTTAGTTGTCTTGTCTTTGATACTCTGTGTGCGCCCAGGGGGTCATCCCCTATACTCCTTGAGAGGTAGCTAACGTGAGCTTAGCTCAAGGGGTTCCTGTTGAAATGCCACGTGCTCCCCAAAAACGTCTGTTCTGTTTATACATTACCAAGCCTTTGCTCTGCTGCTTTAATTTTCCTACTGGTGTCTGATCTGGTTAATTGGTCCCTTCTTGTTTTCCCAAGGCAATCCCACGAGGCTGAACCATAAGACAGTTTACCCCACACCCTCTCGTTCCATATATGTCTTCTCCCTCCAGACAGACGCACTGAACAGCTCTTAACTCTTTTACACTAATGCATACCGATATGCATATTTTTGAGTTTCAACGAGACCTAACTTGAGTAGGATCAGCTGGATGCCACTGGCTCTTAAAAGACCTGCATGTAAGGACAATGGCTCACCACAAATGATTTGGCTTGCTAGTGTAAGTGTTATTCTCTCTAGCATGTGTGAAGTCTCCTGGAATGTTTTGCTCCTTTTTGTACCTTTCATATGTATTTAAATACCCTCGGTGCTCTGATGCACAGTTGTGCAACGCTCATCCGTTCCCAGCGTGTGATCTTACTGTGCTTCAGTGCATCTTTCCGATAGCGCAACAGTGAGCCTAAACCACAATTTAGACCGCACAAGTAGTGTCATAAGATAGGGGGCTCTAATGACAGCTGGTGGGTGATACTGTGTAGTCACCCTTCTGAAGGAGAGCCTGGAGTCGCTACCTCGGAATCTGAATGTGAATACAGACCCGGGGGGTGGCGGGAATAGGATACTAGGGCCTGAAACCAGCTAATCTAGTAATGGGATATTTTCATTGTAAGTGTACAGGGTGCTTAAACAAGTGCACAGCTGCCAACCTGCACAGGCATCATCCTACATATCACATGCCGTGTCTGTGCCCCGCTTGGCCAGTACCTACGCTGCTTCGCTGCTCTACCGTGGACCTAGGTCAAACATTGAATCAATAACAGAACCAGAGTAATAACATTGAGTTAGTGACGGACATTTAAAAAAAATGTTTTTTTTATTAACAAAGTGGACTGCCTCAAAGCACTGGCTATTGTATAGAATGATTCTGATTAGTTTCTACACTAGTTTAGCAAGAATTTTCACCACCTTCCTGAAAATAAGTACTTTTTCTTCCTTTCGTAGTAAAATTTGAATGGTTTTGTTTGAGCGACCATGAATCCTTAGACTCTTTTTCCAAAGTTGGCCAGTTTAAAATGCAGGATCAGGAACGTCTCATGATTTCAAGATGATACGAATCTGGGCATGAAATAGGGGTGATTTCATGCCCTCTAATAAAGCGGAGCATCTCCAGGAGTAATTGGGATGCGCCAACTTAATGTTTATTTTTTCAGTGATATTCAACTGGTGCTGACATCTAAATAGGGTGGGCATATGTACTTACTTCCTAGAGGGCCTCCAGTCAGCCCTAGGGTCTCAGTCTAGGCACGTTGCTGTCTCCCCAACTCTTATAATAATCAAGCCAGGAGTTGGCAGTATTGCCACTCACCAGACTTCAGTTGTCTTCGAGGGCCATGTGGGTAATCTTCTGTAGTGTGGAGAGCTGAAAGAATGCACTTTTCACCAGAGACTCTACTTAGGTTTTCATATCCACAAAGTTATACAGCTAACCTCCTCTCCAAACAATTCACCTGCACAAGGTTAATACTATTTCGTAACCTTACCAGTCTGATATCAGCAGTTAATCAGAAGTGATGAATTGGAGGTAGAAAGTTATCATTTTTGATCTAATATTATTTAATGAAAATAATGTGGGGTCAGTTAATGAAAAGTGTGAAATTCCAAATGGTGCTGGCGTTTTCCTAGCTGTCACTTGGCTCCATTTCAGATGTGACACCCTGAGGTAGTCTGTGTTATTGCTTTTCGTGCTATGATTCTGGGTGTATCCTTACAATGGTAATAGTGAAACTGAAACTACTAGAATACAGCATGCTACTTTAGATACCACGGTGTTTGTGGTGGTAACTTGGTGATAATGGTGCACCCCCAATCCCCCTTAGTAAAGAATGCACCACATTTTCAAATCCACATGTATCTATATCTGAATTGGGTGCAATGCCATTGAGAGAACCTGTTACCAAATGGTTCTCTAAACAGGAACGCTACATTCTAATATTCCGTATGACTGCTTGCCCACTAATATCTGTATCGCATTTATTCTGCATAATTAGTCCATACAATTTCTTCCATAAATCTCCAGCTGGTCGGTTTCGCCTATTTGGGCCTTGTATGTAGTATGCACCCTACTGACGAGGCCCAAATAGTCAAAAACTGGTCAGCTGGAGGATCTGTGGAATAGACAAATGTCAGTTGGAATTGTGTAATGTCTGTACAAGAAAAGGAATCTTGTGGGTTATTTTTGTATTACAAATATGTTACAGATATTGGTGTGCAAGCAGTCCTATCGAATGCTGTTTTAGATGTCACGCTTGACCAGTGACCGCTTGGCAGCAATGCATTTTTGGCAGTAACTAACTCAGACTGCGTGACCCTGGGGAAAGGGATTCTCAACAGCTGTTAGCATAAGTATTTAACCTTTTTGTAGTGTTTGTGCACTACGAAACATAGGTTTGTGAGAAGAATTGAGACAAGAGTTTGAAACAACATTATTGTCCTTTCTGGTTTTGGATGATGAGTTATTTTTTATTTTATTTTTTTTACAGAGTTTTCTATAGCGCGAACTTGACCCGAATCGGGTATCAGAGCGCTTTACATAGCACCAGTTGCATTATATGAGGACTCATTCATTTTTGTTAGGCACGGGGAGATTAAGTGATTTGCCCAGAATATCAGCATGTTCAGCATCATTGCCGAGACTCGAACCCAGTTCCCCAGATTTGAGGTCGACCGCCCTAGCCGTTCGGCCAACTCCTCTCCCCTAATGATTTTTAGGCACATAAAATACATCGGAATTTTTAATTAAAATATGCATTTTTATCTGAAAGGCCCTCCTCAGATCAGATCGTATTAAATGTGCAATTTCCCTGTTCTAGCAAAGTGGCACTGGTGCCACAGATGTGAATACGGTAAAGAGTACTGACTACGTATTGTTCCATGCATATGTGATGAGTTTTCTTGACACTCGGCTCTTATTGTTCGATGTACTTCTTAGTTTTGTCTTGAGTATTTGGCTACTTCTAGGGAGTTAAATCAGCAGGTGCTACCCTTATTGGGAATCCTGCCCATCGGACTGAGGTGCACTGAGAACCAAACGTCAATGAGGGTGGCTATTTTACTAGCGGAAGATATTCAGCCAGTAGATTTCTGTGCTTTTTGCAATCTCACCAAGATTAAAATGACCGACAAATTTGGGAAGGTACAAGCCAGATTATGCCTACATACTAAGGAGGTGGCCCTTTTAAAACTTTCCTACAATGGAGAAAACATTTTGCATACATTCAGAAAAATGTTGCACCAAGGAATGCATTTCACACTGTCATATTCTTTCTATGACTTTAATTTCAAGCTTCAGTTGATCTGTCATTGTATATAATCGCTTGTCTCCTTTGTCTTGAAGCTTGGTAAGGGAGGACTTCAATGCGTACATGACAAGTGGTCAATAATTTAAATTGACAGATTTGTTAACAGGGCATCTTATGAAGTTCACTGTCGATATTGGGAAATCTGTATCCGTCTGGGCTTTCCTCATAGTTACCTACTGATGCATAGCCTGTTCATTCCATCATATAGAAAGGTGCTGTAATCCACCTATGTTTATGCTTGTTTCTGATATCACCATGCTTTTAGGGTTGAAAGGCATTTGGTATAACTGAAGATAGTGCTATATATTGTGTGTCTATATCCACCCACAGCGTTAGGGGTAATTGAGATCAATTTAGGTGAGCAAACTCAATACAGTTTTAAGTTTCTCTCCAAAGGAGGTGTAGTCAATCTGGCACAAAAGCAGAAAATGGCTCCTGGGATTCTCTTTGTTTTGTGATGGACCGCACAGTGAAATAAGCAATATATTTCAGCACAGTCAAGTGATTAAATAGACATTGTCTGAACAGTTGTACTCAAAAAATAAATCAATTAACTAAGACTATGAAAACCTATAAATGGAAAGTTGGGCGTAAGGTGATGTTGCATGGATCAAAATGCAGCTAAGCGTGGCCTGGGGAGAAGAAAAAGCCTGGAAAACAATTGGGTTGTTTTAAGTTTGTCGGGCAGGCTGCAAAACCCATATTGTGGCAGAGGCTGCAGCTCTTCGACCCTGCGGTAGTTCACCCACCAAATTTAAAGTTCTTTTCCTCTCTAGTGGTGAATTATCAACAAAGGTGTTCTTACCACAATGGCTGAGCACTTCCGGTAAGAGTGCCAAACCCACCCTGCTTGGCATTGTTTGTTTTTTGCTCAAGAACAAAAAAAGCAGTGTACCTGATGTGCAGACGCACAAAGTTTTCTCCCTGTGCGTCAGGGACGTTTTATTTTATTACGTGAACAGGAAAAATGGGCATCAGAAGGCCTGCCCGAGATAGAATGGCCCTTCTGGGCTGAAAACCCAGCAGCCCTATGGCTGATAAGCTGCCTGCAAATAGTTTGTAACGACAGACCCATCTGAGACTCCACCATCAGAAAATCCCCACATCTAACTGAGGCGGAAAAACCGAGAATGCGGCCAATTTTTGCCAGGTTTTCCATTTGCACCTCACTTCAAATGAGGCCATGATTGTAGAGAAAGAGTGCAAGACCAGCAGCTAGGTTCGAGTCTTTTTGGAAAGGTATTTGAAATTTTCCTTAGTAGTGTCCGGGAGCATGGAGTAGGGGACTTCAGATTAATGGTGTTAAGGTTTTTGGTTGCTGGAATCAGTTTGATTTCCTAGTCCCTTTCACCGCAATGCACTCTGAGGAAGTTTTTTCCTTGGTTAAAGTGCGGTCTCTTGGTTTGTTTGATGTTTTCTTCGTATCCTACAAACATTCTGCTTTGAGGAAAGCTCTAGATATTATGCCTACAGCTGAATTGCTTGAAGAGATTTTTCTTCGCAATAAGCCTCTTTGCCCTCTTCGGAAACCCGACTTGTGCTTCGCCAACTGGTCTGCTTCTAAATGGAGAGCCAGGGCCAGTGGTGATGGAACAATTTTCAGAGTGGGGGAGCTGCCATTAATGTTACGTCACTGAACACATAGGGATTCTGAAAATGGCCAAACAAGCAAATGAGTCACGCCCATTCAGCAGGAGAAAGGTAGGGGTGTACTATGTAGCTGGTGTGACATGTAGGAGCACGTTGTCACAAATGTATTACTAAAGCATAGTTTGGTAGGGCATTCTCATTTACAGACTACACATTTCCATTAAAATGACCACCAAATATGTACAGACATACACTTTTACTGATAAAACCATGTAGCGCACAAACGATAGTGTGCAAATTGGGTTTCTGAGAATTTTTGTCAATTGAGCATCCACCAACACTTCAGCATTAGAAAAAAAAACTCTATTTGTGCTTTCCTAACAGTTTATTGATTTTGAAATATTGTACAGTTCATTTATAGGTATTTAAATATTGTTGTGTGTTAGAAAAAAATGACATCCCACACCCTTTCTTTTCAAGCTGACAAGGTTGTCACATAGTTCACTTTACAAAATCCTCACACTTCGCAGTAATAGAAACAAAAGTAAATTCCAGTCTCTATGTTAAAAGAATTAGCAGCAATTTGTCAGAAGAGTAGACAGGCACGTGACCTCTGACTATGAACTCGCAGCAGATGTGACAAGATACAAACTAAATTTAAAGTCCTATTTAATGCTCATATACCTATGGTACTCCAGCAAGGTGATTTTAGGCGTGCTGCAGCACCCCCACCGCATACCTACTACTTCCAGTGCGTATAGTATTTAAGAGTAGCACAACCATGATCAAAAGGAATTTGGAAAATATGAAAACAATTGTCAAACTATATATATATGTAACATCTTTATATACAAGCATATATCATAAAGATGGGATAAGGGCAACTGAGCATTATTTAAATTCTAGACCCTTACATCTGGCCCAACATAATAAGATGCTAATCACAATGATTTTGTACTGTCTAAATAACAATTACTTTCTGTTTCAAAATCAAATCCTACAACAAATAAGAGGAGTAGCTATGGGGGCATGTTTTTCCCCTAGCTACTCCTGCCTCCACATGGGTTGGTGGGAGGAAATGGTTTTGAATAAACAACACAAACAAGTTGTGGATAGCCATATAAGATTATGGCTACGCTATATAGATGATCTATTTGTCATATGGCGGGGAACAAGAGAAACTGCAGAGGAGTTTGTTCATAACATTAATCAAAATGAGTTGAATTTAAAATTTACTGCTACTATAAGTGACTGTTCAGTATATTTCCTTGATTTGGAAATATACATAAAAAATCAGAAGATTGAAACCCGCCTCTATCGGAAGCCAACAGCTGGCAATAGTCTCCTACATGCTACTAGTCATCATCCTCAGCATTTGATCCACAGCATACCATATGGAGAAATGCTGAGGATAAGAAGAGCATGCAGTACAGAAAAAGATCTTAGGGAGGCTCAACAGCTCAGCAAAGAGCGATTTATTGAGAGAGGCTACAAAACTAATATCATTGATTTAGCAAGAGAGAAAGCAAATCGACTAGACAGACAAGTACTTCTAACTAAAAAGCAAAAGTAAGAAAGGATCATGATGAGAGTACCAGCAATGAAACTAGATTAATAGTAACATACAGCCAACAACATAATGCATTGCGCAAAATTGTGAACAAGAATTGGTCTTTAGTGCGCAGTGATCCGGTAATTGGCAAAATGATGCCAATATATCCCAGTATTACCTATAGGAAATCACAATCCATGAAAGACTCAATTGTCAGCAGTAGCCCTGAAATTAAATCGTCATCCAACTGGTTAACTGCACGCAGAGGATTTGTGAAATGCAATAATTGCCGAGCGTGCAAATGTGGGCTCAATAAAATCATGTATAACACCCCTTTTTCACAGTATCCAATCAAGATATCCAAGTTTCTAACATGCCGGACGGAGTATGTGGTTTACGTGTTGGGTTGCCCTTGTGGGCTGCAGTATGTGGGCAGTACCAAGTTACAGGCCCACAAACGTATACTGCAGCACATGAGGGCAATCACCAACAGTGACCCCACGTATCCAATGGCAAGACACTTTAAAGAGAAACACGATAACAATTTGGATATGCTAACATACTTTTTAATTGATTCCATTCCCGTATCTAGAAGAGGAGGTAATCGTGAGGCTAAACTTCGTCTCCTTGAGACAAAATATATTTTAGAACTAGATACTAAGACTCCGAATGGACATAACTCCAGTGAAGATTTCCATACATGCTTATGAATCAAATAAGGATAGAGAAGAGAAAAAAATATGAAAGGTCCTTCAAACACATCGCCGCTAAGACACTTTGTCATAATGAAATTAATACAGATATTTTAATAACACACGTCTTTTATGAATTAATTAATTTTAATGGTAGCACCTTCTTTTTTTATTCATTCTCGCACTTGCACTTTACAATGGGAATTTAGCGCATACAGTGAATGTAATCAGTGTTCAAAATGTAGTAATTTGTATTAATGTGCATAGTAAATCATAAATAGGAATGTTGATAAAACCAGAGAAACAACAACACGTATAAATAGTAAGTCCATGTAGTATTACTACTAGCAGATTAGACATAAAGTATGTACAGTTTGCAAGGAAATATAATGTAAAGTAAAAGAAATTTGTAACATATATAATATATCATTTTGCAAATGTTATTTTACTTTGTTTTAGTTATTTTCCTATTTGAAACAATGTGGACCCAAATAGGATTTTATGTGACGTTGTGTGTTTTAAAAGATATAGAAACGTTTTAATAATAATGACGTTGGTATTTTACCTTAATAACTATAATAATTAAGTTTATTATTTAAAATTGGTTTTAAATAATTGATGAAATCCTATTTATGGCAATGGTTTGCACATTTACTTGTAGATTGCACAAAATTTACTGAACATGAAAAGTATGTTGTTTATTTCCATGCAGTTTAACTATCACGTGTGTGTACACTGGCACTTTAAAAATATCCGGTCAACTCCACAGCGCGTCATGTGATCAAGGCCGAGTGAGGCCGAAACGCGTCATGGCGAAATTGGTGGCAAAATAAATGAAATCTTGCACGAAATTGTGGTCTCGCAGTCCGTTTTTCCCAGAGGAAGGAAGTGAGAAGGAACGGCGTTGTGGATATATATATATATATATATATATATTTGTGTGTGTGTATATATATATATATATATATATGTGTGTATCTATGTATGTGTGTATATATATATATATATATCTATATGTATGTATATATATGTATTCATCTATATATCACATACATATCACATACCCGGTGGATGAAATGGAGAAGGCTCCCAACAGAGACTCCTTCTTGCAGTGTGACATTTAATGTATGGATCTACATCTAAGTGTGTGTTCACCCAGTTCCTGGCAGTGCCCTACCATGCACTGTATGTAGCCTTCCGTTTCCACTCCTTCCCAGACTTGTAGCGAGGTGTTTAGTTTAGATCTCATGGTGGAGATGTTATCTCGAAATTGTTATGCTGTTAGTACCTACACTTAATGTTTGTTTTATGCATTCATCGCAAAAGTTGCTCTTGTTAACGGCGTACCTTCAGTTTATGCTCCATTTAGTTGTACTTGCTTCAGTTGACCTACTCAAACATGTGTAATGTCACTTACCTGCATAGGCATAGTATTGTGGGATGCAATCTTGAAACTCCACGAGGGTAGTTCTTAAGAACCCAAGCAGATCTGCAGTCTGCTAGTGCTCAGAGGCGGGTTTGCTCCGATCTAGACAAATAGAGAAGAGTTTCTTGAGAGGACTCCGCTTATTTAATGCATGCACCGATACATCGTTGGTTGGGTGAAGTTTAGTGCTGTAGTTGTTGCTGTAGATGAATCTGGATTCCTTTTTAGGACACCCACGCTCTACAGTTCCTTGTCATCTAGTGATCGCCTTTGTAATATTTGAAGGGACCCCTTCCAATTAAAAGCTCCCCGGCTGGTCGCCATGCAATTTGCAATTCATGAGATGGTACTAAATGTAGCAGTTGACTGCAGCCTGCATGACCGGTTTTCCTCCACTCAGACGCACGTCATTGCCCCTTTGTTGTATGTTCAAGTTCTGACTATTCTCTCTGTATAGTCTCCCCCGCCTTTAGACATATATTTGCACTCTGAAATTAAAAAATGGAAACTAGGATTAATGGAAAGCCGAAACCTGATTTGTCTTGCAAATGTCTTTCTGCCTCCTTCATTGGAATAAATCGAGTTGGCAAATGAGTGCGGTTTCCTCGATATCATCCTGACTTCCCGCTTATCCACTTTGCTCTGACCACAGGCCTGAGGCCTCCCTAGTTCTGGCTATTTGATTGACCAGGGAGTGTCGCATAAGGGACCTGATCCCCTTCCTCGCTTTCTGACCCCAGTGTTACCTTTTGATCTTACAAGCAGTTTCTTTTGTTCATCCATCTATTTCTGTGACGCCACCTCCACTGGTTTTATGATCGATGCCCAGGCTAGTTTGTTTTCCAGATTCCATTATTACTGCATTTTGAATGCAGTGCTGTGTAGACTAACTATTGGATTAGTTGATCAAGAGGCTGTTCTTGGCTGCTGATGCGGGAGAAAACTCTTTGACTTCTTAGCAGTGTTGAAAAGGTGAGAGGCTTCAGATGCCTCACGGATTTGCAGAGAACAAGCCTGCAACTTGAGATCATAGATGGTTGTCGATTTGTTGTATAGTGTGAGCCTGGATTAGTCAAAAGTTATTTATGGGAAGCTAGAGGAGGAGTTGGAGGTTGCCTCTCCGCTTTACTGTGCCATTACTCCTTTTTCACATGGCCTTAAATTAGGCTGGAGGGTGGGTAAATGGAGCATAACATATGTTGTTTCTGGGTTGGCCATGACCCAGATGTGACAGTTGTTACCTAGGAAAGGCTCACAAAAAGGTTTCCTTGCATCCTGGTGAGGTATGAAGGCATGTGGAAGGAGTTTGGGCTCCATACAGACTAACGGTTTCTGATTCATGATGGAGGACTGAGGACTTGCGACAAGTGCCCAAGTAGACATCTACCTGTGACGAACATTACTGCGTGAGTGCATGGAGAATTTAGTCCAAGGGTCTACAACCTTTTCTATAACAAGAGCTACTTCTGATCACTGAGAACAGTCCTGAGCTAGTAATGGCTGTGACTATTGGCGAAGTAGTGACCACATCAAATGCAATCACGATAGTGACCACACCTTGCAGAATTACTAGTAGTGATCACCCAGATGTATCTCATAATGTCAAGTGTCAAAATATTGTCTTGTGCCAAAATATCAAATGCAGAATGACTAAAACAATATCATGAAAGTATGCATGAGTACGTAAGTATTGCATTACTATTTTTAACTCCACATCCACGTACATTGAAAGTACACATATCTTCAAGATAAATAGATGTAGAGTTCAGAATGTAAATAAAATTAAACTATTCTATAAATACTTACCTTCATGATATTGTGATAGCCGATATTATGGATACAATATTTTTTCTGAAAGTTATTTAAAACTTGATATTGTAGAAGAACTCTAACCACCCATCGCATAAGAAACTTTCAAGAGGTACTAACACCAATGTCAGGAAAAGCTTTATCGATATAAAAAGCTTCCACATGACTAATGCAATAGCAGCCACTGGAGAAAATGCTCACTGGTATAAAGGAAATACTAACAGCTATAAACATCCCAACTCCGTTTGAACTAATATTCAAAGAGCAGCTTTAAATATATTTTGTATTTGTAATCCTTTTTTCAAACATTAGCATATTAGTTTCCCAAAATTTGTTTTCTGTCAAATACGAACATTCCATATAGGGTGAATACACGCAAAGAATATTTTGCTTTTTGTAACAAAAAAACTCACTTTTTGAGGGTACAGACATGTGAAGCGCTGCCATCGTTAGAACAGCTAGACCCTCTTAATTGCTTACCGTGCTGGGCTGCACAAGAAGGAGCTTCTTCCATGGTATTGGCGAGCTACCCGTTGGAGACCCCTGATTTAGTCAGTTGGCAAGCAGGGTGTGAAAGGAGTTGTTTCTCTGAGCTGCATCTTTGGAGCCTGGGGTGAAAGAGGATCTTCTAGGATACCATCGAGGAGGTGCCCTAGTTAAGTGTCCTGAAGCGAGACCTCGCTGGTCCTAGTGTTTTTTTTATTTGACAGCAGGTGGTATGTGCCCATTGAAGGCTGAGAAGTGCATGAAGACTATACATGTCTATATATGTATGTGTGCGCATATATATATATATATGTGTATATATATAATGCCCACATAACTCTTGTTCATTATGGACACTGTTTTCAGTCCTGGACTTTCCACCAGCAGATTATACTTACCAGGTGTTCTAGTCCATTTAGACCAATGAACATAAAGCAAGACTATATTACCTAGAATGCATTAGGTTGTCCCACTAAAGCCCAGGGCTGGAAAGCATGTCTGTAATGGCGGGGTGAGGTGGCCGCTTTTGTGTAGCGCAACCTTATACCACTCCCTCTGGGATGAATGGTAATGTAATGGAGGTTGATAAACTTATTAATTAAAATTAGTGGTTTAGTTCCCATTGAACACTCTGTCATTGGGATGTGGATGATTTCTAACAGCGGTAAATATTATGAGTTTTATTTTATCTAAGATACTGGCAGTACTGCCTGGTATGGTCCACTGCCTCTTAGACGCACGTATTTGTAAATCCTTATTTTGTGGAATGCAAGAGGCTTGTATCTTACTATGCTTCAACCTGTTGAGCCGAGGAGCACACAGTCCCGACTGTGGAAGGGTTGCACTGCATGTCGAATCAAGAGCTAGACTGGTTAGAATCGTAGCGTTAGTAGCAGTACATTGCTAACAGACTAGGAGTGAGAGTTAAGCTTCTCCACTATAAACAGTTTAACAGGATTTGCTTTTAAATTAACCTATTAAAGAACCTCTCTCTGATGCTCACTTGACTAAATCTGACTAAAAAGGTAGTTTCCTTTTTCGAATTTGTCGCACTTTATTTTTAGGTACTAGTGAATTGCTCGGATTCGTTTGTTCTGAGTGTTTTGTAATTCTTGGCACGGCGGTCTATCCTGTTTCATTGCGTCATAGCTGTTTTTGTTTTGGGAGAACATCACAGAACGACACTTCTGTTGGCTACACAGCGCACAAAAGCAGGTAACACCATCCTCAATGCAGACATCATCACAAACCAATGCATACCTCCGCACGCTAGAGAGCGGGTCTGCATATTTTGGTGCAACAAATATGTGCGTCTCAGAGGATATCTCAGCGGGCAGTTTGGTAGTGCGACCGGTGCCACCGCACCGGGCGCAGGCTTACGGGGACGCCGGGTTTGCAAGTTCATTATGGTTTTAAAAGCACCTGCTGCTGCGTTCCGTGCTTCCAACAATAAAAATGTCAAGTAACTCCAGCGATTAATGTTCTGCCTATTGAGAGATCGGAGTAATGTCTAGTTGAGGTAAAAGTAACGCAGTGTTAACATGTACCATGCAGATCACAAAGTGCCTATAATGTAAATAGGTCGGTAGGCTACTGCTTTTGTAAGAGACATCCTTTTGTTACTTGCAGTTTATAAGTTAAAATCCTAATATAGAACAGGGAGCTATTAACTAACATCAAAGAACTGCATGCACACTGCAAAGTATAGATTAATGTTGCAAAAAGGGTTCATCTGGGTAGAAAACGATTCCAAGTATTAAAGAGAACCCCCATCTATGGTGTTCCGTTTTAAATTCGGAGTTTGTGCTTCTCCAGACCAGACCAAGCACTCTTAAACTACACTGCCTGCATATATGGATGACATGTCACTCCTACACCTTGTAGTCCTGTGGCTTATGTAATATTTCCTATACACTGATTTACAAACGTACGATTGATTGTCTCTGTGTAATGTGTGTGTGATATAAAGTGCTCCGACACTCTACACTGGTAAGAGTGGCACTATAGAACTAATTAAATGCATCTGAGAGAGAGTGGTTATGGAGACTTGAGGGGCACTGTTAAAGGGTGGTGGTGATGAGGGAATCCGTGGTGAAGGTGGTCATTAGGGGGGTGCCAACAAACATTGGTGCACCCGGTGCCAACAGCACTAAAGCCAGCCCTGTCTCTCAGGAAGGGATTTTTTTTGTAACATGCCTAGTCTTTCAACACATTCAGGCAACTGGACTGCCTTAGCAAGCTTCCAAGTTTGAAATGCAGCTGAGCCATTAGAAGGGGACGGGGATGGGTGGTCAAAGGAATATTTGTAATACAATGGGTATTAGGAAACGGTCAATGCCTAACCTTCTTTTATCACTTGTTTGTGTCAATGGTTCTTTTCATTTCTGGAGCTTACTTTTTATTCAAGTTAGTGCTAACTCTGTCTATCAGGTTTTTCTCTTTTTTTAAGTGTTCTGCCTCCTTAAAGAGGCCCAGGTGCATGGCGTCTGCAGCTGAACGCTAGTTCTCAATTGAATTCATATAAATATATTTAGTTACTAAACTTTGATGCCACATAAATTCTTTCAGTGGCCAAAGGCAGCACCTATGCTCTGTCAGTTCCTACCGCCCCTTCAAACCTATCAATGAATGCGGCAGCTCTGAATGTGACTCTTTTGACTTATTTTTGTGTAGTAAAGTTTAGAATAGGCTGTAAAAATTGCAAGATTAGATGGATGTTCATGGCTCATTAATGGATGTTAAAAGCTCATTGTGCCGCAAACAGAAGCAGCAGCCTTCCGAATCACTTTTCATCTGCTTACTGTCATAGTGACTGGTTCTCAACAACTGTTTCTTATGCATAGACCTTGGATTTTATTGTGGTATTTAGAATATATCGCATCACCTATTGTTAATTTGGAACATCACTAAAATTCAGATATTTAAACTATACTTTCATAAATACAAGATCTAGCAAATAAATCCCTTGCAGAGATGGCATGCCTTTCATAACTGTAAGACTGGGTGAGTGGCATCTTCGCTTCTCAATATGTTTTGGTATTTCTTTAATTTAAGATTATTCCAGTTTCCTGGAGAGATTGTTAATGTGGTATTCTAAAAGAAAGGTTAGAAGCTTTGTTTTGCAAATCATATTTATTACTTCATAAGACCAGCAAATTTATATTGTTTAATTTATCCCAAGATATTAGTAGCAAAACTACTCCCAATTTTATGTGTGTAGATCAGCAGGACCGTGTATCCAAGCAGCACGTCAAACAGGTTTTTCCCTGCTTCAAATTCCCCCACCGTTAATTTTGGAAGCTGATTTTTCTGTCCCAGTTAGGTTTTATTGTTCGTAAAATCTGGTATGACCATTCCTCTGTCAAGAACAGTTGACTCCATAGATAACTTCTCTAACCCCAAAGCACTAAACTCAGCTGGTAAGGGGGAGAGTTTGACAACATATGCTTGACCCGCCTGGCTTCAGACATCTTCTTGATAGCACTCTGCCTTAGATAAACCGCATGGGCAGCTTTTCACCTGTACTGCCAGACTTGGTACCATCCACTCCAGCAAGACTCTTGTGCATGGAGGATGTCCCAGAAGGAAAAACACACCTGCCTATACACCAACTAGATCTCTTCCTCCAGCATAGCGTGATAACTGCCCTCGGATACTCCTGACCCATCAGATGTCCTGCGTTGGTGTAGGAGCCTGTGCCCTTTTCCCGGTTTTACTTGGTTATCTAAGAGACTATTTGGTTATTCCCATACTAGTCCATTTATCCTTGGTGCTGTTTCTAGGGCCTCCAACATCTTGCTGAGCTGTCTCTTCTGCCTGCATGTATCTTAGATCTCAGTGATGATACATTTCTCGGAGTTTGGTTGGGAGTCCATTGCACACTATATGCAGTTTAAATACATGCCTCCAGATAAATATGTTGAATTTGCAAGCAGCAAATATAGCTGTCAAATCCTTGTTACCAAGATCAGGTCAAAGGTGGTCACGGTCAACAAAGACACCATCACATCTCTATTATAACCAGAAAGCAGGTTGCTCCATTTCTCTTACAAAAAGACCAACCGCATGGTAGGCACCTGCATTCAGCCCATGTGCTCAACGAGGCAGTGTTTAGTTGCATTAATCAGGGCATGAAATTGACCCGCATCAACCCCAAATACAAATGCGTTGCTTTTACGGGCAGGAGCCAGAATTCAATGGGATGATGGGTTGATGAGTGTCTGATATAGGAGGTTCATTTATTCCTTTTCTCAGAACCCCTTAACTCTGAAAGTTCTAAAGATAATAAGCTGTGGCCAGGATTGCTCATTCCGCCTTGTGGCTCCAACCTTGCTTCACCAGCTCTGATCTTCCGAGTTTCTGAACATCTACCAGGGTGAGGTCATTTGGCACACTCAGATAAAACCTTCTTGCAGGGAAGGAGAGGAATTTCCAACTCCACGTACAAATGCTGAGTTTGAGTGCATGGTATCTGAGAAGTGGACCTTTGTCCATTTAGGTGTCTTCTCAGACGAATGTGATGTTCTAACATCTGTCAGCAGTTACTTGTCAATCACAGCACTAATGAATATAGGTAATATATGACCAATGGACCCTGAGCAAGGATGTACAATTCCTTTGTTGCTCTCTGAAAATCATCGTTTTTCTAAAAACACCTGGCTATGTCAGGCATCTATGCTGGCACATGCAAAACCTATTTAGCAGTTAAATGGAACCAGAATAGAAGGTTGTGAAAGAGAGAGGCTGCCGTCTGTCTTGGTTAGTGAGCTCCCATAAGATCCTAACAGTTGGGCCCACATAGTTGCAGTACTGTCAGTATGCAAAACCTTGACTCATTGCTCATTGATTGCTTGGTTTAAGCAGCAAGCCCTTCCCCAAAGAAAGCGTGCAAAAATGCGGACTACATCAAAAATACTCAAATTGTAAGACCATAGATGTCTAAACAAAGCTGTTTATAAGTTATGTTTGTAATGAAACTAGATGTCAACTAGACTAGAGAAAATGGTTAACTTCATCGGAAAGGAACGAGTTAACAAAGATCAGCCAAAAGGTTAATGTGACCAAAATAGTCTATAGCCGTTCAGTAAGGACTTTATTTCAATTTGAATGTATTCAATGCGTTGTACCACTCCATCTCACCAGTCAAGTGGAGTTAAATTACTCAGAGCTGCCTCAGTAATTCAAAGACAAAGGATGAATGTGTTGGTGTGTGTTGCAGCTAGAAGTGGTTAACTGCTGATTCTCAGGTGTCGGGTTGCCGGGCAGGAGCAGAATTAGAAAGGTGGTTTGAAGGTGTTGAGCCACTTACTTGATGACATTGAAGCAGTGGCTAGAATCATGAGTAGTGCTGCTTGAGCCGAGGCAAACTTGGATGCAGACAACTCCAATTCTCATGGGCCCATAGGTTGATGTGTGAAAGTTTTCGACTATGCACGTCTTGCAACAGATTCTCTACTTAGTGTTCATGAGTATGCCTCAAATCATTGGCCTTCTTCTGGTGAAAGGTCCTTCCAATACGAAGATTCAAAACTGTGATTAGGGTTTTCAAAGGCTCCTATTCAGTTTTTGCTGCACACCCTTTTATCAGTGTCTCTGAGCAGTGGCTTTTGCTTACCTCTTTTGCTTCTTAGCCCCAAAGAGCTCAACTTATCTGGGAAGGTTCCCCACACAGGCAAAGGTTTCTCCCGTAGGCAGACTCTGCTTCTCCGCAACCAGGCGTCTTGGAGCAAAAGCTTTTCTCGGGGAAAGGTTTTCATGTCCCTGTGCCTTCCAGCAGGATATTTACTTTCTCTGTACCAGTCTGAAGGCAGAAACACAAGCCAGAGGTAGAGATATCCAGGGCTTTAAGTGGGGAAAAAAACTGGGGGTGCTCTAAAAGGGGCGGGGCAAACCTCAAAGGGGTGTGGCCTATCTAAGTAGGGGCGTGGTCTAAATAAAGATAACTAGTGTAGCAGTACCCCCTGCTCTGACAAGCCGTCAGCTCTAGGACTCCTCAGTGTCATCAGATTTGGAATACCCTGCTCAGGCTCGCTCTCTCCCCTCCTTATTACAGCAAGGCTATGTATGGAGAACGCCATACACCCTCCCCAGTACCCCAAGACCGGTGTTGTCATCCTGGGAACTGCCCAGGCAGACACCTCCCGTATAGGGTGACTTCACGTGAGGCTGAGTGTACTAGAAGCACTGCTCCCAGAAGGCAAAGCGGCTTCACTGGGGTGAGTTTTAACGAAGCCACCACCCCCGTCAAAACATGCCACAGAGTCCTCCTACAACGCGGCTCACCTGGCATGACGTCATGCCTTGACCTCCACTACTCAGTAGTGAGCAAAATGAGCATGCGCACATCGATGTGCATGCTCTCACTGCAGTCCAAGAAAAAAAAAAAGATAACGGACTACCACTGCGAGGCCCGAAAATAGAGCCCGATAGAGACCCGTTTCGAGGCCCCCTGAAAATAATTGCCGGTGCTCAGACCCGGCCCACTTAAAGCCCTGAGTAGTGCCATCTACTACCATGTTACTCCGAACTCCTTATGTAATTTACTTCACTCTATTTTAAAGCACTCTGACACCTCTGGGTAAAGTACGCGCTTTATAAAAACACATAAATAAGAGGCGTCAAACTAGCAGTCGCGAATAGGATTGACTTGTTCGTGAGATCGGGGGTGGTTCGGAGCGCGGCCATTCATAGCCCTGCCGAGTGCACGCGTCTCTGTTAAATAATAATATATGTTACTAATTTCCTCTGATCCCCCACAAGCATTGCAAATTGCCATGCACATGTTGGTTGCCGTTAAGCAAAAAAAGCTGATAGCGACGCTCCTGCCATCTCTTCTTTGGTTGCTAGCAGGTGAGTGGCTCTGGGCTGGGTTATGGCTGGATTGAGTAATGTCAGGCAGAGGTTCAAGTACGGGCGAAGTGGGCACTAATTCTCGCACAGGAAAATGGCTCCTGTGTGAAACGTCACTTGTTAAATGCGATGCTGTAAAAATGAACTTGCTTATAAAAGTAATAAACGCACCAGCAGCCAGGCGCGCCACGCCCATTGAGCGTAAATTGCTTCACTCCCCTCGCCCCACCCCCCCTTTGTGTGTGTCAGCCCGGGCTGAGAGAGCTTCCCGGGCACACACACAGCCGCACCCGAGTACTTCACGGGTCTTTAAAAGACCATTTACTTGCTAACGAGGCTTTGTTGTTTTTTCACCCCTTCTTAGAGCCCCTACATCTCCACTCTGACTATCGCTGGTAGAATTAGCCCCCCCCACCCCCCGAAATGTGGCTCTAGTTGCGCCTCTGCCAGCAGCCCGAGCAAGCTCCCAACTTCAACTGCTGAGGAGGGGAACATTTTCGTTCATACATTCGGATTCTCTATTCTAGAATGGTGACGTAAAATGCAACACATCTGTCTTTAAGAACAATAATACAAAATGAGACTATATACTGAATGATACCCATAGGAAATAAAACAATAAATGCAAATATATTCAATTTAAGCGTGAAAATAATGCAACTAAAGCTACCTATTACTTAATGCCCATTGGAAACAACGCAGGACCACAAAAATACCCTCACGAATAATCGCTCAACCTTGATGGTATCTTCCTTTGATGTGCACTCCTTCGCAGATCCACTCGTTCTGTCATTCAGACCTGCTTACCAGCCAAAGGTGCCTGCTGTTCTAAATCAGCATATTGTACATCACCAGAAGATTCTTTCCGTACTAAACTCGAGTCCAGACGCACTCCCCACTTTTTCTCAACTTCACCACATTACTCACGTTCCATCGCTTCCTATCTTCCAACACAGCTGTAAACCTTCCAGTCCTACTCACTGCAGTCCAAGAAAAAACAAGCATTGGCATAGCCAATAGGTCTTGCCTTTGGGACCTTATAAGTATTTAATTCTGCAGCACAATATCCTTGGTGCAACATCAACTGTTGCATGGCTAAACACTTATAATGTCCCAAAAGCGAGACCTATTGGCTATGCCAATGCTTGTTAGAACTTGCTATAGATAGATGTATGTGTCTGCCAGGGCTCATGCCATCAATAAATGCACACAGAGTGGGATGTGGGTCAGCCCTCTCTGACATTTGGTTAGTTTGGGTCAGATACCTTTGAAATATGTTTGTTGGAAGAGTCATCACATTGTGTATCAGTCCATGTAAGTGTTGTTCAGCTGTACATTTTGTGGTGGTAGTTGGAAAAAAGTCCAACTTCAGAACTGCGTAAGTAATGCAAGGAAACTCCAGTGAAATGTGATTGTAATTGAAGAGTGAGGATATTGACGCTCAATCCATCGCTGTATATTTAAAGCATATGACATAGCAGGTGTAAGCCTTCCTGCCCACACCCTTTCCTTTTCTCCTCGCGTCTGTATAATGCTTCATTTGTGAGGATTAATGGCATTTGAAAGGAAGGGAATATAGCCTTGATGTGATGCAGCTCAGGGCAGTTTAGGCATGCAAATGAAGGCAGACATTGGCTGCTTTCCAGAAAGTTCATAGAAAAGAACCGTACAAGTGTCTGCCAGCAAGTCATAAAATATTGGCAAAGACCCCACAAGAGGTTTGTTTCACTGACAGTCACTTAAAAGACAACTCTACAGTGATGTTATGTTGCTTGTTATGATGTCATACATATTGCTAGCAGTTGGTCACAATGCACGGTCATTTCAAAATGCAGATTCACAATATACGAGTTATGAAATGAAGTAAATATGGATAAATGGCAATAAGAGGGCCTAAAAATAAAAACCGATAAATACAGGCAGAAATGTTAAACAAATAAACACCATAAAACTAGTCGCAGAGTTTCACTCCATGGAATTCCATAGAGTGAGAGAAAAACTCAGCGAGATTCTGTGGAATTCCGCCAACAGGCAGAAAACATGCAGCTTGCGCTGCATTTTAGCACCAGTAGTGCAAGCAGCGCTGAAAATTAGCGCCAACGGCACCATGCGTTGCTTAAGAGCGTGTGGCCATTCGAGTTGATTTTGCTGCCATTAGAGTAGAAAATCTGCTCTGCTGGCAGCAAATCTACTCAAATGGCAGCCCTCTGACCACTTGTGAATGCCGGCAACCGGCCGAATTAGAAAACCACGCTAGGGAACGCCAAATCTCTCTCACGCTCGGACAACGCTCTGCAGCTTTGTGTGTTTTATGCAAATTAAGTGAATCTCCTGTACCACTTAACAAGATGAGTAATATATATTCCAAACCCTTCTATAAGTCAGTGAGATATTTGCTATAGCTACATATAAGTAATCTAAACTAGTTGATACTGAAAAGACTATCAAATGTAGCTCGCAGTACAATGTCTTATTTCAAAATATTGCTGGCAAGAAGGGTTAATATGATAACCTGATGCAATGCAACTCTACAGGAATTGTTCAACTAGTCAGCATGTCGATGAATTTCTGGGCAGAAACGCAAAGCCCTGGAGTATAGAACACAGCAGACACTGATCCAGCGATGATCACAGAAGAAACCCCTATCACGCACAGTGAGACAGAAGCAGACAGAAAACAACTATTGGGAAGCAAGGGTCATCATGGTAAATGTCTTAAAATACTAAAGGTTAAAAAAGGCCATCGTAGACCAGGTTATGTTTGTTCTCATATGAGATGCAAAACCGCACATGGAGTCAGCCGCCATCTTGGCTTGGGAAAATGGACGAGTCTCTTTATACAGGACATCCTCTATCTTGGTTGGAAACAGAGGATGGACTATTGCTAGACCCAATACCGGAAAGGGTAATTTAAGGATTACATCACAGATCGAAGTATTATTAGAAGGCGGTGTATCAGGGAAGCATGTTTGTATCGTCGTGACCTAGACCTCATGTGCATGGTTCCCCATCTACCTTTATTGATGCAACGAGTCCTTGTTTACGTTGACAGCAGGTGAAACACACAAAGTTAATGTTCCTGACAACAACCCTTCTGTCATTTGCCTATGAAAAGTGATGGATTGAATGCTGGAAATAATCTCAGCCACTGGAGCTTACTTGGGCTGCATCTCCGTCCATCATTTTGCACACCATGCCACCTCAATTTGGACACAGCCATATGCAAATCAGTCTTGAACCTTGATGTAACGCCCTAAGTTCCAAGGGTATGCCCAAACATGGGCCCCATGCTCACGGTGCTACTCGAACAAAACGACACCTTGCTGATGAGCGTTATTTAGGGCAAAACCGGTCTTGGGTTGCTTGTGTTCCATTTTTGGGAGGACCTGGTCTGGCAGTTCGGGCTTGTCTGTTTTATTGCAGTAGGATCAAGGCTGATTTGCATATTACTGGTCCAAACAGAGGTGACATGGTGGGAAAAAGAATGATGGGTTGAAATGCTACCCCGAGCGATTGCCCAGTTGTTGGGCTTATTTGCAAGCATTCCTCCCATCACCATTTGTGTGTTATATATTTTTGTAAGGCAAGCATGCTTTCAGGGGTCTGCTTCAGATAATAACAGACCTCATCCACTGTGTCACATTTTTAATGTATCTCTGATATTTGCCTTTAACTTGATATATCACCCTGATTAGTCTAAATATATATGGCATCCTTAAGAGCAAATGTATAATTATTTGCACACCAGTTGTATACACTTTGTCCATTGTGTCAAACTGAGTGATCACTGATGCATGGATTATGCTTTTAAAAGTACACTTGCATATTGTCTAAGACATTCATTCTTTTGTGTTTGCAAACAAGATGTAGACGTGCATGTGTGTTTGGTTTCCATATGAATGTGTACATAGGGGTACCTCCAATGGCTTGGAGTGCTATACAAAAACTCTCAATAAATATAGTTACATTGTATACGTAGCAAAGACTGTATTTCAGCATTGACTGTAAAATAGGTGGCTCTCTTTTTTGTGAGCGGTGTGTAACATCACCTCCTGTGATGTCACTGCATGTGACGTCTTTCAAAATTTCATTTCCTAATTAGTCCCCTCACTATTTTTGTTAGGACTTGTGCCCTCGCCTTTCCTTTCAGCTCCCTCCCCCATACTTCCCTTGCTTGTGTTCCCCCTCGACCACTTGTTCCCTGCTACCCATTTTTGATCCCTTGCAGATAAAAAGATTTTCTTTGCATATCTTCCTTTCAGATATTGTATTGTATTGCAATTGCATTTATATAGCGCTTACTACCCCATACGAGGCGTCAAAGTGCTTTTTCGGCGAGTAGCACGCTACTCCGTAACCCATAAAGGATTAGTGGTGAATTACTATAGTGAAATATGAAATCAATTTGAGCGGTGGATATGTTAGTCTGTTATTTGGATTGAGGATAGTGGAGGGATAGAAGAGGGAAAAGGTTTGCATTTATATAGTGCTTGCTACCCCTGATGAGGTGTTGAAGCGCATTTTCAGCACGTAGCATGCTACTCTGGAACCCAAACAGGATTAGTGGGGAAATAGTATAGTGAAATATGAAGTAATTTGAGCGGTGGCACCCTCGGATAGTTGTTGCTGGTAGGCTCAGCTCGGTGTTTGCAGTGGTCCATGCTGCAGCCCTGAGAAATGCTACAAACCTAAGAAATAATGCAAAATTTCTTCCCAGGGGTAGAATCAGTGATAGCACCTGGTGCAGGTTAGATCAGCATAGCCCCCACAGCACCCTTTCGAATCAGATTCATTTACGATCATCTGCCATTAACGCATCGGCTAACCTACCAGGATCTTGAGCCTAGGGCTTTAAATGGAAATATAGAAGTGCAGGTACTCTCTATTTACAGTACCTGCTTGCTCCTGAGAAATGCTGGTACTCTCCCATTAAAATGTGTTCCAGCAGTGCTGAGAAGTGCAGGTACTCTCTCCTTCAAATTAAAGAAGTGCAGGCTGCAGGTACTCGGTACCGCACAGTACCTTCCTATTTAAAGCACCGCCTGTTCCCTTCCAGACTCCAAGCACCTTTTTGAAAACTATTGCTCCAGATAAGGGGATCAGAGTTGGTCTTCTTCTCCCCATGCCTGGAAATTTTAAAATGTTGATGCCTCCCCCAGCTCTTACTCCTGGGGAAGTCACCAGCCTTGTATTCGGTATTGTTTTCACCTCTTGTCTCCATAGGCTGCACAGATCACTTCCAGTTAGCCGGGAATAGTAGCAAGCTGCAATCTCATCAGCGTCTACCGGATTCCATTCTCCAGTCTCACGTCTATGGACTTATGCAGGCTTAAGTGGCCTGGGTCCTGCCGGTGCTCAGCACCGGCAGTTCTAAAAAGTAGGTGCTGAGACTGGTCCCCATCAGGCTTTCCATTGTTGCCCTCACCCTTGGAGGTGAAAAAAAATCTGAACTCCTCAGCAGTACCACCTTTCACTGCTTTTGATGTAACTTCAAAGAGACTTCTTATAGCTCTTTCATAGTCTAATCATTTCAGAACTTTTTTTGCAGCTTGATATAGCACGAACTCGACCTGAAGGTATTGGAGTGCTTTACACGAGCACCAGTTACATTACACAAGGACATATTCATTTTTTGAATTATTTGATGTTGAGCTTACGCCGACGGTCAGCTCTAGCCGTTACACCACAATCTCTCCCACAAGAACTAAGACATTTTCAATATTATATGCAACGAATGCAAAGTTGGTACTTATTTATCTTATGCAACTAACATCCATTGACAAAGCCAATAGTCCTGGCTTGTTGTAGGTGTAATGTTACTTGTATTTTATAACTGGATGCAATGACAGAAGCAACAAAATACCAGACGGGCTGCTTACTATGCTGAGCACAGATTTTTACCTTAAGTGTTTTTAAACCATGCCCTTAATTACATCGGCCACGCCCCAGTGAAAGACCCGCCCAGTTTTTTCATCCAACTTAAAGCCCTCGACTTATGACTCCCCTGGGACTCAATTGTGGGCAGGCAATTGGAGCTGCATTCAAAGCCCATTGGAAACTAGGCCTTCTTGTGCTCTGTCCCCCACCAGTGTTAGCATGCTAAACATTGTGATTGACTGAGCTTATTTCCTTATTCCATGCAGGGTCATAGCAATAAAAATAATAATTATAACTCTGGTTCGGGGCCTTTAACAACCGTTACTGCCCTTGGCAGCCGCTTTACTGCTCAATTATTATAAATGTTTCTACTGTTTTAATACACCATAAAAGGTAGAATTCCTCCTTTATCCCATGTATTTTGTCTTTTGATGGTGTTGACTTGCATAAGTTGTTAAAATTATACTTTTGGCAGGCAGCATTGCTCCTTCCAGTAGACCGCCCACACGCCCTATGCACGGAGCCATTGGTCTGCCTAGTCATGTGAGAGGGACTTTTAACCAGGAAACAGCATGGAATCACTACCGTGAGGGAGCCCGGGAAGTCCTTCTTGCACCGAGATATGTTCTATCGTTAGCGCGTGAGTAATGCGCGCGCTACAGTCTAGCCCCAGGTCATCAGAAATGTGTGCACTGTATGTATAGTGTCCTTTCACCAGCCCTGAACACGTCGACGCAGTCTGTCTGTCCACCAATGGAGCTTGCACCCAGCCAGGAGCCGGCCTCTATGCTGCCGTAGTATGTCTGCGCCAGTGCGCCTGCGGACAAACTCCAAGGTGCTGCTGAGGAAAGCTGCCATATCAGCAGGCGGGAGAGCCGGAGAGGAGGAGCGTGACGCAGGTAACGGAAGCGAGCTTGAGGTGATAAAATGAGCATGCGCAGCTCCAGGCAGGGGGGTCAGCCTACCCAGCTTCTTTTCAAGGCCCTAGGGTAGTAAAGGAAATTACCTGTGCACTCAAAACACCGCCAGTGGGCGGCGAACGCGTTTAAACCCTACAGTTATGGCACTTTCATAGATTTACAAGAAAGAACTTCCCCCAAGGTACTGAGTGGGGCCGAAGCACATTAAAAGTTTGTATTTGAACATATGGACTGAAAATGAGAGCCTATAAATGTCAAGGAATTACAAGCATTGGCCGCGCGAGACGCGCTCTGTGGTGGGGGAGGGGAGGAGGAGCGGGAGAGCAAGTGACGCGCGGCCGTGAAAGTGACACGGCCACGCGGCCCCGAGAAGCGCTCTGTGGTGGGGGAGGAGCAAGTGACATCAAAGGCAGATGGCCTGGAGCATGCGAGGAATGCGCGTTACTGCGCGCGTTCTCGCATGCTCTAGGCCAGCCAAAAGTTGTGGCTGCATTTCTGCAAGCCCACACTACAAAATGTCTCGCCCAGAGCCAGCGCTGAAGCGCTGGCTTTCAGGGCGAGACCTAAAAAAAGATAACGGACTACCTCTGCGAGGCCCGAAAATAGAGCCCGATAGAGACCCGTTTCGAGGCCCCCTGAAAATGACTGCCGGTGCTCAGAACCGGACAGACCCGGCCCACTTAAAGCCCTGGAGATATCGCTCCTTTTCCCAACGGTGTCTGACGGGCAGGTGGGAATTCTTGCAGGTGGGGAAGCCTTCATTAACTTTCAGCTCTGAGCAGATGCTCTCCTTCCAGCTGCTCAAGCACAGATTTTTGAAGGTTAAGTTTACTTTGTCATTGATGGTGGTTAATAGACTAATCCTTACTATCTCCTTGATACCATGCCTACCCCGGTAGCACTGTGATTGGCACATCATATTTTCCAGAGCACTTTGCATTAAAAAATGACATGGAAGCTTCCCATCGCAGCTTTGTGTAGCTCTCCTTTGCCTTTCAGGTATATTCATGAACGGCAGAGGAAAAACACTTCCCTCACTACCGCTGTGTTCGCATCGCCGACAGAAACATCTTGGAAACCTGACTTGCCATATTCTCTGAATAGAAAGGGATCTTACTGGTTTTTCTGTAGCACATTTCCCTGTTTGCTGGTCTGGGTCAGGCACTCGTTCGTCTCTGTGTGTTTTGTGTGCCTTTGAGGGTTTGGCTGGAGAGCTGAGAGATGAACAGGTGTGAAATGTTTAAACAGCAGTGCAATGTTCAAACAGCAGTGCCTGTACAAAGAATAATTGTGGCTGGTTCAGGCAGATAATGTATATCATCGCAAAACTGTCACATGTGCACCGGAAACTTAGTTTTGATCACACTTACTAATCAAAAGTTGCAAATGAAAGGTCACAGGTCTGTTCTGAAGCTGTCTGAAATGAGCCACATGTCAGGTTTGGATAATTCATCCTGCGTTATATTTTTTTGGGCCATATCTGGACTCTTTGACTCTGGGCAGTAGGCACTGCACACAAATAGTTGTCTGAAAGATTGGGTATGCATCAAATTGAAACAAATAACACAGCTGTGCCTAACTAATAGAAGACAGTCACTGCAGAATTCCAAAATCTCGCTATTCATATTGAAAAGACAACAGGCGAACTCTTCATACTTGTGATTTTTCATACCAGCGATGATAGGTGCTTACTGGAGAATTGTCGAACAGGCCAATCCAACTCCTCCCTATCTTTTCCCTTTTTTGTGGAAATATCTGCAGCCAGATGGGATCTGAATCTGGTTGTGCACAAGCTTTTCAAGTCTAAGGCCTCCTGCGAGCTTTGGCTACTCTCTTAATGCATCCTTCATGGGGGCCATATTGTGAACGTGTTCTTTTACAGGAAAAGAAATTTTGCACTGTCTCTTCTATAATATGAATAGTTATGGTGAAAATGTGCACTGGCATGATCGCAGATGGGCATTCCCTCATTAGCAAGAGGCGAGGTCCCAGTAACCCCTCCCCCCAGGCGTCGCTCACTGCACCCACCTGCGGGCCGATCCCAGTCCTTTTGTTTGAGCGCTGCTGTTAACTCTGCATTGAAAGGTGAACCGGCTCTTTGAAACAGGACTCTGCCTCGCAGTGCTGTGCTCACCCATCCCAGGTGTGAGCGTGCACCTGCGCTGTGAAAGTGCATGGTTTTTGGCATTGAATGTACTCTTCCAGTCTGCACTGGGCGCACCCGCCCCCAGTGAAAGGTGTGCTGTGGTACAGACCGGAACAGTGTCTTGGTTGTATCACCTCTACAGTGCATAGAAGTGTGCTACAGGGTCTCTTCGCCTCAGAACTGTGCACCACTAAAATTGTGTCCCATGTATGTAATGAATAAGCATGTCTTTTTATTTTTTCCATTTCGTCTGCCATGTAGGTGCCTTATAATGACCATTTTCCTTGCGCTTTACAATTTTACCATGATAGGATCAAAGAATCTCATTCCTCCAACAACTTTTTGCCACTGCAGTGAGGATATGGAGAAAACCTTAACGTAATTGACACAAGATGGAGAACTGAAGTATCCAACATTGATGTCTCATGAAGAAGCGATTGCCTCCTGCAAATATCTATGTAGTCACTGTCAGATTCAGGGGACCCTCAGTTAAATTCTTCAGGGCAGCATGTGCCCATCAGACCTCTGCAGGACTAATGAATGGACAATGCCTCTGTGCAGCGATTCTAATACCTGTTTGTCCATTTGTGCTATAAATCAAGTTTTGTGTAAGAATCTGCAAATTATGCAGCATATTTTGTGGCAAGTGCTTGAAATTCATAGTTACATGCAAAAAGCTGCAAATTCTGGTCTTTCCAGTAACCCTGACTATACTTTTTATACAAAGTGTTTACTTAAATTGTGATTTGATCTAGGGAATTGATTCTGGACTCTCTGCTTGACTAAAGTGTGTGATCCTGAGTAACCTGTCTCCTATCCCTATATTCCGGTTGCTTTCTACGCTAAAATTACGGGATCGCCTGGAATAAGGCAAGCCTCACAAATTAGCCACTGGATATGATCTATGACTATTACTGCAGGATAACATAAAATGTGACTCGTGTATGTCTCTTGGGACATTCTCATGGTGACTTTTTAGTTCTTAGAAAGATCTAAGAGAAGAGGTGTGTAAAAGAAAGCAGGGAGTCTGTATTTGTCTCTTCTTTAGTCTTTGATAATCTTCCTGTGGATTGTCCCTTGTCTGAGTTCGCTCCCTCCCTCCAGTCACTACCCCATCCGTTAATCGCGTCCTGAATGCTGCTGTGAGGACATCAATTGTGTAACCCAGGTTATGTCCCTACACTTAACCCTAGAGTCATTGCTTCATTTTGAATATCGAGGCCTTGTTCTGCTGAAACATTCATCATGCTACAGATTAATTATGTGTTTTAGCCCGTGCTTTAGAAATGTAATGGAGGCGTGTTTAAGAAGAATATTGTTTTTGCTGTATTTACGTCGAAGCCCATAACACAGGGCAGCTGTCTGGTTTTGGTAAAAGGAATGTTGGGGACATTCGGAAAGCTTCCCTGGGAATGCATTCCGGCCATTGCTTACCATTGGCTTTATGGTTTGTATCTCATATTTTCTGGCTTTCTATTTGCTGGCTGTATTTGTTTTAGGCTGTCCAGGGTGAGTTTGCCCCTCCCAAGGAGCAAAGCCTTCTCACAGAACTCCCCTTGTATTCGTCCACGGCTGCTCCTTTCTGTAAACAGGCCTGTAAATCTTATGTCGCATTTGCTGTGCATTCAAAGACAGATGTCAAATGTCAGGCTCTGTCTTCTGAGGGAGCTTGGTGTTTACTTTTCTTTCTCTGACTTCAAATTGAGAGGATTTATATGATCATCTTGTTGGGGTAGGAAAGGTTTTTTCTAGGACTCAACATTTAAATAAACTGTGCAATTATTTCAGAATATATCCGAATTAGTAAAGCACAAATGAAGCACATTTTTTGTTAATTCTAAAGTGTGTTGAAAACGATTACTTTAATATGATCAAAACAAATCAATACACTAGGTGATGCCATTTCCACACATTGTTTGTGCAGCGTACAGTTTTACTAGTAAACCTGTATGTTCTTTGCAAATGTAATTGCCAATACAGACTACACATTTTTAATTGAAATAACTGTGCTACCACATCATGCATACTCCACCCTATGTCATTCTTCTGTACTGTGCACCACTCCACGCACTCTACTCTGCACCACTCCACTTTACACCATACCAATCTGCACCAGTGCACTCTACTCCACTCTGCACCACTCTACTCCACGCCACTTCACCCTACGCCTCTCTACTCTGCCCCGCTCTACTGTATGCCAATGCACTCTACGCCACTCTACTCTGCACCTCTGCACTCTACACCACTCCAGTCTAGGCAACTCCAATCTAATCTGCACAACTCCACTCAACGCCACTCTGCAACACTGCACTCTATGCCAATACACTCTACACCAGTGCACTTTACTGTGTAACACTCAACTCTACGCCCTTGCACTCTACTCCACTTTGTCACTCTAATCTACACTGCACTATACCGTGCACCACTCTGCTCTGCGCCTTTTCACTCTACTCTGAAATACCACTACTCTCTATGCTACTCTACGCCACTCTACTCTGTCACGTCACTCTACTCTACTCTGCAACACTGCGCTCTCTGCCACTGAACTCTACTGCACTCTATGCCAAAGCACTCTGCACCACTCTACATCACTGCACTCTATGCCACTGCACTTTGCATCACTCCAATCTATAGCACTGCACTCTACACCACTGCCCACTCTACGCCAATCACTTTCTGCCACTCTACGCCACTGCACTCTCTGCCACTTTACACCACTGCACTCTACGCCACTACATTATATGCCACTCTACTCTGTACCACTCCACTCTGCTGCATCACTACGCTTTACTGTGCAGCACTCTAATCAACACCACTGCATTCTACGATGCTGCATTGTATGCCATTTAATGCTATGCCGCTGCACTCACCACCACTTCCCTCTACATCAGTGCACACTACTGCACTCTACTCTGCAGCATTATGCCAAGGCACTCGACTCTGCACCACTACACTCTACGTCGCTCTATGCCACTGAACTTTTCGCCACTCTACTCTGCACTACTGCATTCTATGCCCATGCACTCTGCACCACTCACTCTACATCACTCCACTCTACGCCACCGCAGTCTGCACCACTCTATGCCACTGCACTCTGTGCCACTCTTCTCTGCACCACTGCACTCTACGCCACTGTACTCTATGCCACTGCACTGTACAATGCAACACTCTCACCTACGCTACTGCATTGTACGCCGCTTAATTCTATGCTGGTACACTCTACACCACTGCACTCTATGCCACTATACTCTGCAGCACTCTATGCCAATGCACTCTACACTAGTCCACTCTGCTCTACGCCACTACACTGTATGCTACTCTACGCGACTTCACTCTGTGGCACTCCAATACACAAAATTCTATGCCACCCCAATGTACAACACTGCATCACATTCTTCGCCATTCCACTCTACGACACTCCATGCCACTAACTTTACACGTACTGAACAGCAGCCATGTTGGCGTACAACATTGCTAAAACACATTGGAAACGCCAATAGCTCTTGCGTAGGCTAGACTATTGGCTTTGCCAATGCTTGTTTTGGTAAGGCATCACCAAGAGATATTTGAATCTAAAAATAGTAGCGTGAACTATACTGACATCACTTCAGTTTACTTTACAGCTGTTGTTCCTGGAAGTATTAATAAATACACTAATCATACCTGTAGAGACTTTTCACTGGGCTCTGGGGCATTTACTAGTTACTGGGCAGTATCAATAGTGGATACTGTTGTTTTCCACCATGTTCTAGAGCCTAAGGTACTGTTGCTCTCAAATTGGGTAACTAAGTTACTCGCTTTGTAAACCTTACTCCCCAAGGGTAGCCACTTGAGCCGTTAAGAATTACTCCAGTAGTTATATTTTTTTAAATAGATCTTTTATTTACAAGTAGGCCTGTGTGGTAAATGATAAACATCTGAAAAAGACACGTTAGTGACAGATTCCTTACCTTAGAATATCCCCAGGCGTCAGACTGGATCCGGAAAGTTTTTGCGTAGCAGTACCCTTGCGCGCCGGTAGGCGGCGTCGTGCGGCTCCGCGTCCGTCGTCGGGACCGCCGGGATGACGTCGCGGGCAGTACTTAGACGCCGCCCCTGCGCGCTGACGTCAGTTCTTCTTTTTCCGCGCAGATCCGGGAAGAGCAGTGCCCTAGTCAATTTTTGACTAAATTTTTGGTGATTTTTTCACTGTTTCTTTTCGAGTCTTCTTGACTCCTAGGTGTCGGTAGGGATGCCCGGCTTCAAGCCATGCGACGTCTGTGGTCGAATGATGTCGATCACAGACCCGCACTTAGAGTGTCTCTACTGTCTCGGCCGAGACCACGACACGAAGTCGTGCCCTGACTGCCGGGCCTTACACCCGAAGGCTTTGTGAGAGCGGTCTCGAAAGCTCTTCGAGGTCCGGCAGTCGGCTCCGCGCCGCACCAAGCCCCGGTCCCGTGAGAGGTCGAGGGGCCGGTCGCGGAGCCCCCGCCGGTCGTCTGAGTCCAAGTCTTCACACTCCTCGGGTAAGTCGAAGCACAAAAAGTGTAAGAAGCATCATCGCTCTAAGACTTCGCCTCGCCGGTCTCGCGACTCGGCTGAGGCCCCTGTCGGCACTGTCCCCGCGGCCCCGGACGTGCCTGTGGAGCCGCCCCCGCCTTACCCGTACTTTCCGGGTTCGGGGGCGACTCCGGGCCAAATACAGGAATTCCTGTCGGCCATGGCCCGCCTCTTCGGGCCTCAAGGTCCCTCCGGTGCGCCTTCGGGCCCCGCGGGCCCTGATGGGGTTGCTCCGGCGTCGCCGACGACTCCGGTCCCGGCGTCGCCCGTCCCGCCAGCCTTGATCCCAGCCTCAGCTCCGGCCCCGGCCTCGATCCCGGCTCCGGTGGTACCGCAACCCCGATCGACGCCGGTTGACCTAACCACGCCTCCGCCGGCGCTGATGTCCCCTGTGCCGTTCCTGACGCCGCCCAGGGCTCCGGGCGGCGTCGTTCCCCGGTTCTCTCCGGTTCCGGACATGGAGCCGGACCGACGTCGCTCGACGCCGGCCCCGGCACCGATGAGACCTTGGGTCCCAGATGTCCCTCCTCCTCCATATTTTGAGCCAGAGGAGGACCAGGAGAGCTGGGAGGGGTCGGAAGACCCTCTCACACAGCAGTGTGAGTATGATCAGGACTGGGCAGAGGAACTTGGGGATGCCAGTGGTCTAGACACTTCCCCTGACACTGGCATGCTGTCTCCTCCCGTGGCTACGGAGGAGGGAGCAAATTTCGCAACGGTGTTGCGTAGAGCAGCTGGAGCCTTGCACCTCCAATTGCCTACTGTGGCTGTCAGGACTAACCTCCTGACGGAAGTGCTTCAGCCGGCAGCTA